>WOAB01000157.1:0-698896 GCA_027886185.1 Rheum nobile | reverse complement strand
GACTCTATGAGTAGTAAAAAAAGAAATTGTTTACCTAGATATGAAGAAGACCATAAAACAAATAACAATATAATTCTAATTGTGATTTGAAAATTCAATTGCATTTACCAACACCACCTCAAGTTGTCTATTTTTGGTAGAAATCTGACATGTTTCCTTAGGTATGAAGAAGACAATAAATATATTCGTATTTCCTTTTTAGGTTTATTTTCTCTTTTTCATTTTTTAATGTTACTTTAGGTTTACTTATTGAGATAATTGTCAAGTACTATAGATTTAGTGGTTGATTTAAAAAATTAAATAACCTCTTAGGTTTAGGAAAAAAATACGAAAATCAAATTGTTTTTCTAAGAAGAATTGAACTTTCAACGTGTTTTATGAAGTCCATTCACTAAACCATTGAGATAAAATAGAATATTGACTTCTAGTGGAATGTAAAAATATAAAAAAAAATAATGAAAGGTAAATAGTAAACAGAGTTGTTAAGATGAGGATTGAACCCTAGACCTCTTGATTATGAGAGTGTCTTTAACCATTGAGCTATATTGGATGATTTATTTATAATGAAAGATTAACAAAAAATAAAAATTAATTTCTCATATTTATTAGGCATTAATTACACCATTAGTCTACTTTTATATATATAGTATTAAATAATCGGATAACTTGAGTGAAAATGAGGGAAACACTTCAACTCTCGCTTATAATAGGGATTAGGAATAGCAACGGGGCGGGGATTCCCCATTTTCCATTGGAATCCCTGCCACAGAAACGGGGAGGGGACAGGGAGTGGAGTAGGGATAAAGATCCTCGTCCCGTCCCCGTATCCGGCAGGAAAATCCGTAGGGATCTCCGCCGAGTGCATTATTTTTGTTTTTTGTCTATCCCTAAACCTTAAAATTCATATCATTTAGTTCAAAAATCTCATACCCTTTAGACATAAACTTTAAAATCTCAAACTCTCTAAACCTTATACCCTAATAAATATATTCATTAAACAAAATTAAGGATTTTTTGTGTGTGGTAAACGAGAACGGGGAGCCTCGACGGAGAATGGAGCCCCGACGAGGACGGTGAACAAAAGAGATTTTGTATCACTGTTCAGAGACGGAGATGAAAATGGAACCATAAACAAAGACGTAAAGAATGCTCCCTCCCAAACCCACCTATTGCCAACCCTAGTGAGGTGAGAGAATTTTTTTTCTAACTTCCAATCTCCCTACCTTACAACCTCGATTCCACATATCTCAGCAGAGCCTTACTTTCATTAAAAAAAAAAGAATTACAGAAAACTACGTTATTTATAATACGCTATGAATTAAAAAACGCTCTAAAACACTCCCAATGACGCCTCCCCCCCCCCCCCACCCCCCACCCCCCCCCCCCCCCCCCCCCCAAAATAAAATAAATAAATCACATCTGATCTTGATCTCCTAGCTTCTCCTAAAGCAAATTTGAACTTCTTTTCCTTCATCACCCTAATCTTTGAAGTTGAGCCTCATCTCGCCATGGTCGATGTCAACCAACATATCCTTCCAGATCTTTGGTTTATTGTCGATCCCCATACTAGATCACCCAACCTTGCTCTCAATTACAAAAGCAACCTAGGAAACCTTGAGCTCTCCCATTCCTTATGGATCAGGAAGTGGGATGGTGGATCTGGAAAATCGAAGACGACTGCGAGTCCGGGAATAATAATGGAGCCTCTTGAGCGCTCCGGCGACTTGGTGGTGGATCTTCGTTGCAGCGGCGTTGAGAAGGTGGTAGGGGGTTGCGGATGAATTGGGAATCTTTCTCTGCGTCCTACTGAATGGATGCTCGTCTCCGGAAATTTCTCAAGCTTTTCAGGTGGTATCTTTCTAACCTTTCTCTTCTTGAATCATTCCTTAGAATCTCAGTTTTGAACCGTTGTGTTTGTAATTTAATCTTGACTTTGCTTGATTCTGATCTTAGTCTTGATCTAGAGCTTTATTGGTTCTGTATGGGGCTGATATGCTTATGACTCTTAATAGTGCCACTGAAACCATTAAAATGAACCATTACTCTATGATATTAAGCTTTATTGGTTTTGTATCTGGATATTCGACATTTTGACTTGGTGTGGCTGACCTACAACTATGACTCGAAGGAATTTATGTATCATGTGTGTCATTATGTTTATGTTACTCAAATCTCCTAACTAATCCTGAATGCTTATACATCTCTTTGAATTGTCCCATGGAATTGGATGACCTCCTTGAATTTAACATGACGTTATTGACCAATTGTTTACTAATTTGTAAGATCAGTATTGTGTTACTTGATTTATGTTGACATTGTTATCCCCGACTCTGGATTGATATGTCTCTGTATTGTTCACTCCCAATTAAATGACATTATTGTGACTGTCAGTTATAAACTGCTCCATCACTCTAAACAATCATGAAACAATGATCTATATGCAGAAAATTTCCGAACCCAGAAACTTCCTTGATTACTCTTGTATGTCTACAATGGATTTGATATCAATCTTACATGTATTAGGGACTACTATACAAAACCAATTACATCACGTATTGGTGTATAAAGCTAACTGATGGTGTGTACCTATGATAAACTTGGATGTTCTTATATTTCAGAATATGAATCCAACCGCTTCTCCAATATGGACATTTGGTTTGAAAACAAATCAAACCAAAACTAGAAACTTGATAGCTTAGGTGAAACCATGCAAATTAAACAACTACCAATTATCCTAAATAAGCAAAACAAGGACCATAATGACCACCAATAGTGAAATATAATGACATTGTTTATATTTACATATCAATATAGGGTGGCTGTGTTTAAGCAAAACAAACTTATTTAGTCAAAAACTGCCAGAACACCACACCAATTCTAAACTATTCAAAAAAGGTTTTTTATGAGAATCACAACATGGAATTGTAAAGGGCTTGGGGGAAAAAACTTATGGATGGATGTCAAATCTTTTTTGTAAAATTAAAAATTCAACTACTAGCGTTATTCGAGACAAGAATTGAAAAAGAACCTCATGAAAGAGGTTGGAGAAAGGCTGGCTTTGACCAATTCCACTTCATTTCTGCTATGGGTTTCTCTGTGGGAATTTGTGTGATGTGGAAAACTTATCAACTAACAAATGAACTGCTAAAATTGGACAGTTTAAACCAGAGATTCATTAGTCTTCAATATACTAACCTAATTACGAATAACAAACTTATGATACTCCTTACATATGCACTCCCATTTGAAGCAGGAAAGGATGCTTTTTGGGAAAACATTAGTGTGTTTATTAAAAACTCAGCAATTCCCTGTGTCATTATTGGGGATCTAAATGAAATACAAGCACCAAATGAGAAGATGGGAGGAAATATACCAAATATGACAAAATTCATAAGGCTAACAAACTTTAAAAATGATTGTGAACTAGAAGAAATACCCTTTCAAAGAAATGCATTTACCTGGAGAAAAAACAAGACACAAATAAACAATATTTATGAAAAATTAAATAGAGTACTTGTGCAACATCAAGTTATTCAATGGGATCCAGATTTATGTACCAAAAACTATGCTTTCACTAGTTCAGATCAATGTCCTATTTCTATTGAAATTACCCTATCAACGCACTTTAAGAATCAACCGTTCAAAATTGGAAAAATTTGAATGACCAGGAAGGATTTCAGGAATGTTGTAAAATAAGCATGGAGAACAAATTATCATGGATCCAAAATATATGACCTTGTTTCAAAAACAAAACTACTTAAAAAACAAGCAAAATATGGAACAAAAACACATTTGAAAATGTCTTTACACAATTACACGAGATTGAACAAGACTTGACTGATATCCAAAACAATATGTGTATTTTTGCAGATATACATTCAATTGAAAACAAAATAAACTTATTGCGAAAAAAGAACAACTTTTAAATTATATAAAAAAATATTAGAATGAAAGAGCAAAAACTAAACACATCAAACTAAATGATACAAATGCAAGTTACTTTCATAAAATAGCAAGTGGAAGAAGAATAGAAAGTTATAAGAGAAATTAGAACACAAGAAGGTACAATTATATTGGAGAAGAGAATATCAGAAACGAAATTCGAAATGATTTTATGAAAAGATTTAAAAGTGAAGAATCAAATGAAAACCTATTACAGGAAAATCTTGATCTTATTCAAGTAGAAGTCTCGAATGAAGACAACATTGAATTAACAAAACGGGTTACGAATGAAGAAATCAAAACTGATGTCTTTGATATTGGCTCAAACAAATCACCTGGACCAGATGGCATGGCGGCAAAATTCTACTAAAAATATTGGGACATTGTTGGATCTTCAGTTATCCAAGCAGTGAAAAGCTTCTTCTTATCAGGGAAGATGCTTACACAAATTAATCATACCTTTATATCATTAATACCAAAATGTGAAACCCGAACTCTAGTAATCATTACATACCAATTAGTCTTTGTTCAACCATTTATAAAATAATTTCATAAATTTTAACGACAAGGCTAAAAAAAACAATGGAAAAGCTATTACACCACTACAAGGAGCATTTGTGGCCAATAGAGCAATTCAAGACAACATCCTTATCGCACATGAGATTTTTCACTCACTGAAATCCAAACTGGGATCCCAAGGCTTCATTGCTCTTAAATTATATATGGAAAAAGCATATGACCGCATTGAATGGGATTTTATCCTTAAAATCATGGAAAATTTGGTTTCGATGACACATTCATTAAATAGATTAAAGAATGTATCACCTCAGTATTCTTCTATGTACTAGTTAATAATGGACCAACTAAAATATTTAAACCAAGCAGAGGTCTCAAATAAGGTGACCCGCTTTCACCATTCCTATTCATACTAGGAGCTGAAATACTAGCAAGGAAACTACAAAAAACATATGAACGACTAAGACACCCAATAGGTTTCCAACTAACAAAAAATGGGATATAGTTCCTTTCCTGGCATTTGCTGATGATATTCTGATTTTCTCCAAAGCCAAAGTAGAAAATTGCAAAGAGATTAAAGACATTATTGATGATTACTGCAAGATATCTAGCCAAAAGGTAAACTTTCATAAATCAGCTTTTTAAGTTACGAAAAAAATAACAAATACTAAAAAACAAATCATACAAGGAATTCTTACTATTACCAATACTAATTCAAATGAGAAATACCTAGGATGTCCTTTTTTAACGGCCGAGTAAGTATGATCACTTTCTCTGAAATCTTAGTAAACTCCCAACAATAGTTAACCAAGTGGAAAGCAAATTCTCTTTCACGTACAAGCGGGAAGAACAACATTAATAAAAGCAAATCTAGCTTCTAGACCAAATTTTCTTATGCAAAGCTTCATGATACCAACAAATACACGCAATGAACTTGACACAATTAATAAGTCATTCTTCTGGAACAAGGAACCTTCGTTTAAACCACTCATTGGGTGGAACAAAATATGCAAACCCATAAATCAAGGAGGACTTCGACTACGTACATCAAAAGATATGAATCATGCATTACAATATAAACTCATCTGGAAAATGTTAGCAAAACCGGAAAATTACTGGGTTAAATTCATTAATGAAAAGTATCTCAAAACACAACACATACTAGAATACATGAAAAAAGGAAATTGTCAGTGGCTATGGTCTAAGATGATGGAAATCATTGAGGGCTTTAAAAAAGGAATCATATGGCAAAATGGAGATGGTAACACAATCACATTCTGGAAAGATAGATGGCTTTCTGATAACCCATTATGTGAGATTATTGATATCCCACAAAATATAGATAATGATATCAAAATATCAGAATTTATAGAAAATAAAACATGGAATGAAAACAAACTAAAAGAATATGTACCGGCTAATCCAGTCACACTGATTACCTCTATCACACTTCCACTTAATAATATCGAGGATCGAATGTAATGGAAACATAGCAAATATGAATGGTATTCGACTAAATCAGCAATGAACATGATCAATAAAGAATAACATTATACGCTTATGACTCGTCATGGATTTGGAAATTAAGTACATACCCAAAAGTGAAAAACTTCCTATTAAAAAATGGCTACCAACTAACGCCATATTATTGGAAAAATGAGTGGATATACCACAAGGATGTATACACCGTACTACTCAAACAGAGGACTCAAAGCACCTTCTATTCCATTGTATCCACACTATTAAAACTAAAGAATAAGGTTAGTAATATCACTATGAACATAGTACAATCTAGTGAACACTGCAAATAAAAAAAATTGAACAAGTACTAGATGAAATTAGACATAAAACAACTAAAACACAATTCTGTGAATTAACAGTTGCTTGGTGGGGTATTTGGTATTATAGGAACAAGCTAGCTTTCAAAGCAATGGCAATAATGATGAACTCATCAAAGATCTCCCTACTTATATTACAACCTCGTTTTACACTAGAACAAAACAGAAAATGGAACCCTGATTGCTTGGCTAAAGTGAACACAAGAATAAAAAGATATGCAATAAAAATACAAGAGACAAAAGTAACAAAAAGTGAAAAAAGTGAAAAAAAACTCTGGATAAAATAATTAAAATAAATGTTGATGGTTCGACAAAACTAAATGGAGTCTCTAGCTATGGTTAAATCCTCCGAAACAATAAAGGTGATCAGAATTCCTATTTGGTGACAAATGCATAACCTCAACACCCCTAAGAACCAAAACACTAGTTGTTGGGAATGCCCTAGCAAAGGCCTATGAACTAGGATTTAACAACATTGAACTTGAATGTGATAACCTCACTATTGTTAACGTCTTAACAAGATCTGGCACTGCCCTTTGGATATTGAAATCCTGATTTCTGATATCCTTTGTCTTCTTCAACGTTTTTCTACAATACAGATATGCCATATTTTTTGAGAAACAAACCACCGTGGCTGACTGCATTGCAAAGTTGGGCCAGTGGAGTTCCTTGGAAGATATTCAAGTCAATCAAGAGCTTCTAGTTCTTTTCCGAAAGGATGTTATAAGCTGAGAAACCGATTTTTCTGTAGTTTCCAGTCTAATTTAACCATATTAAAAAAGTTACGCTATGAATTTTCCATATAGTACGCTATCTATAATGAAAAAAAAAGAAGGAAAAAGGGCTTTCAATTCCATATACTCAGTCAGTATAATATCTTTTTGTGAAACTCAAGCAAAGTTGTAATTGGTTTTATTAATAATTTTGGGAAATAGCACCCAATACCCCCATTTTCATATAGGCTTTGCAAAAACTACCCTACCCCTTTGGTTTTTGCAAATCTACCCCAAAGACTTTTTTCCCCCTTGTTTTTTGCAATTATACCCCACAAATAAAAGTTAAATGAAAATCTGACTTTTCCTTTTCTTTTTGGAAAAGAAATTCTGACATGGCACTATTTTAATTGAAAAAAAAATGAAACCCCAAATCATTTTGAATTCCAAAATGAAATCTGAAAAATTTGCTACAGGTAAAAAACCCAAAAATCATTTCCTTTTCTATTTCTCTCCCAGAGGTTTCCTCTTCGTCGGCGAATCTAGATTTAATTTTTTTTGGCGAGATCACCGATTCCGGCGTGAAGCTTTCTCTTTCAGGTTTGTTTGCTTGAAACCCTTCTCACCGTTCGAGGTAGCTTAAACCCTCTTCACCGTTCGAGGTAGCTTAATCCCTTCATCGTCGCTTGAGCTCCTAGTAAGGCCCTTGCAATTCCGCTTAAGGCTCTTGCGATTCTGTCGCGATTCCGATTCATCTGCCTCTTCTGTCTATCTCCTTCGAGCCTTGTTGTTCGAGGTAGGTATGTCAAGGTTTTTCAGAGTTCAAGTCATTTAACGCCATTTTAGGGTTGCTCCGTTGCTGTTCATTTGGTTTTAGGGTTGATTCACTGTTGTTTGAGCTGAAATGAAGTGAGGAAGTGAGGTTGAATGCAGCGAATTGTATCAACCTGTGAAATCCGTGTTTGTAAAATGAGAATGTCAGATTATGTTTGTTTTTGTCACAATTGCATGAATTACCATTGTATGAACATTCTTGTCAACGTTGATGAAATATTTGTCACATCGTATAGTCTTATTGTTGAAATGATTAATTTGATTGTCATGAATGTCAGATTATGTTGTGTTTTGAAATTCTAATGTTGTTATTTTCCTGACATTATAGCTCTCTTACTCTTGCAACTTCCTTGTCTTCTGGTGTGATCTGTACATCTGGGTATGTTGAGTTGAGTTAGGTGCTTAGAAAAAGCTTAAATGTTGATATTTTTTTGTTGTTTGTCTATCTCCCCCGTGCAGCTGAAGTGGTGTAGTTCTTCATATTGAAACGGAGGAGATTAAAATGGGTAAAAGGTAAATTTGGTTAGCTCATTGTGTGTAGTTTTCCATAGTTGACATCCTGTCATGTTGTGTTTAAGTATCTGTTCGTTTTGTATATATTGACCTTGTATAATTTGTATTTTTTAGGGTCATTTATTGAGATTTGAAGGGAAAAAATTCATCGGCAGAGTCAACCAAAACTGTCGGCTGTGAATTGCTGAATCATATTGAGAAATGCCTCTCCCCTGTGGACTGGCAGAGGATAATAGATGGTCCATTTGGACCCTACTGTGAAGATGGTTCGTCGACAAAACTTTTCATGTCAGCTTGTACATTACGTTTTATTCCGTCAAGTAGAAACCAAGAAGTGTGGGAGACGTGGTATGACCTGCAAGGACAGCTACTGCGTTTTTCAATGAAGGAATTTGCACTTGTGACGGGGTTATGCTATCACAGAATGAAAGATAATGAGCTGAACCGGATAAAATGTCGTGAAAGAGTTATTGATGTACAGAATTTGACGTTGGGTGAGCTCGAGTCTTATTTATGCGTAAACAGCTTGATAGCCCTTTGAAATATAAGATGGCGTTATTGATATATTAGAGGGCGTCATTCTTGGGTTGAGAAAAAAGTCCTTCATAAGCACAGGTCATGTCAAATTATGGCTGATATCGATCGATTCACGAATTCCCATGGGGCGGGGTTAGCTACATTGAAACTCACCAGGGATTGAGTTCAACGGTAAAGAATAGATTGGAAACGGTTGAAACAAGCAGAGAAAGTGCAAGGTTGGGTTACAAACTCAAGGGGTTGCCAATGGCCTTTCAGGTAACATGACAAGATGTAATGTATATTGTTTTAAAGTTGGTATTGTAGTTACAATATATTGATGGTTTGGGCTGTTCAGGTTTGGCTGTTGAAGCTGGTTAAACCAATTGCTTCAGCGTTTGCACATTTGGTGGATAAGGAGGCCTACCCACGCGGTCTACGATGGTCATCAGATTCACAACCTGATGCGACGGCTGTGGAGTCTTTCTTAGGGAAGGCCACATCCCGTTTTATTCCAAATGTGGTGTTGATAGAGGAAGAAGCTGAGGTGGAGGTCTTAAAAGAATGCAAATTTATGGGGAAGTGAAGGACACTTACTTTGACAAGGCAGTTGAGAAATTCGAGCTAAGTAATAAGAGGTCTATCAATGGTAGAAGAAAAGGAAAGAATGATTCGGACTCTGCCCCTGCTACAAAGTCCTCGGGCCTGGATGCAAGACAGGTGATGTGCGCTATGAAAGAGCTTCATGAGCGTATGATTAATTTGGAAAACCAAGTGGACGCAGGGTTTGTGCTATGAATAAAACCTTGGGCATAATGCAACAAATGATCAAGGAGAGGGTATTCAACAAGTCAGGTTCAACAAATGATGAACAAGAGGAAGGGGAGGTAAGATAACTGTCAACAATCGTTATTAAGTTATGTTTGGGAACTTAGATATATATATGTCGTGGAAGCTCAAGCATTTGTACTTGTGTAGAATAGTAATGTCATTTTGAATTGTAATTTAGTTATGCATAAAGCTCTGTTTTTGACAAACATTATAGAATGGTGCACTTACTGATTATTCTTTTGAGTTAAATCTAACTTGTAATTTATTGAAGCAGAATGGTGTACATGGTCGTGATGAGGATGTCGGAATGGATAGAATGGGGGGGTCTGATTCAAATCCCCTATAGGATGACGATGAGGAAGGTGCCACTAAAGTCGACAATGGCAATTTAGGAAGCATGGTTGTTTATCGAGAGCAAAAGGATGATGAAGATGGTGCAGTTCAGAGAGATGATATTGAGGGTGCAGTAGAAGATGAGGGGGAAAATGGAGAAACGATGACAAAAGAAGAAGACGATAAGAAAGAAGGAAAACAAGTTGCAAGGAAGACTCGTTCAAAAAAGAAGAAGGATGATAAAGATGGTGCAGTTCAGAGAGATGATGTTGAGGGTGCAATACAGGATGAGGGGAAAAGTAATCGCAAGGAAGGAAAAGTAGTGTCAAGGAAGACTCGCTCAGAAAAGAAGATGGGTGATGAAGATGGCGCAGTTCAGAATGAGGCGAAAAATAAAATAGGGAGGACAAGAGGAGTTGAGGTATGCATCAATAAACCATCCTGACAGGATGGTCCCTCAGATCACCAACATGTTATTTATGAAAAAACTTATTTGCAGACGCAAAAACAAGCTGAGGTGGAAGGAGAGTCTACCAAAGAATCAATTGGACTCTCAACAAGAAAAAGCAGCTCAACAAAAACAATTGATATAACTGGTGAACTGAAGGACCATCCTGTCAGGAAGAGAGGGACTGTCCAGAGTAGCCGATAATCCCAAACGATACAAGGTTTCAACGCCCAAAGGATTTTCAAACATGAATAAATTGCAGTGTTGGTTAGACTCGAAGGAAAGGTTAGGAAGTTGTCCCTCCTGTCTTGATTATATGAACCTGTCTTGAAGATATGAATGCGTGTTTGAGGTGTTAATTAAACCATGTTATGATGCAGTGAGGAAATTGTTTCTCCAACTGGAGAATATCTAAAGAGGGAGTTTTTGAGCCATTGTTGCAACCAAAGGGGTGGCTGAAATCTAATGTAAGCTCCTTTAATTTTTTATATAAATTATCGTGGCATGCAGCAAATTTGTGGTATGACATATATTTTGGTTTGTAGCACTTGGACGAATGTATGTATTATCTTGGGTGTCGCGTGCGTGACAAACCAGTGGCAATATTGGACACATGGTTTCAGCGTAATTTGGACAAGGAAATGAATAGATGGTTATCAGATAAGTAAAGTTATGTTGCTAATGGAGGTAAGATGAGATACCTATGTGGGGAACTGCCTGCAATTTATGGGAAGGATTGGAAGGATATGGATCGTATATACCTCCCCTTCAATTTCAAGGACAACTATTGGGTAGCTCTGGAGATACAACTAAGTAAATGGTGTGTCACTGTATACGATCCCGACGTCAATTTGTTCAAATTGTCGGAAGTCCATAGGCTCCTTGCAGAGTTGACATATATTCTTCCTGTCATGATAGCATAATATGAGCCTTTGGCAACAATTTATGAACATAGGCGGGGAAATCCCCTAAATGTAACTCGTGTTCCTACATTGGAGAGAAACAAGAGAGGGTAAGTTGTTTACATAAATTGTTCATTTGTTTGTGTGAAATTGGTTATAATATCAGCAACCAACTACATTTTTTACTTGTGTGCAGGGGCGATTGTGGCGTCTTCACGATCAAGTACATAGAAATGCTAAGTTTCGGACGTCAAAACATCATGAACGTGGGTGACAAATTTGTGGATGAGTACAGAAAAAGGATAGCCGATAGTATATTCGATATGAACTGGTTTTGACTAGTGGAGGATATGTTATTCACTTTCATGTAAGCTTCACTGTAGTTGGGATAGTGCTAGTGTTGTATGATTCCTTATTGGGGGGTTTTCGCTAGAATTGACTTGTATTGTTGACAATAAGTTGTGTTGAGATTGTTTTGGAAATGTAGCAATATTGGTTGTTGCATTTCTTGTTCAAAATTCCTGCCAGTGTTGTTCAAAATTCTTGTCAGTGTTGTTTTGGAAATCTAGGGTAATTGCCAGTGTTGCACATATGTTATTTGTCACATTGTATACTCCTATTGTCGGAAATATCCTTTTTTCTATTGTTTTAGGGTACAAAATTATTTTGTAATATTATTTGTTCACCGATTTGACCGTTTTAATAATATTTAATTTAGAATAAAAAGCGTAAGACATACACCGATTTACCTTCTTCGAAGTTCGAATTCTCCCAAAAGCCCCTCCGTGTTTACCTTCCAAAATTCCCTCCACGTTTCTTCTTTTTCCTTCCCAAGAAGGCGACTCTGCAAACATCCATCATTGTTATCAGACATTTTCTTCTTCCCCAGAAGGTGACTCTTCAACTCCTCCATCTTTCTCGATTTATGCTTACTTACTCTTGAAGTCCATCTCCACATTTTCTTACTTACTCCCTCCTCCATCTTTCTCCATTAACGCGTTACAAAAGAACCCTAGAAAATGGTAGTGCTTAGAGACCGTAAAGAATCGACCCCAAAGAAGAGTGGAGAGAAAAGGAAGAGAAAAGAAGACGACAGCCAGGTTCGAAAGAAGAAGAAGCAGAGAGGCATAGTGCAGGCGAAAGGCGGAAAAACTTCTAACAGTTCCATAGGGAAAAAAGCCGCGAAGGGCAGGTCGAGGCCAAAAGCGAATGATGAAGAGGGGAATAAACCCTTAATCTTTAAAGAGGATGTAAGTTGTCTAAATTTATTTGTTTAGGACTTAGCGTAATTTTTCAATTGTCCTGTCACCCATCTGAAATGGTTTACTTTGTATCAGGAGTGTTTTTTTTTGGTTTTATATTTTTTCATCTGTCGTCTGAGGCTTCGGAAATGGTGCGATTGCGTGTGTTTATGGTTATTTTCATTTGGCTTGCAGATTAGGTACAGTTATTTCAGAGGTGCACCTTTCTACGGCAGAATTAACATAAACTGTAGGGTGCACTTTGTTCGTGAGATTGAAAACAAGTTGACACATGTGGATTGGCAACGGGTTTTGGATGGCCCGTTTGGAAAAGTTTTGAAAATGTTATAGCAGGTATCATTTTCTTCACAGACAGTGCATGCAGTTCTATTTAAGCAACTTGAAACAAAAAAGAAGTGGGAGTCTTGGTATGAGGTGGCAGGGAAAGATTTGAGGTTTTCGATTAAGGAGTTCTCTCTCATAACTGGACTGAATTGTGGGGAACTTCCATTTGTGGATACTAAAGCAGACGGGCTAGTAATGGAGCGTTTTTTTGGTAGTCCTGGTGGTCCTAAGACGACCATACAAGATGTTTACAACAGATTTAAAGAACATCGTGAATTGGACAACTACAAAATGAAATTGGCACTGTTGTTGACAGTTGAGGGTCTGTTGCTGGGAGGGGATAAGAAGAGGCTAGTGAAGCCGCTGCATGTTAGGCTGCTGGAGAATAAGGATAACTTTTGGGATTATCCATGGGGAAGGGTTGCTTATGAAGAGCTTCACAAGTCATTGACCACATCATTGGCCAAAAGGATGCAAACAGTAGAGAAGGCAAAGCTACTCTCCGACACACCAAGAATTCCATATTCCATTCAAGGCATGCCAGTTGTGTTTCAGGTAGTTTTATTTGCAGCATAGTAGTATACTTTATGCTATACTATGACAGGATATTTCAGTACTGGGTGACAGGATCGTAGTGAATATGCAGGAAGTTTTTCTTGTTTGATTGACACTACATAGTAGTTTTCCAACATACTTTTAATTGCATTCCATATTGTTTTAGGGTGACCTGATCTAAATTTGTAATGGTTGAAATATTAATTACTGAATGTGTTTTATTTGCAGCATAGTAGTATACTTTATGCTATACTATGACAGGATATTTGAGTACTGGGTGACAGGATCGTGGTGAATATGCCCGAAGTTTTTCTTGTTTGATTGACACTACATAGTAGTTTTCCAACATACTTTTAATTGCATTCCAGATTGTTTTAGGGTGACCTGATCTAAATGTGTAATGGTTGAAATATTAATTACTGAATATGTTTTATTTGCAGCATAGTAGTATACTTTATGCTATACTATGACATGATATTTGAGTACTGGGTGACAGGATCATGGTGAATATGCCCGAAGTTTTTCTTGTTTGATTGACACTACATAGTAGTTTTCCAACATACTTTTAATTGCATTCCAGATTGTTTTAGGGTGACCTGATCTAAATTATAGGGTGACAGGATAAAATGAAATAATGTATCTTAATTTGCTAATTCTCAAACCGCTTGTTATTGTAGATATGGGTATGGGAAGCTGTGCCAACATTTGGTCTCCAATTTGCATCAAAGTTGAGTGAATCTGCAATGCCTCGAGGTCTTCGTTGGTTTTCAGATGACGCCCCTGAACATGGAGTGTTGGAGTTGTCTTTGGCTGATCCTATACATGTGGTTAAGCCCATTCTTATTCCCGATGAGGATGAGCTGTCCGACTGCTACTATGTTGTTGAATTGGATGACCCGCATTTTGACAAAATTGTGAAGGAAGCAATGAAGGGTTTGAAAAAAAAGGGGAAGGGGAAGCAAGGAAAAGATGGAGCGAGCTCGAGTAATGCATCTGTGCAGTCATCAGAGGTGATAAGTCAGATGTTCAGAATGATGAAGAGGTTGGAAAAAGGAGTGCTTGACAGGATGAGAATGCTGGAAAAGAGGGTATCAAAGGAGGAGGAGGTGCGTAAGCTCAAGAGTACTGGGAAATCAAAGAATTATTCGGATGAGGATGAATCCTATGGTGAGTCTGATGAGGAAGAGGAGGAAGTTTATAAGGATGATGAGATGGATGATAAGAAAATTGAAGGTGTTTTATCTGAGAGTGATGAGGTTGAGAGTGATGATGATGATGATGATGATGATGATGATGATGATGATGATGATGATGATGATGATGATGATGATGATGATGATGATGATGATGATGATGATGATGATGATGATGATGATGATGATGATGATGATGATGATGATGATGATGAATCTAGTGATGGTGATGAGGCTAATGACAATGAAGAACTTCGGCAGGGTGGTGACAAACCTAAGGAGGATGACAAGGTAGATGTTTCTGATGAGGAGGAAGTTTCTGATGAGGATAATGAGACTGATGGTGAGGAAGTTAAGGAGGTTGCGGAGGAGGAAGTTTCTGATGACGATAATGAGACTGATGGTGAGGAAGTTAAGGAGGCTGCGGAGGAGAAGGCTGCGTTGGAGAAGGTGGAGAAGGTAGAGGCTGAGGTTCAGGAGGTTGCGGTGGAGAAGGTACAGGCTGAAGGAAAAGAGGTATGAAAATTATCAATTTCTCATCCCTACTATGACATTATTGTTTGTACGAAGTGACAAGATTTATAGTTTATAGTCTGTGAGTTTTTATGTTTTACAAGAAAAGGCATGGTGATAGGATTTGTACGCATGCATGACATGGTTATTATGATTGCAGGATTTTGATAATTCCATTGAGGCTAACAATGATGTTGAGGGTGCGTATGGTGTTATGGCCCTTGTCAAAGACATAAATGAAAATGCTGGCATTGGGGAAAAGGACCAGGAGCAGGATTTTACTAACGACATTGAAGGAGCACCGGAGGCTACCCAAGCTGAGGTAGAGGAAAGAGATGAACCTCTTTCAGTGCTAGCCGGTGTGGTTGCTTCATCTAAGAAGGCGAAACCCAGAAATAAACGAGAGAAGCATCTCCAACCGATGAGGTTTCTTCCTAGTCGTATGGTGAAGCCATCCGCCCAAAAAAAAACACCTTACACAGATGAGAAAAAGGGGAAAATTATGAAGAAGATAACCAAGAATCCACAGGTGAAGGAGATGACTGCTTTGCTGGAATGGATGAATGATGAAAGGTTAGTATCCCACGGATTTAACAATAATGTTCAACTATCTTTCATGGATTGAATTACGCCTTCTTTGTTTTTCAGCTCTAAGCCAATAGTTGGACTGTGTGGTGAAGAGATGGGCAAGAAGTGGATTGGTCTAATACTGGAACCAAAAGCTTGGCTGGAAGATGGTGTAAGTTATTTAAGTATGATGTCAACATAGTTTACTGTTGGGATTTATTGCAATGCCTGACAGGATGAATTATATTTTTTTGAAGCATATCGATGAAGTTTGTGGTTATATTCGTAAGGCGCTTTTGGAGTCCGAAGTTAAAAGCAAGGCCACAATATTGGACGTTTTCTGGACTGCTGATTATACGGATGCATTGAAATACTATATGAAAAATGACTGCACTGTTCCACCTGCATCTGAACGTGCACTCACATACTTTAGGGGAGATCGGCCTAAGACTTATGGGTCCAGTTGGGATGATCTGGACTTCATTTACTTCCCCCTCAACATCGATAACAACCATTGGGTGGCTGTTGAAATCGATTTGTAGCAATGGCAGGCAAATGTATATGATTGTAATGTGGCTTTGAACCCTGACTTGGCCATAGAGAACTGCGTGCATGCGATTTGTCGGTTTCTTCCTCACTTCATGACACATTACCCCCCGCTTGGCAAGAGATTTGAACATCGGGGTACTAAAGAGATTAAATTTGAGAGAATTCAAGGACTGAAGCAGAACAAGCGTGGGTAAGTCGAAATATGAATCCCCTTACGAATTTTATTACATACTTCATCTGAGTAACAAAGTGCATGTTGTGTTCGTAGTCATGACTGTGGGATATATACTATGAAACACATGGAGTTGCTAAGTGCTGGTTGGAAAAATCTGGACGTTGTAGCAGAGAAATTTATTGATGGCTTTAGGAGCGACATGGCTCACAGCGTGTTTGACGGGGTCTGGAGGTCGAGCCTAACGAAGTGCATCATTTAGATTACATGCAATGTTATTTGGATATTTGGATTGGATATTTGGATTACATACAATGTTATGACAACTTCAACTTGTTTAGATTGCATACCAACTGTTTCTGTATCCTGTCAATCTTGTCAACCGTCATGAAATTATCATTAACTGCCCCCCAACGCCATTGATTGACAATAAAAAATTAGTCAACCGTCATGAAGTTATCATTAACTGCCCATCAACTTCCGTCAATCAGTGACAGGATATTAACCCAATTAATTAAATTAAGCACCCTCATAAATGTAACCCTAACCGCCACCAACCCAAAAACCTCTTTATATACCCCCTCATACGAAACCATATTTCCTCATCCACAATCCGCTCCAAAACTTCTTCCACTTCCTCACCCTAAAAACTCTAATTTCCCTTCTCTTGTTTCGTTTGTTTCCATGGCTTATGAGCCTAACGACTATGAATGGGGCCTTAACGATCACATGGTTTACACAACTGTCCATACCGGTGGGAGACTCATCCCTTCAAGGGCAAAAAATGCCAGGATTTCAAGCCATGTCTACCAAGGCGGGAGGACCCAAAACTGGAGGCCCTCGGCTGATATGGTACAGGATATCCATTGGTTGCTCAACCAACTATTTCGTTTTAACGATTACGAACAGGACGCCGCTTACTTCTTCGAAGTTGTGCCCCTCCATGGCGGGCCTCGTACCTTGAGGGCCTTACAGCGCCGCGGAGACGCCGTCGCCCTTGCCGCCCAAGGTAGATCCGTTGCCTTCATAAACATATTTGTCGTCACTGGAGATGTTGTTGATGAACTTCCGCAGCGCGACGGCCCAGAATCATCTATCTCCTCTGCACATATTTAGTATCTGATGAAGTAATCGAGGTTATGAAGTCTGTTGTTTTATGATAGGTATGTCAAGTAGGAGAAGGATAATGTCATATAGTGACTATATATAGTCAGTAGGTTATGGTATAGTATGTTATGGTATGTTACGGTAATGTTGCATGAATTAATATGTTATGTCAAGTAGGAAGATGATAATGTCATATTATGTAATTCTATTTTATATAATATAGTATTTTATGGTAATATCTTATTATGTAATTCTATTTTTCCTGTGTATTATTCAGATACCACTCATGTCGATCTGTTGGTCATTTGAAGTCATGATAAATATGGAAGAATAATAAGTGGGAAGAAGTGTTAGGTACAAAATGGAGTGAAAGTTCTTTTATATAAATATAACCAAAAGTAGTCAATATTGACAATGTCGGGATATATATATAACGATGACAGGATAATATTACATTAACATACGGATGCATATTAACAAAATACATACCATTTATACGAAAAGTAATATGAGTGGTAAGAGATCCTTCATCCATGTGGAACTCTTACTACACATATTAACAAAATAGTAACACAATTAACGGCATCATGGGCCTGCTGAGGGGTTAGGACAGTTTCGTGAGTTATGGCCGACAGCACCACAACTTCCACACCTTCTCCTCGGGCCCCTGTATTCTCCCCGTGATGGGATCCTTTTCTTCCTTGGTCTTCCGGATTTCCTCCTAACAATCGGGGGCAAACATGCTCTATTCAAGACCGTGTCAGGAACTTCCCAACGCTCAAATGCAGGAACCGGATATATAGTTTCCTTGTACACTTCCTTCCACATTTCAGCAGTAAAGAAGGGATGAACAAGAGTGACAGGATCCACACCACAATCCTTCGCGGCCGCTATAGCATGCGCACAGGGAATTTGGTCAACTTGGAAGACGTTGCAATAGCAGGTTCGAGCATGCAGATTTACCAAGAGTGTAGTTCCATTGGCATGCACTTGAAACTCATATTGATTTAGCCTACTCACAACCATTGTCAACGATTTCAAATAATTACCTTCTAGCTCAGTACAAACTGTCGGGGTCAGAATATCCACATGTCCCTCTCCCTTAAATCGCCTGTCATAAAACCAATTACTCATGACATTCAGTATACCATCAAGCAACCCAATCAACGGCATTAGACGCGGGCCCAGTAAGCGACTATTCACGGATTCTGCGTTGTTGGACGTCATAATATTGAATCTGTTTGCGGGCATATGCGACCTTGTCCACGCTTCAAATCCAACACCCCTGAGGTACGTACCGACTGTAGGAGACTGGTTGCAAAGTCTTGCAAATTCACGATTAAAGTCCTGTTTGGTGTACGCTTGATTTGCCTTTTGGTACAGAATCCACAAGTCATTTCTTTTAAACCTCATCTTCACGTTACCCCATAGGTGAAGTGTGCAACAACCATGCTTTGCGAAGATATATCGCTCTCTTAAACCTTTGTATATACTTCCATGACGGTCAGACACAAATACGAGGTCATGATCGTCGGCAACAACAGAGCGTAGGTGTCGGAAGAAATACGACCATGAACTATCATTCTCGCTGTCAACAACAGCAAAATCCACTGGATATATTTGTTTGTTTCCGTCTTGTGCCACTGTAACTAGAAGTGTGCCTCTGTACTTTGATCCTAGATGGGTACCATCCACAATTATGACCTGCAGTAATTTTCAATCAGCTCTACAATGTCATGTATCGATTTGACAATAGAATCGGGGAACGTGACAAGATGGAAATATACATTTCTTAAAAACTGCATTCCATTGCGCCAAGCACCCAAGATGATGAAACAATACTTGAATCGACGATTAGAGTCTACTTCAACATGTGTGATTGTCCCTGTATTCATCCTTTCGAGCATGTACATGTATCCATGAATCCTATTATAGCTTTCTTCAGCTGTGCCTCTTATCCTGTCAATGGCGGTTAAACGTGCTCTATTTGCCTTGTCGTAACCAACTGCCACTCCCATTTTCTTCATGTTGTCTTGAATTTCGGAAGCACGAGGTCCGGGACATGTACCGGCTGTGTTAAATCTGTAACAGGATTGTATATGTAACATGCTAAGGTTAGTTCATATACATGCTCATATATGATCGTACTGACAGGATTGTTTACTTACCTTAACATAATATGGTCAGCAATTACGCTTGAACTTGCATGTCTGTGGTAATTATGCTTTAGCTTCATGCCACATGTATGTTGTCCATAATACTTCCTTACTTGAAACAATCCTGTGCTGCCAAGAGCGGTCCCACGACAAAAAAATGTGCAACTAGGATCAATGCACCTTACCACATATAACTTCTTATCAGACTTATGGACGTGCATTTGGAAGCGCCTTTGTAATGCCATCAAGGATAAACGATCCTTAAGATCCTTCTTGCAATTGAAATGCTCTCCAACTTTTATTTCCAAATTATTGCCGCTCACCCCATTATCCTCCATTGGCTCATCCAATTGCCTTTTACACAACCGTTTGTTACGATAGTACTCGGCTTCAATCTGTTGTAGAACTTCCTCATCAATGTCTATGAATAAGTTTTCGACTTCATTAGTGTCATCCAACAATGTCCCTTCTTCAACATACTCCTCAACATCATCCTCAAACTCATCCTCAAGGTCATCCCAATCAAAATCTCGCCCAACGTCTTCCCCATAATCACTCCCATCAGTTTCCGAATCTGCCTCAGATTGGCTCACCAAGTCAACTATTTTTACTTACCCATTGTTTACATGACAAATTTTTGGTTTAAGTTCATACATGTCACAATCAACGATATCCCGTAAAGCTTCAGTGGGATAATTGTCGCTTACCATATTGCTTTTGTCGGATTTGGTACGATCAGTGACAGGATGACGACCTACCACAGCCTCGGGCTCTGCCTCTTGAGTTTGTGTTAACGGTGGCGGAGTCAGACACGTTGTTATGTCCTCTTCATCACTTCTACTTGGATGGCAACCTACCACAACCTCTGGCTCTTTGTTTCCCTTCTTTTTCATACTCGCATATAACTCGATAGGCCAAATGTTATCGTGCGAGTATGCATTCAAAAACTTCAACGCACCAAGGTCCTCGTCATCTTTGACATCGATTGGTTGTGCCAGTGGTTTCCATGGTGACAGATATTTTATCTCCATTTCATCTATCTCGTCAATGCATTTAATCTTCTCAACTAACTTTTTTCCTGAGATTTGAGTAATTCATATCTGCATACAAAAGAAATCTTGTTATCGTTGTGATCCCATCAAAAACCCACTTGTTTCCCTTACATGTCCATTCACCACCTGTTTTCAGAGTCAAGTAGTATGATGTTGAACCTGTTACACGAAGAAAAAGCAAACACAAGTTCAATAGTTTATTAGGGCCAAACGGGGACCCCCGAATGATAATGCCCTAACACCGACATTAAAGGGTAAGCAAGACCACAAAAGATTTTACTGTAAAGAAGAATAGGAATAAGAACGTGAAAGTCAGAACTCACCCATTATTAAACGTCTTCTATTCCAAAGACATTGAAGACGCTGCGCAATCTATTTTGAAGCTTTGTGGATTTAAGGTCTTGGGGTGTTACAGAAGTTTTGTGCAGGTTTACAAGTTGGGTTATGCTTGGATAACAATCTCTAACACGTGGGTAAAGGGGTAGAAATTGGAGGGAAATTTTAGAGGGAAAACAGAGGTTTTCCCTCTAAGTGTGTACTACATTTTCAGAGGTCATATCAGGTGAATAGTTATGAAGCAATATTGAACAAAAAAGCTAAATAAACCTCAGCGGGGACCGCCGACCATTCCTTCTCATTTTGCCTCAACAATCCCTAAACCCTCTCTGCGCCGAACTTGAAGGTAACCCTCTTTGTTTATTGTGTGGTTTTCACACTGGATCAGTAAGCAAGCACGTATCACTTCTTTTTTGCTGGAAATCTTTCTTTGTTTCTGCAGTACTCGAGTACAATGTCATCCAACGACACCTCAAGTTATCAAAGCGGGGACCCCCGTAAATATGAACATCCACCTTCATCTCCTACACCTTCTCAATTAGAGGAGAAGTTGCAAGAAGAGTTAGACATGTTGCTAACGAATAGCCCACGTTCCAACATGTTGGGTGAAATAATCACACGCCTACGTACTGAGATACATGAACTTGGACAGAGAATCATGGAACTCAATACAACTGAGATGCAATTCGATCATGCAATTTGATGACTAAATGCAAGGGTGGCAGAACTTGAAGCTGAAAACAAGGCACTACACTCCCAGGCAAACTTCAGAAACCATGTAATAGTTCTTATTTCTGCGTTTGGTGCTGGTGTGATTCTAGAGATTAGTGCTTTCAGCATTTGTAATCGAGCATGTAGGCATGGTTGAGGATGAATTGACTATGAAGTATGTACCTCATGACTTTGGTTTTTTATGTAAGAGGATGAATTTTATTTTCGAATAGTTTTAGAAAGCATGGTTGATTCTACATGTCAGATTGCCAAAATATTAATGTCGACACTACACACACCGACAATTACCTTACTAGAATAGTTGTCAACTGGATACTATCATTACATTCCTGCAATATTGTAGCATGGGCTACCATTACATGTCTACAAAAAGGATAGTTGTCAACTGGATGCTATCATTACATTACTAGAATCACAACTACCTACTCACAACCTCCTCATGCACGAAGAATGCACAACCTTCATAGGCGCTATTTAAAACACAATCCTTTAGGATTTCTTTCCAGTTCCAATCCTGTCAAAGACCAAAAACACGGTAGTTAATCAACCTTGTTAATCCTGTCAATGACCAACAACAATGACCAACTCTTAGGATTTTTTTACCGGGAATTACCTTTTCTAAAATATAAGGGTTTCCAACTATAATAAGCAATGATCGGGCACGAGTCAGGGCAAAATTTAACCTCTTCGGGTTGCTCATATATCCCATGCGGAAAGTCCTACCATATTCATCGTGGTTAGCGATCGATCTGACGGTTGACAGGATGATCACTTTCTTTTCTTCACCCAGAAACTGCTCAACCCCGCCAATCTCAATATCCCTCATACGTAGAGACATGAGAGACTTCCTTATCTTTAGTACTTGTTGTGAGAAAGGGGTAATAATCCCAATGTCTTGCTCAGGCACATTCCTTCTTATCAGCCTCTGTACGAGCTCAACCACCTTGCTAGCTTCAATCCTATTAAACCATGATGGGCTGCCCTTTTCCCTCTCATCAAAGCCTTGGATGTCACAGAACATGAAAGGGAAGTTCCTATTGGGAAGCATATCAGCCCAAGGTAAGAAACATGTCTTACTATCTTCTCGATATGGCCTCAATGCTCCACTATAAAATAGTCTTGAAGGAACATTGACAATAGCAGGGTGGCTCCGATAATTGTTCAACAACATTGTGACATAATTACGATCCCCTGATCTGTAAACTTCAAAATCCAACAGCCTCTCTAGAAAAGATATTCCCAAACCATAAGCCTCAGCTTGCTTTGAATAAATATCAGGCCCAAGTTGTTTGGGATCACCACAAAGAACAATAACTGTGTTTTCTTCTATGAGGGTTGATATGGGGATCATTGTCTCTGGCTCTGAAACTTGGCTTGCATCATCTAAAATGATGTGGGAGAAGTGGCCACGGTTAACCCTTTCAGCATGATAGAGGTAAGATGCACTCGTGTATGTCGTTATTATTATCTTGTACATACGGAGTGCATCTCGAGAAGGGCAAGTGAAGAAACCAACACTGTAGGTGCAGAACCTCAACAATGAAGCGTTTATTTTTTGTAAGGGACGATGTGTGGCATTCAACCTATAAATATCTTCCTCCCTAAGTGAAGGACACTCACAAAGTATTTTCTCTAATATGTGATCTGCCGCGCAATTTGAATAAGCACATACCAGTATATGAGAATCACGTCTAGTTGTATAGAGTTGTAGGATCACCTCCACCAGTGTTTTTGTCTTTCCTATTCCCGGGGGTCCATAAATCACATAAGGAGCTCCTCCTCTACAGCCTAAAATTAAGCGAACGACATTTTTTTTGTCCTCATCAAGATGAAGTGAGATAGGCACAAAATTGTTGGTTGTAATCCTCCGTTTTGACTGATACTCATGGGGAAAGAGGAAGTTTTCATGTAATGCCTCTACAGATAGAATGACTTCATGAAGCTTATGGAAATTTGCCCCGTTGAACACAAAACAGATTTCATACGCATTGCTATCTACATGCCTTTGGTAAAATTCATCATTAAATTGCAATAATAATTCATCAGCCTCAACACGGTCGATCAAGCCCTGTTCAAAGAACATTAGCAAGTTCAACATGAGAACATAACATTGACAATGATAATTCGTGCAATTTCATAATTCATACCGACAATAGTATATTACACTTTGACAAAAAACATAAGATACCTAACATTATTAACATACCTGATGGACAGAATATTCTCCATAAACATTCACCACATCTCCACTGACAACTGAGGGCCTTGTTTCACCTACTCCTGGCACTTTAAGTGCTACAAGCCTGACATTATACCTTTGTCTCAAAGTAACAAACTTCATATTATAAGCTTTGACATACTCATGTAAACAAATATAAAAAAAAAAATCATTCAACAACTTGGTACTACGACAGAACGATGCCATTTAGCTATCCCCTCAGTCCCCCAACCCCCATACATAGAAAATATAACACTTACCATAATCAGAAGTTCCTCCATCCCTAACAACTCATTGAAATACGACACATAATTTTCCTCTGTTAAGCCTTGTAAGACCACTTCAGGGATTTCCTCAAACTCTATCGCTTTCCTGATCTGTGTTGGTATGTTATATGGTCTCTGAGGTGCCAAAGCTTTGGATACCTCATCTTCAGCCAAGAGGAAGACAAGTCGTTCAATAATCCCCTGATCAGTTTGGATATGCAGTATAGATGTGAAAAGGCCAATCTCCTTGGGCACACAAGACATCCATATACTCAAGCTACCATGTGGGTTCAAATTCCGTTCCTCCATATCAAAACAAGGGACAAAATCTTCCTCGGGTATGTCATCTGGCTGGCCAGATGGAGGTTTCATCAATGACAACACAAATGAATCTTCAGGATTTGAAGCATAAATCTTCACACCCCAAAGTAAAATATATTCATCTGTGGTGTTTTCTATGGTGAATGACGCCACGGCAACCTCGTTCACAGGAACCGATTGAGGCTTTCCTCCAGCGAATGGAAACGGCACAGACACCATGACAGGACCCTCCTCAGTTGGCGATGATGTTGTGACTGAAGGAACATCGATGAAGCCAACCTCTCCCTTGTCTCCAATGGTGGAGTATTCATCGTCCATACCTATTTGCCACTCAATTAAAATCCAACAGAAATTTGTGAGTCCACAGGAAAAGAACACAACCACACGAGCTGCTCTAAGGAGAGGAAATAGATGAAGAGTAGAAAGAGATGGGTAAGATGAAGTGACACAACGAGAGAGTAGGACTGGAAGTATGTACAGTTAGGATAGTCAAACAACACACACTCCAATGAGATGGGGTAGATGAAGTGCCATTACTATCTCCATAAAGTAAGATCTCTGCGAAGTAAATCAGTCTGAATACGATCACATTTGTCAATCATACATTATTACACTGTGAAAATAGTATAAATAGTATGTCACAATAACAATATAAAATGTCACGCTTTGGAAATCACCAGCACTACAAGTGCCTCCTCTGTACCTAAAAATACTCAAACATGGACATTTTCTAATTAAGATATCTTTAAAGTAGATTGGTGAGATGAAGTGCAATTAATATCTATGTAAAGTAAAATTGTCAAAGAAGCAGAGCATCAGGAACGGGAGATCTAATTAAGACATCTTGTATTTAGATGAACTATCCAGCTTCTGAGAACAACTATTCAGCCAGATGTCACACGTCCTACCCAAATTAGGCAATAGACAAGCATGTAATATAGTCTAATGACTAAAAACTTTTAGTTATTAACTATGACATTATTCTGTGATATTTGGTATGACATATATCCAATTTAAATGGTATAGTTATGACATTTTTATTACTAAGTATGACAATTGTTTTACTAAGTCCGACAAGATCTGTCTATTATAGCAGGAAAAAAACCTTGTCAATATAACTACCAGTTCATCCAGACTAGAATCATTTCTTTACTTCAGAAAATTACCACTTCATCTCTTCACTTGGGTTTTACATTTGCTCCCTTCTGAATATTTGATTTTACATAATTTAGCCCTACCCCTAACCTGGAAAACTGCTTCTGAAACAATCTGCTGAGTTCAACAATTCTTCGGGTTCATATGCTGAGGTTCAACCCTTCTCTCGCCCATCGCCATTCCTTTTTAACAGTTGCACAGTTCACCATGGAGATACATCGTCATTCCTGTTTACATTGCCATGGAGATACATCGCCATTCCTTTTAAACTCTAGCACAGTTCGCCATGGAAAAAAAATTGTGAATATAACTACCTACTAGTTCATCGCATCTTGTTTAACAGTTACAAGGACGTGTGCAGAATGGAAGGGAGAGGGAGGGGAGGGAGGATGGGTTTGCATCTTTCACTTTCAACTGTTCATGTACCGGCCGACGGGATGGATGAAGCCGGGATAGGCGGGAAGTGGGCGGGAGAGATGAAGAAGGGGGCGGGAAATATTTTGGGGTTTTAGAGGGAAATTGCAAAAAATATTATTTTACTATTTTGGGCTTTTTATTTCCTTTTTCTTTTCATGCTTTTTCTTGTTTTTACTTCATTTTTGAATTAAAAGAAAAAATTTAATATTTGCAAAAATACCCCAAATGGTGTATATATGCAAAAAAAAAAAATCAAAGTGATATTTGTGCAAATCACTAATGCATTTGGGGTATATATGCAAATCGGTGAATAATTTTCCCCTCAAAGTTGTGAAAGTTCTATTGACCAAGCAAAGTTCTAATTGATTAATATATTAGTATTATTATTAATAATAATTAGGAAAATAGTGAAATATTCTTTTGTGAAATTCAAGCAAAGGCGTGGTACAAAAAAATTCTCCCTAGAGCTGTACACATTTATTCTTCTTCATTAATCAACAGGATAATCAGTGTTAAGAAAACAAATAAAGTCTAGATTAAAGAAACTAAGATCAATAAACATTCAGCCAGCAGCCCAGCACAAGCGTGAAGCATGGTATATTTGTGGTATGGGATTAAACTACCACTTTCTTCCCTTGTCTTATAAAAAGACAGTCTAAAAAGGTGAGATATTATCATTTTTGGTTTTCTTCTCTTATTTTTTAATTGTACATAACAACGGTTGCATCTTAAGTCATTTGCATCAAAAAAGAAAATACACGTCAGTATCAAACTCGTACCGAGCACAAATAAACTTGTAAAATCAAAAAGTCTTTGATATGATATCATACATTTACTCGAGATTACATACTTGGGATAACATAACACCAAGAAATTAAGTAGAAGATACATCAGTATTCAATCATTCTCATTATTTATATACTTTGAGCAATATATAATATGAACATGTCACATCAATTTTTCTAGGCTCATGCTATATGCCCGACGAAATTTTGCTGTACGCACGACATTATGTACGCCAGATTCTAGCGTACGCAATGTCCTGGCGTACAGCATATTTTATCATATTTTTGTGGGATTTTGAATGTTTATGAATTTCTTTTATTTTTCCTGTACGCTGTATTCTAGCGTACACTAGAATACAGCATACAGGAAAATAGCCGTTGGAAAATGGCCTGTACGCCAGCCCATTGCGTACGCTAGCACATGGCGTACAGAAGTAGCCGTTATTCCAACGACTTAATTTGTGCCTATAAATACATGTTTGTAGGTGGACGATCCAAAACAACAATCTTACAAAATCTTACAAAAAATGGCATATAATGAAAACACATATTGGAGTAGTGGAGAAGATGATGAAGATTATGACGATCAAGATTTCGACGATGGCAATTTCGAGGTTAGTATGTATGCAATTTCGAGATTAGTTATAATTAATATAGCTTAAGTACGTAGAGGCCTATATTTATTATGTTAAAAGATAGATTAGTATTTAGTTGTAGTGGACAAGATTAGTAATTAATAGTAGTGGAGAAGTTGATAATTGTTGTGAATTTGATATATGTTAAAAGTCTTATGTTTAGTGAGATAAGCTATCAATTTGTTTTTCTGTAGTTTAATTTAGATGTAGTGGACAAGATGCTGACGGTGTTGCGGTAGATGCCTATATTTATTATGTTAAAAGATAGATTAGTATCTAGTTGTAGTGGACAAGATGATGACGATTTAGTGGTAGAGGCCTATATTTGTTTTGATATATGTTAAAAGATTAGTAATTAATAGTAGTGGAGAAGTTGATAATTGTTGTGAATTTGATATATGTTAAAAGTCTTTAGTTTAGTGAGATAAGCTATCAATTTGTTTTTCTGTAGTTTAGTTTTGTATTACAATTATAGTTTTATTTTACAATTACAATTTAGTTATGTATTACAATTGCAATCCATATACTGTAACATTATTGATTATGTAAACATGTATAGGGGAAAGATTATGGAGATGAATTTCATAACAATCTGAACTGGGATAGCCGAGAGGAATTGATTGAGTGGGTTAGGAATAGGGGCAAAGATTTGATGATGGTTTTAGTCATTCATAAGTCAAATGTCAGAAGTGTTAGTTTGACGTGCGAGCATTTTGGTGAATATAGATCGGGGAGAAAGAAAGGTAGTGACTCAGAAGAGGAAGTTGAGGTAATTCGTAAATCTCATTCGAAGAAGTCTGGATGCACATTTGAGTTGTGTGGTGTTAGATTGAAGAAGAAGCCAGGGGAAGTGAGTCATAAATGGATCATAAATGTGATAGATGGATGCCACAACCATAAGCTTCCGACTAGCTTTCTTGGGCATGCATACATGGGCAGAATGACCCCGGATGAGGAGCGCATTGCCAAAGCTTTGGGCGAAGCGTTCGTGACGCCTAGGACTATTGTTGGGAAGTTGAGGAACTTCTTCCCCGGAAATGTTACATCCATGAAACAAGTTTCCAACTTTCTGCAGAAGGTGCATTATGAAGATCGTGGGGAATTGACGGTTACGCAATGGACTCTGAACTTTTTGAAAGAAAATAGTTACCGGGTATTTCCTCTTACAAAGTTGTCTACGAAAGAGACTGATATCCTATTTTTTGCTCACCCGGACTCGCTCCACTTATTGAAGATGTTTCCGTACGTGGTAATTATTGATGCCACATACAAGACAAATAGGTACGTGGTGGATTTGTGTTACATTTTCAACACAATATAATAGTAGTGATTTATATCATTGATTTGAATTATATCTAATATCCTATGACTTCTTACATTCATTTGTTTTCTTACATTCATCCACAGGTATAACATGCCATTGGTGGAGATTGTCGGTTTCACTTGCACGCACAAGACCTTCAACATTGCGTATGCATTTACACGACAAGAAGAAGTGGTGCATTACAAGTTCATAATGGAGAAACTTTTGCGCTTGTTTAAAGATGCGGGTGTTATGTCGGCCGCCATCATGACTGATCGAGAGAAGGCCCTCATTAATGCAATTCGGATAGTTTTCAAAGATGAAGTAAAACACCTTTTGTGTTGGGTGCATATTAAGCACAACATAGAAGCATATGCTTCCCCAATATTGAAGGATAAAAAACAAGTGAAAAGGTTTTGCGGCCAATGTTGGGCACTTTGGTGTTCAACCACGGAGGAAATCTACGAAGAGAGGCTTGTGCAATTGAGGACATCGTGGAAGAGTGGCCTTGTTCGATACATTGAGAAGACGTGAACTAATCCTCACAAGGAAAGCATAGTGAGAGCGTGGACTGATCATCATCTTCACTTCTTCACGAGGACTTCAAACAGGTAACCCTTGTACAATGTTCAATAGTTTGCTTGTTCATGGCTCAATGTGGGAGTAACGCAATGCTTTTCATGTGTTTTGATAGGGTTGAGGGTATGCATCACGTGTTGAAGAAAATTCTGAATTCTAGCGTTGGTGGTTTTAATAGAATGGTAGTGAGGATACACCATGCGATCGAGGGTCAAATTGGGCAGGTGCGTGCGACCATGGAGATGTCACGGACCAAAACACCAACAATGTTTGATGGTGTGCCGCCAGAAATAAGAGTGTTGTTTTCAAGGCTATTCTTCAAAGTGTCGGATAGGTGCTTGAGAATGTTGTTTGATCTGTATAAGCAGATAGAGGGGGAGGATTTCCCTGATGATTGTGATGATGATTGGATGAGAGACTGCTTCGGCCTGCCATGTGTCCACAGAATCGCAAATGCCATCATTAATAAGACACCGATCATGCCGAGTGAGATACACCGCTTCTGGAAGCAATTGCAATGGGATAGGGTTTACACTCAAGAAGATACAGTTGAGGACACAACACAGATGTCTGTTCAAGAGTTGAGATGGAAGCAAATGGATGAAATGTGGCACGCTAAAACATTGAGCAAGGACCAAATAGACCAAATTACCGACTTGTTCTGGGACACGCAGCACCCGCATGAAACTTTGATGCAGGAGCACACGGGAATCATTTCAAAAGGAAGGCCAAAGGGTTCGACAAAGTACGACACCAAGAGGGACCCGAGCTTGTTTGAGCATCGGAGGGCTGAGTTAGATGAGATTGAGAAGAACGGCCAGTGAAAGCCAAGGTAGAGGTCGGGGTCGTGGCAAGAAGGGACCAAGTGGAGCTTCACCGGGCATTGGGACCCAAGGGAGCCAATCCGAAGGGACATGATCGCAACAACTCCCTGAACAACCCGTGCTTTATATGGGGGTGAACTTTGGGGTTAAGAATGAGAAATACTATAGTATTTCTCATTATTTCATGTAGTTATACTTGTATACTATAGTATTTCGTTATATTTCATGTAGTTATACTTATATACTATAGTATTTCGTTATATTTCATGTAGTTATACTTATATACTATAGTATTTCGTTATATTTCATATAGTTATACTTATATACTATAGTATTTCGTTATATTTCATGTAGTTATACTTATATACTATAGTATTTCGTTATATTTCATGTAGTTACACTTATATACTATAGTATTTCTCATTATTTCATGTAGTTATACTTATATACTATAGTATTTCGTTATATTTCATGTAGTTACACTTATATACTATAGTATTTCTCATTATTTCATGTAGTTATACTTATATACTATAGTATTTCGTTATATTTCATGTAGTTATACTTATATACTATAGTCTTTCGTTATATTTCATGTATTTATACTTATATACTATAGTCTTTCGTTATATTTCATATAGTTACAATTATATAATATAGTATTTCGTTATATTTCATGTAGTTACACTTATATCCAAAACACAACTGTCTAATCCACATAAATACATGATCCTACAATCTAGTCATCATCGGGGACTCTACCGCTACCCTCTCCTCTCTCGTGCTGTGAATCACTAAATCTCTGGGAAGCACGCGGTAAGGGATCAGCTATGGGCGCCTCGTGACCTATCAAATCATGAATCCACGAAATAATCGTAGCGGTAACATCTGGTGGAAGCTCGTCCCTCTCTTCTAAAAAACGCCGCATTCGACTGGCGATAATCTGGGTCCGCTGAATACACGACAAAGATTTCCATTACAACTAAACCAATTTTAAGCACGTAAAAAATGATAAGCGATAAATAAAACGTATCATACCATGAGAGTAGACACCGGTGGAGCTGGAGGGACGACAGGAGCCAGACCTGGACGATCCTGTCTAGGGGACCGTGCATCCACATACGGATGTGACATCTGCTCCAGCCAGTCGATGTATGCATCGTCAGTGTCCCGGGCGAAGGTAGTATGGATCAGGTCCTGAAGCTCGATCGTCGGTCTAGGGTCGGCATCCCATGTGCACTGCTCGTCGTCGTACTTCAGAGCGTACGACCTCAAGTCGACCCGCCTCTTCACCTCGCGTGGCGCTGGTGGATCCTCAGGAACCCCCTACCTGTAACCGAACTGACGGAGGACTCGGTCCGGCATGTACGGCTCCTGTATCTCGAGGCACTCAATAATGCCTCGGTACAAAGAAGGAGCGTACTGGGGGGTCGTAAAGTCTAACGGACCCCACGGTGTCCAGGCAACCTAAACCGTATATTTATAATTTTAATTTCCTAAATTCAAAACGTATATTCAAAATTTAAATTTCCTAAACGAAACGCAATAAAACAGTAAAGTATTACCTCGTCAAATCTCACGACGTCTAAAATGCGGCGAATAGCAATCAGCCGCTTCGGATTCCATCCCTGAGGAGCCTCCCTCCCGTCTCTCCGAGCAGTCCTCGTATCCGCCATGGCCTCCAGGTCAAGGACAACGTGACCTCGGAAAGTAGGAAAGTACGCCCAAATCCAGGCCTACATATATATAAAAACCCATTAGCATATAATATCATATATTATAAAAATAAAATAAAATAAATTAATAAATACCCTCAGAAGAAGTGTACACCCTGCAATGCCCTTCGCACTGGCCCGTGATGCCTCACCCAAGTTCTGATACAGGACAGCCAATACGCCGACTCCCCATGCATAACAACCGTTGCGGTCGTGGTCAAAGACTAGCACCATGTACTTGTACTTGACGGCGTTCGTCGACTTGTCCGGGAAAACGGTACAGCCGAGGAGCATCATCAAGTACATGGACGCTATGCGTCGATCATCCCTCTCTGGACTGGATAGCTGCTCAGTCGACCTTAGCAAGAGGGACTCTATCGGGATACCGCCACCACCGAACCACTGGGCCACCAACTCCAGGTTCGCCCCAGTAATAGCGCATACGTGATCTCTGACGACGGGGTCCGCCATATCAGTGGTGACGCTCAAGTCATCGATGGGAATCTCCAGGATGCGCGCGGCATTATGGAGCGTGATAGTAATCTCGCCCCACGGGAAATGGAACGAGCTCGTCTCCGGATGCCAACGCTCGACGAACGCAGAAATAAGCACGTCGTCGATCCTCCTGAAGTCCACCTCACTCATAGAGGTGATACGGCTCCGCTGCGCAAAATCCCACCAGGTGTCCGGAGCCGCTGTAATGTGCTGGTTCATCTTCCAATGCCACGGCTTCCTAGTGTACGTCTTCAGAACCTTCCTCATCTGAAAAATAAAAAACAAAATTATTATTACAGTTATAAATTAATATATCACATTTTCATATTTTTATTTACAAATCTTAAACTAAATCAAAGACATACCGTATCATCCACGTGCACAACGGGTGGTGGGGGGTCCGGAAGTGTCAACGCCAATGTCATGTCCCATAGGACCCTGGCGACGTGGGTCGTATACGTACCGAGGAGGTGAGGAACGAGAGGCCCTCCCGGCATCCAAGGCTCTACGGGGCCCGCCTGCTCGGGAACCGGATCCGTCTGCTCCTGAGCCGGATCCGCTTGCTGCGGAGCCGGATCCGCCTGCTGCGGAGCCGGATCCGCATGTTGCGGAGCCGGATCCGCCTACTGTGGAGCCGGATCCGCATGCTGCGGAGCCGAATCCTCCTGCTGGGGAGCCGGATCCGCCTGCTGGGGAGACTCGTCCATCCCCAAGTCCTCTGCGGGTCCATCATAATAGTCGCGCTGGAAGGACGCGTCGACAACGACAACTGTCTCCTCCTCCAGATCCATGGACGAGGTCGATGAGGAAGACGGAGACAGCGACGGGTCAGACCTGGTCACGCCCACCTGCACTCCCATCGCGACGTCCTGTGTCGCATCTAGGACGGGAAGCAGATCCACTGAAGCGGCCACCGAAGCGGCCCGACGAGCCGATGCTGTGACCGGATTCCTCTGCGCGAGCTGACGGGACCCACGTCGGGGCCGTCTCACAGACAACATCGAGGCTTGTAAAGCCTTTTAATAACATATTACGTCGTCAAATTTTAAATTCATAAACAACTACATTATATGCCAATTTCAATACCTATATTATATGCCAATTTCAAATATAGACCTAATTTGTCATCTTAATTTGCTAATATAATTCTTTTAATAACATATTACGTCGTCAAATTTTAAAGTCATAAATTTCTAAAATATAACTATTAATTTTTAGAAACAAATCTATAATTAAATACAGATAAACAATTTCTAAATGCAATACCTATTTCTAAATTTAATACTTATTACATTCTAAATTTTCATAAATTCAAATAAATTTATATTCCGTTCATACCTCTCGACTACCCCAGGTAGAAGTCTGACCGGGTGTCGCAGGAACGTCTTCGCGTCCGCGTCCGCCTCCTCGTCTGCCCCGCCCTCAGATAAATCGGGTCCGGCAAGTACCTCGTCCTGCATCGCCATCCGGACCATCGCCGGCCATATCTCCGTCGCCGGCCACCTCTCCGCCGCCACCGGCCACCTCTGCAGCAACAGGAGCACCGCCGCCAGCCGCCAAGCTCTCCACGCCGCCTGGAACGCCATCGTCGCCTCCTCTTCCGCCAATCGCGCCGCCACGAGCCTCGCCGGAGGGGTCACCACCACCGCCACTGTTCGCCATCGTCGGAGATAAGAGGAGGAGGAGAATTAGAAGAAGAAGAAGAAGAAGGAGGAGAGAAATGGAGGAGAAGGAGAAGGAAGGAGTGAATCGGAGGAGACGCCGCCGAAAATTCTACGCCAGGAGACGGCGCAGGGAAGAAGAGAAGGAAGAAGAAGAGGCCGCGCTCGGCCTCTTAACCTAAGTTGTACGCCAGAATATGGCGTACGCCATATTCTGGCGTACAGGTCATAATTGGGATGGCCCCAGCTTGGGCCGGCCCAACTTGTTTATTTTTTATTTAAAAAAATACAAATACGTATTTTTTTGTACGCCGTATTCTGGCGTACAAAAAAATACGTATTTGTATTTTTTTGGCTCCTTTTGGCATATTTTTAATAGGTACGCCACGACATTGCGTACGTCAGATTCTGGCGTACAGAATGTCGTGTGCAAAGAAAAAAAACGAGGCGCATATAGTCACCTCGTTTTTCTATCTTTAAAAATCATAATTAATCAATCAGTATAATTAGTTACTAGTGTAGAACCCGTACCTCGTACGGATAAATGTAATTTGAGAAAATCAAAAAAAAAAATATGATTGAATTAAATTAATGTTATATCAAAGTATTTTTTTAGAAAATATAGTTCTCGCTGGATCATTTGGAAATGATATGCTATGATATGTAGGAATTTATATAGAATCATTTAGAGAATATTTAATATAGATATATTATAATGATTATTAATCTAAAAATCTCGATAAAATTATTCCTGATTTACAAAATTATTTATACGTGGCATATATAATAGATGATCTTTTAAACAATTTAAATAGATTTCAAACAAATAATTAATGTGTGGTTCATTGATAAAGAAAAATATTAGATTAGTAGCTATATCTTTTGAATAAGAAAGCCAAAAATATTCATAATATGTATAACCCATGATTGGATTATAATAGAATTTTTTTTGAAGAAAAAATAATATTGACAAAATTGTGAACATGATCAATATTAAGTATTATAACAAAATCTTTATTTTTTTATGTTTTTTATTAGTTTGATATTTGAACAATTCATAATCAAATTTTCAAATCTTAGCTACTATATTATACCTTCAAACCAAGTTTTGGTTAAACATGGATAAAATAAAGTGAGGTGAAGATTTTAAAATTATAAAAATTAAAATTATATAATGTATGATTAATGAATAAGGCCAATGTAAATTTTTTTTAAAAAATATTAAAATAAGATTTATATTTTTCAAGAAAATATATGTAGCTAAACAATGAGGATCCGAAATTGTTGTTACACCTTCAACGATACTTGTAAAAATCACAACATAAAACAATGATTTCTTAATATTTATGAAAATAATAATATACGTAAGGTTACAAAACCAATATTTACCCTAGCAAGCTACTTTATGATATAAAGTATTATGTTTTAGATATTTCATTTGCATATGGAAAAGAACTAAATAAGTGACATCAACCTAATAAACATGATATTATCTCGTATGTATTTATTATAATGAATATTAAAAATAATTATTGAAAAATAAGATGGAACTCAATATTTGAATATATTTATTTCAATGATTATTAAAAAAATATTTTTCAATTTAATTACTCAAAAAAGATAAAATAAAATGCAAGCTCAATTTAAAACTCCATGCATATATTCACAATAGATAATATATTTGACCCTTATATTAAGTTAAAATATTTATATAATAATTTTTTCGTAGAATATAAGTGTGAAAATTAATATCCAAATAAAAGGAAATGTTTATATTAGATCAAAGGTACTGTTCATACAAAAAAATTGAGTTATTTGATGAAATTTTGTTGATTTTTATAGTATAAATTTAGTTAGTTTAAGGAAAAAGTAAACTAAAAATAGGATTAATCGCAAAATAACACGTAAGCAAAGTTGGTCCATGATTGTTTTGGTGTCTCGAAGGGGGATATGAGATCAAACGAAGGGAAAATAATAATTTTGATATTTTAACTTTTTGTTGAAATAAATATATGAAATAATTCAGCAAAATATATATAAAAAAATCATTACAAACCAGCCAGATAAATCACATTTTTTAGTTTTTTGTAATTACGTAATGGACCCGTCTAAAGTTTTAAGATTTTGATTTTAATTTATATCCTTACTTATAGAAAACGATAACTGGGAAGTTATTTGAATAATTAATTAATCAGTAGTGGCTGATTTATGTATGTGTAAAATTATCTCAAATTTAAATACTTTTAAAATTTGTATACGTACTAAGGAAATGTTTATATTAGATCAAAGGTATTGTTCATACAAAAAAATTGAGTTATTTGATGAAATTTTATTGATTTTTATAGTATAAATTTAGTTAGTTAAAAATAGGATTAATCGCAAAATAACACGTAAGCAAAGTTGGTCTATGATTGTTTTGGTGTCTAATTTATAATTGATATTTCACGGTTTGTTAGTGAATATTTTCTTGGTGATTAACAAACTCAATTTAATTTTTTAAAACTGAAAATTACATTTAGCAAAATGATAAGTAATAAGCCCATAGAAACATTGTAAAATCGAAAAATGGAGACCATGTATTTTTTATATAAAACTATAATCAAATATAAATTGTTAAATGTGAACGTACAATATACATTCGTTAAAAATCTGATATGATATAATTGTTGTTAAGATGAGTTGTTAAAATTGAAAGGTTTAGAAGAAAATCTCAAGATTATATAAATTAAGTTTGTTAAGATACATTAGTCTGAAATTTCACTAAATTGTTAATAAAATATGTATGTGTAATAATATAATATAGTGGGTTGAATTATAAAAGCATATGTACTGTGAGTTGAAAATTGTATATATTGTATGATTTTGGCCCATAAATTTATATATGTCATATTATATATGCAAAGTCATAAAAATAATATTACTAATTACATAAATGAATATAAGATGTATTTTATATATAATTTTAGTAGGAATTCAATCATATATTAGTTTGACATATATAAGCTTATTTTTTGCAATTTGTAGAAATCAAAATTTATAAAAAATGTATAAGCATTCAACAAAGTTGTATAGTTTTTATATATTTGAAGCTAGATGTGATTAGATATTATGGATTAAATTGAAATATAATGTTAAGAAAAAAAAGTGCATTAATAACAAAATGACATGTAGAATTTATGGGGCCAAAAGCATTTTGGTGGCTCGAAATTCAATAGCTTTAATATATATATATATATATGTGTCATAAAATTTATTCAGGTCATTTTACTCTAAACATAAATTTGTATGTGTAATAATATAATATAGTGGACTTGATTAGAAAAGCACATGTACTATGAGTTATAAATTATATATATTGTATGATTTTGGCCCATAAATTTATATAGGTCAAATTATATATGCAAACGCACGAAAATAATATTACTAATTACATAAATGAATATAAGATGTATTTTATATAAAAGTTTAGTAAGAAATATATCATATATTATAAGCTTATTGTATGTGTAATTTATAGAAATTAAATTTTATAAAAAAGTTGTATATAGTGTTTATATATTTGAAGTTAGTTGTGATTATATATTGTGATTTAAAATTTTAAATACTTGAAGTTAGTTGTGATTAGATATTGTGATTTAAATTAAATAGAATTATTAATATAAAAAAAATGAATTAACCATAAATTGACACCTAGAATTTATGGGGTCTATGATGGCTTCAAATTCCCTTACTTTAATATATATATAGATTCTGCAAAATGGGATAATTGATATTGTTTGGTAGCTAGAGAGGATCAACTTGGACAAGTCAAACCAATTATAATTTATGTATACTAGCTATATAAATGTACATTATAACTAATTTTCCTTCATATTGTATGTTTTTTTTTTTTTGAGCGCCTTCATATATATTGTATGTTAACCGGCCGATTCATATAATGATTGATTTAAATATTGTGCATATATGTCACCGTTAACCAGGTTTGATTAATACAAACACAAGCAGACACTCGATCGTGATAAGAGCGCACACGTTTTCAAATTGATCTCCTAATACGTACCAAAATAAAAATTCAATTTCGACGACCCTTGATTTCTAGCTCTCATATCATTTTCATTTAATTATTATCTCGCCACCTAACATAATATATATTAATAATTAATCATTTCAAAAGAATCATAAATTCATTATCCCGTTTTAATATATCCATATAACCCCCAATCTGAATTAAGAACACAACACCGTACCCCAAACCAATTGAGAATTAATTCAGAAAAAGAAAGAGAGTGGAAGAAGATTAATTCAGCACTTTGCAAATAAAAGATCATTGATCAAGCTTGCAATTAACAACAACACAACGTGCAACCATGCAATCGAAAATCTCCATGTATTATAAGTTGCCTTCAAGAATGGCTTCGTTCCATGGGCGTAGAAGAATGAACATCAAACTGATCAAACAGCAACAACAACAACCACATTCGAGTTTGATGGGGTTCTCCAAGAAAAGGGTTTTGATATTCTCCCTCCTCTTCGTCACGACGGCCCTCCTCCTCCTCTCCACGACCCTCCAGCCGGGCTCGCTGCCGCCGCTCCTCCACCACAGCCACCTCATGCCCCAGCGCCTGGCGGTGGCCGCGCCAGCCGAGGAGTACCCGAAGTGGTACGACGTCGTGTTGAGGCAGACGGGGCGGAAGCGGCTCAGAGTAGGACTTGTCAACACGGAGCTACAAGGTCAAAACCAACTCCCGGAGGAGCTAGCCGACTTGGTAAGAGTTGCATTCGACCGGGTCAAGCCCGGGATCGAGTGGGCCCATCTCTTCCCGGAGTGGATCGACGAGAGGAAGCCCAAGTGCCCGGAGGTCCCCATGCCCGATTTCGGGAGGTACCGCGGCCTGGACGTGGTGGTGGCCGCCGTGCCTTGTGGCGGGGGTAACGCCACGGAGGGGGTGAGGGACGTGTTCAGGGTTCAAGTCAGCCTCCTGGTGGCCAACCTGGTGGTGGAGAGCCGCGCGGGCGGGCCGGCCCAGCCCGTGTACGTGGTGTTTCTTGGTGGGTGTGAGCCCATGTGGGAGATCTTCCGGTGTGATGACTTGATATGGAAGACAGGCGAGTCCATGGTTTACATGCCAAATGTTGCCAAGTTGAAGCACAAAGTCTTGATGCCCGTGGGAACTTGTGATCTTGCTCGTCCTTGGAACATTCTTGATCAACCAGGTTAGTGATCGATCGATCAACTTACTCAGGTTTAATTATCTTTTTTCAATTCATTATTGTTAGAGATTGTGATAGGGAGGATTAGATATTGTAGTTAATCATAATTAGTTTCAGCTAGCTGGTTGCTTGTAGTTGTAGGTTTCTATTTGTCAAAGAATAGTTGCAGTGAGTTGAATAAATGTGAAAGTGTACGTAGTAGTGGTTAAACAAGGAAGGTCAGGTGCAGTTAGAAGGTTGGAGATATGCATAGAAACACCCACAGCATGCACCAAATTATTTACCAAAGCTTTTTTATCATCCACTTAACTTTTGCAATAAATGGTGAGGTTTGGTCTTTGCCTAAATTATTGGGTTGTGGGTATAAAGTAATGAATACTGTTGAATATTTACAAGTTTTATAGTATCAATCTTATAATATATTATAATGTTTTCAATTCGTAAGATTCATGTTCCCCTTCCTAATTTCTTGTTCTTATGTACTGGCCAAATAATCAACCAGATTAGTGGTCCTTTGCACGTAGTATTATTTTTAGGAACTTATGAGGAAGGAGGAAAACAAAAAATATCATATTTGGCCTGCAATCATATTGTATTCCTAGATATTGTGTAGGCATATATATCAAATTACACAACGTAACAAAAAAAATAATCATCTACATTTTTATTGACTTATTAATTATGATCACACTCCTACTAAACATAAACGGAAATTTCGTATAATACCCTCAAGGTTATGCAAATTTCGTGAAATATCCAGATATTTGATAAATTTCGTGCGATACCCTCAAATTTCTATAAAATTTTGTCAAATGTCCTCCTAATATACTCCGTTAGTAAATCCATCAAATTCACACACTAAAAGATTAAAAAAAAACCCTTTCATGGATGCTCCTTTGTCCCGGGTGAGGTTACCCCCTCCATGAATGCTCCTTTGTGCCAAATTCCTCTTTGCTGACTAGATCAACTCTATTGCAGACATAATCCTCTCCAAATTCGTGGAAAGTATTCTTTTTGCTGCTTTATTCTTCATTTCTATGAGATAGAAGAGATTGAATCACAACAAATATCTTCAAAAAAGAAACTCTAAACAATTTCTAATTGAAGTTGAAGAAAAAAGTCAAATGACCATAAATGACCCTAAATCTCAATTTCGAAAAAAAGTTACAAATTAACCCTGTACAATTTCAATAAAAATACAAAATTCCTAAATTAAATTCAAAAGCCCCAAAAATTCAATTCCAATTTGAACCTAAAATTGGAAATCCTAAATTGTGCATATACTGATATACTTACCTGAGTCGTCGGCCACCAACAACATGAAACAAAAGTCGCCGCCACCACCCTCCTCTTCGCCACCAGAACCGTCGTCGGTCGCCGATTTGGTCGCTTCCTCCTCCATAGAGTCGTGCGCGCTCGTCCTCTTCCAACGACCACCAGCTAGGTAGGACTCCTCCTCCAAGCGGGTTCGGTATCCTCCTCCAACAGCGGGTCGGTTCTCCTCCAGTCCTCCTTGCTCGCTTCGGGTTTGGACTCAACTCTCCAGCACAAACACACAAAAATTTAATAAACTTAAGGGTACAACACGAAATATACCATACCTCTGGGCATTTCACGAAATTTGCTTAACCTTGAGGGTATCACACGGAATTTCCGAAAAATAAACCTTTCTACCTTCACACCAAATGTTTCATATTTATATTTTGGATTCGTTTGGTTTGAATTTATAGAAACGGTAACAGATAAAAAAAAGAATTTAGTCCACTTTGACATCGTCATATAGTCATCAACATTTTCATCTTGATTTGGACTTTAAAATTTGTTTGTCAGGAGAAGGGAGGAAGAGAGTGATTCGTCATTTTTAAAACCCACCCTAATATTAGGAAAATGAATAACTCTATCATAGTATTCCAAAGCCCATTTTTGTATAGGAGTATAAAATAAGGAATCCCTAGCCAAAATTAATATTTTTTATCAATATATCATGATATCAAAATCTACTAAATAATTACTGCTTTTATAAATTCAAACTAAACTAACCCTTATTTATAATTTCATTCAAATTAATAGCTTAATGCACTTCCTAATATAAGAAAACCAGGTGATTTTTATTTATTTTGTTGTCATTACTTGATGAAATAATTTTTATTTTTTATCCAGGAAACTTTTTGATTGACCGTATTTCTATTTATTTATTTTTATCACGAAAAATGGTAGTAAGTGTTCTACCACTCCGAGGCTGCGACGCAGATATGGTATGACTTCTTTCCAAGGGGTTTCTTTTGCGGCCGAGGGGGGTCGAACTTGCGTTCTCTTTCTCTCTGCCCGGGAGAAAGAGAACGCAAAGCACTCATACATGGACTATATGGCAGCTGCATTGGTGTAGTCTATTGTTTTCTTCACCTCTTAATTTTCTACTTCCGCAGGTGTAAATCAAACACAACAAAACGAAAAAGAAATTATCATTACCCACTTTGGATTATAGATATGGACTATAAAGCACACTACAAAACAATCTTTGTGAATCATGATTGAGCAACATAACATATATAGCAATGTTTGTAAATTGTAATGCAGGGACACCCTCAGAAAGGAAGGCCATGGTGAAGCCTTACCCTGGGCCAAAGGAAGCCTACGTGACAATGCTCCACTCGTCGGAGCACTACGTGTGCGGCGCCATCGCCCTCGCCCAAAGCATCCTCCAAACCAACACGAGCAAGGAGCTCGTCCTCCTAGCGGACGACACCATCTCCCCGCGGTCGATCCGGGGGCTGAGCGACGCCGGGTGGAGGATCAAGCGGATCAAGCGCATCAGGAGCCCCAACGCCAAGCCCAACGCCTACAACGAGTGGAACTACAGCAAGCTCCGGGCGTGGCAGCTGACGGAGTACGACAAGGTGATGTTCATAGACGCCGACTTCATAGTCCTCAAGAGCCTCGACCGCTTCTTCTCGTACCCGCAGCTCTCTGCCGCAGCCAACAACCTCGACATCTTCAACTCCGGGATCATGATCGTGGAGCCGTCGCAGTGCTTCTTCGACAAGATGATGCTCAAACGCCACGAGATCCACTCGTACAACGGAGGGGACCAGGGCTTCCTCAACGAGGTCTTCACCTGGTGGCACAGGCTCACCGTCAAACTCAACTACCTCAAGATCTACATGAACCCGGGCGACTCCAGGAAGGTGCCGGGTGACTGCCTCACAATACACTTTCTTGGGATAAAGCCCTGGGTTTGCTACAAGGACTACGACTGCAACTGGGACATCTCCACCCGCCACGTGTTTGCCAGCGACGCTGCTCACAAACGCTGGTGGAAGGTGTACGAGGCCATGCCTAGGCGCTTGCAGCCGTTTTGCGCCATGACCGAGGAGATGAATACGAGGACCATGAAGTGGAGAGAAAAGGCCAAGAAGGAAAAGTACCCCAATGCCCACTGGAAGATTGTGGTCAAGGATCCTAGACAACATCGGTTGACTCGTCGATGATCACAACTCACAAGAATCTCATTGGTGATCCTAGACTTCAGTTTACAAACAGGAAAAACGAATATATAACACAACATGTAAATGAGTACGTATATCAGCAGAATCTCATTGTACCCACAGGCCACATAAAAGGTATATATGGGGTTTTCTAGATTTTTGATAAAAAGATAAAACTCCAAAAGGAATTGAGAGATATATGAAGATGAATTGTGTAAACTCGCACTGATTCACTTACAGAAGAAGAGTTGTCAAAACAGCTTAAGTACTGTAGCCGATTTAACTCAACCAAGGCTAACAGAACCGGTTACGAGTTTAACTATGGTTAAAACATTTTTAACCACATGTAACAGAATTAACAAACACCAATCAATACAACTTGAATACTCTAGATCCTCCCCTCAAGTTGGATGTTCAGTAAAACCCAACTTGAGAATCAGGAAATCATGTTGAGCTCGACTAATTAAGTGACTTTGTCATGACATCCGCCAACTGCAAGCTAGTATGAATGTAGGCTATCCGAAGGAAATCACTCTGCACCTTCTCCCTTGTGAAGTGACAATCCAGCTCCAAATGCTTGGTCCTCTCATGAAAATACGGATTAGCTGCTATCTGTTGAGCAGCTTTGTTATCACAGAACAAAGTAAAAGGAAATGACACATGAATATGTAAATCATGTAGAACAAAACTAGTCCATACAAGCTCTGTTGTTGTAGCTTCCATACTTCTGTATTCAGCCTCTGCGGATGATCTGGAGACTGTTGTTTGCTTCTTAGTTTTCCAGGAAATAAGAGCATGGCATAGGAAAACACAGAATCATGTCAATGATCTCATGGTAGTGAGACAAGCCCCCCAATCTGCATCTAAGAACCCCACAACTTGCAAAACAGTTTGAACTAGTTAGAACAAACCCTTATTCATGCTGCCTTTGAGATATCTCAATAGATGTAAAGCTCCCTGAAGATGTGGTTGTCTTGGTTAAGCCACAAACTGTGAAAGATGCTGCACAAAATAACTGATGTATGGTCGTGTGAGAGACAAATACAAAAGTCTACCAATCAGCCTCCTATACTGTACTGAATCATGTAGTAAATCACCATTTTCTGCACTGAGTTTCAAACCAGTTGGCAATGGGAAATTGGCTGCTTTGGCTTCTAGCATTTGAACATCATTCAAAATGTCATGAACATACTTCTTTTGACTCAAATACAAACCATTGGCTTGTCTATGTATTTCCATACCCAAGAAATACCTTGCTTCCCCTAAATCCTTTATGGTAAACTTAGAATGAAGGGAAGCCTTGACTGACTTAATTTCAGATCAGTCATTGCTTGTCAATAATATGTCATCAACATATACTAAAAGCAGTGTAAAAGAGTCACCTTTAGCCTTTGTGAAAAGGGAATAGTCATTAATGGATTGCATGTAACCCAGTGTAATGAGGAATCCTGTAAGTTCATGATTCCATTGTCTTGATGCCTGCTTCAAACCATAAAGAGATCTCTTCAATTTGCATACTTGATGAGGATCTCCTTTATGATAACCCTCTGGAATCTTCATGTAAATTTCTTCATCCAGAAAGCCATGCAAGAATGCATTGTTGACATCTAACTGGAATAATGGCCAATCCTTTGCTATTGCAGTAGCCAAAACTATCTTTATTGTAGGCAACTTTGCTACAGGACTGAAAGTATGCTTATAATCTTTTCCAATCTTTTGATTGAAACCCTTCACAACTAATCTGGCTTTGTGCCTTTCAACTGACCCATTTGCCTTGAATTTCACCTTGTAGACCCATTTGGATCCAATAGCTGTGTGTCCTTGAGGTAATGAAACCAAATCCCAAGTTCCATTCTTCTCTAATGCCTCAAATTCTTTCTTCATAGCCTCCTCCTATTCTGGCTTTCCTTTGTCCTGTGAATAAGTGGAAGGCTCATAGACTGTCATGGCATGAGCAAGTGACACAAAATACTCTGTGTCTATCTCAACAAACCTATCTGTATCAACTGCAGTCATAACATAATCTCTAGACCAGCTTGGTACTTGCCGATTTCTAGCAGACCTTCTACCATCCCCATCAAGATTGACAGTAGGCCCTGTTGGTGCAGGAGCAACTTGAATATCATGATGATGTAACACACCTTCTACTACCTGAGAATGATCAATGTATGCTACCTCTTGTTGAGTATGGACAAGTTGTACTACTGGCTCCCTGGTATCCAAAGATTGGAGGATAGGCAAGGGACAATCCTCCCCATCTTCAGTAACCTGTGCAGCAGGAAACATAGTAGTAGCATGTATCTCAAGTCCTTGTTCATCCTGCTGTTTGAAAGGAAATCTATCCTCATGAAAACAGACATCCCTATTGGGATATACCTCCTTGGTATCTAAATCAAACAATTTGTACCATTTTTGCTGACTTGGATATCCCAACAATACACTTCTCCTTCCTCTGGCATCAAATTTATCATGGCCTCTTTTAAGAGTAGCTCCATAACAAAGACAACCAATCACTCTAAGATTGTCATACTTAGGTTGCTTGTGAAACAAAATTTCAAAGAGAGTCTTCCAATCAATGCTGCTCAAGGGCATCTTATTTATCAAATATGTTGCAGCTATTACACATTTTCCCCAGAATTCCTTTGGCAAATTAGCATGTAACCTGAGAGCCCTTGCTGTCTCAATGAGGTGTCTATGCTTGCGTTCAACCACCCCATTTTGTTGTGGATTGTATGGCATACTTCTTTGATGCAAAATTCCCAAAGAAGACAAGTATACTGTCATTTCTTTGTTCAGCAACTCAATATCATTATCTGATCTAATCCTCTTAGGTGTCACACTGAATTGATTCTTCACCATTGTAAGAAAATCTTTAACAACATGAGGAACATGTTGCTTGTTGTGAAGTAAATAGGTCCAAGTAGCTCTACTTAAATCATCCACAATTGTGTAAAAATAGTGCTCACCAGTCAAGCTAGCAATATGGTATGGACCCCATAAATCCATATATAAAAATTCAAAACAATCAATAGTTTTGATTTCACTGCTTTGAAAAGGCAAATAATGCTATTTGGCAAGTCTACAAGTGCCACAAAAGACATCTATTTCACTGTCATTGATGCAACCTGGTACATATTTCAATCTAGAAAAAGAAATATGTCCTAATCTGTCATGAATGACATGGCTATTGTTTTCTACATTAGAAGAACAATAAGCTTTATTGCTATTGACATCCTTATTCTCTTGTCCTTGCAACATGTATAACCCTCCATTTTCCTTTCCAATTGCAATGACTGACTTACTCATACGGTCATGTAAAGCACACTGAGAAGAATCAAAGTATGCCAGCAAATTTTTATGTGTAACAATTCTACTCCCATAAAGCAAATTAAACTTGAAGTCTGCAACATACAGAACCTCTTTAATCACAAATCCTAGTCCTATGCATACATCTCCAACATGTGTAACTTTCTTTACTGTCCCATCTGGCAACTTAACTAAGATAGGCACAACTAAGTTCTTGATATTAAGCAACATATCAAGATGAGGAATCATGTGATCTGTAGCTCCTGTGTCTAGTATCCACTCATATTTATCAAATTTATGAGCAACTAGATTAATATAGGAACTATCTGTAAAGTTGGCAGTTGAAGAAAGCACTATCTTTCCTTTGAAAGCTTTGAGCATCTCCTGACAGACAGCCTAAACTAACTCTGCATCAACCTAACTGCTCTTCCCTTAATGTGTACCCTCTTCTGTCTCCAGTGGACTCAGTTGACCTCCTTTAACATGTGCAGCAACCTTATAAGATTGACCTTGCACTTTGTTTTTCTTCCCTTTATACCAATCCGGATAACCTATGATTTCAAAGCACTCCTCAAGACAATGTCCAGTTTTGTTGCAATTACTACAAACCTTTTTCTCTCCTTTGCCTTTGTTGCTCTCTTTCTTGTCACCTGAATTGCTCTTGTGGTTATTATTCCTCTGTTTGTTGTGGCTAGCCATGAATGCCAATGAATTAGGTGCAGAAGTAGCTATCTCCTTCTGTTTCTCAACCTGCATCACTGTATGATAGGCTTTGTTGACAATAGAAAGTGGATCAGTTGCCAAGATTTTAATTTTAATTGAATCATAATCACTATTGAGATTAGCTAGGAAAATCATCAACTTATCTTGACTTTCCAGCTCATAAACACGCTCAAGAACCTTACAAGTACACTTTTCTAATGCACCACAACTACACACATGAATCCCATTCAAATACTGCAATTCATCCCAACATTTCTTGAGCTTAGAATAATATGCAGAAACTGACAAGTTCCCTTGCATTGTCCTCATTAATTCAACCTTCAATTGAAAAACCATAGGAACATTCCCTTGATTATACCTTTCGACGATCTCATGCCAAAGATCTTTGGTTGATCTAGATTAGACAAAAGTGCTCGATATCTCTGGTTTCATGGAGTTCAGTAGCCAACAAGCCACCATTCCATCTGTGCGAATCCATCTCACAAGATCAGCCAAATCTTCTGCTGGTTTCGTTGTCAATCCATCAAGAAATCCTAGCTTAAGCCTCATTCCTAATGCCATCCAAATTTGCCTACTCCAGGCGAAGAAGTTCTTCCCATCGAATTGCACAGTCGTCAGCAATATTCCCGAATTATCGGAATTCGCTAGGTTCAATGGATCATTCAGAGAATTGGATTGATTCTGAGCTAGTCGCGCAAGCTGAGCCAACAATTGCATTCCTGCTTCTCCTTCCATCGCCAAGAACTCGAATTCTCACAATCGAAAGAATAAAAAACAACAACCTGAACCACTCAAACTGTCTGCTCACTTTGATTGTGGAAAACAAAAAACAAATCTCTCTAATCGCTCTGTAAATCACTATAAACTCTGATACCATCTAGATTTTTGATAAAACGATAAAACTCCAAAAGGAATTGAGAGATGAAGATGAACTGTGTAAACTCGCACTGATTCACTTACAGAAGAAAGGCTGTCAAAATAGCTTAAGTACTGTAGCAGATTTAACTCAACCAAGGCTAACAGAACCGGTTACGAGTTTAACTATGGTTAAAACATATTTAACCACATGTAACAGAATTAACAAACACCAATCAATACAACTTGAATACTCTAGAGGTTTCCATAATCTTTTTTTTTTTTTTTTTTTTGACTTTTGTGTTGCGTCAGACGAGCATGGATTCATTTGTTCCTCTCTCCTAGGAGAAAAACTATTGCTACAGATGACTCTGCCTTTGGCTTTTCTTCTCCATATGATATAAAGTTAGGTATTTCTTCAACTAACCTTTGAAAAATGGTTCTCTATTCAGATACTTCTTCTTGTTTGGAAATAAGATATTGTCTTCATACAAGAACAAAACAAAACAAAGCCTAATGAAATTAGCTTCATGACTCACAAGTCACTAATTTAGCAGTAAAGGAAGTAAATCAGGCTATTTTTTAGAAGAGAAAAGAGGAAGCAAATCAGGCTTAAGCGTAACAGAGTAGTATGTCAAATTATTATTGTTCTTATTCCACACTTGTGTTTCTTAATCATTATTAGCCTTACTACTTACTACCACCAATTTTTTTCAACCATTTCTAGCTAGAAGCACGTCTCATGCATTATTCCGATCCAAGTATAGGCTACAATTACACACAAACCATTACTGTCAACAGAAACAACCCATTTCCTAGGTGGATTACATCATTACATGTAATACTTGGTGACGATGGTTTCCCTACGACCCCTGCTTGACGCATTATCGCTGCATATATGCAAGTTCAGTTCCACGCAATCAAAAGGAGCAAGATTCAATTTCTTTAATACATGTTTATAGAGGGTGTACCACTAAGAATGTTGGCCAGGGAACCTGTTTCTTGGAGGTAGTTTCAAGAATTTTGAGCACCATCATTCTACATGACTTCCAGAAGGGCTTGGAGAGCTGATCCATTAAGTATGTTGAAGAGCTCTTCATATAGTGCTGTTTTTAGTTTCTTAAGCTCAGTATATACACTGCTTCAAACATATGAAAAAGGCATACCTTTTCATCCAATAAAGCTTTAATCTTTAATTCAGTAAGCTCATCATCTTCCTCTGATAATGATATAGGCAACAGGAAGACAGAGTATCATTCCCAGCACTCGTAGATGCCAGGCCATCCCCAAAAGCACTAGAAGAAACAGCTCTTTTAATGATATCCTCAAAGTCTTATGTTTCCAACTAGGCTCGTTCGCATAAACATCCCCAAAAGCACAACAGCTTTGTCTAGTATGTAGCATAATAGATATCACTGAAGGGTGTATAGAAATCAGGGTAATTCTCATTCGAGAGTTTATGATTTTTTAGTATATCTGATAGAAGACCCCCTCACAGAACCTAAAGAACTGCTTTTTACTTCCATCAATTAACTACCATCTTAGGCAAAGAATTGCAGAATGATATGCTCTCATGTAAAACAAAGACTTCAACAAGCAGCACCAAATTAATCGGTGCAGATATGTCCAACATGAGGCCTACAATTTACACAATTCCAAAAGTGCAGCCAACATACCGCACGTGACCTTGCATCTTCCTAATCACAACCTGAGGGGGAAGTCCATTGAAATCTTGCATTACTGAAACTTGATTGCCTCAAGACTTGCACAAACCGCTCTCATCCTTGGGCGTAGGTCCGGTTCCATCTCTGTGCAGCTCAGCGCCACATGAAACACAGTCAAAACTTGTTTCTTGACATGAACTTGATGCACCAACGCAGGATCTATGATCTCCGACAGGGGTCGCTCGTCACGGAACACCTTCCTAACAAGGCCCACCAACCCCTTGCCCTCATTCTCAGGTGACCCATCAGGTAGTCTGCCGGTCAAGATCTCCATAAGCACGATACCAAACGAGTAGACATCGCACTTCTGAGTGACTTTATTCCCTGCCCGAGCCTCCGGTGCCAGGTAAGCTGAGTAGGATGATGCTATTTCTGATCCCTTGAATGGCAACGTGAGGTTTGATGAGTGATGCCGTCCAATATGGTTCACAGATGTTTTGGGGAGGGTAGAACCAGCTGACTGCAGGCGGTGAAGACCGAAACCTGATATATATGGTCGAAGCTCCTCATCAAGCAAGATTTTTGATGATTTTATGTTCCCATGGACGTACTTCCTTGGGCCGCAGTCATGGATATGCATGAGACCTCTTGCAGCACCCTGGACAATTTTTAACCTTGAAACCCATGACAATGGTGGGGTGTCATTGGAATGTGCACCTGATCCAAACAACCAATCGTTAAACATAAGATTGCAAGTTTTTTTATACAGACACAACTCACAAGGCCTTTGGGATGACTGCAGCTGATAATCTAGCAAATCTCAGGTAAATAAGTAGACATGTAGTCACTTCTAAATTTCTAATGTATGGATATAGGTGTTTGACCAGATTATTTGTCATGCCAAGAAACTGAGCCTCCGAAATTGTTCCTCTAGATTCTGAACACATTAATTACAACAACCACCACCCAACATATATTCATTTCCATAGGACTACCTACAAACATATCTTCATGGCTGTTCTGGGGCTTTTATCAAGGAGGGAAATCTAGTAGTGAATTTGCTCATGCCTATGCAGCCTATCTCCTATATCACCAATGCCATGCTCGGAAAAAAAAAACTACTTCACTAATGTCTACACTCACTTAATCTACTTCACTAATGCCAAGCTCTAATGAAAACAGAACTTTCATCTCACTGTGACACCTACTTTTACAGAAAGAAGTGAAATGATCAAAATGCCGGTTTAGTTTGTACTTGCGGGATCTCCATATAGCCAGTAAATATGATCAAACCTCGGTAACCATTATTACGGATCTAAATGCCTGTCACGCAATCAACATATTCCATTTGATATTAGGTCACTGGTCAATAGTTAGGGCTTATGCTAGCTGGGTTAAGCTGGAAACATCCATCAGCTTAATTTGAAAGGCAAAAATCATTCTTACAGAGTCCTAATGAGAGAACAGAGAACCGAATATGGCTGCTCATTTGAAACTTACTTCTTCTTGATGTCCTATAACTAGCAATTTCAGACCTAATAGTATTGTTGGTATCATTAAACAGAAACTCATAAGAAGAGAAGGGAAGGGAAAGCTACCATGCAAAGCTGTGCACAAGCTTCCATTGGGGATGAAATCAGAGACAAGCAACCTCTCATGAGTAGCGTAGTAGTAAGCCCTCAACCGCACGATATTGGGGTGGTGGACCCTCCCAATGGCCTCCGCCTCCGACTCAAACTCCCTCACCCGCCACCGCACATCAACCTCATCCCCTTCGCTCAGCCTTGTGACCGCCACGGCCGCCCTCCCGCCGCCCACCACCACCTTGTACACAATGCCACTCCTGCTCTTCCCAACAACATAAGCCGAGGCCCTCAGCAAATCCTCCAATTCCAACCCAAACCCCTCCCCCATCACCACAAATTTACCCTTTTGCCCCTCATCATCGTACCGATCCTCCTCCACCTTGTGCTGCTTCGCCTTATCGGCGTCCGCGGCGTAGAGACACCTTCTCCTGGCCAGCCACAGCGACAATACCACAGCCCCGAGCACGGCTAGAGCTAGGAGGATCAAGGCCATCCTGTTGCGCTTTGATTTTTCAAATTTCACCTCCTTGGGGTTGTTGGGTATCCCATCATTGTCACTAGGGTTTAAGGAGCGAGGATAATTAGGGTTCTGAAATTGTTCTGGACAGGGATTGTTCAACGGGAAGCCGCAGAGTCTAGGGTTCCCGGAGAAAGCGGTAGGGCCCTGATTCAACAGCGATCCCACCTGGGGGATCTCCCCGGAGAGATTATTGTGGCGGAGGTCGAGGCTCACCATAACCGGGAGACGGCCGTAAGCAGGCGGAAGGGGGCCGGAAAGCTGGTTGTAGGACAAATTTAGGGTTCCTTGAAGGCGAGTGAGGTGGCTTAGGTCGAGCGGAAGAGATCCGGTGAGCAGATTGGAAGAGAGATCCAAGGAGGAGAGGTTGGAGAGGGCGGCGATCTGCGGCGGGATGGCGCCGGAGAGGGAGTTGTGGGAGAGGTCGAGGGAGAGAAGAGAGGTTGCGTTGAAGAGGTGGGAAGGGATGGGCATGGAGAAGTTGTTGCGGGAGAGGGAGAGGCGTTGGAGGGAGAGGAGTGCGCCGAGTTCGGAGGGGAGGTAGCCGGTGAGGGATCGGCCGGAGAGGGAGAGGGAGATGACGGCGCCGGCGAGGGAGCAGCGGACGCCTGGCCAGTGACAGGGGGTGGGGTCGGAGTCGGACCAGGTGGAGAGGACGGCGGTGGGGTCGGAGGTGATGGCGGACTTGAGAGCGAGTAAGGAAAGGCCGTCGGAGTTGAGAGAGTTGCAGAGAAGAGGGAAGAAGAGGACAAGGGCGAAGAGGTACCGACTTTCTTCCATGGATTTCCCTTTGTTTTTATCTCACATTCACATAGAAGAAGAAGAGATGAAGAAGACGACGAGGACGAGGGAGAAGGATGAATCATTTTCCGTTTGATTATAGTTACACTTTTGAGTGAGATCTGGCTGATGAGTCTCGGGAAACGAGGTTTCTTCATTTTGAATTTTGTGAATGTACCATCCTATCCTTATGTACCACTTGTCACACAACAATTCTCAGGCTTTTTGCACCAGGCTTTTTCTAGTGCTGTGCGTCCGGTCCAGACCGGACCGGTTTTTCCGGTCCGATTCGGTCCATGGGACCGGAATTTTTACAATCCTTGGATCGGACCGGACCGATATAATTCGGTCCAATTCTGGTCCGGTCCTGGACCGATAAACGTATTTTTTTATTTTATATAAATTAATTTTTTTTTTATTTTTTTTATAACTATTGTGTATAATATTAGACAATATATTTTATTATTTATTTATATTTATAGTAGAAACTAATTTTAATTAGTGTTATGAGACATAATAAGACATTAATATATAAAATAAAAATAATAAAAAATCGGTCCATCCGGTCCGGACTGAAAACCGGTCGGGTTTGGACCGGACCGGAACCGGAATTTTAGAAATATTTGGACTGGGTACCAGACCGTAATTCGCCCAGTCCGGTCCGGACATTTTCGGTCCGGTCCGAATCTGCACACCCCTAGCTTTTTCGTAAGCTTTTGTTTGGCCATCTATTTATAATGTCTTTATTTTATAAAATGTAATTTTTTTCTCTTCTTACACACTTTTCCATACCATTCAAATTTCAACAACTAATTTTCCTAAAAACTAATTTTCCTAAAAAAATACTTTTTAACCAAAAAAGTTTGGAAAAATTATTTTAAATAATACCAACTATGCATCTTCAATCCAAAATAATAACAACTTTTAAAATTACCAATACCTATACAAACTATACATATATTTACCAATTATAACACGGTGAAAATTTCGGGTGAAATTCCGGCCACATTGCTTAAATGTATATTAGAATGTGCTGACTGTACATGCTGACTAGGATTAGGGTTTAAATAATGGAAAATAAAAAAATCATCAAAAATCCAAAAATTGAAACACTTTAAAATGCTATGATATATAAACATTAAAAATGTTTAAACTACAAGTATGTTAACAAATTAATTAAAACTTGAAGCAAAACAAATTAAATTAAAACAGAACACTGTATAGATCGAAAATACCAAAGCGGTCGAACATGTCACCAAGGAAGAACGTCATCGTAGAACCCTAACTGGCTCACAAGGGTGTGAACAACATCGTCGATCCCGACCCATAGGCGAGTCTACCCAAGGCAAATTTCAGAGGAAATTCAAAGGCGAGCAAATCCAGGGTGAGGAACACCATAGCAGTGAACCCCGTAAGAGGAAGGTGGGAACAACATCGTGAAATTCCATAGGCAAACTATATATAGCAAAAAGCAAGGAACACCATAATAGCGAACAAGAAGGTATGAACTCTCAGATATGAATAAATTGGGATAATTTCTTTGGCTTTCTATCTCATAAGAAAAGGCGCCAAAATCCTAAATTTATGAAGTTATGAATGTGATTGTGTTGAGTAATTTGAAGGTCTTTTCCATATAGGAAATGTGATTTATGATGCTTACGTTAGGGTTTTAATTAGTTGTAATTGTTTTTCTAATTATTCAGGTTTGTCAAAATATTATGGCAGTGGATAAAAATACTGAAATGGCGGCCTTAGACAATGAAGGTGATATGAATTGGGAGGATGCTGATGAATCTGATTATGTCCCCGGTGAATTTTCGATTAGTGATGACGATTTATCAAGTGTGCTTGTGGACGAGGAAGTAATCTTATCCAATGTGAAAAGTAAACATGTTCAATATGACTCTGAAGAGTCTTCTAGAGAGAAGATGAAATAGGATAACCTGGATTCGCATGAATTAGATACATCTGATGAGGAATTTCAAATTGTAAGAGAAAAAGTTAGGGAATACAGAGCTGAAATTGAGAAGCAATTTGATGAACAACTCAGTGAATATGAAGATTCTGATGGTGATATACAAATTATTTCTGAAAATGAAGAAGATAATGATGCAAGGATGAAAAGAAGGAGAAGCAACATGGTTGTTAGCTGGAAAACTGATTACAAGAAGATGAAGTGGAGTGTTGGGTTAAGATTTCCCAATGTTAAAATGTTTAAGGAAGCAGCACGTGTATGGTATTTTGAATGGATACAATGTGAAATTTGGGGTGAGTGACGAAGCTAAAAGAAAGATTAGGGTAGTTTGTAAGAAAGAATGTGCATTTAAGGTTTATGCATCATGGCATGACAAGGAGGGTTGTTTGCTTGTGAAAAGTGTTCATAATGAACATCGTTGTGTGAGAGATATGCAAAAGAATCGTCTACTTACATCCAAATGGCTTGCTAAGCAATATCTTGCTCACTTCAAGATAAAACCTCACTAGCCGGCTGTTGATATGGTTGATAGTGTGAAGAGGAGATATGGTGTCATTATCAATACATGGGTTGCATACAAGGCAAAGGCATCGGCTTATACAATATTACATGGTTCTATGAAGGATCATTATAACAAAGTTGGAAGGTATATCGAAGAGTTACAAAAGTCTAATGTTGGAGGGAAATATGATCTACTTACTATCCCATCAAGTCCTCCAGTGTTTCAAAGGTTCTTTGTATGTTTTTCGGGGTTGAAAAATGGTATGTTTGCTGGCTGTAGACGGTTTATTTGCTTGGATGGATGCTTTCTTAAAACATTCCTTGGTGGAATCTTACTTGCAGCCATAGCAAGAGATGGAAACAACCAGATGTTTCCTATTTGTTGGGCTGTAGTCGAGGGAGAGAACATAAATAGTTGGGAATGGTTTCTAAACCAATTGAAATTAGAGTTGAATGGCACAAATGGAGAAGGTTGGACGTTCATGTCTGACCAACAAAAAGGTGTTTTTTTGTCTTAGATATTTTAAATTCATTTGATTAATTTATGAAGTAATTATATATGATTGAATTTTATTGTGTGCAGGGCCTTCTTGCAGCATCTGCTTCTATTTTCCCAAGTCTGATCATAGAAATTGTACAAGACATATTTATGCTAATTGGCATAAGATACATAAAGGAGATGAGCTGAAAATGTATTTTTGGAAGGCTATTAGAGCTTATACTGAATCTGATTTTGAAGAAGTTGTGGAAGAGATTAGGGCAATATCTCCTCGAGGTGCTGAAGACTTTCTACGCCAAAATCCAAGGGTATTTTGCCGAGCATTCTTTGCTAGTGTAAGCAAGTGTGATGTGGTTGTGAACAACATGGCAGAGACATTTAATGGCTATATTCTAAGAGCTAGAGGGCAACATCTCATTGATATGCTTGAGACTATTAGGACTTTACTCATGAAGAGGGTGGTTGTCAAGCAAGGATTGATGGAAGGCCAAGAAGTAGGAGCTATCTGTCCAAGAATCAAATTAAAACTAGAGGTAGAGAAGGTTAAAGCATGGGAGCTATTAGTTATACCTTCATCAATCACAGTATTTCAAGTGAGAGAATTTGTTGATGTTTTCAAGGTAGACATTCAAAATCAGACTTGCACTTGCAAGAAGTGGGATATCACATGTATACCATGTTGTCATGCTATAGCTTGTTGTGGGTTTAATTATTTATTTTTTGATAGAACGAGAGACAACACTCTCGAGACTATATAAATGGAAAAAACTACTTAGCCACCAGGCGGGGTGTAGTGAAACCCCTTACATCCTTCGAAATACAAAAAGACACCCTATCGGGTGGAAATTCAAGAAAGTGAACGCCAACGGGAAAATCAAAAGCAAGAGACGCAAGGCGGTCCGCCACCGTATTCGCCTCTCGAAAGATATGTCAGAACTGGATATCCTAGTCCCTACGAAGGAAGCCTTGTGCCATGAAGACGAGGCTGGAATATGGATGAAAACGATCCATAGGTTTGCTTAGCAATAGTACCGCTACTTGCAAGTCTGTTTCTAAGCAAACCCTCCTGTATCCCTTGTCCCAAGCGAACTTGAGGCTTGAGACCACGCCCCACAATTCAGCCATCAGGACGGAGAACAAGCCAATGTTATGCACGAACCCCCCAAGCCATTCTCCTTGCTCATTCCTGCACAGTCCAGCTGCGGTTGCATGACCATCGATCACTGCCCCGTCGGTGTTCAATTTGATCCACCCTGCTATCGGTGCAGTCCACTTGACGAGCATAGTGATTTCCTCCCTATCAGTATGCACAATACTCCGTTGTTCCGCCATCTTATAGTTCTTCGCTATCTCCATGATTTTATCAGCCTTGTCCCCGTGGTATACTTCATTTATGAATACCCACGCATTTCGCCATTTCCATATATTCCACAGAGCAACTGTGAAAGTGCTTCCCCAGTCATCCTCTTCTGTTCTATGCTTAGCAAAGACCAAATTGAGACGATCCCACTGAGCAAAGTTGACCTCATAAAACTCTTCCCGGGCGATCGGCGGTTGAAGCTTGGCCCATATACTCTGAACCTGCCTACAGTCTCGGAACAGATGCAAGGGCGTCTCCGTTTCACCTGGACAGCTAGGACACTTATCGTCATCACCCAAGTGCCTCCGCTTTCTTTCCACGTTTGTGAGGAACCCGCCTCTAAGCACCGCCCACGCAAAGACACAGACCCTTTAATGTACCTTGAGTCTCCATATCTTTTTGTAAATCACTGTATCCAGCTCCATCACTTGGTTGTGTTTTTTGATAAGCATGTAAGCCGACGCCACACTGTAAACTCCATCTCTAGTTTCTCCCCAACTGACCACGTCCTGCAGTCCACTCTCCTCCACAATGGCCATCGCCGCCAGCTTAAGGATGATGGTCGCTGGTAAGATGGGCGAAAGCAACTCCCATCTCCACCCTTTTCCTGCTTTCTAGTAGTAATTCACTTTCGCATTTAACAGATCATGCGCAATCCTACCTTCCACATATCTTTCCAATGTGTGATCTCCCATCCAGCAATCAAGCCAGAACCTGATAGTCCTGCCATCCCTCAGTTGCCATTTCATACCCTGGATAAGCACCGAATTCGCCGCATTGTAAATACTCCTCCAAACCGGCGATGGTGCCCGATGTATCATCTGCGTCGGCTTTATATATTTGTGGCTGATCACACTACCCCACAGTGTATTCTGGTTGGTTAGAAACCTCCATGCCAATTTTCCATTCAGGGCCAGGTTCAACTCCACCATACTCTTGAGCCCGAAACCCCCTAAAACCTTGGATTTACAAATCTCCTTCCATTGCATCAAATGCATCTACCTCCTATCATTCCAGTTGTCCCAAATGAATGACATGGTGACTTGATCGATTTTTTCACAAACCAACTTAGGGAGTGCAAACGTAGCCATTGTATAAACTGGAAGGGAGCTAATAACAGATTGTGCCAGAGTGATTCCGCCCACCATACTCAGGTTTCGACCCCTTCAACCTATAAGCCTCGCATTAATCTTCTGCAACAACGGCTCAAATGTATGTTTGTCGATCCTCTTATGCAACATGGGCATTCCCAGGTAGATTCCCAAGTCATTGGTGACCTGGAACCCACTTTGTTGTTGGATTTGAAGAACCAACTCCTCCTTGACGTTAGGAGAGACTAAGAGTTTGGATTTGGTTGGGTTAATTCATTGTCCTGATGACCTGCAAAACAACTCCAAGCATTGCTGAATGATATGAATTTGGGAGACCGAGGCCTCTGCCATGAGTAGTATATCATCCGCAAAGAGTAAGTGAGACAAGGGAGGGCCTCCCCTTGAGAGGTGAATAGGCTTCCATGCTCCTTCTTCCACTGACTTCAACACCATCTGACTAAGACGTTCTACGCAGAGAACAAATAGATAAGGTGATATGGAATCTCCCTGCCGAATGCCCCTGGTCGGGGTGATTCTATCAGTTCTTTCCCCATTCCATAGAACACTCATGGACGACGACGAAATACATGCTGCGATACGTTGAACCCATTCGTTAGGAAAACCGACATCCACCAATGTATCCACAATGAAGTCCCAACGGAGTCTATCGTACACTTTTTCCAAGTCAATTTTCAAGATCATCCATCCCTTTTTTCCTCCTTTGTGCCTCATTGAGTGTACCACCTCCTATGCCAAAACAGTGTTGTCGGAGATTAACCTGCCGGGCAGGAAGCTCCCCTGCATTGGTCCGATCAGTTCCGGTAAAAATTCTTGCATTCTATTCACCATTGCCTTGGTCATGACTTTATACAGGACGCTACATAAACTTATCAGACAAAACTGGTTGACACTGTCCGGATTGCTGATTTTTGGGATCAATGTAATGAGAGTTTCATTCAACCCTGCATGAAGCGATTTACGAGAGTAAAACTCTTGTACAGCTTTAATGACTGAATCCCCAACCGTGGACCAGCATTTTTTTATAGAAGATAGGTTGGAACCCGTCCGATCCCGGAGCCTTGAAGCCTCCCATGCCCTTCACTGCTTTAAAATTTAAGGAATTTGCAGAAAACCACCCCTTAAATAGGCCTATTTGCCCACAACCACCCGTTATACACGTAATTACTTGAGCCCACCCTTCAAATGCATTCCGTTAGCACTGAACCACCCATACCCCAAATCCGTCCATTTCCTCCGTTACCTGATGTGCAATTACCATTATACCCTCACTTTATCTGGTTTTTGAGCGGTTCTTCCATTTTTTCAAGGGTTAAGTTTTTATTAATTAAAAACCCGGTTTGGGGTTTTTGAGCCAATTTTTTTTTTTGCTTTTTCCTCCTCCTTTCTTGTTCCCCTCTGCATCTCCCCGCCGTCACGCCCCACCCCGCCATCTGTCACGCATGGCTCGCGAACCACCACCGAACCCACGCCTTACCACACCCTGACTCACCGAGCCCGCGCCCAGATCTGCTTGTGAGCCGTACCCCTTTCCTCTCTCACCATCTCCCCCTCACCGGCGACCACAACCTCGCTGGACCTCCACGCGACCTGCTCCTGACCGCATCCGCTGCCGAGCGCAGACCCGCCAGCCACCACACCACCGGCCCTCACCCATACCAAGCCACCATCTCCCTGCCGCTTCTCGCGACCTTCGAACCCAGCCCCGCGAACCACCGAGTCGCTACCCCTCGGGCCCAGAACCGATCTACCACCGCCACCGCACCGATTCAAACTCTCACTCAAATAAGTCAATAAGAGGGTTTGAATGAGGCTTGCTCAAATACCAGCCCAGAAATCCCTTCTTTGAAGCATCAGAAGGAAGATGAGAGGAGGAGGAACAGTAACGAGAACACCGAGAGTAGAGCGAAGAGGGTATGGTTTTGAAATCGGCGGTTTTCTTGAGCAAATGAGATGCGATCTGAGCGAAGGCTCTTTTTTGGTGTGTTCGGGCGGCGAGAATCGGAGCTCCGATGCAGATCTTCCAGAGACCCGATTCCAAGGCTCCGAATTGCTTATGCCCAGTGGAGTCGTCATCACCCTCGAGAGTGGAGTAAAATAGTGAGTTTTAATTTTTAACCCCAAACCGGACACTAAACCGGGTTTTTAATTAATAAAAACCTAACCCTTGAAAAAAATGGAAGAACCGCTCAAAAACTGGATAAAGTAAGGGTATAATGGTAATTGCACACTAGATAACGGAGGAAATGGACGGATTTGGGATATGGGTGATTCAGCGCTAACGGAATGCATTTAAAGGGTGGGCTTAAGTAATTACGTGTATAACGGGTGGTTGTGTGCAAATAGGCCTATTTAAGGGATGGTTTTATGCAAATCCCTCTTAAAATTTTCCTCATCCGAGAAGTCTTGATTCAGCCTGTCCCACTTATCCTGTCCCAGCCTTGGAAATAATCCATGTGGAGTTGCAATAGGATAGAGTTCATGGTCTTGGAGGGTGTACAAGTCCCTGTAGAAATTAACCACCATTTCCTCTAAGGCCTGCTTTTCTTCAATCCAGTTTCCTTCGTCATCCTTCAGTGCAAGCACTCTGTTTTGTTTTCTCCTGATCAACGTCGACGTGTGGAAGAAGGAGGTATTTCTATCTCCGGAGGCGAGCCACGTCTCTCTCGATTTCTGGAACCATAGTAGTTCTTCTTGCTCAAGTACCAAATTGAGTTCATTTTTAATTTGTTCCTCTCTCTCTTTAACCGCATCACATGGGTGACTTTCTAGTTCAATTTGTGTCCTTTCCAGTAAGCTCATCAGTGTTGCCTTCTTCTCATGGATATTGCCAAAGATTTTTCTATTCCACTCCTGAAGCTTGACTTTGAGGTGCTTGAGATCTTCATTAGCCGGTCTGTCCCTCCTCCAAGATATTTGCACAAATTCGGTGAAACCAGGATGTGTTAACCATGCAGCTTCAAACCTGAATGGTCGACGATTCCTGTTACAACTCCTACCTGGATCCAAGGTGAAGAGGAGCGGTGAATGGTCAGACCCGAATTTGGGTAAGTGGTGTTGTTGGAATGGAACTCTTTGGAACGTCAGTTCCCATGGAGTTCCCTTCCTCTGTTTCTCTTGTTTTGACGATGACAAACACTTGAACTTAACTGGCTATTCTAGTGTTTATTCTACAGTTAAAAAGATAAGGGAATCATGTCCAAAGTAAGCGAAGATCATGATCGAGGGAACTGGATGAGAACCGCATCTGTGTATCTACCAGCGTATCCACATAATCTGTGTGAAGATTTCCTTGCCGTTTCTGGACGCCTTCAGCAGAAGATCTTAGGCGTTTTTACACATAGAGTATCTTTATATGATTGTGTAAGTTAGGATTCGGTTTAGAGAATATTTTGTATCTTATTATTGGTAAGATATAAAATATGTCATCTTGGATTTATGGAATAAATTCGTTCAAGGAATATCTCGTCCGAGATCTTTCTTTGACAATTTTATTGTATAAATACTCGATGCTGCTAGGGTTTTACTCATGCATTTCCACGAGATTTAGAGTGCATCAGAAAGAAGAAAAAGAAGAAGAAGAAGAAGAAGAAGAAGAAGTGTTCGAGTCGAAAGAGTCGAAGTAAGTCTATTGTGTGTTAATCTGTGATTTCTAGGGAACTAGGTTTAGTCTGAGTGTGTTAGACTGAAACGTGTGAGTTCGGAAGTTGTAATCGCATATTAATATACAAGTAGACTGTTTCAAATCCTCGAAAGAGGGGTGGTTTTTATCCTAGATAACTAGTTGGTTATCAAATGTTTCCACCTTAAGTGATTGTTCTTGATAACTTGCTTAATTGTTATTCCGCTGTCCATAGGAACTGAACACATTAGTGTCTCAGTTCCCTTGATACTAACGCACAGATCCTACAGGTGTACTGTGGCATTGGGCCACATCAGTAAACTCTCCATATTCATCAAAGTTCTGTCAAGCCTCTTGGCAATAATAGAGTTGGGTTCCCCGCCTCTGGACCAAGTGAATTTTTGTCCTGTGTAACCCGTATCGATCAAGCCGTTGTCGCTAATCAGTTTATGGAATTCTTGTGTATCTGGGTGCAGTCCCCCAGAACCTCCCTGTCTCTCCTCGCTGCTCAGAATGCAATTGAAATCTCCTCCCACATACAATGGCCCTGAGTGCAGCTTTAGTTCCATGTCAAGTTCCCGCCAAAATCTACCCCTACGGTGCACTGTAGGCGGTGCATAAACAACTATAAACTGCATTCTCTTCTCCTGTTTTACCATGTCCAAGCTAATGAAATGCGTATTACTGTTGGTGACCCTAATATTCAGTTTCTCCGGGTCCCATAACACCCAGAGCCGACCCGCGAATCCTTGGGCTTCAATTCTCACTAAGGCTCCCAACTTAATCCTATCACATACTTGTTTCGCCCTCTCTCCTGAGATGTGTGTTTATGAATGTTCAAGCAGAGAGATATGTCCATGATTACTATAAGAAAGAGGCTTATTTGATGGCATATGAAAGAGAGATTAGTCCATGTACTTGGCCAAAGAAAAACTTTCCTCTAGATCCTCCACCTATGAGAGTTCTACCAGGAAGGCCAAGGAAGAACAGGAGAAAAGACCCACATGAAGATCCAAAGAGACCAGGAAAACTTACCAAGCATGGGGTACAAATGAAGTGCAGCATTTGTAGGTCAAAAGAACACAATAAAAAGAGGTGTCCAAGTAATAATGGCTTACCACCTCCAACTGAAAAGAGACCTCGAGGTAGACCTAGAAAAAATCCAGTACAAAATCCTCAAAGTGTTGGATCTTCTGGTAATATGCATCTTAAACACTGATTTTTCTGGACAAGTGTTTTCACTAATATTTCTTGCAAACTTCTTAATGTAGGTGAAGCTGCTCATTTCAATGGAAGGGGTCGAGGAAGAGGAAGAGGGAGGAGGAGGAGGTGTTGGAGTCATATACGAGGAAGGAAGAGCTGTCTCTTATAGATATATGTCATTTGTAGAGAACGTCATGTGGAACCTACTCAGGTATTATAATGACAGATAAAAAGTCATGCTTTTATTGAGCTTTGTGATGTACAATGAATTAATATTTCTTTATGTATTTTAGGCACATAGACATGCACTTTCTCATACATCACAAACACTACCCTTTGGCAGCCAACCAACAAGTGGATAGTACTGTCGAGACGATTGTGAAGAATTTTTTGGTTTTATAAAATTTTGGAGATAGGAGAATACAAACTATATTCTATGTATTTTTTGGAGAAAAAAACTAATACTATAAATCTCAGCATTTAATATGCTTACTGTTTTCTGTCTAGAGACAACTTGACCTATATTGATGTATAATGAAATGCTTCTTTCATGCTTACTCATGTTCAGGCCTAATGTATTGCTTTTGCTTACTCATTTCATATGCTTACTACTGTCATAATTTTTTTGATCCTGTCATAATCTTAGTTGGAAGTGTGAGTTAACATAGATTAATTTTTTTTTTGTACTCATGTTCAACCGGTTTAGGCCCTTGTTGCCAAAAAAATTCTACTGCCATAATTCATTTGAGTTGTGTTATAGATTTCACAAGACAAGAGCATTTCTTTGCCGGATCAGGTGTTGTCATAAACTATAGCTTAGTAGTTATCTAATCTTGAGCAAACAACTAATTAATAGCCTTGTAAAATATTATTTAGTAGCTTTATAGTTGGGAAGTTTGTTGCTGTCATGGCACCTATAAATTATTGCTTAGTGGCGATTTGTGTAAAACTGGTGTTGTAGCAATTGAATAATAGTCATTTCTCTAATCATAAAGATGGCATTACAAAGTTTGTTTTTGACTGCCATAACCTTTCCACAAACCAATTTAATACATACTTTCATAAACAAGGCATTACACAATAGGATAACATTACATGTGCTAGTGCATCGATGCTATTCATAAAATCTTCCTAAAATCAGTTCTTCCTAAAATCTTGAAGTAGCAGCATCTTCATATTGATTCATCATTCAAAACTTGGACCAAATCAGTTGGCTTGTATGTTCAGACGATTCATCATTCAAATACATCAATTTTCATAAGCATTTACCCATTTGAAATATCCACAACTGGCCTTGCTCTGCCTGCAATTCAAAGGAGCAAAAAAAATCAATAGTTTGTAATGCCTTACAACTCTTGAAAAGCATGAAAGGATATATACCATTCCCTGCCTACTTCACATATGCAATGCTTAGCCACATAGGTATCAAATTTAGAAGAAGTAAGACATATATAGATACTAAAATTTAGCTAGAAATTAGAGAAGATAATACATATGAATAAAATTAACTTTTGTTGTAATGCTGCTAGTGCATTGCTGCTCATGTGTTCAATGCAGGATCATAACTCAAATCACAAAATAACTCAATTTAATCAACAGGGGTAATAAAACACGATCGATCAAAAGAGGAATTTATCACGTATATGCATCAACTCCAACATCTTTATCCAATTAACATAATCCAAACCCACAATCAAGATAAAATTAACAATACTTAAATGCTAAATTTATAGTGAAATTAACATTATCTGAACAATAAGATTCAAAATCCCCCAATTTGAAACCCTAAACCTCACTGCATAAGACGAAATATTACCTTCCACATAGAGCACCCATAAAAAAATTCCTCCAATTCGGACCACTTTTGCAGGTTTGCAATGGAGATGTTACAGAGAGGTCGTGGTAGCACTTTTCCCTGAACAATCAATTAACCCCTCTTCTCCAAGAATTTGAAGAACCGGACTATCTTGCTTGTCACCTCCCTTTCATCTCGCAGTTTCTTCGTGGGCGATTGGACAAGCAACCCTACCGACTGCCCCTGAGATACTACCGAGCGCCTCGCCATTAGGTTCTTCTTTGACAATGGGAGAGAATCGTCCTCTGGTTCATCTTCTTCGACGTATGCAGCCATTTAGGGTTCTTCGGCTGCTATACCTCTATTTACTATATCTACATATCGATTCTAAATTTTTACATGTTTTATGCATTTTCTCATTTATTTGGAAGATGGGCTTCAGGTTTAACTGTTAAATTTTTTGGGTTTTTAATGATTTTTTCTATTTTTTAATATTTCAACCCTAATCCTAATCAGCATGTATAGTCAGTACTTTTCGATATCCATGTTAGCAATGTGACCGGAATTTCAACTGGAATTTCAATTGTATTATAATGGGTAATTATATGTATAGTTTATATAATTATTGATAATTTTGAAAGTTGGTATTATTTTGGATTGAAGATGCATAGCTAGTATTATTCAAAGTAATTTTCCCAATTTTTTTTATAACTATATTCACCAAACAAATCCTAAGCCATAAAGGTGGTGTTATGGGGTTCCTCCAATTAATTTGATCAAATAGTGAAAAGTGGATGGAGGGTCGGGCAGGGGGGAGAGAAGTTTAGAAGGACATTGAATTTCTTGGGGTAGATTGATCTTGTTGAAAGGGGTAACTTTTAAATTCAGTGTATTGTGTAGAATTTTTTTTGGGTCTAGAATAGCTACTGGAAGAGCTTGGTGACATGAGAAAAGGTCTTCAAATCTTTTGAATAGGGAGGGTTCAACTTCAATTAAAATTCTTTTTTGGAATAAAGCTCTTATCTTCAAATTGGGGGATGAATATTGATACCGAACAAGATAATCTATGTATCAAGTGGGTTAATGAAAACATTCTAAAGGACAACGATTTCTGAAGTTATGTAAAGAAATGAAGTAATTCATGAATATGACAGGCGATCCTGAAAGTGAGAGATGAAGTACTAAGACTAACACATTGCATGAAGGGTCGGGTAAGGGAGAAAAAAGTTTCTAAAAGGACATTCAATTTTTTGGATAGATTGATCTTGTCGAAGGGGATAACCTTCAAACTCAATACATTGTGTATAAACTTTTTTGGGCCTAAAATAGCTATCGGAAAGAAGACCTTGGTGGCATGGGAAAAAGGTCTCCAAACCCTTCAGGTTCAACTTCAATGAAATCCTTTCTTGGAATAAATCCAATATCTTCAAGTTGGGGATGGATATTCATACCGAGCAAGATATCCTATGGAACAAGTGGGTTAATGAGAACATTCTGAAAGACAACGACATCTGCAGTTATGTAAAGCAGGGAAGTGATTCATGGATATGACAGGCGACCTTGAAGGTGATAGATAAAGTGCTCAGACTAACACATTGCACTCCTCTGGGCCAAGCAGACAGTGGGTGGATATGTCCAAGTTCACTTCACTCTCTGGTAAACTCATGTGCGCTAGCCTTTATGATGCCATTAGGAACCACGATGGTATCTAAAATGACAACTATATTCGAAAGAGTGGAGTATATAAGGGGCGGATCTAAGGAGGGGCTAGGGGGGTTGAAGCCCCCGGTTTCCTCTCGGGAACCCCTTAGACCACGTCGAATTTTGGTAATTTTAATTTTAAATTTTAAAATATTTATAAAATATAGGAAAGTATAACAAGTTAAACATCTTGGCTTTGTAAATTTTGTGTTGGAATTTGTGTAAAAGAATATCAATTGGTCTTGAGTTCAATTTCTAACAACTTTCGTCTTTTGTTATTTCTATATTTATCTATTTTTATTAAAAGGAAATTGAAAATGTTACATCATTTAAATATTTCTTAAAAAATACAAAAAAATGTATGATATAAATTGTGGCCCCTCACTTATGCTTTTTCATGCTAAGAGTCAAATTTCAAATATTGAAATGTTTTACTTAAGGTTAAGTTTTTGATTAGCTAATTAGATTGATAAAATGTTAAAAATTAGGTGAATATTTTAATTTAATTTATTTGAAGTGGAGTTTTATTTGTTTATGCTTAAGAAAATGGATAAGTATCTTACTCGGACTAAGAAGAAATCAATTTTAAGTTACGAGTTTCATATTTAAGTGTGAATAGATAGAATGAGCAAAATGTTAAGTTTTCTTTAAGCGCTTTAGCCCCCTCCCCCCCCCCCCCCTTACGCCCCCCTTACGCAAGTTTCTGGATTCGGCATTGGGTAGATATATCTTGTCGAAGGGGTAACCTTCAAACTCTGTGTAGAAACTGTTTTGGGACTAGATTAGTTACTGGAAGAGCTTGGTGGCATAAAAAAGGGAAGTGATTTATGAATATGACGGGCGATCATGAAGGCGTGAGATAAAATGCTCAGACTAACACATTGCATGGAGAGTCGGGCGGGGGAGAGAGAAGTTTCTAAAAGGACATTCAATTTTTGGGGTAGATTGATCTTGTCGAAAGGGGTAATCTTCAAACTCAGTGCATTGTGTAGAAACTTTTTTGGGTCTAGAATAGCTATTGGAAAGAAGAGCTTGGTGGCATGGTGATATGCTCTACTTTGTAGTGCGTAACTATGAGCTGTTACTGGATTATTAGGTGCCATTTGTGTGGGTTTAGGAGATAATTTAGGATAATAAAGTTGTAGAGAAGGAATGGTGAAGATAAGGAATTTAGTGAAGTATTGAAGATTGAGGAGCTAGCCAAGCAGCCACCACAAGAGAAGACCACGGGGGAGAAGCAGTAGTCGTGGCAGAGCAAAACCGCGGGCGCGGGAGACGAGCCGCGATCGCGGCACAACAACGAAGTCGCGGTGCAAGACACTCAAAACCGCGATCGCGGGGATCTTGGCCGCAGTCACGGGTCCAGGCGCGGAGCAAATGGGCTTTTCGGCCGAAGACTTTGTTTTTATTTTATTATTCTTTTTATTTCGTTTATTATATTTTAGGAAGATTATGTTTCTTATCTTATGAAGATTTGATTTGCTAGGTTACTATCTTTCTTTTAAAACATCAGACTTGGATTATCACTTTTATCATCGTTCATTATTCTCTCTAGGGTTTTGTGTTTTAGAAGACTATGAAGAACTAAGATTCCATTGTTTCGCCTGATGATTGAAGCCTTCAGTTGATTTGGTTGTGAGATTATAACTCTTGTTCTATTTCCTTTATTAATTCTCTTTGAACTTATCTTTATTGAATCTTGCTGATTTCGCTAGCCTGCGCAACTAGTTGATGTTAGTAATTTTCTATTGCTAGGATTTGGTTATTTCTGGTTGGAATTCCTTATCTAGAGTAGCAACCACAATTTACAGGAACTGGTTGTGAATGTTTATTGTGAAGAGAATTGATTACATGTTGAATACTGACTGGTTGTTAAGTGTTACATGTATCCTGCTTAATTCCTACGCTTACTGCTGCTGTTAAATTGAATCTTGATAGTTTCTTGATTGTTTAGTAGTTAGTATTTTCAGGGCTGGTTGACCTGTTAATATACATAAGATCGGAATAGGAACAATCATATGATTGAATGAACTTGAGATAATCAATGATCAACCTATCATACTGAAGTGTGGATATCTGTTAGGTGAAGCGCCCTCACAATCATATTTACAACAATCTTAACCATTTCCTGCTTTAATCCATTAGTTATAGAAAACCAAACAACAATCCCCCCTAGTCCTAGTTGGTAACTTACTTTCATACATAGAAATAAATCCTTTGATTTCCTTGGGTTTGACCCTTACTTGCCTGCTATACTTGGTTATGTTTTTAGGGATTCTTTGATAGGGATAACGACTTTAGCCTAGTCACATGGGAAAGGGTCTCCAAACCCTTCGAAGAGGAAGGGTTCAACTTCAATGAAATCATTTATTGGATTAAATCCATTATCTTCAAGTTGGGGATGAATATTCATACCGGGCAAGATAACCTATGGACCAAGTGGGTTAATGAGAACATTCTAAAGGACAACAACTTCTGGAGTTATGTAAAGAAGGTAAGTGATTCATGGATATGACGGGCAATCCTAAAGATGAGAGATAAAGTGCTCAAACTAGCACATTGCACTCCTTTGGGACAACCACATAGTAGACAGTCTGTGGATATGTCCATGTTCACTTCAGTCTCTAGTAAACTCATGTGCACTAGCCTTTATGATGCCCTTAGGGACCACGATGGTATCTAAAATGACAACTATATTCGAACGAGTGGAGTATATAAAAAAGTTGGATTAATAAAATACACCAATCTTTTCCCAAATAACAAGGCATGTCTAATTTTGACATTTTTTAATTTAACCTCTTTTTTAACAAAACACTAAAAATATTTCCTTTAAAAAAAGAAAGTACAATAAAATATGAAAAAGGAAATTAAAGATTAATTTTAAAAGGGAATAAAGATTAAAAAACATAAAAATCTAGAAGATCAATGTGTGATCTTGGTTTCCCCCTAAGAAGTGAAAACCTTTTGGCATCCAAAAAATCATAAAACATAAATTTGAAAGGAAATTGTGTTATCTTTCTATTACTCTGTTAAACCTAATATCTCGCTAGACCTAGAAAATCATAATCTTGTCACACTTCATTCTCCTTTGATTTTGAAGGTTACACCAAAAATTGTCTTGTCACACATCTGTTTTGTGCTTGAACTAAGTTGAAGTCCACAAAGGCCGAAGTCCATCTATTTTGTTCTTGGAGAACCACGTCGAATCTATAGAAGTCGTGGGTAAGTTGTTGAAGTTCAATAATTTTCATATATTGATGTCATTATCGTTCATGTATCCTTTGATGTTTTGTTTTGCATGTGTATTGTCCTTAGGTCGATCGATCTTTATGACGATTGATTAGCGGCGAGAAATAGAGGATCATTAGTGACACTTGGTCTTATAAAGGATTGAGAAAGGCAAAATAAATTATGGTTTTGGATACAACAATGATTGAAGATATGAAGAATAAAATATACAAAAAGTTGGTTGTTGATTATGAATTGTATGAGCTTAAGCTGAGGTACAATTCACCATTTAGTCCCAATTTACCACCTTACGATGTTATCGACAATGATGACCTTGATGCATACAAGTTTCTTAATTTGAAATCTGCTAAAGATGGGATCTGACTAATAGAACTCTACACAAGCTTGATAGTGAAGCGGAAAAATAAATTTGTTGTGCAGTTTTTTTAGAAGAATCCTTCTGTAGAGAATGAATATTGGAAGGAAGTGCATGGAATGAGATTCCCTTTCAGTGCACCATAGGTTACACAAAGTCAACCTTATGTCTCGAATTCAATGAGTGAAGATGGAGAAAAGAATGGTTATAAGACATTAGATGATATACTACATGATGATATTGTACATGATGTAAATGGACCGTCTTGCACAAATGACAAGATATGAAGAGAGTCTGACATGAAAATAAAGAGGAATATACCAGAAAATGGTTTTGTCAGAAATCAGCCCCAACAAATGTTGTGTCACTAAGCAACAATAATGAAAAAGTAATAGAACCTGCAACAACGCATAGGGGCCGCGACCTAGTTATACTAGTCGATTATGATAAAGCAAATGATATTATAGGCGGTGAAGATGTGAACCTTGGAGATGGTTTTGTAGGGAATTCTTGGAATGACAATGCATCGGATGGTCAAATAGGTAATGACGGTGCAAAAGACGATGCAAATTTTGAGGAATGTATGGATTTCAAATTTCTAACTGTTACAGATGAGGCATAACAGAATTATTACCGATCACTAGATCGGGAAGGTGAATGCGCTATGTCTCAGGATGTAGAAGTCAATGATGAGAATGGTAGGATTAGAGAAATAAGTGTTGGAGATTCTTTTAATACCAAGAAGAAGTTGAAAGATGCGTTAATGCAATAGCTTTGCAGGGTTGTTTCTAACTGAATGTGCAGAAGTATATTAAAAAACTTATGTCGTAGGGTGCGTTGACAAGTCATGCACATGCAGCTTCCATGGTTCAACATATCGTAAATCTGAGATATTTATGGGTCAAAAGTTTGTTGAAACCCATAGTTGTGGATGAAGATATATATAGACATGACCGCAACAAACATGCCACTACATCCATAATATCTGAAAAAATACTTCCAAGGTAAAACATTTTGTCAGCTAAGGTGTAATGTATTATTCTAATTTAGTATGACATTTTTTGGGTTATGAAATATGACAACTTTGTTTCATTGTTTGACATGTTTGGAGGTCATAAGGATTTCCCAAGGGCCAGGGAATAACAAACCGCCATAAAGGATATGGAAATAGATGACATTTATTATAAGGTGAATCAATAATGCTTGATAGTCGAAGACACAATACGAGGTATTGCCGAGAAAAGTTAGAGTGAACTGAACTCGTGGTTGTTCATGCTGGAAAAGTTAAATCATGGCTCACACACAACTATTATCACATATTTCAACAACCATTTCAAATACGCCTTTTGGTCCTTGGGTGTGTGGATAAGGGCATTTCCCCAATTGAGGAAGATATGTTTCTTTCATTAAACCTACATAGTACACCTTCAAGAATATAAAACAACTATGAAAAGATATGCAACATTGGAAATATGACACGGTAAATATGCATGTATGATAGGATATATTTATAACTCTTATTTTCTCATTTATTATTTTAGGTTAGATCATTGGATGGAGCACATTTGAGTGAAAAATATTGTGGACATATCCTTTTATCTACTGCATGAGATGGCATCAAAGGCATTTACCCTCTCGCATTTGTTATGGTTGACAACAAGAATGATGCTTCCTGATCATTTTCTTCAAGTAGATGAAAGTTTTTGTACTCGATAACCAAAAAGAGTGTTCATCTCTAATCGTCACACGAGCATTTTTAGCGGGTTGAGAAGAAACTATACTATTGTTGGTCATGTTTTTTGCATCTATCATATATACCCAAAATTCAAGACAAAATACCATAGGGGTCGCCTTCAAGAAACACTGACGAATGAGGGTTGCCTTCAACCTTTGATGTCGTTGACTTCAAATCGAGGAGAATGAGGGTCGTCTTCATCCTCTACCAAGACCTTACTTCAGAGGAGAAAGCAAAGTCATCGACGTTGACTTCTTCCAGAGGAGAATGAAGGCCGTCGCCGCCTGGTTTAGAGGCAACAGAAACAAAGGGCTACAACGTGGTCTTTGATCGCACGAAGAGACGGGAGAAGACTGGTTTAGAGGAGACTCTTGGCAATGTATTCGTATAAAAGAATTTTGTTTTCTACTTTTATTAAAATAAACTTAACGATGTTGGTCATATTTAATGTTTTAGAGTAAAACACGAAATATATGTAAACATCAGGGTTGTCTTTATGTTTTAATATGTTTTGTAACATTATAACAAATTATGTTTTAAGCCTAGTTAATGTGGTAGAATTGTTTCGGTATGTATTTTTTACTTTTTTCATTAGTTTGTGAACTTATTTTACATGACAGATACAATATCCTATCATCGTATTATTTTTATCATGTACGTATGGTTGTTTCTCAACTTTATGCCACTAATTTATAACATATCAAAACAAATATGTTTTTTTCTTGTATAAAAGATCATTGATATTATCATGTCTTTCTACATTGTACAACGTAGTTTGGTGCTAACTACGTTATTCTAACATATCAGTTTAGTGTTAAGTCTTGTCATAGTACACTGTATAAAATGGCGAAGCCATAGAATCTCGAACAGGGGTGACAAAATTAAAATTGTGTTACATTGATATTAAACAAAAGTAGCCATAAAGAGTTCATTACTCAAAATAGATAACCACCTAGTCATTGTATCTCTTGCGACGGTAAAGCATGTCAATCCAATTTGTGGGTTCTCATATTTTAAAAATACTTAATAATAAATTCATTATCATTGCTTCTAAAAACTCCCTTCTCAATATAGCACGCCAAATAATCAGTGAGAAAGTCATCTCCCTAATATCAATATCCTCTCATATGCATTTTATGTTTGAACTTTTTTTAGTTTAATAATAATAACACGAATAAAAAAAATATAAAAAAACTCGAGGGAAATGGGGGTCACCAGAACCGCTAGACCCCCATTATCTCCATCCCGAACTGTACATCTTATCACTCTACCAGAACATTTAAGTACTCATATTATAAATAGGTAGGATTTTTCATACATAAAATACGAAGGGGTTGCATGTATGCAACAACATATTACATAAAATATTATAAGTAGTAGTTTTTTTTTAAATACTTAGGGTTTCCATAAATAAGCAAACCATGACAGAGATGGTCACTAAACAAGGGCAGAGTCGACGGAGGAGGGTGGATCACCATGTGGTTCAAGATCGTCTATTACCTCTTTGGACATGATGTAGATCTTGATGAAGGCAACCGTTCTACCAACCTCGGCAAGGGCGGCGGCGTCATCGGTGTTCTTCATTGGCCTCAAGGTACGGAGGCCACCATGCGGGATATGTCTTCATAGAAATATTATGTGTCGCGATGGTAGTTGTTGAAGTTGTTAAGTTGGTCGCGTAACCACCATATATCTGTAACTAACGTCCTTTGGGTGGATCAATTCTCCACATTACCACCCTCGTATACATGGGTGGTGACGGTGGTCATTTGTCCGGTCGTCAGAATGATTTTACCCCCGATGTGGACAATAGTATAGACCCTATGACGACCATGAAAAGACATGAAAATATTCAAGTCACGATAAAAAGGGAATATAAAATTGGAGGCTTTGGGACATAGTGAATAAGTAGATGAGGAAATACCCCTTACAATACATGATTTATAAACAAAAACATTACAAAGAGGACTTAATTGGAGTTCGTTGAGAGGTAAGCACCAAATTTATGGCGGTTTTCCCCTTCAATCGAACATGGTAACGTGTAGAAAGTTATAGTCAGTGGTTTTCATATCAAGCATTTACTACTTCCATATTTGTCTTGTCAGGTTCATATATTCTTCGTACACAGATATCAAGTACCTTTTAAATTCTAAAAACTTCACCATGTCAGTCAACAAGATTTGAATATATCTGCAACATGTTCAAAAAAAAGGGAGCATTAACTACTTCGACAATGCGATTGGCCAAAAAGTAAAGATGATGTTAAATCCAAATAATCTTGTCTTGCTTGATAGTTTATCTCGGCGTACGTAACTAATTTTCAATTACATGTACTAAGCTAATAGCAATTTGTTAAAATATGTAATTGTCGGATATCTAACTGTAGGATAACTATGAAAATCGTTCGACATTTCTTTATCTTGTTATGGACTTATTGATATCTTGGCACATGCAATATTTCTTTATCCTATCGCGGTCTTATTTTTATTCTATCATTGTCTGATTTGTGGACCACTATTGGTTAATCAACTCTATTAATTACTTTGATCAAAACTTATTGGTTGATCAACTCTAATAATTACTTAGATCAAACATCATATAGTAGACATAACTGTTTTACAAAAATAATGTCTTATGCCTGAGCTAATGTCAAACACAATCATACTATCATACCAACATAGTATAGTCAAACAAAATTTATCTTCTGCCTTAATTTAATAGAAAACACATAAACTATTCACCAACATCCCCTGGAATCCAACTATAAGCCCAATGTCTCGTACATTTCTTCATTTCTATACAAAAAACCCCAAACAAAACTTGAAGAAACCTTTTTCATTTTTTCACGACCTTTTAATGTGATTCCCACACCCCTTTAAATATATTATGCGCCATATCTTTCTTGAATCAATCCACAAATTTGTCTGCCACAATATCAAGATGTGTCCAATCAACACTCAACATCTCGATGTGTTTAAGGGCATACACCCGAGAATCCCCACTATACTACCGACATACATCAATGTTAATAAATGTGAACATTATAACTAGATAAACAAAAAATTATTCTGATATTGTTATATTAGTTTTTGTACATGCGCTTGTTCTGCTTTAGTTCATTAATACGGTTACACTTAAGCTCTTCATCACCCCGATGTGCATATTTTTGGGCAAGTGGCTCATATTGGCTATTGAACACAAGAAGAAACTTGGACACTGTGAAAATATGCATCTCGATATCCATGTCACTATAGAGATCGATTGCACAATCATAGACGTTGAGACACCATTCCTTGAGGTCGATTTGTATTTCCACCTAGTGATTATTACAAATGTTATATGGGGCGTCAATGAAGTCTGCATCAACCAACTCATCTCATGGTGTCTAGGCATTTCCCCCTTAAAGTATTCAATTCTATGAGGTCGAACTTGCAACATGTGTCAAGGTAGTGGTCATGTGGTCCCTCATTGCACTTTGATAATAGGAAGCCCATAAACAATCTAGAACAACAACCTTATGGTTCTTTGAAGGGTGCTTCAACAACGTCTTACGGATGAAAAAACAAAGCTCATCAATATGCTATAAAACGTTTAATCATATTGTCAGACATTCTACAAAATCCCGACGCTTTCTTATTTCATACAACTATAGTACAAATAACTAACTTAGTTACCTCGTCTCCTAACCAAGCTTTTGGTTCTAGTTAATATGGAAAAACTCCTTGTTCAATGGCAAATCGATCATTCTTGGTCGAGTTTCCCCATTGAAAAGGTATGAATGCATTTATTACTAATACAAAATCAATTTCATAAAAAAATCTTTCCTTGAAGCGGAGGTAACAATAAGTTACTAATCTGTCACCATCGATTCATCTGAGCAAATCAGTCATCACCTTAACTGATGAATTTTTTGTAATCTTCTTCACATTTTTCCTCTTTTTCATAGGTATAAGGTGTTTTGGTGAGTCGGGTGGCTTTATGTTCGACTAGGAAGGACCTTTTCGGTGGGGAGACTCATAAGCTTTCTCTTGTTGGCCGTTCTCACCTTATCTTCATTTGCTTTCTCAACAATCAAAAGGGATCTATCTTCGGGTTCCACTTGAGAACCTACACCTGGCAGTGTTTGCACGTAAGTGGGCCTTTAGATGCTCTATCGGTTGCCGTTGTTTTGATTCCTCAACTATATTTGCAAAGTCTAAGGCCCTTATGGTTGGCATTTGAAGTCCTTCTGCTTGTTGTGTTACCTTCCCTCGTGGGACATCAACAAGATCATCAGTAAGAGTTCTCTCACTATCACCTTTATTTTGTTCATCACATTTGACTTCTAAATCATGGTCTTTTTCTCGTGCTTTAATGTATTTAACAAAATCCATGACCATATTTCTTGCATCCACCACGACTGCACTTTCAACAAGATTTTCCTGTTCACCAACATCTCTTGTAAAATTCTCAACTTTTCCTCCAATTTCTCTTCTACAAGCTCCACAAATTCTTGCTCCAATTTCTTTGGTGATAGATGATGGGATCCACCAACATCATCATCTCATTGCAAGCTCTCAAGAGAGTTTTCCTGCAATAAAGCACAACAAATAATCAATCCTGACATTAAAGCATGAGTAAAAGACCATGATTTAGAAGTATGGTCATGGATAATCAACCCTAATCAATCCTGGAATAAAACATTATTCCTCACTATTTCAACAAAATAATAATCAATCCTAACATGCACACAAAAATATCTTGTCACACTATCATAAAGTTGTCTTATATGAAATGTTAATTTTAATTCACGGATAACATTTGTTTGACCTCTTTTTGGCTTACGTTAGCCTCCTCCTCACCACTGTCATCACCATTGATATCAAAACTCTCAAAAGTATCCACCTACTTTTTATCAACAACCTCATTAATTAAGTCTTGTAACTTTTTTGTCACCTTCATCATCGACCTTATTGTCATCTTCCTCATCCTCTTCAACTTTCTCATCCACCTCAAAGTCATCATTATACCCAAAATCCTCATCATCCTCAAACTTCTTAGCTTTTCCGTCTTAGGCTTTGTTTGACATGTAGTTTATAAACACTTTATAAACAAAAAAGTGTTTTTTCAACCTTGCACAAATCCCCATATCTCACAAATTTCAATTTTAAAAATTTCAAACTACTTTTTCACAAAAAAATACATTATAAACAATAAACACCTTCTACTAAACAAACCCTTAGCTTTTTCAAAAGCTTTTCTCCTAGGGGCCTTGTGGGATTTAATCCTCTTTTTCAGCCTTTGCATTCTCTCAAACATTCTCTTTTTCATCCTCTCCATTATTCTAAATAATTCTTTTATTGTGAACATTACCTCTATTGAATCCATACTAGCATTACTCAGGCCAGACCTAGAAGCAACATGTTATCCTTGATTTTCCCTTTTGTCTTTCTTTTCATAGTTGCCCTTTCTTCCTTCACTATGATGACAAAAGGCTCATCGTCATTTTTATTAGCATAGTAATAGTTTAACATCATGTCTTCCTCATCTTCATTCAGAATAAGAATTAGTCTAACCTCCTTGTCAGGATCACAAAAGGCCTCCTCCATTAATTTCTTATTCACGGGTTCCTCTAAAAACCAACATATATCCCGTGGCATTGCAAATTCCCTTTACTTTGATGAAAATTGCATCCTACATATAGGCACAACTTCAAATAACCAGAGTTGCATTATAATGCATTTAAGTATTATCCACTAATCAAACCATACATTTAATGTCTTTATAATGCATTAGAAAAATGTTGTCAACCTAACTTATAATTTCCTATCATTAACATTAAAACATCCTGTTAGGGATTGAAAATATCACCACAATCCCACTAAAGTGTAGAACACATCATACACCAAAAATAAAAAAACAACACATGTTGTTATTTCATTATGATTACTTTTTGCGTCCAAACAACACAAAACTCAACAAATCTTTATTGAATCACTAACAAATAAATCCAAATCTGGTAGTTGACATTCATACAAAGACATCCTTCCACCTATAATGCTCTACCTCGACACCCATTGGAAATTGAATCTATAGAAAAGCATAATCAAAATACCTAAACACCAATGATAGTCCTTAAATGGAATATGGAAGTCTTGGTTGATTGGACAATAGTTTTGCCTTCTCTACTATGTCCGTCCTTTTGGCCAATGTGTTTGTCAAAGATTTGTGTATCTCTTCATAACCAACCCCTCCCCAGGGATACTAATAAAATCTGTCCATATTCTACAATAGTTTCACATGTTGAGGATTGACAAGCCTATTCTTATCGTCTCCAAGTATTAGCCCGTCCATTCTCAACAAGAGGGCCAACTTTATTTTGTAAGTGTCCAATGCACAATGCTCTTTGATTTGTTGTTCATATCTTGTATTGTCGTCCTAGGACCAGCAATACCACAAAAAAGCGCTTCATGACTAGCTTGTCTCCTTTCGTGTACACTGATGGAAGTTCTCCATGATTCAAGCCAGTAAAGCGACAATACTCCTTAACTGAAAACCTCATTTCTTTTCTCGCAACCTCATTACATGACTCCCACTTCTTCTTTGTTTGAAGTTGCTTAAAAATAACAACATGCAATTTTTGGGATGAATAAGACACTTGTTTCAACATCTTTAGTCTCTTCCGAAACAGGCCATCCAGTTTTCGTTGTCAATCCGCATCGTTTAGGAGTAGAGTAGGTTAGGAGAATTTCAAGAAAGAAATTCGACAGCTAGTGTGACAACTACTTTGTCAATCCGCATCTTTTAGGAGTAGAGTAGGTTAGGAGAATTTCAAATCAACTTTGGCTCATGGAGTAGAGTAGGTTAGGAGAATTTCAAGAAGGAAATTCGACAATAGTAGCTGCCACACTAGCTGCCACCATTAGTTGAGTAGGTTAAATTAGTTTACTTATTTTTGTTTTCAGTTTTTGCATACGACCGGTGAGGAGAATTTTAAGTAGGAAATTCGACATTTGATTGAAGATTTGTGCTTTTATTGTTCTAGCTTCGTCAATTTGGATTGTTTCGACATTAAGACTAAGTTTTCTTATCTCATGCTTTTATTGAATAATTCATATATATTGATGGATAGATTAAAATATAATGTTTATCTCTTCAATCATGCTTGACTATATTCCTAGTTCTAGGGTTGAGGTGATCCCGACTATGTGTATGTAAATATAATAATTTCTTTTCTAGAATTAAAATAATACTTGATTCATTCCTAGATACTTTATGCCCATAGTAGCCCAAGTAAATTGGATTCCTGTTAGGGTTTGAGACCGACAAGAGATAACAATAATAGGATACCCAGATATATGAAACCAACAAGAAATTATTCTTATCAGAATCCTAGTATTTGAACCCGAGTGTTGTTTGTGTGACAACATATCATATATGAATATGCACCGCATATTCATATATCTGGGTATCCTATTATTAATATATAAGTTTATACACCATATCATATATGAATATGCACCGCATTAGTTATGGATGTACGTCGCTATATATGTGCACCAGTGTTCGCATCTTTGTTGAAAACCTCATTTTGCATATGGTATAGAAGGTCTTGCAGCATAAATCTGTACCATAATAAAATTTGGATGACGACGACGAGAATCCACAACTCCGTCGAGCGTAGGCTCCTCTAATCAGCCTTCTGGTGCCGTGCGAACATAGAATAAGGCCATGGGTGGGGCTTTAGATAATTTCAACAATTATATAAAATTGATTGAAATATTTTTACCTCCACAAATGCCCCTCAAGTTTCTTAAGCACCAATTGTGGTTGATGAAGCTGATTGTTGTAATATTTCATTTGGATTGGGCTTAGATATTGCCTATCATTTCCTTGCATAATGACTTGCATTCTCCATGCTTTCTTGGCTTGTCAGTCTGACATGCTCAGCTTGTTCTGGCCTGAGTCCTTTGACTTTGAGTCCATTCGGGACCGAGAGGCTGTGTGTCACATAGCCTACACCTTACTTGTGAAATCAACAACCTTTGATGTTGGCCCGTGGAGATTTTCTAAGCAATTCTGGCATCACATGCTCAACAGATTATGCTTCTGTTGTTCCCGAGTAGCTTGTGCTCTATTTCTGGTGGCAGCTAGTGTGAATTGGGTTTCCGAGCAGCTTGTGCTCTAGCATACATGGCAGCTAGCGTAAACTTTAGTGCCCTTTCTGATCCCTAGCATCTCGTGCTCTATACTCCCTTGGCAGCCTTTGTTGTTTTAATTTCTGAGCAGCTTGTACTCTAGCATATATGGAAACTAGTGTGAAAACTAGTGCACTTTCTGATCCCGAGCAACTCGAACTATATACTCGTTTGACAACCTTTGCCATTTTAATTTTTGAGCAGCTTGTGTTCTAGCATACATGGTAGTTAGCGTGAAAGCTAGTGCACTTTCTGATCCCAAGCAGCTCGTGCTCTATGCTCCCTTGACAACTCGTGCCACTTTACCTCCTTGGCAGCTCGTGCCTTCGCGGCATGAAGGCTAATCAAATGAAGATGATGACAACTCATTCCCTTGTGGCCCGTAGGCTAATATAATGAAGACTGATGGCAACTCGTAACCCTGCGGCCCAAAAGCTAATATAGTAAAGACTGGTGGCAGCTCATGCGGCCTGAAAGCTAATATAATTAAACTTGATAGGATCTCGTGCCGTTGCGGCCCAAAGGCTAATATAATGAAGACTAGTGGCAACTTGTGTCCATGCAACCCGAAGGCTAATATAATGAAGCCTGGTGGCTGCTCGTTCCCATGCGGCCCGAAGACTAATTGATTAAAACTTGATGGAAGCTCGTGCCCATGCAGCCAGAAGGCTAATAAAATAAGACTTGATGACAACTCGTGCCCCTACGACCCAAAGTCTAATAGAATAACGATTGATGGTAGCTCGTGCCTTTGTGGCCCGTAGGCTAATAGCATAAAACCTTATGGCAGCTCGTGCCCCTGTGGCCCGAAGGCTAATAAAATGAAGACTAATGGCGGCTCGTGCTCTTGTGGCCCGTAGGCTTGTTGTTCCAAACAATTTGTGATATGTTTCAATTGATATTATACTTTATCATGAATTTAAGAGAAAGAGATAAAAACTTATATGTCGAGTTCTCTTTTGTTGTCTATTGTCAATGTCAAACCATCTAGTGAGAACTTTAGTTGCCCCACACCTTAATTCAACGTTGCGATTGTCAGTCCTTCATAGTTAGTGCTCGGATGCTCCTTCTAAGGAATTGATCATCTTTATTAATGGATCTCATGCCTCACTTTAATTAGCAGTTTACTCCCGAGTTTGTACCGACATTGTATAAAATAATTAAATTAAATTTCTCCAAGATTGGCATATATATGTAATTTTATTATAATTAAATAAAAATATTTTTTCTTTATGTACTATTTGTGAAATATAATTAACTTTAATTTCGACGGATTAATACTTGATGTTGAAATTTACCGAGCGTGTTTAAATAGGCTCGATGCAATTCGACTATCTGATTTGGTTAACTGGCCCAAAATCACTTTGCCCATTGAAACACACCTTTGGTGCCAATTAAAGCAAGTATAAATCCATCTTCATCTTCATTTTATTAATTTCCAATTATTCATGAAGCCCCACCATCAACTTGCAAACTTTCAGCATGCGTCTTCTTCCTTGTTCATTGTCTATATACACCACCATCTAGCTATGTTCGACCCCAAGAAAAACCCCTTTCGGGCCATTTAATCTAAAATCTGACCACACCATCGTATTCATCATGCTCGAGTTAGTTAAACCCGACTCTTGAATCTTCCCAAACCATCTCCGAACGACATGGAAGCACCTCTAAACTTGCCAATGTTGTGCACACAAAATCGGGGAACCACGACACTTTGAAGCGTTTTTCCAACGCCGGTAGAGGATATTAGCCGCAACGATCCATCGTCGGAGAATCCTTGCAATGCCACGAATCCAACGGTACCGACCTCGCTCCATGTGGTCGCCCTTTAAGCCACCAACGAACCACTCAAAATAGACACCATTAATGCTCTATCCTTATGATTTTCAACATTGGTTTTCTTCCTAGGCAGGGCAAATGCCTCATGGTAACACACAGTACGACAACTTGTTTGCCTTGGTGTCAAAGAGTACAGCATCATCATTCCAATTTTTAATAATGAGTAATAAGTACACACATATACATCAGAGGTACAAAAGCAAACCCTTTTTTTGATGAGGAAAGAATTAGACGGGACCTAGCAACGGTGTAAGGTCCGGCCTAGAGCATCCTTGCGGATGAGAACATGGAGTTTTGGATTGGAATTCAAGGCAAATCTCGAAGGTGAGAAGCCGAGTTTAGCAATTTGTCAACAGAACGGTTCACCTCCTGAGAAACGTGCCTAATGAGGACTTCCTGAAAAGAACGAAGATCAATAAGAATATCAGCGATGACCATTTCAATTTCCCAAGGGCAAGTCCAAATGCCTAAAATTGAGTTAATAAGGCATAGGTTATCTCCTTCAATTTCGATTTTGTTGAGGTTTAGTGATATGGCTTTTTTTATACTGTTTTTTAAAGCCATGGTCTCCGCCATAAGGACAGAATATGGATTATCTCAGCATTTTCATTTCCGATAATAAATCATGTTCCTGTTTTTCCATTTGGTATTTTAGTACCATCCAAGTTTATTTTACAAAATCCTGAGCGAGGTTTATCCCATTTGATGTTTTTGACTTTATGACTTTGAGTTGGATTAGGTTTTTGTTGTTTAGTTTCTTATGCTTCTAGTTGTTTAGTTTTGTTCCAATTCTGAATAAGGGTTTTGATGTATAAGGTAAGATCTTTTATTTTGTTCGGGTTTGGTGTTTGGAAAATTATTTGGTTTCTATTTATCCAGGTGCCCCACAAAGTGGTAGCAAGGCAGACCCATTCACTTTTGGTAAGTAAGGACTATAGTTCACACATTATTTCGATTGGTTTTTTATTGTTAGTATTTAAACTTTTAATGTAGTTTTCAATAGGTTGACTTTGGTTTTTGATTTGCTTTAGTGTATTAGGGCACCTGAAAAGGAAGTGGTTTAAGTCTTCATGAGGGTTATTGCAAGAATCACATATAAGGGGAACCACAACATGTTTTTGGGCTAATCTAGATTTAGTGGGTAGTCCGCCATGGCATATTTTCCATAAGAATTATTTTACTTTTGGGTAGGTATCCGGTTTCCACAACCATGGAAGATTTTTAGTTGTGGGGTTAGTTTGTTTGGTGATAAGTTCGAATGCGGTTTTAGTAGAAAACCAACCATTCCTATTGGGAGCCCAATAGAGTCGGTCAGGGATATTATTTTATGGTAAATGGATATTGGTAATAACATCAACAACCTCATCATGAAGTAAGCCTTTAAGCTTAGATGAGTTCCATTCTTTATTTTGTGATAAAATCACTGACTTTGACCTCTAGGTTGATGATAATGTGTGGGAGGATGTAGTCTTTGAGTTTAAGTGATGAGAATCAAGGTCACCAATGGGACCTTTCTTCCCTAGGAGGGCTAGATCGTGTCCAAAGCTTGCTTCCTTCTCCTTCCTAAGCTTGTGAAACCTTCAATGGAGCTTGAGGGAGGGCCACGACAGAGAGGAACAATGATGGTCGAGGGGTTGTCGGCGGTCTTTGGGTTCACGGCCAAGGGAACCTTTCCTAGATGTTCCTTGGCTTGGTCGGACTTGGGTCCAAGATGATGAGCGAGTTTACTTTGTAAGGAGATGAGATTGAAGAAAGAAGATGCAAGAGAGTTGAAAGCTTGGAGTGATAGAAGTAAGTGGCGGCCTAGAGGGAGATAAACTCAACCTTAGGCTATGCCACTTCTATATTTTTCACTAAATGAACAAGGAAGCCAAAGGTGGCTTTAAATAGTCTAGGCATCAAGCCAACAAGGGAAAGCTACTAATGGGCCTTAGTGAGTTGAAACCCATGTGCAAATGGCACTTCACACTCACTAATGCAAGACTAGACTAAAGAAACTAAATAACCAAAAATACAAAGAGGATAAAAGCCTTAGAGGCTTGGATATAGGCGTGCGCATGAATGCCTTGGAATCGAAGCATGGTCGATGCTTGAGTGCCGTGGAATTGATGTGTCGGCGCCTTGTTGAACAATCACCTCATCACTCTCCCCTTCTTAGCTTCGAAGCGTCCTCGCTTCGACGGTGTGAGAAGTCCGGGAGATGGAGGAAGTGCGGTGGCGCGTCTCCCCTTCTTAAACGTGAAGGTGAAGTGAGGGAGACTGCCACTAACACAAAGAATCCTGAGCATACGAGAGCCGTCGGGCGGCTCCTTGGGCACAACAATATTGAAGCTCGCATGGGCGAGCATGGTAGCCAGAGGAATGTACCTACAACAACGCAACTCAACAAGAAAACGTGAGTCCATACTATGGCTCCGGGTGGGATTATGGCCGCTCCTAGGCACCGGTCCAAGGGAGAAATGATGTATCAAGTGAGCCACCCTAGTGGAGTCGAGTGTGTGAGGGATTCCAAAGAGAGGCCACAAAGAGAAATGTAGGGTACGAGGCTCAATCGGGGCAAGAAGTGGCATGTGGCAAGCTATGAGGAAAGTGGAATCCCTCCCCTTCTTAAAAGGTTGCCTTCCGGTTATGATTGCCAAACCAAAGATCTCCCAAAATGTGATAGAAAAGTGTGAGTGCATGGTAGAATCTTTGAGAAGGGCCCTAGAAGGTGTTGACAAGGCAACTACGTAAAATTGGGGTTCGAAGGGAGTAGGGTGGTAGGGCCAAGGTGGAGTCCTCAAAGTGGCTTGGTATGAGGTAATCCTTAAAGGCCAAAGGTTATGATAAAAATTCTCATCCAAGGGGTGCCTATGAGTGGCTCTAGGCATAATCCTCAAGGGGCCATGATCAACATGAAAAGTCTCATCCAATGGGGGCCAATGAAGGGCTCTAGGCATATCTAGTGTACGGGCTAAAAAAGATTATTCCTTATCCTCAAAAGAAAGCTTACATATCACGGGATAGTGAATGATTCTAAGGATAACTCTAAAGCAAGGAGCACGCAACAACCAAACATATGATGGTTCAGTAAAATCAGAATAATAAGACACCTTTGTGCCACCAAGACAAATAAGGAATGTGAGAACACAAGGTCCAAAGTCTATATGAATGGCAAGAATACATGCACAAGTTATGCCACTACCCTTCACAAGCCTATGTAGATTCACCATGATACAACAAGTGAGGTAATGATCATACTTAAACATGGAGAGAATGACATGTATGATGTGAGACTTCTTGGACATGAATTGGGACATGCAACTATAATGCACACGAGAGAACATAGTCCTAGATGTAAGGTAGTTTGTCAACATGCAAGGTGCTCTATCCAAGGATGTAACATGAAGCTCATGCAATATGCCACTCAATAACATACAAAAGGATAGAGAGAAGGGGGCCTCAACTTGGGTGGGAGGCACCGAGGGTAACAATGGCGCTGGCCAAGGTGGTGACAAGGCACAATCCGCCGTTGGTAGTGCAGCCATGGGGCGCCGGCCGCCATGGTGGTGGGTCGATGGTGAGCCGCCAATAGGAGACAAGGGGTCGCTCGAGGCAATGGGCGGCGGCCAACCAAGTTGTGGCCGAGTCAATGGCGCGGCCATCCTAGCGGGCGAGGGCACCGAGGCCGACGCTTGTGCGGGTTCCAGTGATGACGAGGGCGCAAGTTCCAGGGCCGGAACAATTTGCGGCATCGGGGGCAGCGTAGGCACGGCTCTCGGTGCCGACTGGAGCGCGAGCACGGGGGCGGATGTGGCCACCTCCGTCCTGCGCCCGGCCTCCGTCGCTAGCTGCTCCTCAGTGGCCACGACCTTGTCTGAACGGTTACCCACGGCCTCAGCGATGGTCTCGTCACGGCGGCCCGCGGCGAGGGTGAAGGCCAAAAAAGGTTGCTCTAAGGGAGTTGTGGGTGCTGCGGCCACTTGAAGTGAGGCAGCCAATTGGAGCTCAAGGGCGGCCATCCGGGCGGCCCCGGCCTCCTGTTGCCGGCGGATTTCGGCTAGAACAGCGCGCAAGGCCTCGACTTCAGCTACGGCGGCTTCCTCCTCTCGGTGGCGCCTAGCCACCTGGGTGTGGGCAACGCGTGAGGCGTAGGAGGCAGCATCCCTGGCGCGACTCTCCGCGGCAAGCCGCGCGGCAAACAACTCGTGTGAATGTGTGGGCGGCAGCCACCCCGGGGCAAGGTGGTCGAGAGGGCGCCGGCGCGGGCCTTGTGCGCGAGCATAACCTCGGTGGCTCACATCCACCCAAGCCTCCTCTTCAAAGGTCTCTTCTATTCCTTCATAGGCGCCTTCCTCTTCGTAGTCTGCAAAAGACTCCACGTCGAACTCGGTGAAACGATGAGCATAATGGTGGCGAGCCTCGTAGCTGGCTGCGGGCCTAGGGGCGGCGCGTGAATAAGAGCCTCCGTACAAGGTAGTGGTGTAATGAGCTTGGCTTCGTGGGCGTCGGCCCGATTGCGGCCGAGGAGGACAAGACCAATATGGCTCGTCCATGACGACTCACCTAGCACAAGCAAGAGGCAATCCAAGTAAAGAGTCCCAAGCAAACAAAGCAATGCATACTTAACACAAAATGAATACCTTAGGCCTATGACAATCTAATCCAAGCAATGCAAGCAAGAAGGCAAGCAAATCAATGATCTAGGCAACCAAGGTAATCACAAGTATCACAAAGTAGGCTCAAGCAAGGTTAATGGGAGGCTAATGTCGTGTGACTTGAGTACAAGGGGCGGGTCAAAGCACTTCCAAGCAAAGCCCAATGGGATGACTTAGGCGAGATGAGTGAATGCCGAAAAAGACTATGGATGACAAGTCTAGAGAAGAGCCCAATTCGGCTACCCTATGGGCCCAAGGAGAAGTGGAATGTGGTGACAAGTAACATAGAGGAAAATGGAGAGATAGGCTTAGTGGCCCATGGTGCCAAGGGGAGGTGAGAGAGCCCACCAAAGATATGACCCAACCAAGGAGAAGAAAGAAAATGGGAGTGGGCCTTCTCTATTTTGTTGATTTCCGAATTCTGTTTTTTTGTTTTTGATGGGCCTTGTTGCCTTTTTCTTGGCCTTTTGATTTGAATGAGGCTTTTTATAATCAATGGAAGAGCAAGATCCAACTAGAAGTCATGTGAGTAGAGAGGAAGTGGGGCCACACGAAGGCCTTTGAAGAGCATCTAGGGCCGGCACCAAGGGTGTTGGAAGATAATGTCCCGTTTTGGTGTGTGGGACAAAGAGGAGAAGATGTAAAGGAGTTTGTAAACTTGCCACTAAGATCCCCCTCTTTTTAAAGCCCACAAAGAGGAAGCTTTCAAGCACTCTAACCCACACAAGTCAGCCAATAGTCAAATTTGGCACTTACTCAAACAACCTAAGACAACCAAAAGGGTAAGAAGGAAAACACTCTTGTCCTTTGCCAAATATACCCAAGTCACATGCACACTCTAAGGGATTCAAATTAAAGAAGCAAGGGCAAGGGCTAGGGCCGGCAGTGGAGGGGTGCGTGGTGGCTGGATGGGTGGTGCTTGGTGGTGGAAAGGCGGCAGACACGGTGGTCCGGTCGCCGGAGGTGGTGGAAGTCGTCGGAAAGTGAGTTTTTTTTTGCGTTTTTGGGAGGGTTTGGGTGGGATGAACAAAGCAACGAAAATAACTATTAAACTATCCTAAAAGCAAGCAAAAGAAGCATGAAAGTAAAGAAAAACTGAGCATGAACAACTAAGCACACAAACATGAAGAATAATAAAATTTTAAAGCTAGCAAGAGGGAAACTAAGCCTAGAACATGTTTATCATGGCAACAATAACAAATCTCATGCAAGCTATGAAAATAATCATGAAAAACTGAATTTGAAAGGGGAAATAAAACCTTAGCTTGGACAATGGCTCTTGATACCAATTGATGAGAATCAAGGTCACCAATAAGACCTTTCTTCCCTAGGAGGGCTAGATCGTGTCCAAAGCTTGTTTCCTTCTCCTTCCTAAGCTTGTGAAACCTTCAATGGAGCTTGAGGGAGGGCCACGGCCGAGAGAAAAATGCTGGTCGAGGGGTTGCCGGCGGTCTTTGGGTTCACGGCCAAAGGGAACCTCTCCTAGAGGTTCCTTGGCTTGGTCGGACTTGGATCCAAGATCATGAGCGAGTTTACTTTGTGAAGAGATGAGATTGAAGAAAGAAGATGCAAGAGAGTTGAAAGCTTGGAGTGATAGAAGTAAGTGGCGGCCTAGAGGGAGATAATATAACACCCCCAAATATTCCCTTGGAAAGACATTACCGCCAGTGACCTCAGGCGTTCTGTCCGATGTCACCCAAGACTTTACCAGTTGATATAAATCATCAAACAACAATTATGATACAAAATATCATAACTTTCATTTAAAATCATTGTCTCGGCATTACATCCATAATCCGAAAGACAACCAAAATACAACGGATGACTTAATACAAGATATATTTAACACAGCGGAAGACTTTAAATAACCAACAAAAGGGTCTTGATCGCAATGATCACCCGTCAAGGATCTCAACCTGAATAAACTTATCAAAAACATCGTTTGCGTCCATAGTTGCTCTAGCCTTCACGGGATGGCAACTTATCTGATGTGCCGAATCGAACGGATGACACCAGCCAACCATGCAGAGAACAATTACGGTTGGTTAGTCTAATGAAAGACTATGCAAGGGTACAAAGCAGAGTGGTTCGAAGTAGACGTATTAGGTTAGACTCATCGCTCCTCGAATCAAAACCGATAACGATAGTCAACCACCATACTCTACTGAAACATGTGAAAAGGCATGATCAAGAGAAGATTCTGAAAGACCAAGTCTTACAGAAATCAATCCCAAAAGAAGACTCCAACGAAATGAGCCTTATCGGAAACATGACAAATGTTGGGAAACTTAATTAATCACAGAAGCGTTTAAAACAACTTGATGTTTCCAGATTGGAAAGAGAACTTTACACTGATCAAAGTCAAGACGAGATTTCCTAGCTGCACTATAGCCTAGTTGCACTACTCGCCCAAGGGTATATTAATTATGTGCGACGACGGTACTTATCTTATTTAATTCCAAAACACACATCACGTTATAAGCTTTTAGATATATGTTTCGCCATAAGGGACATATATCGAAGGAATGGACCTCGCAGGGTCCAAACCTCAATCCACATCATGGTTGGTCATGACCAGAAAGTTTGGCATAGGGTCTTGATCGCCCTGTTATTTGCCAAGTTATAAAGAAACGAATGGACCTCACAAAGTTCAAGCGTTCCTACGAATACTCGTGCTAACTAACAGTTCAACACAGTAATAGTCCACATCAAAGCCAACATGGCCAATATCATAAACATATATTTATACTAGCTTTGTTCTAGCAGATATACAACCTAGTATAATATCATCTTTTAATCAATTACTAACAAAACTGTTCCCAACGAACAATAAATCAGTAAATCATCCCAAATTAATTAACAACTAAACAATTGATAATTAATTGAAATATGGAATGATGAGCAAGAGCGAACCGCCACTTGCCTGGAGTAGATTCGGCGATGAATCTAGACGAGACGACAACTGATGATATCCTTTCCGAGGATATGGCCTATGCTCCAGATAACTCTAGCAGGATTACAGGTCCATACGCGATCCAGCATATGACATATTAATTAATATCAATTAATTTGTCTAGACGAACTCAAGGAATTAAATCCAATAAATTCTTATGATTTTAAATCATAAGAATATTGATTGAATTTTCCTAAAGACAGATACGGATAAAAGGGAATCGAAATTATACCGCTCGAATAATTCTGGGTCAAATCCGGACGGAAAGGCTAAATGGGCTTTACGGCCCATCAAGAAGCTAATTAAGGAGGGGGACCCACCACTTCATCTCCTACCTCACGAACCACAACAGGAGCAAACAACAACATCGGCGAACAACACGCACCGGCGCCGAGCTCGTCAACAACGGAGCACCAGCGGCGGGGTTTTCGCTGGGGTCTTCGCCGGTGGTCTTCACGCAGCAACAACTCCGACAATAGGAGTAGGGGACATGGGTCGGCGGCGCTTCACGAGCAACAGAGGCTCGGCAGCGGCAACACCAGCCGAGTCAAGCTCACCGACGGGACTCCGAGCAGCTGCCAGCGGAAGGAGAATGGAGGGAACACGAGCAGCTCAACGGCGACACAGAGCACAACAGCAGTGCTCGCCGGAGGAGAACGAAGGGCTCGCCGGCGGGAAGAACGACCGAGAGCAGGAGAGAGAAAGACGAGAGAGGAGAGAGAGAAGGCTCCCTTATATAGCCAAGATATTTTGTAGATATTTTGTAGATATTTTGGAGATATTTTGTAGATATTTTGTACAAATATCTTATATAAATATCTTGCACAAATATCTTATATAAATATCTTGCACAAATATCTTGTACAAATATCTTGTGCAAAGTTGTACAGGGAAAGTTTGGTATGAGTTTTAAACCCCGGAAATTATATATTTGTATCCAAACAAATATTCTAAGTCCCGAAATTACATCGAATGTACTTTATACCACTCAAGGAATTATTACGGAGATCATGGATATTACAGAAAATCCAAACTCCACTGAAAGCGAAAAAATTTATTGAACGAAGGATGAGAAAATTATCCAAATACCCTTACTAAAATTAAGGGATATTACATTACCACCCCCTTAAGAAAAGTTTCGACCCCGAAACTTGCATTAAACCAATGAAGAACCTGCCTCACCATCAAACTTACTATCTGAACTTAACATCCTTAAACAGGACATCATCTCACAACCTTATTTTCATACAACATACCAGGTAATAATTCTGATTAACTCCATATGATCAGGTCTACCTTAGCATAATGGTCTCCCAAAATCATCATAACGACATTAATGTACCTTTTAAATAGGAGAACACACATTTCCATTTCCTTATATGAGCAATCCCGAGCTCACACATTAACTTCTTATAACCAAACGTTAAACCTTAATAATCTCGAATCTTACGACCTGATCTTAAAAGTGCACTTATACGGTTTACAGATGGCCCACTAGTGGCTCCGAGCCCAGGCCCATCCATTTCCAGCGTCCGTTGTTGCCATGGGCCGCAACCCGTACACCTCAACCCATCACTGGTGGCCCAACATTCTCGCCACTTCCAGTAGGTTGTTGAAGAGACTCGAACCTGAGACCTCATCTTTTATCACTCCCCCGAAGGCAGAGATGATACCACTATCTCACATATCTTATCTCCATATGCTATACTTGTACTAACTCGTGACCATCCTCAAGGTCATGATTACCACAATAGACTCGCTATACTTTAATTATGAGAATACATATTCTCTTACACTTCCTCTAAACTTCTCTCGAAGTATATACCCAAACCTCCTTAGGTCGGTATCCTTAACCAATATGGTCTTCATAACCTATATTTCCAACATCGAACTTCTTATTCGATCATGTATCCACTTACAACATATTGTCTACAATCCTCACTTTCGTTAGAATAGATGTAATCATCCACATGATTACCATTGCCTTAACCAGAGTATCCATTACAAAAATCTCCAATGTATCTCAACTTAGTACCTCCACTTGTCATATGGACCTTATTTAAACGATTCACTTGTTACCTTAATCATATCCAGCCCTTATGCCATATCTTTATCTCATAATCTTTACTCATATGATCCCACAATCAATAATACCACAATCTATGTCTGAGTACCTCAACATGATTCACTAATCCATTCCATAGGATTATACTCTTGTCTCACCCGAACGTGTTATATGATTACCTTAACCAACGTGGGTTACCTTTTTCCTCAAGTCCACTTGATATCATCTACAACCCCATCTCTAAATATTATACCATGTAATCATTCTCACTATATCCACAAGATCCTGACCATTATATAATAATGGTCTCCAAAATTATCATAATGACATTATTGTACCTTCAATAGGAGAACACGCATCTCCCTCACAATTTCCTTATATACAAAACCCCAAAGTTCACACCTTAATTCCTTACAATCCGATTATCAACTCTTAGTAACCTCGAAACCTTACATCCTCAATTTCCTTAAAGGTACCTCTTACAATTCCATCATTTATCTGGAAGTAAGTTTGACCTTATGCAATTTCTAACTTAAATCCTTTAAGATTTCTATACTTTCTCCAAGAATAATCATAACATGAGATCTTACTCCCATTTCCTCAAAGTATCATATTGCTAAATGATTCATTACCAACCGAATCAATCACTTGTGTCTTAATCCTTCAATAGAAGTACACGAGTAACATTGTTACCTTACTCCTTAAGCATACATAAACTTAATCTATGTACTAAATACTTTAGTTTATCGAAATCATCAATATGATCTTATCTTTAAACTGTAATTCTTCCATTTAAGTGGCCTCTTCCTAACACAGTAACTTCACAACCTGATCTTTCCAATAAGGGTTGTACTATACGCCTTATGGATGGCCTAATCACATAAGGTCCAAATATCGAACCTTGTAAATTCCCAAGTGTCATAACTCTTTATTCCCTAAAAGGACAACTTCTCAAATTTAATCATTTGGCCCACTTAAATTTGGCCATAAGGCTCACTGCCAACTCAGACCTCTAGTTTCCTCGAAACAAGATCGCAATAATCGATTAGCACAGTTGCGCCTAATCACTTTATTTCCCTAAATGTGACATCAAATCGCCATAAAAGACATCAATCACTCTCTGTCTAATCCTTAAATAGCTTCTCTTAAGGAAGCCTCAAAACGGACCTCAAAACGAAACTTCGAATAGATCTTCCAAAATAATACCTATGACTTTGCACACTTGGCTTTTTAAAAGCAAACCTTAACCATTGTCTTACACTGGTCGTAATAGAGGAAACAAGTTCCCTGTGAACTATCCCTCTTATACATTTCCCTTCTCAGCAGTCTGTCCATCAATGCCTACAGCATGGCCTCACAACGAGGCATTCTGAACCTCATATAGTTCATCCTTATATACTTTTATCAAAACAAATGTTCAGGGTACTCGTATGAGAGTTTAGCCCTTAGATCCCATAGGGCATTACTCACTCACATTTGTTCAAACACCCTAATTATTTTTTTCAGAATAAGGAAACACTTCTTCTTTATTCGAAACATTACATAAAGCAATTGACAGGAAGTCGAACAGACAGATTACGAAACTAGGGGGACTATTGACACAAGTCATCGCTCCCCATTCTAGAAACCTTACTAAGTACTACTACTTGTACAAAGCTTCCCTTCTGTCGGGGTGACGCATCACAATTTCATAGGCGCCTTGCCTTAATTTGTGCCTCCAATTTCTCAGCGCAAACACTACCGCTGCTAATTCCAGATCATGCGTCAGATAGTTTGCTTCATAGGTTTTCAATTGTCGAGATGCGTATGCAATTACTCTGCCTCTCTGCATCAATACACATCTCAAACCACTCTTCGAAGCCTCACTATAGACCACATAACCATCATTTCCTTCTAGTAGTGCTAATACTGGTGCAGAAGTCAGACATTGCTTCAGCTTTTGAAAACTGGCCTCGCACTTGTCATCCCAGACAAATTCCTTGTGGACTTTGTGGAGCAAACCGGTCATAGGTAGAGCGATTTTAGAAAATCCTTCCATAAACCGTCTATAACATCCAGCAAGTCCAAGAAAACTGCGCACCTCCTTCACATTCTGAGGCCACTTCCAATTAGCTACCGCTTCAATCTTCTGGGGATCAACCATAACCCTATTCTCATTGATCACATCGCCCAAGAAAGCCACTTCTTTGATCCAAAAGTCACACTTAGACAACTTTGCATACATCTGATTTTGTCTAAGGACTGACAAAATAATTCAAAGATGTTCCTCGTGAGCTTCCTCACTCGGGGAATAGATCAAAATATCGTCGATGAAAACCACCACGAACTTATCCAAGTACTGGTGAAAACATCGATTCATCAGGTGCATGAAAAACTGCTGGAGCATTAGTAAGTCAAATGGCATAACTACGAACTCGTAGTGACCATATCTCGTCCGGAATGCAGTCCTCAGAATATCTTTCTCACGAATCCTGAGCTGATGATAACCAGATCTTAGATCGATCTTGGAAAAGACTTTTGCTCCCTGCAGCTGATCCAACAGATCATCAATCCTTGGCAAAGGATATTTGTTCTTGATCGTGACTTTATTCAACTCTCGATAGTCGATACAAAGTCGAAACGATCCCTCTTTCTTCTTGACAGACAAAACCGGAGCACCCCAAGGCGATGCACTCGGCCTTATATAACCCTTGTCAAGAAGATCTTCGAGTTGCTTTTTCAACTCTTGCATCTCAGCAGGAGCCATCCGGTACGGTGCTTTAGAAATTGGCGCGGTACCAGGCTCAAGATCAATAAAAAATTCCACGTCACGCTTCAGGGGTAATCCAGGAATCTCTTCCGGAAAGACATCAGGAAACTCACTAATCACAGGAATATCAAGAATCGTTGGTTCATCTTTCATGGGCGAATCCAGGTAGCAAAGGTACCCGACACAACCTTGTCGAAGTAGCTTAAACGTAGCCATCGCATTGATAAGCATGCCGTTATCAGCGTCATTCCGACCCTTGAATTTGCACACACACTGGCCCCCAGATGACACCGTCACAGTTCTTGAACTAAAGTCGATCACCGCCTCATGACGCGTTAGCCAATCCATACCGAGAATAATCACGTATGGAGCTATGGCTATACAGATCAAATCCGCTTCTTACTTCTTACCCTGAATGATAATCGAAAATTTTGACAGACGCTTGATGCCCATTAAATGTTCACCATTAGGAAGATTCACAACGAAAGGTTCACAAACCTCGTTGCAGACTAAACCTAACTTACTAGCACAACTCTCCGAAACGAAGGAATGGCTAGCACCCGAATCAAACAATATACACACAGGAGTAGAATGAAGGTATAGAGTACCTTGAGCAATTGGAGCATTCGGTCCATCAGCCTCACACATCTCGTAAAGGCGCTGACCTTGACCTCCAATCGTTCCTCTAGTACTTGGGGCCTTGGCCTGACTGGTTGAGTCGGGACCATAACTGGTGTACCCATTGACTCCCACGGCCTTTTCCTCCAACGAGCACGCCCAACCGTCTCATCCACCTGGCGATGCGCTTTAGCACTAATCGTCTTCCAAGTGGCAGGAGACAATGGCGAGTACTCCCGCTCAGGTGACAACACCGGACTCGGATAGATAAACTCCACTCACGGGTCCTCGCTGCCCACCAATAAGCGCTCCAAGTCATCGGACTTGTGGCCCTGCCCCTCGAGGTCTTCCTCGGGGTCCTTATTCTCAAGATCTTCCTCAGGATCCTCCTCTAGATCTTCCTCAGGATCCTCTTCGGAAATCATCTCGATCATAAAGTCGTCGTTATAGTACCCTCTAGCGTACCTTGACAACTCTTCTTCATCCTCAGTGTCCTCCCCTGGCTCCTCTATAGGTTCTACCACAGGAACCACGGCCTCGTCGGACACTAGCACTACCGACTCAGGGAGTACGGTCTTCACTTCTCCGGGTGGACTACTAGGTTCACCGACCTCAAAACACGACGAGGGAACCGGGAACTCAAGCCTATCTAGAGATGGCGGAGCCATCTCGGCTTCTTCCGAGTCCCTCTGAAGAGAAACGAATGCACCCATATCCTTCGGGCGACAAGAAGAGAGTTTAGTCTTTCTAAATATAGAAGTTCACTTCCATATTAGACTCAAGAGAAGGCACGACTATGAACGGTTAAAATTTTCATTTGAAAATCCAGAGCCTTCAAAAACATTTCTCAGTTTCAAATGAGTAATCGGTTTAAAAATTTTGTTCCCAAAAGAACATTTTAAAACCCACCCATTTTTTAAAAATTTCGGCTCTGATACCAAATCTGTAACACCCCAAATATTCCCTTGGAAAGGCATTACCGCCAGTGACCTCAGACGTTCTGTCCGATGTCACCCAAGGCTTTACCAGTTGATATAAATCATCAAACAACAATTATGATACAAAATATCATAACTTTCATTTAAAATCATTGTCTCGGCATTACATCCATAATCCGAAAGACAACCAAAATACAGCGGATGACTTAATACAAGAAATATTTAATACAACGAAAGATTTTAAATAACCAACAAAAGGGTTGTGATCGCAATGATCACCCGTCAAGGATCTCAACCTGAATAAACTTATCAAAAACATCGTTTGCGTCCATAGTCGCTCTAGCCTTCACGGGATGGCAACTTATCTGATGTGCCGAATCGAACGGATGACACCAGCCAACCATGCAGAGAACAATTACGGTTGGTTAGTCTAATGAAAGACTATGGAAGGGTACAAAGCAGAGTGGTTCGAAGTAGACGTATTAGGTTAGACTCATCGCTCCTCGAATCAAAGCCGATAACGATAGTCAACCACCATACTCTACTGAAACATGTGAAAAGGCATGATCAAGAGAAGATTCTGAAAGACCAAGTCTTACAGAAATCAATCCCAAAAGAAGACTCCAACGAAATGAGCCTTATCGGAAACATGACAAATATTGGGAAACTTAATTAATCACAGAAACGTTTAAAACAACTTGATGTTTCGGTTCTCGACCAATCTCACCGCTCAAAGCGAATCCATATTGGAAAGAGAACTTTACACTGATCAAAGTCAAGACGAGATTTCCTAGCTGCACTATAGCCTAGTTGCACTACTCGTCCAAGGGTATATTAATTATGTGCGACAACGGCACTTATCTTATTTAATTCCAAAAGACACATCACGTTATAAGCTTTTAGATATATGTTTCGCCATGAGGGACATATATCGAAGGAATGGACCTCGCAGGGTCCAAACCTCAATCCACATCACGGTTGGTCATGACCAGAAAGTTTGGCATAGGGTCTTAATCACCCTGTTATTTGCCAAGTTATAAAGAAACGAATGGACCGCGCAAAGTCTAAGTGTTCCTATGAATACTCGTGCTAATTAACAGTTCAACACAGTAATAGTCCACATCAAAGCCAACATGGACAATATCATAAACATATATTTATACTAGCTTTGTTCTAGCAGATATACAACCTAGTATAATATCATCTTTTAATCAATTACTAACAAAGCTGTTCCCAACGAACAATAAATCAGTAAATCATCCCAAATTAATTAACAACTAAACAATTGATAATTAATTGAAATATGGAATGATGAGCAAGAGCGAACCGCCACTTGCCTGGAGTAGATTCGGCGATGAATCTAGACGAGACGACAACTGATGATATCCTTTCCGAGGATATGGCCTATGCTCCAGATAACTCTAGCAGGATTACAGGTCCATACGTGATCCAGCATATGACATATTAATTAATATCAATTAATTTGTCTGGATGAACTCAAGGAATTAAATCCAATAAATTCTTATGATTTTAAATCATAAGAATATTGATTGAATTTTCCTAAAGACAAATACGGATAAAAAGGAATCGAAATTATACCACTCGAATAATTCCGGGTCAAATCCGGACGGAAAGGCTAAATGGGCTTTACGGCCCATCAAGAAGCTAATTAAGGAGGGGGACCCACCACTTCATCTCCTACCTCACGAACCACAACAGGAGCAAACAACAACATCGGCGAACAACACGCACCGGCGCCGAGCTGGTCAACAACGGAGCACCAACGGTGGGGTTTTCGCTGGGGTCTTTACCGGTGATCTTCACGCAGCAGCAGCTCCGACAACAGGAGCAGGGGTCAGGGGTCGGCGGCGCTTCACGAGCAACAGAGGCTCGGCAGCGGCAGTACCAGCCGAGTCGAGCTCACCGACGGGACTCCGAGCAACTGCCAGCGGAAGGAGAATGGAGGGAACACGAGCAGCTCAGCGGCGACACGGAGCACAGCAGCAGCAGCGTTCGCCGGAGGAGAACGAAGGATTCGCCGGCGGGAAGAATGACCGAGAGCAGGAGACAGAAAGAGGAGAGGGAGATCGGGAGAGGGAGAGAAAAGACGAGAGAGGAGAGAGAGAAGGCTTCCTTATATAGCCAAGATATTTTGGAGATATTTTGTAGATATTTTATACAAATATCTTATATAAATATCTTGAACAAATATCTTATATAAATATCTTGCACAAATATCTTGTGTAAAGTTGTACAGGAAAAGTTTGGTATGAGTTTTAAACCCCAGAAATTATATATTTGTATCCAAACAAATATTCTAAGTTCCGAAAATACATCGAATGTACTTTATACCACTCAAGGAATTATTACGGAGATCATGGATATTACAGAAAATCCAAACTCCACTGAAAGCAAAAAATATTTATTGAACGAAGGATGGGAAAATTACCCAAATACCCTTACTAAAATTAAGGGATATTACAGATAAACTCAACCTTAGGCTATGCCACTTCTATATTTTTCACTAAATGAACAAGGAAGCCAAAGGTGGCTTTAAATAGTCTAGGCATCAAGCCAACAAGGGAAAGCTACTAATGGGCCTTAGTGAGTTGAAGCCCATGTGCAAATGGCTCTTCACACTCACTAATGCAAGACTAGACTAAAGAAACTAAATGACCAAAAATACAAAGAGGATAAAAGCCATAGAGGCTTGGATATAGGTGTGCGCATGAATGCCTTGGAATGGAAGCATGGTCGATGCTTGAGTGTCGTGGCATTGATGTGTCGGCGCCTTATTGATCAATCACCGGGACTAATCATTAAGGTTTGGAGATGACCTTATAGATGGTTGAGCAAAGAATAATTGGCCGATAATGGTTTGTCAAGTTGGGATTATCACATTTGGGGATTAGGGTAATGAAGGTGTGGTTGATCTGTTTGAGGAGTTTGCCAGAATGAAAGAAGCTTTTAACTGATTTAGTAACAAGTGGTCCCACAATGTGCCAGTATTTTTGATTAAATAGCACGGACATTCCATCAGGTCCTGGTGATTTGTCGCTACCAATGTTGAAAACAACATTCTTGATTTCATCATTAGTAACATGTTTGGTTAGGTTGGTGTTATCTTGGTCTGTAACCTCTTTTGGTATGTTACAAAGCAAGTTTTGTAGGTTGTTATTATTTATTGTTCCTTTTTTGAATCGTTTTTCAAAATCTGATCTGATTTCATTTCGGATGTTTTCTAGTCCAATAATGATCGTTCCTTCTTGTGTTCTAATTTCCCGTATGATTTTACGGCTTCTTTTCCCATTCGCAATTCTGTGGAAATAGTTGGTATTTGAATCAATTGATTTGATATGTTTGGTTTTGGCTCTCTGCCTCTAATATTTTTGTATGAAAGGATAGTAGGCAACCTTTTTTGTTAATGAGTCTGTTTTGTTTGTCGATTAAAGCTTGATTTGGGTTGAGAATGACATCTTTTTGAATCTTAGTGAGTTCTTCCTCTATCTCTTTAATTTGGTTAAATATATTGCCAAAAGTAGTTTTATTCCAATTTTTGGCACTAACTTTAAGAGCAAAGGTTTTTTTAACAAGGTTGTACATATGTGATCCTTGGGTTTCGATTCTCCATGCTTGTTTAACCAGATTTTCAAAATATCTTCTAGTTGTCTACATTTTTTCAAATTTGAAGGGTTGTGCCTTTATAGGGTTAGGGCTTTCAAGTTCCACTGAAATGGGGTAGTGGTCGGATGAGGTAAAGGCATGGTTTTTGGTGATGATTCTAGGGAACCATTGAAGAATTTGATCATGGATAAGAACCCGGTCTAACTTTTCAAATATGATGTCTATTTATGTTCTATTTTTTCTCTAGGTGTATTCACCACCTTGTGTTGGTATATTAAGAAGGTCGCAGTTATTTCTGAATTTGTGAAGTCTTTGAAATCTTGAATGACTGTTACTACTACCACCCATCTTTTCATAATGTTACTACTACCATACAAAAGCAAACCCTTGCTTTTGCTTTCCATTAGCTTAAATAAGAACTGAGAAAATAGATAATTCAACGCTTGGTAGTAATCCTGCCTCATGCCAAAAGAATAGCCACCTAAATGCAGCCGAGAGTTATAGCTTTTTGAAGTTGGCTCCTCATGATACATTTCCAGATTAACTCAATTGTATCCAAGGAAGAGCCCAATGAGGACTTTCTGAAAAGAACGGAGATCGATAAGAATATCAGCGATGACCATTTTAATTTCCCAAGTGCAAGTCCAAATTACTAAAACTGAGTTAATAAGGCATAGGTTATCTCCTTCATATTCGATTTTGTTGAGGTTTAGTGATATGGCTTTTTTCATACTGTTTTTTAAAGCCATGGTCTCCGCCACGAGGACATAATGGCATCCATACTGTTGATTGGACATATGGATTATCTGAGCATTTTCATTTCTGATAATAAATCATGTTCCTGTTTTTCCATTTGGTATTTTAGTACCGTCAAAGTTTATTTTACAAAATCCTGAGAGAGGTTTATCCCATTTGATGTTTTTGACTTTACGCCTTTGAGCTGGATTAGGTTTTTGTTGTTTAGTTTCTTATGCTTCTAGTTGTTTAGTTTTGTTCTATTTCTGAATAAGTGTTTTGATGTATAAGGTAAGATCTTTTATTTTGTTCGGGTTTGGTGTTTGAAAATTATTTGGTTTCTATTTATCCAAGTGTCCCACCAAGTGGTAGCATGGCAGACCCATTCACTTTTGGTAAGTAAGGACTGTAGTTCACAAATTATTTCGATTGGTTTTTTATTGTTAGTATTTAAACTTTTAATGTAGTTTTCAATAGGTTGACTTTGGTTTTTGATTTTCTTTAGTGTACTAGGGCACCTGAAAAGGAAGTGGTTTAAGTCTTCATGAGGGTTATTGCAAGAATCACATGTAAGGGGAACCGTAACATGTTTTTTGGCTAATCTAGCTTTAGTGGGTAGTCCGTCATGGCATATTTTCCATAAGATTTTTTTTTACTTTTGGGTAGGTATCCAATTTCCACAACCATGAAAGATTGTTAGTTGTGGGGTTAGTTTGTTTGGTAATAAGTTCGAATGCGGTTTTAGTAGAAAACCAACCATTCCTATTGGGAGCCCAATAGAGTCGGTCAGGGATAATATTTTGTGGTAAATGGATATTGGTAATAACATCAACAGCCTCATCATGAAGTAAGCCTTTAAGCTTAGATGAGTTCCATTCTTTATTTGTGATAAAATCAATGACTTTGACCTCTAGGTTAATGATGGTGTGTGGGAGGATGTAGTCTATGAGTTTAAGGTTTGGAGATGACCTTATAGATGGTTGAGCAAAGAATAATTGGCCGATAATGGTTTGTTGAGTTGGGATTATCACATTTGGGGATTAGGGTAATGAAGGTGTGGTTGATCTGTTTGAGGAGTTTGCCAGAATGAAAGAAGCTTTTAATTGATTTAGTAACAAGTGGTCCCACAATGTGCCAGTATTTTTGATAAAATAGCACGGACATTCCATCAGGTCCTGGTGATTTGTCGCTACCAATGTTGAAAACAACATTTTTGATTTCATCATTAGTAACATGTTTGGTTAGGTTGGTGTTATCTTGGTCTGTAACCTCTTTTGGTATGTTACATAGCAAGTTTTGTAGGTTGTTATTATTTATTGTTCCTTTTTTGAATTGTTTTTCAAAATCTGATTTGATTTCATTTCGGATGTTTTCTAGTCCAATAATGATCGTTCCTTCTTGCGTTCTAATTTCCCGTATGATTTTACGACTTCTTTTCCCATTCGCAATTTTGTGGAAATAGTTGGTATTTGAATCAATTGATTTGATATGTTTGGTTTTGGCTCTCTGACTCTAATATTTTTTTATGAAAGGATAGTAAGCATTCTTTTTTGTTAATGAGTCTGTTTTGTTTGTCGATTAAAGCTTGATTTGGGTTGAGAATGACATCTTTTTGAATCCTAGTGAGTTCTTCCCCTGTTTCTTTAATTTGGTTAAACATATTGCCAAAAGTAGTTTTTTCCAATTTTTGGCACTAACTTTAAGAGCAAAGGTTTTTTTAACAAGGTTTTACATATGTGATCCTTGGGTTTCGATTCTCCATGCTTGTTTAACCAGATTTTCAAAATCTCTTCTGGTTGTCTACAATTTTTCAAATTTGAAGGGTTGTGCCTTTATAGGGTTAGGCTTTTGAAGTTCCACTGAAATGGGGTAGTGGTCGGATGAGGTAAAGGCATGGTTTTTGGTGAAGATTCTGGGGAACCATTGAAGAATTCGATCATGGATAAGAACCCAGTCTAACTTTTCATATATGTTGTCTATTTATGTTCTATTTTTTCGCTAGGTGAATTCACCACCGTGTGTTGGTATATTAAGAAGGTCGCAGTTATTTCTGAATTTGTGAAGTCTTTGAAATCTTGTATGACTGTTACTACTACCACCCATCTTTTCAGAATGTTACTACTACCACACAAAAGCAAACCCTTGCTTTTGCTTTCTAACAGCTTAAATAAGAACTGAGAAAAGAGATAATTCAACACTTGGTAGTAATCTTGCCTCATGCCAAAAGAATAGCCACCTAAATGCAGTCGAGAGTTATAGCTTTTTGAAGTTGGCTCCTCATGATACATCTCCAGATTAACTCAATTGTATCCAAGGAAGAGCCCAATGACGACTTTCTGAAAAAAACAGAGATCGATAAGAATATCAGCGATGACCATTTCAATTTCCCAAGGGCAAGTCCAAATGCCTAAAACTGAATTAATATGGCATAGGTTATCTCCTTCAATTTCGATTTTGTTGAGGTTTAGTGATATGGCTTTTTTATACTATTTTTCTAAGCCATGGTCTCCGCCATGAGGACATAATGGCATCCATACTGTTGATTGGACATATGGATTATCTCAGCATTTTCATTTCTGATAATAAATCATGTTCCTGTTTTTCCATTTGGTATTTTAGTACCGTCAAAGTTTATTTTACAAAATCCTAAGCGAGGTTTATCCCATTTGATGTGTTTGACTTTACACCTTTGAGCTGGATTAGGTTTTTGTTGTTTAGTTTCTTATGCTTCTAGTTGTTTAGTTTTGTTCCAATTCTGAATAAGTGTTGTGATATATATGGTAAGATCTTTTATTTTGTCCGGGTTTGGTGTTTGGAAAATTATTTGGTTTCTATTTATCTAGGTGCCCCACCAAGTGGTAGCATGGCAGACCCATTCACTTTTGGTAAGTAAGGACTGTAGTTCACAGAATATTTTGATTGGTTTTTTGTTGTTAGTATTTAAACTTTTAATGTAGTTTTCAATAGGTTGACTTTGGTTTTTGATTTGCATTAGTGTACTAGGACACTTGAAAAGGAAGTGGTTTAAGTCTTCATGAGGGTTATTGCAAGAATCACATGTAAGGGGAATCACAACATGTTTTTGGGCTAATCTAGCTTTAGTGGGTAGTCTATCATGGCATATTTTCCATAAGATTTTTTTTACTTTTGGATATGTATCCAGTTTCCACAACCATGAAAGATTGTTAGTTGTGGGGTTAGTTTGTTTGGTGATAAGTTCGAATGCGGTTTTAGTAGAAAACCAACCATTCCTATTGGGAGCCCAATAGAGTCGGCCAGGGATATTATTTTGTGGTAAATGGATATTGGTAATGACATCAACAGCCTTATCATGAAGTAAGCCTTTTAGCTTAGATGAGTTCCTTTCTTTATTTATGATAAAATCACTGACTTTGACCTATAGGTTGATGATGGTGTGTGGGAGGATGTAGTCTATGAGTTTCAGGTTTATAGATGACCTTATAGATGGTTGAGCAAAGAATAATTGGCTGATAATGGTTTGTCGAGTTGGGATTATCACATTTGGGTATTAGGGTAATGAAGGTGTGGTAGATCTGTTTGAGGAGTTTGCCACAATGAAAGAAGCTTTTAACTGCTTTAGTAACAAGTGGTCCCACAATGTGCCAGTATATTTGATAAAATAGCGCGGACATTCCATCAGGTCCTGGTGATTTGTCGCTACCAATGTTGAAAACAACATTCTTGATTTCATCATTAGTAACGTGTTTGGTAAGGTTGGTGTTATCTTGGAAAGTAACCTCTTTGGTATATTACATAGCAAGTTTGTAGGTTGTTATTATTTATTGTTCCTTTTTTGAATCGTTTTTCAAAATTTGATCTGATTTCATTTCGGATGTTTTCTAGTCCAATAATGATCGTTCCTTCTTGTGTTCTAATTTCCCGTATGATTTTACGGCTTCTTTTCCCATTCGCAATTCTGTGGAAATAGTTGATATTTGAATCAATTGATTTGATATGTTTGGTTTTGGCTCTCTGACTCTAATATTTTTTTTATGAAAGGATAGTAGGCATTCTTTTTTATTAAAGAGTATGTTTTGTTTGTCGATTAAAGCTTGATTTGGGTTGAGAATGACATCTTTTTGAATCTTAGTGAGTTCTTCCCCTTTTTCTTTAATTTGGTTAAGCATATTGCCAAAAGTAGTTTTTTTTCCAATTTTTGGCACTAACTTTAAGAGCAAAGGTTTTTTTAACAAGGTTGTACATATGCGATCCTTGGGTTTCGATTCTCCATGCTTGTTTAACCAGATTTTCAAAATCTCTTCTGGTTGTCTACAATTTTTCAAATTTGAAGGGTTGTGCCTTTATAGGGTTAGGGTTTTCAAGTTCCACTGAAATGGGGCAGTGGTCGGATGAGGTAAAGGCATGGTTTTTGGTGAAGATTCTGGGAACCATTGAAGAATTCGATCATGGATAAGAACCCGGTCTAACTTTTCATATATGTTGTCTATTTATGTTCTATTTTTTCGCTAGGTGAATTCACCACCTTGTGTTGGTATATTAAGAAGGTCGCAGTTATTTCTAAATTTGTGAAGTCTATGAAATCTTGAATGACTCTTACTATTACCACCCATCTTTTCAGAATGTTACTACTACCACACAAAAGCAAACCCTTGCTTTTGCTTTCCAACAGGTTAAATAAGAACTGAGAAAATAGATATTTCAACACTTGGTAGTAATCTTGCCTCATGCCAAAAGAATAGCCACCTAAATGCAGCCGAGAGTTATAGCCTTTTGAAGTTGGCTCCTCATGATACATCTCCAAATTAACTCAATTGTATCCAAGGAATAGCCCAATGAGGACTTTCTGAAAAGAACGGAGATCGATAAGAATATCAGCGATGACCATTTCAATTTCCCAAGGGCAGGTCCAAATGCCTAAAACTGAGTTAATAAGGCATAGGTTATCTCCTTCAATTTCGATTTTGTTGAGGTTTAGTGATATGGCTTTTTTATACTGTTTTTAAAGCCATGGTCACCGCCATGAGGACAGAATGGCATCCATATTGTTGATTGGACATATGGATTATCTCAACATTTTCACTTTTGATAATAAATCATGTTCCTGTTTTTCCATTTGGTATTTTAGTACCGTCAAAGTTTATTTTACAAAATCCTGAGCGAGGTTTATCCCATTTGATGTTTTTGACATTACGCCTTTGAGCTGAATTAGGTTTTTGTTGTTTAGTTTCTTATGCTTCTAGTTGTTTAGTTTTGTTCCAATTCTGAATAAGTGTTTTGATATATATGGTAAGATCTTTTATTTTGTCCGGGTTTGGTGTTTGGAAAATTATTTGGTTTCTACTTATCCAAGTGCCCCACCAAGTGGTAGCATGGAAGACCCATTCACTTTTGGTAAATAAGGACCGTAGTTCACAAGTTATTTCGATTGGTTTTTTATTGTTAGTATTTAAACTTTTAATGTAGTTTTCAATAGGTTGACTTTGGTTTTAGATTTTCTTTAGTGTATTAGGGCACCTGAAAAGGAAGTGGTTTAAGTCTTAATGAGGGTTATTGCAAGAATCACATGTAAGGGGAACCGCAACATGTTTTTGGGCTAATCTAGCTTTAGTGGGTAGTCCGTCATGGCATATTTTCTATAAGATTTTTTTTTTTACTTTTGGGTAGGTATCCAGTTTCCACAACAATGAGAGATTGTTAGTTGTGGGTTTAGTTTGTTTGGTGATAAGTTCAAATGCGGTTTTAGTATAAAACCAACCATTCCTATGGAGAGCCCAATAGAGTCAGTCAGGAATATTATTTTGTGGTAAATAGATATTGGTAATAACATCAACAACCTCATCATGAAGTAAGCCTTTAAGCTTAGATGAGTTCCCTTCTTTATTTGTGATAAAATCACTGACTTTGACCTCTAGGTTGATGATGGTGTGTGGGAGGATGTAGTCTATGAGTTTAAGGTTTGGAGATGACCTTATAGATGGTTGAGCAAAGAATAATTGGTTGATAATGGTTTGTCGAGTTGGGATTATCACATTTGGGTATTAGGGTAATGAAGGTGTTGTTGATCTGTTTGAGGAGTTTGCCAGAATGAAAGAAGCTTTTAACTACTTTAGTAACAAGTGGTCCCACAATGTGCCAGTATTTTTGATAAAATAGCACGGACATTCCATCAGGTCCTGGTGATTTGTCGCTACCAATGTTGAAAACAACATTCTTGATTTCATCATTAGTAACATGTTTGGTTAGGTTGGTGTTATCTTGGTTTGTAACCTCTTTTGGTATGTTACATAGCAAGTTTTGTAGGTTGTTATTATTTATTGTTCCTTTTTTGAATCATTTTTCAAAATCTGATCTGATTTCATTTCGGATGTTTTCTAGTCCAATAATGATCATTCCTTCTTGTGTTCTAATTTCCCGTATGATTTTACGACTTCTTTTCCCATTCGCAATTCTGTGGAAATAGTTGGTATTTGAATCAATTGATTTGATATGTTTCGTTTTTGAGTTTAAGTGATGGGAATCAAGGTCACCAATGGGACATTTCTTCCCTAGGAGGGCTAGATCGTGTCCAAAGCTTGCTTCCTTCTCCTTCCTAAGCTTGTGAAACCTTCAATGGAGCTTCAGGGTGGGCCACGACCGAGAGGAACATTGATGGTCGAGGGGTTGCCGGTGGTCTTTGGTTTCATGGCCAAGGGAACCTTTCCTAGATGTTCCTTGGCTTGGTCGGACTTGGATCCAAGATGATGAGTGAGTTTACTTTGTAAGGAGATGAGATTGAAGAAAAAAGATGCAAGAGAGTTGAAAGCTTGGAGTGATAGAAGTAAGTGGCGGCCTAGAGGGAGATAAACTCAACCTTAGGCTATGCCACTTCTATATTTTTCACTAAATGAACAAGGAAGCCAAAAGTGGCTTTAAATAGTCTAGGCATCAAGCCAACAAGGGAAAGCTACTAATGGGCCTTAGTGAGTTGAAGCCCATGTGAAAATGGCTCTTCACACTCACTAATGCAAGACTAGACTAAAGAAACTAAATAACCAAAAATAAAAAGAGGATAAAAGCCTTAGAGGCTTGGATATAGGCGTGCGCATGAATGCCTTGGAATCGAAGCATGGTCGATGCTTGAGTGCCGTGGCATTGATGTGTCAGCGCCTGGTTGATCAATCACCGAGACTCATCACTCTCCCCGTCTTAGTTTCGAAGCGTCCTCGCTTCGACGGTGTGGGAAGTCCGGGAGATGGAGGAAGTGCGGTGGCGCGTCTCCCCTTCTTAAACATAAGGTGGAGTGAGGGAGACTGCCACTAACACAAAGAATCATGAGCATACGAGAGCCGTCGGGCGGCTCCTTGGGCACAACAATATTGAAGCCCGCATGGGCGAGCATGGTAGCCAGAGGAATGTACCTACAACAATGCAACTCAACAAGAAAACGTGAGTCCATACTATGGCTCCGGGTGGGATTATGGCCGCTCCAAGGCACCGGTCCAAGGGAGAAATGATGTATCAAGTGAGCCACCCTAGTGGAGTCGAGTGTGTGAGGGATTCCAAAGACAGGCCACAAAGAGAAATGTAGGGTACGAGGCTCAATCGGGGCAAGAAGTGGCATGTGGCAAGCTATGAGGAAAGTGGAATCCCTCCCCTTCTTAAAAGGTTGCCTTCCGGTTATGAGTGCCAAACCAAAGATCTCCCAAAATGTGGTAGAAAAGTGTGAGTGCATGGTAGAATCTTTGAGAAGGGCCCTAGAAGGTGTTGACAAGGCAACTACGTAAAATTAGGGTTCGAAGGGAGTAGGGTGGTAGGGCCAAGGTGGAGTCCTCAAAGTGGCTTGGTATGAGGTAATCCTTAAAGGCCAATGGTTATCATAAAAAATCTCATCCAAGGGGTGCCTATGTGTGGCTCTAGGCATAATCCTCAAGGGGCCATGATCAACATGAAAAGTCTCATCCAATGGGGGCCAATGAAGGGCTCTAGACATATCTAGTGTACAGGCTAAAAGAGAGTATTCCTTATCCTCAAAAGAAAGCTTACATATCACGGGATAGTGAATGATTCTAAGGATAACTCTAAAGCAAGAAGCACGCAACAACCAAACAAATGATGGTTCAATAAAATCAGAATAATAAGGCACCTTTGTGCCACCAAGACAAATGAGGGATGTGAGAACACAAGGTCCAAAGTCTATATGAATGGCAAGAATACATGCACAAGTTATGCCACTACCCTTCACAAGCCTATGTAGATGCACCATGATACAACAAGTGAGGTAATGATCATACTTAAACATGGAGAGAATGACATGTATGATGTGAGACTTCTTGGACATGAATTGAGACATGCAACTATAATGCACACGAGAGAACATAGTCCTAGATGTAAGGTAGTTTGTCAACATGCAAGGTGCTCTATCCAAGGATGTAACATGAAGCTCATGCAATGTGCCACTCAATAACATACAAAAGGATAGAGAGAAGGGGGCCTCAACTTGGGTGGGAGGCACCGAGGGTAACAATGGCGTTGGCCAAGGTGGTGACAAGGCACAACCCGCCGTTGGTGGTGCAGCCATGGGGCGCCGGCCGCCATGGTGGTGGGTCGATGGTGAGCCGCCAATAGGAGACAAGGGGTCGCTCGAGGCAATGGGAGGCGGCCAACCAAGTTGTGGCCGAGTCAATGGCGCGGCCATCCGAGCGGGCGAGGGCACCGAGGCCGACGCTTGTGCGGGTTCCGGTGATGACGAGGGCGCAAGTTCCAGGGCCGGAACAATTTGCGGCATCGGGGGCAGCATAGGCACGGCTCTCGGTGCCGACTGGAGCGCGAGCATGGGGGAGGATGTGGCCACCTCCGTCCTGCGCCCGGACTCCGTCGCTAGCTGCTCCTCAGTGGCCACGACCTTGTCTGAACGGTTACCCACGGCCTCAGCGATGGTCTCGTCACGGCGGCCTGCGGCGAGGGTGAAGGCCAAAAAAGGTTGCTCCAAGGGAGTTGTGGGTGCTGCGGCCACTTGGAGTGAGGCAGCCAATTGGAGCTCAAGGGCGGCCATCCGGGCGGCCCCGGCCTCCTGGTGCCGGCGGATTTCGGCTAGAACAGCGCGCAAGGCCTCGACTTCAGCTGCGGCGGCTTCCTCCTCTCGGTGGCGCCTAGCCACCTGGGCGTGGGCAACGCGTGAGGCGTAGGCGGCAGCATCCCTGGCGCGACTCTCCGCGGCAAGCCGCGCGGCAAACAACTCGTGTGAATGTGTGGGCGGCAGCCACCCCGGGGCAAGGTGGTCGAGAGGGCGCCGGCGCGGGCCTTGGGCGCAAGCATAACCTCGGTGGCTCACATCCACCCAAGCCTCCTCTTCAAAGGTCTCTTCTATTCCTTCATAGGCGCCTTCCTCTTCGTAGTCTGCAAAAGACTCCACGTCGAACTCGGTGAAACGATGAGCATAATGGTGGCGAGCCTCGTAGCCGGCTGCGGGCCTAGGGGCGAAGCGTGAATAAGATCCTCCGTACAAGGTAGTGGTGTAATGAGCTTGGCTTCGTGGGCGTCGGCCCGATTGCGGCCGAGGAGGACAAGACCAATATGGCTCGTCCATGGCGACTCACCTAGCACAAGCAAGAGGCAATCCAAGTAAAGAGTCCCAAGCAAACAAAGCAATGCATACTTAACACAAAATGAATACCTTAGGCCTATGACAATCTAATCCAAGCAATGCAAGCAAGAAGGCAAGCAAATCAATGATCTAGGCAACCAAGGTAATCACAAGTATCACAAAGTAGGTTCAAGCAAGGTTAATGGGAGGCTAATGTCGTGTGACTTGAGTACAAGGGGCGGGTCAAAGCACTTCCAAGCAAAGCCCAATGGGATGACTTAGGCGAGATGAGTGAATGCCGAAAAAGACTATGGATGATAAGTCTAGAGAAGAGCCCAATTCGGCTACCCTATGGGCCCAAGGAGAAGTGGAATATGGTGACAAGTAACATAGAGGAAAATGGAGAGATAAGCTTAGTGGCCCATGGTGCCAAGGGGAGGTGAGAGAGCCCACCAAAGATATGACCCAACCAAGGAGAAGAAAGAAAATGGGAGTGGGCCTTATCTATTTTGTTGATTTCCGAATTCTGTTTTTTTTTTGTTTTTGATGGGCCTTGTTGCCTTTTTCTTGGCCTTTTGATTTGAATGAGGCTTTTTATAATCAATGGAAGAACAAGATCCAACTAGAAGTCATGTGAGTAGAGAGGAAGTGGGGCCACACGAAGGCCTTTGAAGAGCATCTAGGGCCGGCACCAAGGGTGTTGGAAGATAATGTCCCATTTTGGTGTGTGGGACAAAGAGGAGAAGATGGAAAGGAGTTTGTAAACTTGCCACTAAGATCCCCCTCTTTTTGAAGCCCACAAAGAGGAAGCTTTCAAGCACTCTAACCCACACAAGTCAGCCAATAGTCAAATTTGGCACTTACTCAAACAACCTAAGACAACCAAAAGGGTTAGAAGGAAAACACTCTTGTCCTTTGCCAAATATACCCAAGTCACATGCACACTCTAAGGGATTCAAATTAAAGAAGCAAGGGCAAGGGCTAGGGCCGGCAGTGGAGGGGTGCATGGTGGCTGGATGGGTGGTGCTTGGTGGTGGAAAGGCGGCAGACACGGTGGTCCGGTCGCCGGAGGTGGTGGAAGTCGTCGGAAAGTGAGTTTTTTTTGCGTTTTTGGGGCTGTTTTTGGGAGGGTTTGGGTGGGATGAACAAAGCAACAAAAATAACTATTAAACTATCCTAAAAGCAAGCAAAAGAAGCATGAAAGTAAAGAAAAACTGAGCATGAACAACTAAGCACACAAACATGAAGAACAATAAAATTTTAAAGCTAGCAAGAGGGAAACTAAGCCTAGAACATGTTTATCATGGCAACAATAACAAATCTCATGCAAGCTATGAAAATAATCATGAAAAACTGAATTTGAAAGGGGAAAGAAAACCTTAGCTTGGACAATGGCTCTTGATACCAATTGATGAGAATCAAGGTCACCAATGGGACCTTTCTTCCCTAGGAGGGCTAGATCGTGTCCAAAGCTTGTTTCCTTCTCCTTCCTAAGCTTGTGAAATCTTCAATGGAGCTTGAGGGAGGGCCATGGCCGAGAGAAACAATGATGGTCGAGGGGTTGCCAGCGGTCTTTGGGTTCTCGGCCAAAGGGAACCTCTCCTAGAGGTTCCTTGGCTTGGTCGGACTTGGATCCAAGATCATGAGCGAGTTTACTTTGTGAGGAGATGAGATTGAAGAAAGAAGATGCAAGAGAGTTGAAATCTTGGAGTGATAGAAGTAAGTGGCGGCCTAGAGGGAGATAAACTCAACCTTAGGCTATGCCACTTCTATATTTTTCACTAAATGAACAAGGAAGCCAAATGTGACTTTAAATAGTCTAGGCATCAAGCAAACAAGGGAAAGCTACTAATGGGCCTTAGTGAGTTGAAGCCCATGTGCAAATGGCTCTTCACACTCACTAATGCAAGACTAGACTAAAGAAACTAAATAACCAAAAATACAAAGAGGATAAAAGCCATAGAGGCTTGGATATAGGTGTGCGCATGAATGCCTTGGAATCGAAGCATGGTCGATGCTTGAGTGTCGTGGCATTGATGTGTCGGCGCCTTGTTGATCTATCACCGGGACTAATCATTAAGGTTTGGAGATGAACTTATAGATGGTTGAGCAAAGAATAATTGGCCGATAATGGTTTGTCAAGTTGGGATTATCACATTTGGGTATTAGGGTAATGAAGGTGTGGTTGATCTGTTTGAGGAGTTTGCCAGAATGAAATAAGCTTATAACTGCTTTAGTAACAAGTGGTCCCATAATGTGCTAGTATTTTTGATAAAATAGCGCGGACATTCCATCAGGTCCTGGTGACTTGTCGCTACCAATGTTGAAAACAACATTCTTGATTTCATCATTAGTAACATGTTTGGTTAGGTTGGTGTTATCTTGGTCTGTAACCTCTTTTGGTATGTTACATAGCAAGTTTTGTAGGTTGTTATTATTTATTGTTCCTTTTTTGAATCGTTTTTCAAAATCTGATCTGATTTCATTTCGGATGTTTTCTAGTCCAATAATGATCGTTCCTTCTTGTGTTCTAATTTCCCGTATGATTTTACGGCTTCTTTTCCCATTCACAATTCTATGGAACTAGTTGGTATTTGAATCAATTGATTTGATATGTTTGGTTTTGGCTATCTGACTCTAATATTTTTTTTATGAAAGGATAGTAGGCAACCTTTTTTGTTAATGAGTCTGTTTGGTTTGTCGATTAAAGCTTGATTTGGGTTGAGAATGACATCTTTTTGAATCTTAGTGAGTTCTTCCTCTGTTTCTTTAATTTGGTTAAATATATTGCCAAAAGTAGTTTTATTCCAATTTTTGGCACTAACTTTAAGAGCAAAGGTTTTTTTAACAAGGTTGTAGATATGTGATCCATGGATTTCGATTCTCCATGCTTGTTTAACCAGATTTTCAAAATCTCTTCTGGTTGTCTACATTTTTTCAAATTTGAAGGGTTGTGCCTTTATAGGGTTAGGGTTTTCAAGTTCCACTGAAATGGGGCAGTGGTCGGATGAGGTAAAAGCATAGTTTTTGGTGAAGATTCTAGGGAACCATTGAAGAATTTGATCATGGATAAGAACCCGGTCTAACTTTTCAAATATGTTGTCTATTTATGTTCTATTTTTTCGCTAGGTGAATTCACCACCTTGTGTTGGTATATTAAGAAGGTCGCAGTTATTTCTGAATTTGTGAAGTCTTTGAAATCTTGAATGACTGTTACTACTACCACCCATCTTTTCAGAATGTTACTACTACCACACAAAAGCAAACGCTTGCTTTTGCTTTCCATTAGCTTAAATAAGAACTGAGAAAATAGATAATTCAACACTTGGTAGTAATCCTGCCTCATGCCAAAAGAATAGCCACCTAAATGCAGCCGAGAGTTATAGCTTTTTTAAGTTGGCTCCTCATGATACATTTCCAAATTAACTCAATTGTATCCAAGGAAGAGCCCAATGAGGACTTTCTGAAAAAGAACGGAGATCGATAAGATTATCAGCGATGACCATTTTAATTTCCCAAGTGCAAGTCCAAATTACTAAAACTGAGTTAATAAGGCATAGGTTATCTCCTTCATATTCGATTTTGTTGAGGTTTAGTGATATGGCTTTTTTCATACTGTTTTTTAAAGCCATGGTCTCCGCCATGAGGACATAATGGCATCCATACTGTTGATTGGACATATGGATTATCTCAGCATTTTCATTTCTGATAATAAATCATGTTCCTGTTTTTCCATTTGGTATTTTAGTACCGTCAAAGTTTATTTTACAAAATCCTGAGAGAGGTTTATCCCATTGATGTTTTTGACTTTACGCCTTTGAGCTGGATTAGGTTTTTGTTGTTTATTTTCTGATGCTTCTAGTTGTTTAGTTTTGTTCCAATTCTGAATAAGTGTTTTGATGTATAAGGTAAGATCTTTTATTTTGTTCGGGTTTGGTGTTTGAAAATTATTTGGTTTCTATTTATCCAGGTGCCCACCAAGTGGTAGCATGGAAGACCCATTCACTTTTGGTAAGTAAGGACTGTTGTTCACAGATTATTTCGATTGGTTTTTTATTGTTAGTATTTAAACTTTTAATGTAGTTTTCAATAGGTTGACTTTGGTTTTTGATTTTCTTTAGTGTACTAGGGCACCTGAAAAGGAAGTGGTTTAAGTCTTCATGAGGGTTATTGCAAGAATCACATGTAAGGGGAACCGCAACATGTTTTTGGGCTAATCTAGCTTTTGTGGGTGGTCCGTCATGGCATACTTTCCATAAGTTTTTTTTTTACTTTTGGGTAGGTATCCAATTTCCACAACCATGAAAGATTGTTAGTTGTGGGGTTAGTTTGTTTGGTGATAAGTTCGAATGCGGTTTTAGTAGAAAACCAACCATTCCTATTGGGAGCCTGTAGGATCGTGATTGTTAGATAATAACTTAAGGAACTCAGAATATGGATTCTAAGTTCCCTTCGCAGCGGAAATAAACAATCAAACAAATGACAAGTTCCTTATAGTGGAAACCTTTGATTGCCAACTAGCAATCCAGGATAAAAACCACTACCTTTCTTTCGAAATGATTTCAAGGTCTACTTCTTGATTTCTTATCTCTTTTGGTTATAGCTTATCCTAGGAACAAACACACAGTTTCTTTGCCTTACACACAGTTAGGCAATCCTAGATAACTTAACACAATCAATAATTAATCCAAGAAACACATCTTCGCACCTAGGAACTATCACTTACAGTCACAGGAACTTAGCACTCAGCTCTTCTATTCCTTGACTGGTTTCTCTTGATCTCAGTTTGCTTTGATGATCTTGTTTGAAGGTTCACACTGGATATTTGCTAATGTGTGTGAGTCGTATTTCAGTGCTTGAAGATAACCCTTGAGTTAGTCTTCCTTTTATAGAGGATTCTTCGCAGCTTCTTCTTCTCTTGGTTCCCACAGATTGAGCTTGCCCTAGGATCAGTGGTTCTCCTTAGTCCACGTTGTTCTTGGCATGTGCAAACAACCTAGGCAGCTCATAATCTCTCTTGGTTGGTCAACTACCTCAGACGAGTCTTGCTATGTCGTTGTCCAAATGCTTTCGTCCGAGGTTGAACAAGCTGGGCGCTTGGGAACTGTCTTCTGGACAGTGACATCTCTATGTCCTGTCGCTTTCACCTTCTGTGTCCGAGGTTCAGTGTTTCTAGGTGTCTTGTTGTTTTGCTCTGGACATTGGCATGCTTTTGGAAGCTTCGGACAAGTCGTTTTCAACATCTTTTGTCCGAGGTTGTGTGTTCCCAGATTTCTCGGAAATCGCAACCTTGCATGCTACCTTTCTGGGCACACCTGGGTTCCTCTGGGTTTCTTCCTCTGTCTTGTTCCTTTGGTTCTTTGTCCTGTTTGGCTTTCTTGCCTTCGGTATATTCCTGTGGTTCCTTAAAGCACATCTTTGAGATAAAACATTAGTATCATAATATTTGTCATCTTCAAAAGTAGAGAAACTGAGGAAAGGAACTCTTAGGGGAACCGAGGTTCCAGAGTTCCGTTTCCTAACAGAGCCCAATAGAGTCGGTCATGGATAATATTTTGTGGTAAATGGATATTGGTAATAACATCAACAACCTCATCATGAAGTAAGCCTTTAAGCTTAGATGAGTTCCATTCTTTATTTGTGATAAAATCAATGACTTTGACCTCTAGGTTAATGATGGTGTATGGGAGGATATAGTCTATGAGTTTAAGGTTTGGAGATGACCTTATAGATGGTTGAGCAAAGAATAATTGGCCGATAATGGTTTGTCGAGTTGGGATTATCACATTTGGGTATTAGGGTAATGAAGGTGTGGTTGATCTGTTTGAGGAGTTTGCCAGAATGAAAGAAGCTTTTAACTGCTTTAGTAACAAGTGGTCCCACAATGTGCCAGTATTTTTGATAAAATAGCGCGGACATTCCATCAGGTCCTGGTGATTTGTCGCTACCAATGTTGAAAACAACATTCTTGATTTCATCATTAGTAACATGTTTGGTTAGGTTGGTGTTATCTTGGTCTATAACCTCTTTTGGTATGTTACATAGCAAGTTTTGTAGGTTGTTATTATTTATTGTTCCTTTTTTGAATTGTTTTTCAAAATCTGATATGATTTCATTTCGGATGTTTTCTAGTCCAATAATGATTGTTCCTTCTTGTGTTCTAATTTCCGGTATGATTTTACGGCTTCTTTTCCCATTCTCAATTCTGTGGAAATAGTTGGTATTTGAATCAATTGATTTGATATGTTTGGTTTTGGCTCTCTGACTCTAATATTTTTTTATGAAAGGATAGTAGGCATTCTTTTTGGTTAATGAGTCTGTTTTGTTTGTCGATTAAAGCTTGATTTGGGTTGAGAATGACATCTTTTTGAATCTTAGTGAGTTCTTCCCCTATTTCTTTAATTTGGTTAAATATATTGCCAAAAGTAGTTTTTTCCAATTTTTGGCACTAACTTTAAGAGTAAAGGTTTTTTTAACAATGTTGTGATCCTTGGGTTTCGATTCTCCATGCTTGTTTAACCAGATTTTCAAAATCTCTTCTGGTTATCTACATTTTTTCAAATTTGAAGGGTTGTGCCTTTACAGGGTTAGGCTTTTCAAGTTCCACTGAAATGGGGCAGTGGTCCGATGAGGTAAAGGCATGGTTTTTGGTGAAGATTCTGGGGAACCATTGAAGAATTCGATCATGGATAAGAACCCAATCTAACTTTTCACATATGTTGTCTATTTATGTTCTATTTTTTCGCTAGGTGAATTCACCACCTTGTGTTGGTATATTAAGAAGGTCGCAGTTATTTCTGAATTTGTAAAGTCTTTGAAATCTTGAATGACTGTTACTACTACCACCCATCTTTTCAGAATGTTACTACTACCACACAAAAGCAAACCCTTGCTTTTGCTTTCCAATAGCTTAAATAAGAACTGAGAAAAGAGATAATTCAACACTTGGTAGTAATCTTGCCTCATGCCAAAAGAATAGCCACCTAAATGCAGCCGAGAGTTATAGCTTTTTGAAGTTGGCTCCTCATGATACATCTCCAGATTAACTCAATTGTATCCAAGGAATAGCCCAATGAGGACTTTCTGAAAAAAACAAAGATCGATACAAATATCAGCGATGACCATTTCAATTTCCCAAGGGCAAGTCCAAATGCCTAAAACTGAATTAATATGGCATAGGTTATCTCCTTCAATTTCGATTTTGTTGAGGTTTAGTGATATGGCTTTTTTTATACTGTTTTTTAAAGCCATGGTCTCCGCCATGAGGACATAATGACATCCATACTGTTGATTGGACATATGGATTATCTGAGCATTTTCATTTATGATAATAAATCACGTTCTTGTTTTTCCATTTGGTATTTTAGTACCGTCAAAGTTTATTTTACAAAATCCTAAGCGAGGTTTATCCCATTTGATGTTTTTGACTTTACGCCTTTGAGCTGGATTAGGTTTTTGTTGTTTAGTTTTTTATGCTTCTAGTTGTTTAGTTTTGTTCCAATTCTGAATAAGTGTTTTAATATATATGGTAAGATCTTTTATTTTGTCCGGGTTTGGTGTTTGGAAAATTATTTGGTTTCTATTTATCTAGGTGCCCCACCAAGTGGTAGCATGGCAGACCCATTCACTTTTGGTAAGTAAGGACTGTAGTTCACAGAATATTTTGATTGGTTTTTTATTGTTAGTATTTAAACTTTTAATGTAGTTTTCAATAGGTTGACTTTGGTTTTTGATTTGCTTTAGTGTACTAGGGCACTTGAAAAGGAAGTGGTTTAAGTCTTCATGAAGGTTATTGCAAGAATCACATGTAAGGGGAATCACAACATGTTTTTGGATAGGTATCCAGTTTCCACAACCATGAAAGATTGTTAGTTATGGGGTTAGTTTGTTTGGTGATAAGTTCGAATGCGGTTTTAGTAGAAAACCAACCATTCCTATTGGGAGCCCAATAGAGTCGGCCAGGGATATTATTTTGTGGTAAATGGATATTGGTAATAACATCAAAAGCCTTATCATGAAGTAAGCCTTTAAGCTTAGATGAGTTCCCTTCTTTATTTGTGATAAAATCACTGACTTTGACCTATAGGTTAATGATGGTGTGTGGGAGGATGTAGTCTATGAGTTTAAGGTTTGGAGATGACCTTATAGATGGTTGAGCCAAGAATAATTGGCCGATAATGGTTTGTCGAGTTGGGATTATCACATTTGTGTATAAGGGTAATGAGGGTGTGGTTGATCTGTTTGAGTAGTTTGCCACAATGAAAGAAGCTTTTAACTGCTTTAGTAACAAGTGTTCCCACAATGTGCCAGTATATTTGATAAAATAGCGCGGACATTCCATCAGGTCCTGGTGATTTGTCGCTACCAATGTTGAAAACAACATTCTTGATTTCACCATTAGTAACATGTTTGGTTAGGTTGGTGTTATCTTGGAAAGTAACCTCTTTTGGTATATTACATAGCAAGTTTGTAGGTTGTTATTATTTATTGTTCCTTTTTTGAATCGTTTTTCAAATTTTGATCTGATTTCATTTCGGATGTTTTCTAGTCCAATAATGATCGTTCCATCTTGTGTTCTAATTTCCCGTATGATTTTACGGCTTCTTTTCCCATTCGCAATTCTGTGGAAATAGTTGGTATTTGAATCAATTGATTTGATATGTTTGGTTTCGGCTCTCTGACTCTAATATTTTTTTTATGAAAGGATAGTATGCATTTTTTTTTTGTTAATGAGTCTGTTTTGTTTGTCGATTAAAGCTTGATTTGGGTTGAGAATGACATCTTTTTGAATCTTAGTGAGTTCTTCCCCTGTTTCTTTAATTTGGTTAAACATATTGCCAAAAGTAGTTTTTTTTCCAATTTTTGGCACTAACTTTAAGAGCAAAGGTTTTTTTAACAAGGTTGTACATATGTGATCCTTGGGTTTCGATTCTCCATGCTTGTTTAACCAGATTTTCAAAATCACTTCTGGTTGTCTACATTTTTCAAATTTGAAGGGTTATGCCTTTATAGGATTAGGGTTTTCAAGTTCCACTGAAATGGGGCAGTGGTCGGATGAGTTAAAGGCATGGTTTTTGGTGAAGATTCTGGGGAACCATTGAAGAATTCGATCATGGATAAGAACCCGGTCTAACCTTTCATATATGTTGTCTATTTATGTTCTATTTTTTCGCTAGGTGAATTCACCACCTTGTGTTGGTATATTAAGAAGGTCGCAGTTATTTCTAAATTTGTGAAGTCTATGAAATCTTGAATGACTGTTACTACTACCACCCATCTTTTCAGAATGTTACTACTACCACACAAAAGCAAACCCTTGCTTTTGCTTTCCAACAACTTAAATAAGAACTGAGAAAAGAGATATTTCAACACTTGGTAGTAATCTTGCCTCATGCCAAAAGAATATCCACCTAAATGCAGCCGAGAGTTATAGCTTTTTGAAGTTGGCTCCTCATGATACATCTCCAGATTAACTCAATTGTATCCAAGGAATAGCCCAATGAGGACTTTCTGAACAGAACGGAGATCGATAAGAATATCAGCGATGACCATTTCAATTTCCCAAGGGCAAGTCCAAATGCCTAAAACTGAGTTAATAAGGCATAGGTTATCTCCTTCAATTTCGATTTTGTTGAGGTTTAGTGATATGGCTTTTTTTATACTGTTTTTTAAAGCCATGGTCACCGCCATGAGGACAGAATGGCATCCATACTGTTGATTGGACATATGGATTATCTCAGCATTTTCATTTCTGATAATAAATCATGTTCCTGTTTTTCCTTTTGGTATTTTAGTATCGTCAAAGTTTATTTTACAAAATCCTAAGCGAGGTTTATCCCATTTGATGTTTTTGACATTACGCCTTTGAGTTGAATTAGGTTTTTGTTGTTTAGTTTCTTATGCTTCTAGTTGTTTTGTTTTGTTCCAATTCTGAATAAGTGTTTTGATATATATGGTAAGATCTTTTATTTTGTCCGGGTTTGGTGTTTGGAAAATTATTTGGTTTCTATTTATCCAAGTGCCCTACCAAGTGGTAGCATGGCAGACCCATTCACTTTTGGTAAGTAAGGACTGTAGTTCACAAGTTATTGAAATTGGTTTTTTATTTGCTTTAGTGTATTAGGGAACCTGAAAAGGAAGTGGTTTAAGTCTTAATGAGGGTTATTGCAAGAATCACATATAAGGGGAACCGCAACATGTTTTTGGGCTAATCTAGCTTTAGTGGGTAGTCCGTCATGGCATATTTTCCATAAGATTTTTTTTTTACTTTTGGGTAGGTATCTAATTTCCACAACAATGAAAGATTGTTAGTTGTGGGGTTAGTTTGTTTGGTGATAAGTTAAAATGCGGTTTTAGTAGAAAACCAACCATTCCTATTGGGAGCCCAATAGAGTCAGTCAGGAATATTATTTTGTGGTAAATGGATATTGGTAATAACATCAACAACCTCATCATGAAGTAAGCCTTTAAGCTTAGATGAGTTCCCTTCTTTAATTGTGATAAAATCACTGACTTTGACCTCTAGGTTGATGATGGTGTGTGGGAGGATGTAGTCTATGAGTTTAAGGTTTGGAGATGACCTTATAGATGGTTGAGCCAAGAATAATTGGCCGATAATGGTTTGTCGAGTTGGGATTATCACATTTGGGTATTACGGTAATGAAGGTGTGATTGATCTGTTTGAGGAGTTTGCCAGAATGAAAGAAGCTTTTAACTGCTTTAGTAACAAGTGGTCCCACAATGTGCCAGTATTTTTGATAAAATAGCGCGGACATTCCATCAGGTCCTGGTGATTTGTCGCTACCAATGTTGAAAACAACATTCTTGATTTCATCATTAGTAACATGTTTGGTTAGGTTGGTGTTATCTTGGTCTGTAACCTCTTTTGGTATGTTACATAGCAAGTTTTGTAGGTTGTTATTATTTATTGTTCCTTTTTTGAATCGTTTTTCAAAATCTGATCTGATTTCATTTCAGATGTTTTCTAGTCCAATCATGATCGTTCATTCTTGTGTTCTAATTTCCTGTATGATTTTACGGCTTCTTTTCCCATTCGCAATTCTGTGGAAATAGTTGGTATTTGAATCAATTGATTTGATATGTTTGGTTTTTGAGTTTAAGTGATGAGAATCAAGGTCACCAATGGGACCTTTCTTCCCTAGGAGGGCTAGATCGTGTCCAAAGCTTGCTTCCTTCTCCTTCCTAAGCTTGTGAAACCTTCAATGGAGCTTGAGGGAGGGCCACGACCGAGAGGAACAATGATGGTCAAGGGGTTGCCGGCGGTCTTTGGGTTCACGGCCAAGGGAACCTCTCCTAGAGGTTCCTTGGCAAAGTCGGACTTGGATCCAAGATGATGAGCGAGTTTACTTTGTAAGGAGATGAGATTGAAGAAACAAGATGCTAGAGAGTTGAAAGCTTGGAGTGATAGAAGTAAGTGGCGGCCTAGAGGGAGATAAACTCAACCTTAGGCTATGCCACTTCTATATTTTTCACTAAATGAACAAGGAAGCCAAAGGTGGCTTTAAATAGTCTAGGCATCAAGCCAACAAGCGAAAGCTACTAATGGGCCTTAGTGAGTTGAAGCTCAGGTGCAAATGCTCCACACACTCACTAATGCAAGACTAAACTAAAGAAACTAAATGACCAAAAATAAAAAGAGGATAAAAGCCTTAGAGGCTTGGATATAGGCGTGCGCATGAATGCCTTGGAATCTAAGCATGGTCGATGCTTGAGTGTCGTGGCATTGATGTGTCGGCGCCTTGTTGATCAATCATCGGGACTCATCACTCTCCCCTTCTTAGCTTCGAAGCGTCCTCGCTTCGACGGTGTGGGAAGTCCGGGAGATGGAGGAAGTGCGGTGGCGCGTCTCCCCTTCTTAAACGTGAAGGTGGAGTGAGGGAGACTGCCACTAACACAAAGAATCCTGAGCATACGAGAGCCGTCGGGCGACTCCTTGGGCACAACAATATTGAAGCCCGCATGGGCGAGCATGGTAGCCGGAGGAATGTACCTACAACAACGCAACTCAACAAGAAAACGTGAGTCCATACTATGGCTCCAGGTGGGATTACGGCCGCTCCTAGGCACCGGTCCAAGGGAGAAATGATGTATCAAGTGAGCCACCCTAGTGGAGTCGAGTGTGTGAGGGATTCCAAAGAGAGGCCACAAAGAGAAATGTAGGGTGCGAGGCTCAATCGGGGCAAGAAGTGGCATGTGGCAAGCTATGAGGAAAGTGGAATCCCTCCCCTTCTTAAAAGGTTGCCTTCCGGTTATGAGTGCCAAACCAAAGATCTCCCAAAATGTGGTAGAAAAGTGTGAGTGCATGGTAGAATCTTTGAGAAGGGCCCTAGAAGGTGTTGACAAGGCAACTACGTAAAATTGGGGTTCGAAGGGAGTAGGATGGTAGGGCCAAGGTGGAGTCCTCAATGTGGCTTGGTATGAGGTAATCCTTAAAGGCCAATGGTTATCATAAAAAATCTCATTCAAGGGGTGCCTATGAGTTGCTCTAGGCATAATCCTCAAGGGGCCATGATCAACATGAAAAGTCTCATCCAATGGGGGCCAATGAAGGGATCTAGGCATATCTAGTGTACGGGCTAAAATAGAGTATTCCTTATCCTCAAAAGAAAGCTTACATATCACGGGATAGTGAATGATTCTAAGGATACCTCTAAAGCAAGGAGCACGCAACAACCAAACATATGATGGTTCAATAAAATCAGAATAATAAGGCACCTTTGTGCCACGAAGACAAAAGAGGGATGTGAGAACACAAGGTCCAAAGTCTATATGAATGGCAAGAATGCATGCACAAGTTATGCCACTACCCTTCGCAAGCCTAAGTAGATGCACCATGATACAACAAGTGAGGTAATGATCATACTTAAACATGGAGAGAATGACATGTATGATGTGAGACTTCTTAGACATGAATTGGGACATGCAATTATAATCCACACGAGAGAACATAGTCCTAGATGCAAGGTAGTTTGTCAACATGCAAGGTGCTCTATCCAAGGATGTAACATGAAGCTCATGCAATGTGCCACTCAATAACATACAAAAGGATAGAGAGAAGGGGGCCTCAACTTGGGTGGGAGGCACTGAGGGTAACAATGGCGCTGGCCAAGGTGGTGACAAGGCGCAGCCCGCCGTTGGTGGTGCAGCCATGGGGCGCCGGCCGCCATGGTGGTGGGTTGATGGTGAGCCGCCAATAGGCGACAAGGGGTCGCTCGAGGCAATGGGCGGCGGCCAACCAAGTTGTGGCCGAGTCAATGGCGCGGCCATCCGAGCGGGCGAGGGCACTGAGGCCGGAGCTTGTGCAGGTGCCGGTGATGACGGGGGTGCAAGTTCCGGGGCCGAAACAATTGGCGGCATCGGTGGCAGCATAGGCGCGGCTCTCGGCGCCGGCTGGAGCGCGAGCAAGAAGGCGGATGTGGCCACCTCCGTCCTGCGCCCGGCCTCCGTCGCTAGCTGCTCCTCGGTGGCAACGACCTTGTCCGAACGGTTACCCACGACCTCAGCGATGGTCTCGTCACGGCGGCCCGCGGCAAGGGTGAAGGCCGAAAAAGGTTGCTCCAAGGGAGTTGTGGGTGCCGCGTCCACTTGGAGTGAGGCAGCCAATTGGAGCTCAAGGGCGGCCATCCGGGCGGCCCCGACCTCCTGTTGCCGGCGGATTTCGGCTAGAACGGCGTGCAAGGCCTCGACTTCAGCTACGGCGGCTTCCTCCTCTCGGCGTCGCCTAGCCACCTGGGCGTGGGCAGCGCGCGAGGCGTAGGCGGCAGCCTCCCTGGCGCGACTCTCCGCGGCAATCCGCGCGGCAAACAACTCATGTGAATGTGTGGGCGGCAGCCACCCCGGGGCAAGGTGGTCGAGCGGGCGCCAGCATGGGCCTTGGGCGCGAGCATAACCTCGGTGGCTCACATATGCCCAAGCCTCATCTTCAAAGGTCTCTTCTAATCCTTCATAGGCGCCTTCCTCTTCGTAGTCTGCAAAAGACTCCACGTCGAACTCGGTGAAACGATGAGCATAATGGTGGCAAGCCTCGTAGCCAGCTGCAAACCTAGGGGCGGCGCGTGAATAAGATCCTCCGTACAAGGTAGTGGTGTAATGAGCTTGGCTTCGTGGGCGTCGGCCCGGTTGCAGTCATGGAGGATAAGACCAATATGGCTCGTCCATGGCGACTCACCTAGCACAAGCAAGAGGCAATCCAAGTAAAGAGTCCCAAGCAAACAAAGCAATGCATACTTAACACAAAATGAATACCTTAGGTCTATGACAATCTAATCCAAGCAATGCAAGCAAGAAGGCAAGCAAATCAATGATCTAGGCAACCAAGGTAATCACAAGTATCACAAAGTAGGCTCAAGCAAGGTTAATGAGAGGCTAATGTCGTGTGACTTGAGTACAAGGGGCGGGTGAAAGCACTTCCAAGCAAAGCCTAATGGGATGACTTAGGCGAGATGAGTGAATTCCGAAAAAGACTATGGATGACAAGTCTAGAGAAGAGCCCAATTCGGCTACCCTATGGGCCCAAGGAGAGGTGGAATGTGGTGACAAGTAACATAGAGGAAAATGGAGAGATAGGCTTAGTGGCCCATGGTGCCAAGGGGAGGTGAGAGAGCCCACCAAAGATATGACCCAACCAAGGAGAAGAAAGAAAATGGGAGTGGGCCTTCTCTATTTTGTTGATTTCCGAATTCTGTTTTTTTTTTTTGATGGGCCTTGTTGCCTTTTTCTTGGCCTTTTGATTTGAATGAGGCTTTTTCTAATCAATGGAAGAGCAAGGTCCTACTAGAAGTCATGTGAGTAGAGAGGAAGTGGGGCCACACGAAGGCCTTTGAAGAGCATCTAGGGCCGGCACCAAGGGTGTTGGAAGATAATGTCCCGTTTTGGTGTGTGGGACAAAGAGGAGAAGATGGAAAGGAGTTTGTAAACTTGCCACTAATATCCCCCTCTTTTTGAAGCCCACAAAGAGGAAGCTTTCAAGCACTCTAACCCACACAAGTCAGCCAATAGTCAAATTTGGCACTTACTCAAACAACCTAAGATAGCCAAAAGGGTAAGAAGGAAAGCACTCTTGTCCTTGGCCAAATATACCCAAGTCACATGCACACTCTAAGGGATTCAAATTAAAGAAGCAAGGTCAAGGGCCGGCAGTGGAGGGGTGTGTGGTGGCTGGATGGGTGGTGCTTGGTGGTGGAAAGGCGGCAGACACGGTGGTCCGGTCGCCGGAGGTGGTGGAAGTCGCCGGAAAGCGAGTTTTTTTTGCGTTTTTGGGGCTGTTTTTGGGAGGGTTTGGGTGGGATGAACAAAGCAACGAAAATAACTATTAAATTATCCTAAAAGCAAGCAAAAGAAGCATGAAAGTAAAGAAAAACTGAGCATGAACAACTAAGCACACAAACATGAAGAACAATAAAATTTTAAAGCTAGCAAGAGGGAAACTAAGCCTAGAACATGTTTATCATGGCAACAATAACAAATGTCATGCAAGCTATGAAAATAATCATGAAAAACTGAATTTGAAAGGGGAAAGAAAACCTTACCTTGGACAATGGCTCTTGATACCAATTGATGAGAATCAAGGTCACCAATGGGACCTTTCTTCCCTAGGAGGGCTAGTTCGTGTCCAAAGCTTGCTTCCTTCTCCTTCCTAAGCTTGTGAAACCTTCAATGGAGCTTGAGGGAGGGCCACGGCCGAGAGAAACAATGATGGTCGAGGGGTTGCCGACGGTCTTTGGGTTCACGACCAAAGGGAACCTCTCCTAGAGGTTCCTTGGCTTGGTCGGACTTGGATCCAAGATCGTGAGCGAGTTTACTTTGTGAGGAGATGAGATTGAAGAAAGAAGATGCAAGAGAGTTGAAAGCTTGGAGTGATATAAGTAAGTGGCGGCCTAGAGGGAGATAAACTCAACCTTAGGCTATGCCACTTCTATATTTTTCACTAAATGAACAAGGAAGCCAAAGGTGGCTTTAAATAGTCTATGCATCAAGCCAACAAGGGAAAGCTACTAATGGGCCTTAGTGAGTTAAAGCTCATGTGCAAATGGATCTTCACACTCACTAATGCAAGACTAGACTAAAGGAACTAAATAACCAAAAATACAAAGAGGATAAAAGCCATAGAGGCTTGGATATAGGTGTGCGCATGAATGCCTTGGAATCGAAGCATGGTCGATGCTTGAGTGTCGTGGCATTGATGTGTCGGCGCCTTGTTGATCAATCACCGAGATTAATCATTAAGGTTTGGAGATGACCTTATAGATGGTTGAGCAAAGAATAATTGGCCGATAATGGTTTGTCAAGTTGGGATTATCACATTTGGGTATTAGGGTAATGAAGGTGTGGTTGATCTGTTTGAGGAGTTTGCCAGAATGAAAGAATCTTTTAACTGCTTTAGTAACAAGTGGTCCCACAATGTGCCAATATTTTTGATAAAATAGTGCGGACATTCCATCAGGTCCTGGTGACTTGTCGCTACCAATGTTGAAAACAACATTCTTGATTTCATCATTAGTAACATGTTTGGTTAGGTTGGTGTTATCTTGGTCTGTAACCTCTTTTGGTATGTTACATAGCAAGTTTTGTAGGTTGTTATTATTTATTGTTCCTTTTATGAATCGTTTTTCAAAATCTGATCTGATTTCATTTCTGATGTTTTCTAGTCCAATAATGATCGTTCCTTCTTGTGTTCTAATTTCCTGTATGATTTTACGGCTTCTTTTCCCATTCACAATTCTGTGGAAATAGTTGGTATTTGAATCAATTGATTTGATATGTTTTGTTTTGGCTCTCTGACTCTAATAGTAGGCAACCTTTTTTTGTTAATGAGTCTGTTTCGTTTGCCGATTAAAGCTTGATTTGGGTTGAGAATAGCATCTTTTTGAATCTTAGTGAGTTCTTCCTCTGTTTCTTTAATTTGGTTAAATATATTGCCAAAAGTAGTTTTATTCCAATTTTTGGCACTAACTTTAAGAGCAAAGGTTTTTTTAACAAGGTTGTACATATGTGATCCTTGGGTTTCGAATCTCCATGCTTGTTTAACCAGATTTTCAAAATCTCTTCTGGTTGTCTACATTTTTTCAAATTTGAAGGGTTGTGCCTTTATAGAGTTAGGGTTTTCAAGTTCCACTGAAATGGGGCACTGGTCGGATGATGTAAAGGCATGGTTTTTGGTGAAGATTCTAGGGAACCATTGAAGAATTTGATCATGGATAAGTACCCGGTCTAACTTTTCAAATATGTTGTCTAGTTATGTCCTATTTTTTCGCTAGGTGAATTCACCACCTTGTGTTGGTATATTGAAAAGGTCGCAGTTATTTCTGAATTTGTGAAGTCATTGAAATCTTGAATGACTGTTACTACTACCACCCATCTTTTCAGAATGTTACTACTACCACACAAAAGCAAACCCTTGCTTTTGCTTTCGAACAACTTAGTTAAGAACTGAGAAAATAGATAATTCAACACTTGGTAGTAATCCTGCCTCATGCCAAAAGAATAGCCACCTAAATGCAGCCGAGAGTTATAGCTTTTTGAAGTTGGCTCCTCATGATACATCTCCAGATTAACTCAATTGTATCCAAGGAAGACCCCAATGAGGACTTTCTGAAAAGAACGGAGATCGATAAGAATATCAGCGATGACCATTACAATTTCCCAAGGGCAAGTCCAAATGCCTAAAACTGAGTTAATAAGGCATAGGTTATCTCCTTCATATTCGATTTTGTTGAGGTTTAGTGATATGGCTTTTTTTATACTATTTTTTAAAGCCATGGTTTCCGCCATGGGGACAGAATGGCATCCATACTGTTGATTGGACATATGGATTATCTCAGCATTTTCATTTCTGATAATAAATCATGTTCCTGTTTTTCCAATTGGTATTTTAGTACTGTCAAAGTTTATTTTACAAAATCTTGAGCGAGGTTTATCGCATTTGATGTTTTTGACTTTATGCCTTTGAGCAGGATTAGGTTTTTGTTGTTTAGTTTCTTATGCTTCTAGTTGTTTAGTTTTGTTCCAATTCTGAATAAGTGTTTTGATGTATAAGGTAAGATCTTTTATTTTGTTCGGGTTTGGTGTTTGGAAAATTATTTGGTTTCTATTTATCCAGGTTCCCTACCAAGTGGTAGCGTGGCAGACCCATTCACTTTTGGTAAGTAAGGACTGTAGTTCACAGATTATTTCGATTGTTTTTTTTGTTAGTATTTAAACTTTTAATGTAGTTTTCAATAGGTTGACTTTGGTTTTTGATTTGCTTTAGTGTACTAGGGCACCTGAAAAGGAAGTGGTTTAAGTCTTCTTGAGGGATATTGCAAGAATCACATGTAAGGGGAACCGCAATATGTTTTTCGGCTAATCTAGCTTTAGTGGGTAGTCCGTCACGGCATATTTTCCATAAGATTTTTTTTATTTTTGTGTAGGTATCCAGTTTCCAAACCATGAAAGATTGTTAATTGTGGGGTTAGTTTGTTTGGTGATAAGTTAGAATGCGGCTTTAGTAGAAAACCAACCATTCCTATTGGGAGCCCAATAGAGTCGGTCTGGGATAATATTTTGTGGTAAATGGATATTGGTAATAACATCAACAGCCTCATCATGAAGTAAGCCTTTAAGCTTAGATGAGTTCCATTCTTTATTTGCGATAAAATCACTGACTTTGACCTCTAGGCTGATGATGGTGTGTGGGAGGATGTAGTCTATGAGTTTAAGGTTTGGAGATGACCTTATAGATGGTTGAGCAAAGAATAATTGGCCGATAATGGTTTGTCGAGTTGGGATTATCACATTTGGGTATTAGGGTAATGAAGTTGTGGTTGAATTGTTTGAGGAGTTTGCCAGAATGAAAGAAGCTTTTAACTGCTTTAGTAACAAGTGGTCCCATAATGTGCCAGTATTTTTGATAAAATAGCGCGGACATTCCATCAGGTCCTGGTGATTTGTCGATACCAATGTTGAAAACAACATTCTTGATTTCATCATTAGTAATATGTTTGGTTAGGTTGGTGTTATCTTGGTCTGTAACCTCTTTTGGTATGTTACATAGCAAGTTTTGTAGGTTGTTATTATTTATTGTTCCTTTTTTGAATCGTTTTTCAAAATCTGATATGATTTCATTTCGGATGTTTTCTAGTCCATTAATGATCATTCCTTCTTGTGTTCTAATTTCTCGTATGATTTTACGGCTTTTTTTCCCATTCGCAAATCTGTCGAAATAGTTGGTATTTGAATCAACTGATTTGATATGTTTGGTTTTGGCTCTCTGACTCTAATATTTTTTTATGAAAGGATAGTAGGCATTCTTTTTTGTTAATGAGTTTGTTTTGTTTGTCGATTAAAGCTTGATTTGGGTTGAGAATGACATCTTTTTGAATCTTAGTGAGTTCTTCCCCTGTTTCTTTAATTTGGTTAAATATATTTCCAAAAGTAGTTTTTTCCAATTTTTGGCACTAACATTCAGAGCAAAGGTTTTTTTAACAAGGTTGTACATATGTGATCCTTGGGTTTCGATTCTCAACGCTTGTTTAACCGGATTTTCAAAATCTCTTCTGGTTGTCTACATTTTTTCAAATTTGAAGGGTTGTGCCTTTATAGGGTAAGGGTTTTCAAGTTCCACTAAAATGGGGCAGTGGTCGGATGAGGTAAAGGCATGGTTTTTGGTGAAGATTTTGGGGAACCATTGAAGAATTGGATCATGGATAAGAACCCGGTCTAACTTTTCATATACGTTGTCTATTTATGTTCTATTTTTTCGCTAGGTGAATTCACCACCTTGTGTTGGTATATTAAGAAGGTCGCAGTTATTTCTGAATTTGTGAAGTCTATGAAATCTTGAATGACAGTTACTACTACCACCCATCTTTTCAGAATGTTACTACTACCACACAAAAGCAAACCCTTGCTTTTGCTTTCCAACTGCTTAAATAAGAACTGAGAAAAGAGATATTTCAACACTTGGTAGTAATCTTGCCTCATGCCAAAAGAATAGCCACCTAAATGCAGCCGAAAGTTATAACTTTTTGAAGTTGGCTCCTCATGATACATCTCCAGATTAACTCAACTGTATCCAAGGAAGAGCCCAATGAGGACTTTCTGAAAAAAATGGAGATCGATAAGAATATCAGCAATGACCCTTTCAATTTCCCAATGGCAAGTCCAAATGCCTAAAACTGAATTAATAAGGCATAGGTTATTTCCTTCAATTTCGATTTTGTTGAGGTTTAGTGATATGGCTTTTTTTATACTGTTTTTTAAAGCCATGGTCTCCGCCATGAGGACAGAATGGCATCCATACTGTTGATTGAACATATGGATTATCTCAGCATTTTCATTTCTGATAATAAATCTTGTTTCTGTTTTTCCATTTGGTATTTTAGTACCGTCAAAGTTTATTTTACAAAATCCTAAGCGAGGTTTATCCCATTTGATGTTTATGACTTTACGCCTTTGAGCTGGATTAGGTTTTTGTTGTTTAGTTTCTTATGCTTCTAGTTGTTTAGTTTTGTTCCAATTCTGAATAAGTGTTTTGATATATATGGTAAGATCTTTTATTTTGTCCGGGTTTGGTGTTTGGAAAATTATTTGGTTTCTATTTATCCAGGTGCCCAACCAAGTGGTAGCATGGCAGACCCATTCACTTTTGGTAAGTAAGGACTGTAGTTCACAGATTATTTCGATTGGTTTTTTATTGTTAGTATTTAAACTTTTAATGTAGTTTTCAATAGGTTGACTTTGGTTTTTGATTTTCTTTAGTGTACTAGGGCACCTGAAAAGGAAGTGGTTTAAGTCTTCATGAGGGTTATTGATAACAGGTTTTCGTCGTGTAAAACTGCTATGCAAAATATCCAAACAAACCTTAAACCGTAGTCCTAGGTAAGTAAAGGTCGAACCCACAAGGAGGCGAATTCTATCTAAATATGCAATTTGTATGTCAATCAAACGTAACCAAAGGGGGGTTTTGTGAGTTTTGTAAGTTCTAAACATGCAAAAGGTAAACAATCTAAAAGTTGATGAAATCAGTGATGGGAAAAGCACTTAGTCAAACAACATCCACTATTCGTATGACAAGTTGATCCTAGATAATCATTCAATATCTCATGCAATGGAAATTTCAATTCCTTTTCAGATATAACTAATAGCACAACCAGATACTATTAGCACTAACTAATTAAACAACCCTGAAACTATCAAGATTCAGTTTAACAACAGCGTTAGGGATAGGAATATAGTTGGATACAATTCTAGCATAAAACAATCAGCTTTTATCCTAGAATGTAAATCAGTTCTCTTTTACATAAGACTAGCACAACCAGATACTAGTACGATGCAGTTGCTACTCTGAAATAGATATGCTCAACCAGTAACAATCTAGATCTAACAATCAATCAATAGAAACAAACCCTAGTTGCGCAGGCTAGAGATTATCAATATTAATCATAAGCAATCAAGCAAGAGAATAGATAAAATCCATGCAATAGATAAGGAACGAGAATCTCACAACTTAATCAAAACGAAAGCTTCAGCGTCTGACTAAGCAAGAAGGCTTAGTTCTTCATAGCAAAGTACGTAGAAAGGAAAAAGATGAAATTAGGGTTCGAGGATAAGGGAGGCCAAGCTCCCTTCTAACCCTAAATACTAGAAAATAATAAGGTCTTCCAAAAAGGTACAAAATGAAATAATAAAAAATACTAATAATAATCCAAAATAACAAAGTAAGGAAAAGTGGTTCGGTTCCGCATCCGACACGGCGGCGGTCGCCGTAAGCCTGGCGGCGGTCGCCGCCAGATTTCTTCGGTTCAGCTCCTGCGACACTTCCGTAAAAATGCCATAACTTTTGATTCTAAACTCGGATTGCGCTCATATTTTGAGGACTTGCAGTAGACTTCAAGAGCTAACTCCTCGAATTGGAATTACTCCATTTGGACGTCTGAGTAAAAAGAACGAACCAATTGAATTCAGCACATTGTTCTTCTACTCTCGTGTGGACTCTCTCCTTGGTTCTTCTTCGTCTCCTCAGTGGTCAACTCCTCTTCCTCTGGATATCTTCAATTTGCTTCTCCAGACCACCAAATCCACACTTCTCATCTCTAACTCCATAATCCATAGTTGTGCACTAAATCCATCCAAATGGCACCTCAAACCTGATAACAACCCCTAGAAATGCACTACAAAATAGTGGCGATCAAATCCCCCATGCTTAAACCTTGCTCGTCCTCGAGTAAGCTAAAGTAAACCTACTCTTCCAATCAATCTCCAAGGTCTCAGGAAGCAGAGAAAAATCAATCCCTCTACGAATCACACCTAACAATAAACTTCAGGCACCAATACAATAATCACAGCACAACATAACACAACGCCAATCAACACCACACACAATCAAGCTAAAAGGAAAGCAGAGTACTGCCCCCAAGCTTATCCCAAACACCATAGAGTGAATCAAATCTAATCCTATCTCCCATCTAACTTCTTATCGCTCCAGAGTGCCCTACCCGAATCCTCCTTATATCACCTCTTCTTATGTCACCACGCCAGCAAAAATGATGATTCCTATAAATCACTCTTCTTCTTTTCACTCATTCTGCCAAGGCGCCCTTTCGGGTTTTCACCAAGCCACTCATTTCATTTTTTAATAGATGGGCTCACAATATACTCACATCACTCTTGACCAATTATTACCCCAGCCTAATGATGGTCCAAGCCACCTGCTTATTACCTAGGCCGCCTTTTCAGGTTTTCGACCTATCTCAGGATTTCAATTTTAGCCTTTTTTTTTCAAATTTTTGGCTCTTTTTCATTTTTTTCTTTTCCTCAACGACGCAGCAAGTATAGAATCCTCCCCCATGCTTAAACATTGCATTGTCCTCAATGTAATGAAAGACAAAAAGAATAAAGCACAGGGAAGACAGAATGGACTCACAAACGTCGCCAAGCTACTTGGACACTGAAGGTGTCGCTGGCGGTCTTCACAATATATGCCCAGGTCTCTAGTGTTGGGCGGGTGTCTTCATCTCAACTCTACCGTGCAACCATAGGGAACCACGTAAGGTGTGGTGGTCATTAAGGAAATCAGGGCTGCACGGCCTTCAACTCCATCAACTCCTACCATGCAACCAAAAGGAACCACTCTGGTGAATAGTGGTATAACAAGTATGGCGGGGTTGCATGGCCTTCAACGAACACAAAAATGGGGCCCAGATGTAATCGTGGTGTGGGCCCTAGTATTCCTCCTCCTCAGCTGTCAATTGTAGGGCCATCATCGTTGTCAATTAAAAGTGTAGGTCTAATGTCTCCTCCTTGACAACATGATACGCACCATCTCTCCATGGGAAACTCGGACAGCTGGCCTCCAGTAGAACTTTTTTTTTTTTACGGGAAGTTTTTTTTTTTTTATCTGAGAAATGGCGACGGTCGCCGTAATTAAACGGCGGTCGCTGCCATTTGCCGAAGCGAAGCATTCGAAAGTGGGATTGGCGGCGGTCGCCGTAAGTTTGGCAGCGGTCGCCGCCTCTCCTTCTTCACTTTTTTTTTCACACTTCCTGCAGGTTAGTTCGACACAGAACTACAAAAATTACAAAAGTAAAGAAAACCAAAAGAAAATAAACTAAGGGAAGGAAAAGAAAGTACCTAACATCGGGTTGCCTCCCGAGAAGCGCCTTGTTTACTGTCGTGGCTCGACATCCTACTCAATCCTCCTCAACTCGGGTTTGTCCTAGCACTTGAACTCCTGAGATCTATATCAGGGGGATGTCTCTCTGTATACTCCCTGTAGAGCTTTTCCCCCATGTTTGTGTACTTCATGATGGTTGGACCGCTGTTCATATCTATGAATGCACTTGACATCTTCAAAAATGGCCTACCCAACATCTCAGGGCATGCATGTTTGTTCTGCCCCACATCCAGCATGAAAAAATTCGCCACCTGAATCAAGTCCTCCTTCTTGTGCTTCCCCTTTGGTTTCTTCTTGATATTGCCCAGCGCCCTTAAAAATTCTGTACAGCGAGGGATATTGTTTGTCAATGTGACCAAAGGAATGGTTTCTGCACAGTTACGGAAGGCCTCATAGATTTCATTGTTGTTCTTCAACCTTCGAGTATCTTGTAATGCCTCAGGGAAGGGTGCAACGGGGTGCAGCGCAATGAGCGGGGATGAGTTTAGACGCACATACTCATCATAGGCAGCCTCGAGAGGGTCGGGGGCTGCCGGGGCATTTTCGAGAGGAACGAGCGTCGTAGGATCGTTTTCGCGATCGCGGCTCTCCTCCTCTTAGTCGCTGAATTCCTCCAGTCCCAAAAAATACTCTTCTTCAGAAAGCACAACATGGTCCAAAATATCGTCTGGAATACCCATCTCCTCAGTGGGTGAACCGAGGTCGAGGTATACCTCCCGCGGTCTTGGGTTCTCTTTTGCAGATATCTCGCTGTATTCTGCACCCGTCTCACAAATTTATTCTTCCCTTTCAGCTAAGGGGGTGACATGCAACTGCTCAGTACTTTGTATGGCCAATGAAAAGGCATTCTCTTCCTGGTGTACTACTGGGTGAGATAGCGCCGATGTCATGGCCTCCAATCTGCTCACTGCTTGAGCCATTTGCTCCGTCTGCCTCTCAGAGTTCTGGATATAGGACTTCATTTGTTGTTCAAGTTGGATCGTGCTCTGATTGAGAGATCGAAACATTTCCTCCAATGACATGGAGGGACTTGGATTGTGCCCCATCTGATTCTCCAAGGTCCGGAATAAATCCGCAGTAGACTGTGAGACATAGTAATCTGGATTGGACACTGGTGGGCTATGCTCGTAGGCTGGGTAGTACTGCGGTGGAGTACCTTGCTGATAGAACGACTGTGGTCCCGGGTAAAACTCCTGGTAATCATGACCATAAGGGGGGTAATGTTGGTGCCCATAACTCGAATTGGGGTGATCTCTCCACCCTGGAGTGTATGCGTATGAGTATGGGTCAAATTGCGGCTCCTGATGGAAGTGGGGAAATCTATCCATCTCTGTAACAAAATCAAAAAGGAAAAACAAAAATCAATAGCACGGGTGTGGACCGTAAGATAGGTCTACACAATAGTTGACACACAAATCGCACACAAAATAGATTATTGCCTCCCTGGCAACGGCGCCAATTTGATAACAGGTTTTCGTCGTGTAAAACTGCTATGCAAAATATCCAAACAAACCTTAAACCGTAGTCCTAGGTAAGTAAATGTCGAACCCACAGGGAGGCAAATTCTATCTAAATATGCAATTCGTATGTCAATCAAACGTAACCAAAGGGGGGTTTTGTGAGTTTTGTAAGTTCTAAACATGCAAAAGGTAAACAAGCTAAAAGTTGATGAAATCAGTGATGGGAAAAACACTTAGTCAAACAACATCCACTATTCGTATGACAAGTTGATCCTAGATAATCATTCAATATCTCATGCAATGGAAATTCCAATTCCTTTTCAGATATAACTAATAGCACAACCAGATACTATTAGCACTAACTAATTAAACAACCCTGAAACTATCAAGATTCAGTTTAACAACAGTGTTACAGATAGGAATATAGTTGGATACATTTCTAGCATAAAACAACCAGCTTTTATCCTAGAATGTAAATTAGTTCTCTTCTGCATAAGACTAGCACAACCAGATACTAGTACGATACAGTTGCTACTCTGAAATAGATACGCTCAACCAGTAACAATCTAGATCTAACAATCAATCAATAGATACAAACCCTAGTTGCGCAGGCTAGAGATTATCAATATTAATCATAAGCAATCAAACAAGAGAATAGATAAAATCCATGCAATAGATAAGGAACGAGAATCTCACAACTTAATCAAAACAAAAGCTTCAGCGTCTGACTAAGCAAGAAGGCTTAGTTCTTCATAGCAAAGTACGTAGAAAGGAAAAATATGAAATTAGGGTTCGAGGATAAGGGAGGCCAAGCTCCCTTCTAACCCTAAATACTAGAAAATAATAAGGTCTTCCAAAAAGGTAAAAAACGAAATAATAAAATAAAATATACTAATAATAATCCAAAATAACAAAGTAAGGAAAAGTGGGTTCCGCATCCGACACGGCGGCGGTCGCCGCCAGATTTCTTCGGTTCAACTCCTACGACACTTCCGTAAAAATGCCATAACTTTTGATTCCCAACTCGGATTGCGCTCATATTTTGAGGACTTGCAGCAGACTTCAAGAGCTAACTCCTCGAATTGAAATCACTCCATTTGGACGTCTGAGTAAAGAGAACGAACCAATTTAATTCAGCACATTGTTCTTCTACTCTCGTGTGGACTCTCTCCTTGGTTCTTCTTCGTCTCCTCAGTGGTCAACTCCTCTTCCTCTGGATATCTTCAATTTGCTTCTCCAGACCACCAAATCCATACTTTTCATCTCTAACTCCATAATCCATAGTTGTACACTAAATCCATCCAAATGGCACCTCAAACCTGGTAACAACCCCTAGAAATGCACTACAAAATAGTGCCGATCAATTATTGCAAGAATCACATGTAAGGGGAACCGCAACATGTTTTTGTGCTAATCTAGCTTTAGTGGGTAGTCCATCATGGCATATTTTCCATAAGATTTTTTTTACTTTTGGGTAGGTATCCAGTTTCCACAACCATGAAAGATTGTTAGTTGTGGGGTTAGTTTGTTTGGTGATAAGTTCGAATGCGGTTTTAGTAGAAAACCAACCATTCCTAGTGGGAGCCCAATAGAGTCGGCCAGGGATATTATTTTGTGGTAAATGGATATTGGTAATAACATCAACAACCTTATGATGAAGTAAGCCTTTAAGCTTAGATGAGTTCCATTCTTTATTTGTGATAAAATCATTGACTCTGACCTCTAGGTTGATGATGGTGTGTGGGAGGATGTAGTCTATGAGTTTAAGGTTTGGAGATGAACTTATAGATGGTTAGGCAAAGAATAATTGGCCGATAATGGTTTGTCGAGTTGGGATTATCACATTTGGGTATTAGGGTAATGAAGGTCTGGTTGATCTGTTTGAGGAGTTTGCCAGAATGAAAGAAGCTTTTAACTACTTTAGTAACAAGTGGTCCCACAATGTGCCAGTATATTTGATAAAATAGTGCGGACATTCCATCAGGTCCTGGTGATTTGTCGCTACTAATATTGAAAACAACATTCTTGATTTCATCATTAGTAACATGTTTGGTTAGGTTGGTGTTATCTTGGTCTGTAACCTCTTTTGGTATATTACATAGCAAGTTTGTAGGTTGTTATTACTTATTGTTCCTTTTTTGAATCGTTTTTCAAAATCTGATCTGATTTCATTTCGGATGTTTTCTAGTCCAGTAATGATCGTTCCTTCTTGTGTTCTAATTTCCCGTATGATTTTACGGCTTTTTTTCCCATTCGCAATTCTGTGGAAATAGTTGGTATTTGAATCAATTGATTTTATATGTTTGGTTTTGGCTCTCTGACTCTAATATTTTTTTTATGAAAGGATAGTAGGCATTCTTTTTTGTTAATGAGTCTGTTTTTTTTGTCGATTATAGCTTGATTTGGGTTAAGAATGACCTATTTTTGAATCTTAGTGAGTTCTTCCTCTGTTTCTTTAATTTGGTTAAATATACTGCCAAAAGTAGTTTTTTTCCAATTTTTGGCACTAACTTTAAGAGCAAAGGTTTTTTTAACAAGGTTGTATATATGTGATCCTTGGGTTTTGATTCCCCATGCTTGTTTAACCAGATTTTCAAAATCTCTTCTGGTTGTCTACATTTTTTCAAATTTGAAGGGTTGTGCCTTTATAGGGTTAGGGTTTTCAAGTTCCACTGAAATGGGGCAGTGGTCGGATTAGGTAAAGGCATGGTTTTTGGTGAAGATTCTGGGGAACCATTAAAGAATTCGATCATGGATAAGAACCCGGTCTAACTTTTCATATATGTTGTCTATTTATGTTCTATTTTTTCTCTAGGTGAATTCACCACCTTGTGTTGGTATATTAAGAAGGTCGCAGTTATTTCTGAATTTGTGAAGTCTATGAAATCTTGAATGACTGTTACTACTACCACCCATCTTTTCAGAATGTTACTACTACCACACAAAAGCAAACCCTTGCTTTTGCTTTCCAACTGCTTAAATAAGAACTGAGAAAAGATATATTTCAACACTTGGTAGTAATCTTGCCTCATGCCAAAAGAATAGCCACCTAAATGCAGCGGAGAGTTATAGCTTTTTGAAGTTGGCTCCTCATGATACATCTCCAGATTAACTCAACTGTATCCAAGGAAGAGCCCAATGAGGACTTTCTGATAAAAACGGAAATCGATAAGAATATCAGCGATGACCCTTTCAATTTCCCAATGGCAAGTCCAAATACCTAAAACTGAATTAATAAGGCATAGGTTATTTCCTTCAATTTCGATTTTGTTGAGGTTTAGTGATATGGCTTTTTATACTATTTTTTAAAGCCATGGTCTCCGCCATGAGGACATAATGACATCTGAACTGTTGATTGGACATATGGATTATCTCAGCATTTTCATTTCTGATAATAAATCATGTTCCTATTTTTTCATTTGGTATTTTAGTACCGTCAAAGTTTATTTTACAAAATCCTAACTCAATTGTATCCAAGGAAGAGCCCAATGTTGTTTAGTTTCTTATGCTTCTAGTTGTTTAGTTTTGTTCCAATTCTGAATAAGTGTTTTGATATATATGGTAAGATCTTTTATTTTGTCCGGGTTTTGTGTTTGGAAAATTATTTGGTTTCTATTTATCCAGGTGCCCTACCAAGTGGTAGCATGGCAGACCCATTCACTTTTGGTAAGTAAGGATTGTAGTTCACAGATTATTTCGATTGATTTTTTATTGTTAGTATTTAAACTTTTAATGTAGCTTTCAATAGGTTGACTTTGGTATTTGATTTTCTTTAGTGTACTAGGGCACCTGAAAAGGAAGTGGTTTAAGTCTTCATGAGGGTTATTACAAGAATCACATGTAAGGGGAACCGCAACATGTTTTGGGGCTAATCTAGCTTTAGTGGGTAGTCCATCATGGCATATTTTCCATAAGAATTTTTTTACTTTTGGGTAGGTATCCAGTTTCCACAATGATGAAAGATTGTTAGTTGTGGGGTTAGTTTGTTTGGTGATAAGTTCGAATGCGGTTTTAGTAGAAAACCAACCATTCCTATTGGGAGCCCAATAGAGTGGGCTAGGGATATTATTTTGTGGTAAATGGATATTGGTAATAACATCAACAAACTTATCATGAAGTAAGCCCTTCAGCTTAGATGAGTTCCATTCTTTATTTGTGATAAAATCACTGACTTTGACCTCTAGGTTGATGATGGTGTGTGGGAGGATGTAGTCCATGAGTTTAAGGTTTGGAGATGACCTTATAGATGGTTGAGAAAAGAATAATTGGCCGATAATGGTTTGTCGAGTTGGGATTATCACATTTGGGTATTAGGGTAATGAAGGTGTGGTTGATCTGTTTGAGGAGTTTGCCAGAATGAAAGAAGCTTTTAACTGCTTTAGTAACAAGTGGTCCCACAATGTGCCAGTATATTTGATAAAATAGCGCGGACATTCCATCAGGTCCTGGTGATTTGTCGCTACCAATGTTGAAAACAACATTCCTGATTTCATCATTAGTAACATGTTTGGTTAGGTTGGTGTTATCTTGGTCTGTAACCTCTTTTGGTATATTACATAGCAAGTTTGTAGGTTGTTATTACTTATTGTACCTTTTTTGAATCGTTTTTCAATATCTAATCTGATTTCATTTCGGTTTTTCTAGTCCAATAATGATCGTTCCTTCTTTTGTTCTAATTTCCCGTATGATTTTACGGCTTCTTTTCCCATTCGCAATATTGTGGAAATAGTTGGTATTTTAATCAATTGATTTGATATGTTTGGTTTTGGCTCTCTGACTCTAATATTTTTCTTATGAAAGGATAGTAGGCATTCTTTTTTGTTAATGAGTCTATTTTGTTTGTCGACTAAATGCAGCCGAGAGTTATAGCTTTTTGAAGTTGGCTCCTCATGATACATCTCCAGATTAACTCAATTGTATCCAAGGAAGAGCCCAATGAGGACTTTCTGAAAAGAACGGAGATCGATAAGAATATCAGCGATGACCATTTCAATTTCCCAAGGGCAAGTCCAAATGCCTAAAACTGAGTTAATAAGGCATAGGTTATCTCTTTCAATTTCTATTTTATTGAGGTTTAGTGATATGGCTTTTTTTATACTGTTTTTTAAATCCATGGTCACCGCCATGAGGACAGAATGGCATCCATACTGTTGATTGGACATATGGATTATCTCAGCATTTTCGTTTCTGATAATAAATCATGTTCCTGTTTTCCCATTTGGTATTTTAGTACCGTAAAAGTTTATTACAAAATCATGAACGAGGTTTATCCCATTTGATGTTTTTGACTTTACGCCTTTGAGCTGAATTAGGTTTTTGTTGTTTAGTTTCTTATGCTTCTAGTTGTTATAGTTTTGTTCCAATTCTTAATAAGTGTTTTGATGTATAAGGTAAGATCTTTCATTTTGTCCGGGTTTGGTGTTTGGAAAATTATTTGATTTCTATTTATCCAAGTGCCCCACCAAGTGGTAGCATGGTAGACCCATTCACTTTTGGTAAGTAAGGACTGTAGTTCACAAGTTATTTCGATTGGTTTTTTATTGTTAGTATTTAAACTTTTAATGTAGTTTTCAATAGGTTGACTTTGGTTTTTGATTTGTATTAGTGTATTAGGGCACCTGAAAAGGAAGTGGTTTAAGTCTTAATGAGGGTTATTACTAGAATCACATGTAAGGGGAACCGCAACATGTTTTTGGGCTAATCTAGCTTTAGTGGGTAGTCCGTCATGGCATATTTTCCATAAGATTTTTTTTACTTTTGGGTAAGTATCCAGTTTCCACAACCATGAAAGATTGTTAGTTGTGGGGTTAGTTTTTTTGGTGATAAGTTCGAATGCGGTTTTAGTAGAAAACCAACCATTCCTATTGGGAGCCCAATAGAGTCAGTCAGGAATATTATTTTGTGGTAAATGTATATTGGTAATAACATCAACAACCTTATCATGAAGTAAGCCTTTAAGCTTAGATGAGTTCCATTCTTTATTTGTGATAAAATCACTGACTTTGACCTCTAGGTTGATGATGGTGTGTGGGAGGATGTAGTCTATGAGTTTAAGGTTTGGAGATGACCTTATAGATGGTTGAGAAAAGAATAATTGGCCGATAATGGTTTGTCGAGTTGGGATTATCACATTTGGGTATTAGGGTAATGAAGGTGTGGTTGATCTGTTTGAGGAGTTTGCCAGAATGAAAGAAGCTTTTAACTGTTTAAGTAACAAGTGGTCCCACAATGTGCCAGTATTTTTGATAAAATAGCGCGGACATTCCATCAGGTCTTGGTGATTTGTCGCTACCAATGTTGAAAACAACATTCTTGTTTTCATCATTAGTAACATGTTTGGTTAGGTTGGTGTTATCTTGGTCTGTAACCTCTTTTGGTATGTTACATAGCATGTTTTGTAGGTTGTTATTATTTATTGTTCCTTTTTTGAATCGTTTTTCAAAATCTGATCTGATTTCATTTCGGATGTTTTCTAGTGCAATAATGATCGTTCCTTCTTGTGTTCTAATTTCCCGTATGATTTTACGACTTCTTTTCCCATTCGCAATTTTGTGGAAATAGTTGGTATTTGAATCAATTGATTTGATATGTTTGGTTTTGGCTCTCTGACTCTAATATTTTTTATGAAAGGATAGTAGGCATTCTTTTTTGTTAATGAGTCTGTTTTGTTTGTCGATTAAAGCTTGATTTGGGTTGAGAATGACATCTTTTTGAATCTTAGTGAGTTCTTTCTCTGTTTCTTTAATTTGGTTAAATATATTGCCAAAAGTAGTTTTTTCCAATTTTTGGCACTAACTTTAAGAGCAAAGGTTTTTTTTAACAAGGTTGTACATATGTGATCCTTGGGTTTCGATTCTCCATGCTTGTTTAACCAGATTTTCAAAATCTCTTCTGGTTGTCTACATTTTTACAAATTTGAAGGGTTGTGCCTTTATAGGGTTAGGGTTTTCAAGTTCCACTGAAATGGGGCAGTGGTCGGATGAGGTAAAGGCATGGTTTTTGGTGAAGATTCTGGGGTACCATTGAAGAAGTCGATCATGGATAAGAACCCGGTCTAACTTTTCATATATGTTATCTATTTATGTTCTATTTTTTCGCTAGGTGAATTCACCACCTTGTGTAGGTATATTAAGAAGGTCGCAGTTATTTCTGAATTTGTGAAGTTTTTGAAATCTTGAATGACTGTTACTACTACCACCCATCTTTTCAGAATGTTACTACTACCACACAAAAGCAAACCCTTGCTTTTTCTTTCCAACAACTTAAATAAGAACTGAGAAAAGAGATAATTCAACACTTGGTAGTAATCTTGCCTCATGCCAAAAGAATAGCCACCTAAATGCAGCCGAGAGTTATAGCTTTTTGAAGTTGGCTCCTCATGATACATCTCCAGATTAACTCAATTGTATCCAAGGAAGATCCCAATGAGGACTTTCTGAAAAGAACGGATATCGAAAAGAATATCAGCGATGACCATTTCAATTTCCCACGGGCAAGTCCAAATGCCTGAAACTGAGTTAATAAGGCATATGTTATCTCCTTCAGTTTCGATTTTGTTGAGGTTTAGTGATATGGATTTTTTTATACTGTTTTTTAAAGCCATGGTCACCGCCATAAGGACATAATGGCATCTATACGGTTGATTGGACATATGGATTATCTCAGCATTTTCATTTCTGATAATAAATCATGTTCCTGTTTTTCCATTTGGTATTTTAGTACCGTCAAAGTTTATTTTACAAAATCCTGAGGGAGGTTTATCCCATTTGATGTTTTTGACTTTACGCCTTTGAGCTGGATTAGGTTTTTGTTGTTTAGTTTCTTATGCTTCTAGTTGTTTAGTTTTGTTCCAATTCTGAATTAGTGTTTTGATGTATAAGGTAAGATCTTTTATTTTGTCCGGGTTTGATGTTCGGAAAATTATTTGGTTTCTATTTATCCAGGTGCCCTACCAAGTGGTAGCTTGGCACACCCATTCACTTTTGGTAAGTAAGGACTGTAGTTCACAAATTATTTCGATTGGTTTTTTTGTTGTTAGTATTTAAACTTTTAATGTAGTTTTCAATAGGTTAACTTTGGTTTTTGATTTTATTTAGTGTACTAGGGCACCTGAAAAGGAAGTGGTTTAAGTCTTCATGAGGGTTATTGCAAGAATCACATGTAAGGGGAACCGCAACATGTTTTTGGGCTAATCTAGCTTTAGTGGGTAGTCCGCCATGGCATATTTTCCATAAGAATTTTTTTACTTTTGGGTAGGTGTCTAGTTTCCACAACCATGAAAGATTGTTAGTTGTGGGGTTAGTTTGTTTGGTGATAAGTTTGAATGCAGTTTTAGTAGAAAACCAACCATTTCTATCGGGAGCCCAATAGAGTCGGTCAGGCATATTATTTTGTGGTAAATGGATATTGGTAATAACATCAACAGCCTCATCATGAAGTAAGCCCTTAAGCTTAGATGAGTTCCATTCTTTATTTGTGATAAAATCACTGACTTTGACCTCTAGGTTGACGATGGTGTGTGGGATGATGTAGTCTTTGAGTTTAAGGTTTGTAGATGACCTTATAGATGGTTGATCAGCACTATTTTGTAGTGCTTATCTAGGAGTTGTTACCGGTGTTTTGGGTACCATTTGTATGGGTTTAGAGTACAACTATGGAGAATGGAGTTAAGGAATAGAAGTGTAGATATGGTGGTTTGGAGAAGCTTAAATGAAGATATGAGGAGAGAAGGAAGCCACCCAAGAAGATGAAGTATAGACCCAGTCGGGTCTACAAGACAGACTTTAGCGACCACGGATGAGCATGGAGGTTGATCGCGGAGAATTCGAGACAGTGGAGCGAAAGAAGACATTTTCCGCGACCGCGGAAAATCCCCCAGCGAAGCAGAAGGTCGAGAGCAGATTTGATATTTCCACGACCGCGGAATTCTTTCAGCGATCGCGGAATGGCTCGGCAACGTCCCTGCGTTTCTTCGCCCGAAGTTGCTTTAGTTTCTTTTTCCGACTTTATTTTACTATTATTATTTTGATACTTTATATTATTTTCCTTTTAGGATTTGTTTCGTTATCTTTTAGCATTAGTTTTATGGTTAGGTTATTTAACCTAGTTTTCCTTTTTATTGTTCATGAGGACGTTACATCAAGTTTTCCATTCAACATTTGTTTTTCTTTGAATTATGAAGAACTAAGCACCCTTTGTTTAGTCCGACAATTGAAGCCTTCATTTGATATATGATTGTGAGGTTATAACTCTATTTCCTATTCCTTTGGATTATATCTTTTCTCTTGAGCTTATTCCTATTGATTCTTATTGATTTGATTAGTCTGGCCAGCTAGTTGATATTAGTAATTGTCTATTGCTAGGGTTTGGATATTTCGAGTTGAAATCCCTTATCTTGTGTAGCATCCATGATTCTAGGACTAGTTGGACTAGTTTATTATGAAAGAGAATTGATTATGTGCTAAATGCTGCGAAACATCGGTGTTGTATGTATCCTGGTTAATTCATATGCTCTATGCTGCTGTTGTTCTAAATCTTGATAGTTTCTCGTGCGTTCAATAGTAAGGGTTGCTAGGCCGAGTTGGACTGGTGACTATTTCAGAATAGGGACACGAATAATCAAAGGAAGGAATAGAGATAACCTAGGACCAATCAATCGAATGAATGCGTTCAATAGTAAGTGTTTTTCCTTAATTGATTACAAACTCTTTGCTTTTGTTTCCCTTGTTTACTTGTTTACAACAAATCAACCGAAAACCCCCCTTGTTACTTTTTCATGCGAATTTACATTAAGAAAGACAACTCCTCCTTGTGGGATTCGACCCTTGCTTGCCTATTCTACTGAGTTAGGTTTGTTAGGATAATTTTGTTTAGGTGTCACGACAACGCCTATCAATGGTTGAGCAAAGAATAATTGGCCGATAATGGTTTGTCGAGTTGGGATTATCACATTTGGGTATTAGGGTAATGAAGGTGTGGTTGATCTGTTTGAGGAGTTTGCCAGAATAAAAGAAGCTTTTAACAGCTTTAGTAACAAGTGGTCCCACAATGTGCCAGTATTTTTGATAAAATAGCGCGGACATTCCATCAGGTCCTAGTGATTTGTCGCTACCAATGTTGAAAACAACATTCTTGATTTCATCATTAGTAACATGTTTGGTTAGGTTGGTGTTATCTTGGTCTGTAACCTCTTTTGGTATGTTACATAGCAAGTTTTATAGGTTGTTATTATTTATTATTCCTTTTTTGAATCATTTTTCAACATTTGATCTGATTTCATTTCGGATGTTTTCTAGTCCAATAATGATTGTTCCTTCTTGTGTTCTAATTTCCCGTATGCTTTTACAGCTTCTTTTCCCATTCGCAATTTTGTGGAAATTATTGGTATTTGAATCAATTGATTTGATATGTTTGGTTTTGGCTCTCTGACTCTAATATTTTTTTATGAAAGGATAGTAGGCAATCTTTTTTGTTAATGAGTCTGTTTTGTTTGTCTATTAAAGCTTGATTTGGGTTGAGAATGACATATTTTTGAATCTTAGTAAGTTCTTCCTCTGTTTCTTTAATTTGGTTAAATATATTACCAAAAGTAGTTTTATTCTAATTTTTGGAACTAACTTTAAGAGCAAAGGTTTTTTTAACAAGGTTGTACATATATGATCCTTGGGTTTCGATTCTCCATGCTTGTTTAACCAGATTTTCAAAATCTCTTCTGGTTGTCTACATTTTTTCAAATTTGAAGGGTTGTGCCTTTATAGGGTTAGGGTTTTCAAGTTCCACTGAAATGGGGCAGTGGTCGGATGAAGTAAAGGCATGGTTTTTGGTGAAGATTCTGGGGAACCATTGAAGAATTGGATCATGGATAAGAACCCGGTCTAACTTTTCATATATGTTGTCTATTTATGTTCTATTTTTTCGTTTGGTGAATTCACCACCTTATGTAGGTATATTAAGAAGGTCGCAGTTATTTCTGAATTTGTGAAGTCTTTGAAATCTTGAATGACTGTTACTACTACCACCCATCTTTTCAGAATGTTACTACTACCACACAAAAGCAAACCCTTGCTTTTGCTTTCCAACAACTTAAATAAGAATTGAGAAAAGAGATAATTCAACACTTGGTAGTAATCTTGCCTCATGCCAAAAGAATAGCCACCTAAATGCAACCGAGAGTTATAGCTTTTTGAAGTTGGCTCCTCATGATACATCTCCAGATTAACTCAATTGTATCCAAGGAAGAGCCCAATGAGGACTTTCTGAAAAGAACGGAGATCGAAAAGAATATCAGCGATGACCATTTCAATTTCCCAAGGAAAAGTCCAAATGCCTAAAACTGAGTTAATAAGGCATAGGTTATCTCCTTCAATTTTGATTTTGTTGAGGTTTAGTGATATGGCTTTTTTTATACTGTTTTTTAAAGCCATAGTCTCCGCCATGAGGACAGAATGGTTTTTTTTGGTATTTTAGTACCGTCAAAGTTTATTTTACAAAATCCTGAGTGAGGTTTATCCCATTTGATGTTTTTGACTTTACACCTTTGAGCTGGATTAGGTTTTTGTTGTTTAGTTTCTTATGCTTCTAGTTGTTTAGTTTTGTTCCAATTCTGAATAAGTGTTTTCATGTATAAGGTAAGATCTTTTATTTTGTACGGGTTTGGTGTTTGGAAAATTATTTGGTTTCTATTTATCTAGGTGCCCCACCAAGTGGTAGCATGGCAGACCCATTCACTTTTGGTAAGTAAGGACTGTAGTTCACAGATTATTTCGATTGGTTTTTTATTGTTAGTATTTAAACTTTTAATGTAGTTTTCAATAGGTTGACTTTGGTTTTTGTTTTGCTTTAGTGTATTAGGGCACCTGAAAAGGAAGTGGTTTAAGTCTTCATGAGGGTTATTGCAGGAATCACATGTAAGGGGAACCACAACGTGTTTTTGGGCTAATCTAGCTTTAAAGGGTAGTCCGTCATGGCATATTTTCCATAAGAATTTTTTTTACTTTTGGGTAGGTATCTAGTTTCCACAACCATGAAAGATTGTTAGTTGTGGGGTTAGTTTGTTTGGTAATAAGTTCGAATGCGGTTTTAGTAGAAAACCAACCATTCCTATTGGGAGCCCAATAGAGTCGGTATGGGATATTATTTTGTGGTAAATGGATATTGGTAATAACATCAACAGCCTCATCATGAAGTAAGCCTTTAAGCTTAGATGAGTTCCATTCTTTATTTGTGATAAAATCACTGACTTTGACCTCTAGGTTGATGATGGTGTGTGGGAGCATGTAGTCTTTGAGTTTAAGATTTGGAGATGACCTTATAGATGGTTGAGCAAAGAATAATTGGCCGATAATGGTTTGTCGAGTTGGGATTATCACATTTGGGTATTAGGGTAATGAAGGTGTGGTTGATCTGTTTGAGGAGTTTGCCAGAATGAAAGAAGCTTTTAACTGCTTTAGTAACAAGTGGTCCCACAATATGCCAATATTTTTGATAAAATAGCGCGGACATTCCATCAGGTCCTGGTGATTTGTCGCTACCAATGTTGAAAACAGCATTCTTGATTTCATCATTAGTAATATGTTTGGTTAGGTTGGTGTTATCTTGGTCTGTAACCTCTTTTGGTATGTTACATAGCAAGTTTTGTAGGTTGTTATTATTTATTGTTCCTTTTTTGAATCGTTTTTCAAAATCTGATCTGATTTCATTTTGGATTTTTTTCTAGTCCAATAATGATCGTTCCTTCTTGTGTTCTAATTTCCCGTATGATTTTACGACTTCTTTTCCCATTCGCAATTCTGTGGAAATAGTTGGTATTTGAATCAATTGATTTGATATGTTTGGTTTTGGCTCTCTGACTCTAATATTATTTTATGAAAGGATAGTAGGCAATCTATTTTGTTAATGAGTTTGTTTTGGTTGTCGATTAAAGCTTGATTTGGGTTGAGAATGACATCTTTTTGAATCTTAGTGAGTTCTTCCTCTATTTCTTTAATTTGGTTAAATATATTGCCAAAAGTAGTTTTATTCCAATTTTTGGCACTAACTTTAAGAGGAAAGGTTTTTGTAACAAGGTTGTACATATGTGATCCTTGGGTTTTGATTCTCTATGCTTGTTTAACCAGATTTTCAAAATCCCTTCTGGTTGTCTACATTTTTTCAAATTTGAAGGGTTGTGCCTTTATAGGGTTAGGGTTATCAAGTTCCACTAAAATGGGGTAGTGATCGGATGAGGTAAAGGCATGGTTTTTGGTGAAGATTTTGGGAAACCATTGATGAATTTGATCATGGATAAGAACCCGGTCTAACTTTTCATATATGTTGTCTATTTATGTTCTATTTTTTCGCTAGGTGAATTCACCACCTTGTGTTGGTATATTAAGAAGGTCGCAGTTATTTCTGAATTTGTGAAGTCTTTGAAATCTTGAATGACTGTTACTACTACCACCCTTCTTTTCAGAATGTTACTACTACCACACAAAAGCAAATCCTTGCTTTTGCTTTCCAACAACTTAAATAAGAACTGAGAAAAGAGATAATTCAACACTTGGTAGTAATCTTGCCTGCTGCCAAAAGAATAGCCACCTAAATGCAGCCGAGAGTTATAGCTTTTTGAAGTTGGCTCCTCATGATACATCTCCAAATTAACTCAATTGTATCCAAGGAAGATCCCAAAGATCCCGAACGAGTGCCCCTAAGGGTTGAAACATACTTCTTGGGATCATTAAGCAAATTATAGGTGATCAAAAGCCGTGCTATGTCGAGAGTGTGAGTCTCAATTGCAAGCAATTTGCAATTTGAAGACCGGAGTTTCTCGTCGTCATCTTCATATCTCACTGACGACGTCAATTGTGGTGGCATAAATTTGTATCATTGATGACGGCGAAAATTCGCAAATCCGGCGAGCGTAGGCTCCTCTAATCACATTTCAAGTGTCATGCAATCATAGAACAAGACAAAGACATGACTTGTCCCCCGTTTCACCTCCGACGCTCAAGTTAATTGCAATAATGGGAGCTAGGGTTTCTCCGTAGAGGATTGAATGAGTGATGTTAGGGTTTTCAAAAGATCTTAAATACTTTTTATATCTGTGAAAAAAAAAATCATAACTCTTTAATGGACAATCTTTTTTAAACCATAACTTTAGATAATATCAACAATTATATAAAGTTGATTAAAATATTTGTAACTTCTCGTAAGGATAAAATTATTTGATCTCATTGAAAATTAGAATGAGGTTTCATAAGTTATTTGTCTAATCGAGCATTTATGAATATGATCGTGTTTACATAGATTCTTTTTATGTAGGTACTTTCAATTGACTAATTGATATTGTAATTGAAGTTGAAATCTTGAATAAGTTTGTGACATAATTTATTTTCCTCTACAAGAAATATTGAATTCAAAAACACTTTTTAAGAATTTTCAACTTTTACGTACACACCTCATTTTATTGCTGTGCTCTTGAGTCGTTGACCGATAAGAGCAATGATCGATGTGTGTTATCTTTTTTATAAAAAATATCTTACATTAAAGTCAACTAGATATCAGTACGTTGTTTTTTTTTTATGAAGAGATATCAATACGTTGTCATTATTTAGAAAATAGTTACTTGAAAAAAAAGAGAGAGAAAATTGTGGAAGTTGAAATTCTGTGAATACTAATAGTAGGACGGTGGAGGAAGATGCGACCGCGTCTACCGATGGTATATGAACATATGCTTTAGCATCGACTAGCTAGGCAAACAAAATTATGAGATAGTATTTGTTTGGTAAATATATTTATAAATATTTTTACTTAATGATATAAGTTTTGTAAAAAAAAAATATTTGAAATTTGGGTGTTGTAGAGAAGTGTAAATGAAAGATTTTTTTTTTAAATAAGGTCTTTATAAAATACGGTCAAGCAAAGTCACACGCTTTTTTTTTTCCGAAAGTTGCACATTTTTCCTTACATCATGTAGTTGTGAGATGAGTAGGTATTCACAAATAGAGGCGTGTTCAAGTGGATATTGCTTCTACAGTGTAAAATACGAACAATTATGACTAGTGGAAAAAAGGCTTTTTACCACGGTTATTTTACAAATGTTACCACGGTTTATAAACCGTGGTAAATTTAGCCGTGATAAACATGTTTACCACGGTTTCACATTTACCACAGTTGCATATTTACCACGGTTGTTGAACCGTGATAAATGGGACAACCGTGGTAAAAATGTAACATTTTAATAGGTGAATAAACCGTAGTAAAATTGTACAACCGTGGTAAAATTGATCGTGGTAAATAATTTTTAAACCGTGGTAAAATTGTATAACCGCAGTAAAATTGAATCGTAGTACATTTGATCGAATTGCGGTAAATCGTTACAACCCTATAAACCGAGGTAAATGTGCACATCTTTTGATACCTAATTTATAATATTTATTATATCATACACAGAATTGTCATTTATCAAAATGGATCGATCAATTAATGTCGAAATATCATACATTAATGTATTGTCATAACTTCGAAAGGCTGAAGTCTCACAAGCAAAAATGTTTTTCAAGATAAAAACTTCCGCTTTGTTCCGCTTATATTATCAGTATCCACCTTTGATAAGATCTCCTTGATGCTGGATTCATTAGCAATTCCATACTCCTTCATGGCAGATTCAAGTTCATCTGTTGTTATGAAGCTGTCATTTTATTTGACAGAAAATACATTAGGCAATCCAGAGAATTTGTATACAAGTTTCATCTTTCTCAAGCAAACTAAACTTGAATCACCCAAGCAACTCGGTATCTTATTAGCTAATTTTATCATTTTTCAACCAATACATAATCGCAATTCACCTCAGTTGACTTGGAGAACAGTAAGCAGCAGTTCTTACCTGCTTATGTCCTTGTCAAAATATTCAAATGCTTTGACTAGATTTTCATTTGTATCCATTTTATGTCTGCTCATCATCACGGTGATGAATTCAACATAATCTATCGCCCTATTTCCATCCACATCTGCCTGCAGTGCCCATCATGCAGGAAACAGAAGCAAAAATATTAGAGATGACTACGTAACAGTAACAGAAACATTTGTTGGCCAACTTGTATCCAATCAACTTACCGCTTCCATTAGTTCCTTTACTTCTGGCTCTGATAGCTTTGACCCTAGTCGAGCCAATCTAGCCTTCAACTCATCATAGGTGATCAGACTACTCTTGTCCGTATCAATTTTAGCAAACATTGCTTTAAGACCTTTAATCTCTTCCTCAGACATGTTTTGTGCAATGACCTATCAAGAGTAGTGCATCAGGATGACTTGACATACTATTCTAACTGTATGACTTCAAACTGCAGCCAATTAGTGAGAAACTCACCTTCAGTGTCAGCTTCTTGAGCTTGTTCATTGCTCTGAAATGCTTCCTTCTAGTAAGCACCGCACTATCTATTGGCTTATCTGATGCTTCTCCACCCTCCCTCATCCATGGGTGCTCTAATTTTCACAAAAGGATTCATTAGACATGCAAAATATTGCCAAAATGGAATTTATGAATTTGCTCAAAAGTCATCTGATTAAGGAGAAATTGTACTAGGCTAATCAAGACTTAAGTAGGGGAAAGTATTCCCAAAAAGAAGGTAGACAAGAAAATATTTGTTTTCGATGCATGTTGCTAAATTTGAATGCAATATAATCATTTTCTAGTTATTGCCTTCGCTGCATGTGTCTAAAAGGTAATTTCAAGTTTGAAATTTGTGTAAATTGTGTCATATCTGAAGTAATCATGTGTAACATGAACTTTACTTGGATGCTGGAAAGTGTGAACACATATGCAGAACTATTCATTTATAAATAAGAGCTTTTTTCTGATCAAGAAGGATGATGGTACCAAGAACTTGAGCTGTAGTGACCCGTTTCTTGGGATCTTTTGTCAACATCCTTCTAACAAGATCTTTAGCACTGTTTGAAATTGAAGGCCAAGGGTCACTTTCAAAGTCATTTTTTCCATCCAATATGGAATCAAAAATACCCTTCTCAGTTTCTGCAAGAAGTATATTTTTGGTAAGCTACTACAACTACTAAATCAAGAAGCAAAGAACAAACAATTGGGCAATCTCATCTTACCAGCCCAAAATGAAGGTACACCACTGAGAAAAATATACCGGATCTCATCTTACCAGAGGTGGCGATAGTGCTCGACGGTGGTAGGCCAAAGGATACATAGCAGCAAGGTGGGCAGCGGGAAGACCTGTTCGACAAGGGGAAGGATGATGTGTCATCCAAAACAAAAACCAAGTGAGAATAACGAACAACAGGAAAATTCAGTAGGAAATAGCCATGGTAAACATGTAAAGAATCATATAGCTCACAACAAAACAACAGAAAACATCAAACAAATAATTGCAGCACAAATCAGGAAAGCAACGAACTAACACTAAAAAACAAGAAAAATAGCAGCCAACTAACAATAGTAAATTACTGGAAATTGTTCAGCAGAAACAGGAGAATGTGCAGGAAAAAAGAAAAAAAAGTCATGCGATTTTTAAAGCAGAGAGACGAAACCCGTCTGCCTCGTCCACCTCCAGGACGGTTTAGGTGTTCTTCCTGTTTCTGGGTAATGTAAATTTCATTATTTCTTCAAAATAACTACGAGCTAGTTTATCTACAAACTCATTTTGAGACCCTTATCAAGATCCAGTGGCTGTGAACTTGAGACACTCTTCTAGTAATCCGCTAGTTTGCCACCAATTTTGCTGCAGAAGCATGTTCAATTCAACTAACTCAGCTCCACCGCAGCCATAGAGCATGTAATTCATGGCTTTGCCTGCAAGAGTGAACCATGTTCCCTCAGTTAGTTAGAGCAAAGCGTTGTAGGAAATACAATCTCAATTCAAAAGTTCAAGAATTTATGGCAAGATAGCAGATTTCACCACCAGGTAAACTCCAAAGATGATACTTTACCATTGATGTTTGTTTTCTTTATCATGTTTATTATGGTGAACAAGAAATTTTGACACTTCACCATGGCAATTTGCAAACACATTACACATTTGAATGATTCAGAAATACAGCCAAGAATTTTTATGTAGCAAATAAAGAGACCAGATGAAGGGTGCTTTGCTCATATATCATTTAGGTTCATTATAGAGATGCAAGAATAAAGAAACCAATTCGTTGGAACTGTCCTAGTCCAAGAGAGAACGAGGGTTTTACCTGGGAGTACAAGAATGTTCCAAGGATATCTAGCTATAAATATGTACAAATAAAAATGGAATAAATCTTACCTTGGAGCCAAGGGGGAAATCTCCTAATTCAGACCAAGATTTGGCTTGGAGAGTCGGAGTCCTCACTGGCCTCACTCCTCGGACGAACGGATGTTTGCGGTCTGCCGACGAGAAGACCGACACGACACTGGCGAGTCAGACTGCCAGAGGCTGAGGCGGATGAGAAAGCGGGGGCTGGCCGGGGACGCACTGCCTGATCGAGGTTGTCTCCGAAGGGGGTGGTCAGGCGGTGGATGGTCGGGATGGAGAAAGCCAAAAAGGAGATCGATTGATGGAGGTAGAGGGTAAGAAATCGAGATTTAGATTTTAGGGTTGGAAGATGAGCTTTTTCAGATTGAAGACGATGAAAATTGGGCATTTTAACCTAGCACACATATTTACCTCAAAAAAAGACGGCCCTGCAATTTTTTACTAATGCTAATTTACTACGGTTAGTTTGTCAATTGTGGTAACTTCACATAGAAAAAAGCAATCGTGGTATTTTTGCTGTTAAATTACTACGGTTATTTGATCAACCGTGGTATTATTGCAGTTAAATTAATACGGTTAATTGTTCAACCGTGATAATCTTACGTAGCAAAAAAAATTACCACGAAAAAAAACACAACCGTGGTATTACGGTTGTTAAATTAATACGGTTATTTGATGAACCGTGGTAATTTTACCTATCTAACATATTTAACTCGAAAAAAAACGCAACCGTGATAAATTAACCGTAATCAAAAGCCATTTTTCTACTAGTATATGGGCCGTTTGATGGGCTTTACGGACGGTCTAGATCGCAAGTTCACAAAATTTGTGTGTATACACGCGCACGCCCAATTTTCTCCACTGGCATTATGTGTACTTTTTGCGACAACCAATTCAAATTACAACTCCACCCCCACTTCTTTCCCTTTTGAGTCCTTTTTCAAACTAAACCCTAACACAATTCATGCATCCCTCTCATGCGAACACAAATCAAAGCGAAACCGAAACCCCGATCGACGAACAAATCGGATATCCTTTCGTGAAAAAACGGTAATTGAGGTCAAACTGAAGCGATCTAGGGCTTTCTTGGCCATGTCGATGCTTCTTTGAAGGCAAATTTCTCTGGTCTTCTCTTTTGTCATAAGATTCTTCTTATTCGCCTTTGATTTCGGACACTTGGAAGATCTCCAAATTCGTTTAAACATGGCTAATATAGCTATCCTTCTCACTTCCTTAGAGATTCGGAGGGCATCGGCGCCTTCAAAGAGGCCGTAGAGGATCTCAGGAAAGTTGTTGAAAAAACCAAAGTCGGAAAGAGAAGAGATGTGCGCCGCTAGGGTTTTAGGATGGTACCTATGAAGTCAAAGTGTCGTCGTGTAAAACCCCTCTTTATCGGACTTGACGGTCTTGTAAACACTGAACTGCTTGACATGGTAGATAGTTTTTTCTTATTTGTCAACGTTTTAGAGAATCTCATCATGGGAGAAATAGTACCATAGGAGTTATTGTTTTGTATTAGACACCAACCATGATATTTTCTCGTGGTTTTGCTTTGGATTGCATTGACTCTAGATTGCACAAGTGTAGTTGTTCTACTGCATAGTGATTATATAAGTTCAGTTTTTCTGTTAGCTACCAAGAGACGTATTTTGGTTGCCATCTACATAATATGAACTCTAATTCATGATGTGCTTCTTGATTTTCTAGAATTTTGACCGTTTTCATTGACTCTTATTGTATCTTCTTGGTTTAATATATCTCATCTTTATGAGTTCTTATGGTTCTGTATTATATAAAATTTTGAAATGTCAATTAAGTATCTACAGTTTCTCATATTAGCATAAATGTCAATTAAGTATGCAAGAAGTTCAAAAAATTACTAATACTAGAGGTTAAGAAAATGTATAAAACATGTTCACAAACTTTATACTATAGGTTTACAAACTAACTTTATAATAGAGGCTCACAAACTTTATACTAGAGGTTTACAATACTTACTTTATACTACAAGTTTATAAATTTTATACAAGAGATTCACAAAATGTATAGAGGCTCACAAAATTTATACTACAAGTTCACAAACTTTATACTAGAGGTTTAGAAACTAATTTTATACAAGAGGTTTATAAACTAACTTTATGCTAGAGGTTCACAAACTTTATACAAGAAGTTTACAATACTAACTTTATACTGTAAGTTCACAAATTTTATACAAGAGGTTCACAAAATGTATATTATAGGTTCACAAACATTATAGTAGAGGTTTATAAATTAACTTTATAGTAGAAGTTCACAAACTTCATACTAGAGGTTCACAAACTTATACTTAGGTTCATTATGCGTTATTAAAATGCGTGTTTACTCTATTTAATAAATTTGAGCCTTCGAATGAACCTCTAGTGTACTAATTATGAACCTCAAACATAGTTTATAGTTATTAATAGAGCTGGAAGAATATGACCGAACCCATTTTATCGACCTGACCGACCCGCATTTGAACTCGACCCGAACCAACCGAAAACTTTAATAACCCGAAATTACCAAACCCGATAATTGTGACCCAAACCGGACTCGATTAACAAGTATTTATGACATATTAGTAAAATATTACATACTATTTATAATAAATGAAATATAATACTTTAATATATTAAATATCCCTAAAAACCCCATTTTACTTGTATCATTTTTCAAATTCATCAATTTTAAAATTAATATATTTAAGTATCCCTAAAGATAAGGTGAGGATGGGGGCTTAGGAGAAGAGTGAGAACGCTCCAAGACCGTCGGATCAAGTAAAAGAGCATTTAGATCATCCAAGGAAAGAATTCGAAAAAATTCGAATACGACTAGGCACAATTAATTTTTTTGCGAAAAAACACATCCCGCGTGCAAACGCATTTTAGTCCGTATGAACACATATGTTGTTTTTCATGCAAACACACGTTGTTTTCATGTGCACACACAAGTCATTTATGTATGCACACGTAGGTTATTTTCGTTGGTTTTATGCACACATGTTATTTCATACGCGCTTTGAGTCATTTTCGCATGCACACATATGTTATTTTCATGTGCACACATGCACTTACACCTACGTTGTTTCACATGCACACAGTAGTATACTTTGCATGCACACGGTAGCATACTTCGCATGCACACAATCGTGTTTTCATTTGCACACGTTTTGTTCATTCCATATGAACGCACGCGTTTTATGCATGCTCACAAAAAAGAATTTCACGTGCACACCGTAGTGTACTTGGCATGCACAAAACAGTGTATTTGGCATGCACACAATTTTGCACTTCACATGCACGTGAATCCGTCTTTTTTGCGAATAATTCGGTCGTGCCGAATTTTTGCCGAATTATTGAAAAGTGATATGGAAACTCCGTTTGCTTCTCATCCGACGGCTCTCATGCGTCCTCATTCCTCTCCTCCCTTCCCATCCTCATCGGATCTCCACCCAATATTAAATGATTTTATGCTATATTTACATAGTTATAATATTTTTAAATTATTTAATAATACTTTTAATAGTGAATGAATAATTTATAAAAGTCCCTCTTGACGTATTGGTCAATTTGAACCACCCGCTAACCTTTAATGACCCGAACCAACTTGACTTGTAACTCGAGGGCAAATTTTGTAACACCCCCGACTTACATCGATAGTGCCACACGCCAGTGACCTCAGACGTTACTGTCCGATGTCACCGTAGGCTTTAATCGGAACAATTAAACTTAAAGGAACATATTAGTTAACGAAAGATTAAACAGCGGAATACATTTAAATATGAAACTCAACCCTTTTATTAAAATATCTCCCATCAAACGAGAGTAGCGTTTTTACAACAAAGTTAAATCTCAGTGGAAGACTTATAAATTACACAGCAGAAGACTTTTTAGAATAAACCTATTACATGACTAGGTTATAACAATATATTAAAGTAATAGTTGACAACCTTAAAACACTAACACTTAAATCTTCAACTGCAAGCCTCTTCTTCAATTGGTTACTTCAAGTCTTCGGGAACCAACCACTGATGTGCCGTATAGGACGGATGACACCAGCCAACCATGCAAGGAATAAAACCCGGTTGGTTAGTCTAATGAAAGACTATGCAAGGGTGAAAACAGAATGGTTCTAGTGATCGTAACCATTTACTATCATTGTCCCTCGAATAATAACCGAAGGAACGATATATAACCCAAAACTTTCACGGAATGATTAGAATAGACATGCATTGAAAAGAAGACTCCAAAGGAATTGAGTCTTATGGGAAATGTATGAAGAGAAGACTCCAAAAGATTGAGTCTTATGGGAAAGTATGACAAATGTTTGGGAACGTTATAGTTTCATACAAGCGTTTAAAAATGACTTGATCATTTGGGTCAACGACCAACCTCAACGCGCAATGCGAATCCAGATTGGAAAGAAGACTTACTCTAACCGAAATCCGGGCAGTTTCCACGTTATACTCCTCGCCCGAGGGTATATTAATTATGTGCATAATTGCACTTATCTTCTTAAATTCCAAAACGCATATTTACGTTAAAGCTTTTATCATATAATATATCATCTCGATACGAGAGATATCTTGGGAATAAATCCCGATTGTTGGCACCAGTTGTGTGCACCTCCCCTATACTCGGATAGGGGATAGTCATGACCAGGAAAGGGTGTTAGGTCTTGGACATCCTATCCACCACGGTTATAAAGAAACGGCTAGACCTCGTAAGGTACATAGCGTTCCTACGAATACTCGTTCTAACTATATATGTATAAGTTCACACATAAAATCTACACCAATACCATCATGGTAATAACAGATAGAATATTGTTGTTTCTAGCAATATATACAACCTATCATAATATCACATTTTATATCATATCATTTATAAAATTTGTTCCCAAACGTAAACAACAATTCATCCCATTTTAATTAACAATCCGAAATAATTGACAATTAACGGAAACATGGAATGATAAGCAAGAGCGAACCGCCACTTGCCTTGATTGAGACGAACGAACGATGACGGGTTTCTGGGTCCGGAAGCTGGGAACGGAAATCGGGTTACAGATTCCTACGATGACAACGAACCCACAACGAAACCCTAGGTTAGATTCGATAAATAATAATACGAATCTAAGGAAACGAACGGAAATGAAAGAAACGAGGGTCCCATCCGTGACCGGATCGTCCAAGGCCACGATCGCGTTTGCTAAGGCAAACCGCGGTCGCGGCTTGGATTCCGCAGTCGCGGATGTCTGGACATCGTCTGCGGTCGCGGATGTTCATGTCCGCGGTCGCGGCCATGAATCCGACAACCCTAGCGAACTAAATCCTCACCGGCGACGACACGACGAGGCTCCGAATGAGAGGGCTTCGACTCCCTACGCCACGCCGCTTCCAATGCACCACCACTCGACCACGAAAACCACCGGCGAGAGCTCCATTGACGACGAGAAATTCCGGCAAGCAAACGAGAGCACGAGAGAGAGATTGAGAGCTTGAGATCTGGATGCCGAACCTCCCCCATCGATCCACCTTTTATAGCCATCGAGGAGGCCAGGCGAACCGCTCTAGATCCCCCCCCCCCTCGGCGAATCGACGGCCAACCAACCGGTGAGCCATTGAAGACGATGCTCGAAGCGTTTTCCGCGGTCGCGAAAATATTCCACGGTCGCGGAAAAATGCCTGTTCGCGAGGCTGACGACGCTTCATTTTCCGCGGTCGCAGAAATCTTCCGCGGTCGCAGAAATCTTCCGCGGTCGCAGAAAAGGTCTGTTCGCGTCCTTTTGCCCGGGGAACGATTGAACACGTGCTAAAACCTTGTAATAACTAATATTTGTACCCAAACAAATATTTTAAGCCTCGAAAATACATCGAATGTATATTATAATGCTCAGGGAATTATTACAGATATTATATGCGTTACAGAAATTCTGAATTTTGCCTAACGCATCACGATTACAGAACGAGGGTTGAGAAAATTATCCAAATACCCTTACTAAAAAATGAGGGGTATTACATCACTAGCCCCTTAAGAGAAGTTTCGACCCCGAAACTTGGCTGATAACAACCCGGAGATGCGACCTAATACTAAGTTACACAACCGTATAAGTTTAACCATGTCTAACCCATTTCACACTTTGTAAAATTGGTGCACACATTTCTAAGTTAAAATCTATAAGTTGGTTCAAATTACAGTTAGCGTCAGGTTAACCATAATTTAGACCCTTCTCAACCTAAGAGAATTCTATAACTTGCTTTCACCAAACATACATTCTATCATATTACCCCTATGGTAACATGAGGATTATTACATTACTACCCCCTTAAAAGAGTTTCGACCCCGAAACTAGCATTGCTAAACTAAAGGGTCCGATTTCACCATAATTTTATTACCTGATCTTAATATCCTTAATCATCTCATCCTTGTACTTGCTCCTAGGAAAATGATCCGTTTCCTCAATCATAGCACTCTCTCGCATATCATATCACCATGTGCTACACTTGCATTAACTCGTGACTATATCCACAAAGTCATAATTACCTTAGGATAATTGTCTCCCAAAATCATCGCACTAGTCTCGCTATACCTTAAGCATGAGAACACACATTTCTCTTCCAACTTTCTCTTTATAAACTTCTCTCAGCGTACATACCTTATCCTCCTTAAGTTGATATCCTTAAACGAGTTTGGTTTTCGCAATCTATGTCACCAAAATCGAACTATTTATTCGATCATGATTCCCCTTACAACATACTGCCTACATGCCTTACTCTCGTTAGAACAGATATGATCATCCGCAAGATTACCATTTCCTTAATCAGAGTATCCATTATAATCTCCCATATAACCTTGCTATATTGCCCTATTCCTCATAAAGACCTTGAAGTCCTCAACCAGAAGAATACAACATCTCTCTACTAACTTCCTTTCGACCGTCAGATCCTCAAAGTACATACATAGAATTCAACTATACTTCAACTTAGTACCTCCACTTGTCATATAGACCTTACTCCTTACATACATGACTCACCTATTTCATTGGTTACCTTAATCACATTTGGCCCTTGTGCCATATCTTAACTCAAATCTTTTACTCATGTGATCCCACAAGTAATCACACCACAACCTATGTCCGATTATCTCAACATGATCTAATAATCCATTACAAAAGATTATACTCTCGTTTTACCCAAACGTACCATACGATCACCTTAATAGACATAGGTTGCCTTTTCCTCAAGTCCACTTGATATCATCCACATTCTTACATTATGCCACACTATTCGAACTTCAAAATCGTAGCAAACTGTTACCGGTCGAGTTTGCTATTCACCCAAAAATCCTTAAGTAACGAGTTGTCCTTATACGATTTATTATCCCAAATCAAGCACTCTTTTGCTTTACGGATATTTACCATTTATCCAAGATTACCTTTGTAACACCCCTAAATATATATCCTTGAAAGGTATTACCGCCAGTGACCCCGGATTCCACATCTGAAGCCACCCAGGCTTGACCAGTTTATATAATTCATCAAACAACAGTTATAATACAAAATATCATAACTTTCGTTTAAAATCATTGTCTCGGCATTACATCCATAATCTGAAATACAACTGAAATACAAAGTAGTCTTGATATAAAATATGTTTAACACAGCGGAAGTCTTAAAAATAAATAACACAAGGGTCTTGATCGAAACGATCACCCGCCAAGTAATCTTAACCTGGTAAAACTCTTTGAAATCCCAACTGCCTTCATCGTCATTTCTAGCCTTCATCGGAACTGTAGTTTATCTGATATGCCGTATGAGACGGATGACACCAGCCAACCATGCAAGGGAATATAATCGGTTGGTTAGTCTAATGAAAGACTATGCAAGGGAAAATCAGATAGGTTCTAAGTAGTCGTATTAGGTTAGACTCATCGTTTCTCGAATAAAAGTCGATGACGATAGTCAACCACCATACTCCTACGGAAATATATGAAAAGGCATGATCAAGAGAAAAGACTCTAAAAGATTGAGTCTTAAGGAAACATATGAAGAGAAGACTCCAACGAATTGAGTCTTATCGGAAAGTATGACAAATGTCTGGAACATTATAATTACACACAAGCGTTTAAAACGACTTGATGTTTTGGTTCACGACCAACCTCACCGCGTAATGCGAATTCATATTGGAAAGAGAACTTTACTCTGATCAAATTCTAGACGAGTTTTCCTAGCTGCACTATTTCCTAGTTGCACTACTCGCCAAAGGGTATATTAATTATGTGCACAACGGCACTTATCTTATTAAATTCCAACACGAACATTTACCTTACAAGCTTTTGGATAATCTCATTCCCGATGATATAGAGATATCGGATCTCCTCACAAGAGATATCACGAGGAATAAATCTCAAATGGCTGCACCAGCTGTGTGCACATACCCTGAGTAAGGGTATGGTCATGACCGGAAAAGTACTAGAGGAATAATCCTCCTAGCACCTAGTTATAAAGAAACCACTAAACCTCGCAAGGTACATAGTGTTCCTACGAATACTCATGCTAACTAAACAGTTCAACACAGTAATAATTCACATCAAAGCCACTGGGGCCAAACACAGATAAAATAGCGTTGTTCTACCAATATACAACCTATCGTAATATCCGTATTTAATCATATATATATATATAATAACGTTGTTCTAGCAATATACAACCTATTATAATATCTCTTTTAAAATCATTTACAGTTATCAAAATTGTTCCCAGACGAAAACAACAATTCATCCCAAATTAATTAACAATTAAACAATTGATAATCAATATAAATATGGAATGATAAACAAGAGAGAACCGCCACTTGCCTTAGATTTAGATGGAGCTCAACGAAGCTCGAGATGACGAAATCCCGGGTCCGAAACAAGGAAGAACCTGGATTATGGTTTCCTACGGAACGACCCATAACGAAACCCTAAGTTAGATTCGACAATAACTAGTATGAATCTAAAACAAATGAACGAAATCGAAGGAACAAAAGTCCCAAACGAGATCACAAAGCCCAAGCCACCACCATACTCGCCCAAGTCCACCGCGGGCGCGGTGGCTTTGACCGCGGGTGCGGCGAGGCTACAGAGGCGAGACGGCGACAGTGAAAACTCATCGGGGAAGACGATGGGGCTTGACTTGGGTTGGTTTCGACCTCCAAACTCCTTGTGTCACTAACCACCACCTTGAGGGCACCTCCTTCTCCTATGGCAACTCCAGCGACGACCTTGAAGAACTCCGATGACGCTTGTAACTCTGGAGTAATGGCAGTGAAAGAAAAAGATATTTGAGGGAGAGAGAGAGAGAGAGAGTGGAATGACCTTCTCCTCTTAGCCTCCTCCTTTTATAGGCCATCAAGGAGCCAGAAGGAGTCCAGCTGGCCCCCTCTCCCACCGCCTCACCGGGGACAAGATTGGCAGCAGCTCAGACGAGTTCGGCGGAGCAGAGAAGCCATCATCACGGCGCGGGTGCGGTGGGTCTCACCGCGGGGTGCGGTGGCAACTAGTTCTTGACCGCGGGGTGCGGTGGGTATGACCGCGGGTGCGGTCAAGGCAAATTTTGTGCCTTTTGCCCATTTTTGACCGAGAAGCCCACTTTTGACCGGGAAGAATTACGGTATGGGTTTTAACCCCGGGTTAAATATATTCGTATCCGAACAATTATTCTAAACCCCAAAAATACGTCGAATGTATTTTATTCTACTCATAGAATTATTACGGACATCAAGTATTTAACAGAAAGTCCGAACTCTTCTGAAAATAATTTGACTACAATACGAGTGTTTGGAAATCTTACCAAAGTACTCTTTACTAAAATGAGGGGTATTACAACCTTAACGTATTCCATTATTAAAGTTCTAACTTAAACCTTTAAGGTTCCTCAACTCTATTTACTCAAAATACATATTGATGAACGATGTCTTGCCATCACAATCCATCACTTCACATCCTAAATCCTTCAATGGCTATATACGAGTAACATTCGTTACTTTACTCCTTAAACGCACATATGACAATTTCCCATGCTACATCCTTTGGTATCGATATCTTCTGAATAACCTAGTCCTTATTCCATAACCCTTCAATCTTAAATGAGCTTTCTCCCGAAACAATCGTTCCACAACTTAATTTCCAGAAAGTGATATATCATTGGCCTTACGTCCCACCCACTTAAAATCCTCATATCAAGCCTTGTTAAACTCTAGATATCATAACTACATACCTCTTGAAGGTACACTTCACTGATTCAGCTCCTTGGCCCAATTAAAATTGGCCCTAAAGCTCACTTCCAACTTAAAACCTCTAGTTTCCTCAAACAAGATCGTGATAAGTCAATTAGCACAATTGTCGCCAATCACTTTATTTTCCCTAAACGTGACATCAAATCGCCTTTAATAGACGTCGATCACTCTCCATCCAATCCTTATGTCGTTTCTCTTAAGAAAGCCTCATAACGAAACGTCGAATGAATCTTCCAAAATAATACCTATGACTTCACACCCTTGGGTCCTGAGGTTTTACTCAAGGTTGTAATAGAGTACGATCTTTTCAGAGGAACTGACCCCCCTATGAACTATCTCTGGAATACATTTCTTTTCTTCTCAGCAATCTATCATTATAGATGACTACAGAATGACCTCACAACTAGGCATTCTAATGTTCATATAGTTCACTCCTACGTACTTTTACCACAACAAATGTTCAGCGTACACATATGAGAGAGAGAAAAATTTCTTCGTCCCATAGAGCATTAACCACATACATTTGTTTCCTTTACATTAAGGAATTTTGCTAAAACTCAACTCACGAGATAACGCTCGTCCGCTCAACAAAGGGAGTAATTATTGTCATACCGATGTGACATTACTCTAAGAACAAAGAGAGATTCCTAAGAATGGATCTAGCAATTCAGTAATGGAGTCGCCCCTAGTGTTAACCATGTATGGAACGAACACCTAGGCTCCAAACGTTACCCCTCCATTATGAGTCCTGACAGCCCTTATCCACACGTGATATAACTGTTTTTGGCACTCACGGAGTCTCATATGAACGAACAATTTGCAATAGTAACGAATCTAGTAATTTCCAGAACAAGGAAACACTTCTTTATTATTCGAAATATTACATAAAACAACTGATAGAAAGTCGAATAGACAGATTACTAAACTATGGAGACTATCGACACAAGTCATAGCTCCCTATTCTTAAAAACTTACAAAATTCTACCACTCGCACAGGGTTTCCCTCCCGTCGGGGTGACGTATCACAAAGAGTCGTTACTCTTGACCTGAAGATTCCATAGGCGCCTTGCCTTTATCACGAGTAGCAGACTGCCCCGGAACAGATACTTCTGCCCTTGGGTTCTGTCCACTGCCAACCTTTGAGGCCTGATTTGCTTGAGTTGACCTTAGGCCCTTCTTCCTACAGTATGCCTTCATGTGGCCTTCCCTCCCACATTTGTAACATACCCGCTTCATCTTTTGGCAACTAGGACTCTTGTGCCCAGCTTTACCACAGTTGTGGCATTGAATCACGCCGTTACTCCAGCCTGAGCCTTTGGCGGAGCCAGCCTGAGTCGCCTTGGTCTTAGTACGACCAGACTTCTCGAACTTGGTGGGCGATGCCGGCCGCTTGACCGAGCGAGCCATGCGATTTTGTTGCCTACCCTTTGCCTTAATATGTGCCTCCACACTAGCTGCGACTTGAGGTATGGGGGCCGCTTGGGCTTGCGGTATCACCTGGCCCATTAATACTTTGACCACTAGCCCCACTATCTGCCCAATGATCGTCGCATTTAGCACAATCGGGGCAGGAGGTGGAACTCCCTTTGCAGCCTGGGGGTCCACTTGTCCCTGAAGAACATCCTGTCGCAGGGTCGGTTCATTATTACATGAGCCAAATCCCGCGTCTTCCCCTTGTGGATTAGCACTTCTCAGCCGAATTCGAGAATCGTTGCTAGGACTTCCGTTAGCTGCCTGGTTGGTGGATCGGGTGTCCATTATCTTTTGATGAACCATAACGTTAGTTTAGAACTTTTCCAACTTGTACATGACACTGAGTCAATTACGTTATGATACGATTTATAAGGGTCCAAACTAATAACTCTATATCAGTCTGACTGGCCCACCACCATTAACCGCAGAAACGACCTTCTTCTGACTTACTTGAAAGTGGGAACTCTAGGAGAAATGTCAACCTTTAAATGACAATAAACCTAGGGAGAAACGATATTCCTAAGAATGGATCTAAGGAATAAGTAACAACTCGAAGCTTGCAGAAGTTTGGAAAACCACTTAGTTTTAAACCAGATACCTTCAAACTTTATACTTTATACCTTTAAACCTTATATATAAAAATAATTATCTATAAAGTTAGTTTCTCAAACTAGTGATACGATTATCACAAAACTTGTACCAAGACCAAAATCACACTTTTAAAGTTACAATCTTAAACTTATTTTGATTGCGTATAACATGCCTTTTATAAACCAACGATAAATAACTTTTTAAGTTCAAAATAGCTAAATCATTAGTTTAAATTAAATTACCAGAGTTACTTATAACTTTTAAATTCAACATTGAAACTCTCGAAATTCCTTTTTAATAGAAGATAGGTTTGAAAATAGTTTCAAAATTAGTTTTCGAAAATTCTCAAACCTAACAATAAGCCAAGAATTTTAAAACCATTGCTCTGATACCATAACTGTAACACCCCCGACTTACATCGGTAGTGCCACACACCAATGACCTCAGACGTTACTGTCCAATGTCACCCTAGGCTTTAATCGGAACAATTAAACTTAAAGGAACATATTAATTAACGAAAGATTAAACAGCAAAAGACATTTAAATATGAAACTCAACCCTTTTATTAGAAGATCTCCCATCAAACGAGAGTAGCGTTTTTACAACAAAGTTAAATCTCAGCGGAAGACTTATAAATTACACAGCGGAAGACTTTTTAGAATAAACCTATTACATGACTAGGTTATAACAATATATTAAAGTAATAGTTGACAACCTTAAAACACTAACACTTAAATCTTCAACTACAAGCCTCTTCTTCAATTAGTTACTTCAAGTCTTCGGGAACCAACCACTGATGTGCCGTATAGGACAGATGACACCAGCCAACCATGCAAGGAATAAAACCCGGTTGGTTAGTCTAATGAAAGACTATGCAAGGGTGAAAACATAATGGTTCTAGTGATCGTAACCATTTACTATCATTGTCCCTCGAATAATAACCGAAGGAATGATATATAACCCGAAACTTTCACGGAATGATTAGAATAGACATGCATTGAAAAGAAGACTCCAAAGGAATTGAGTCTTATGGGAAATGTATGAAAAGAAGACTCCAAAAGATTGAGTCTTATGGGAAAGTATGACAAATGTTTGGGAACGTTATAGTTTCATACAAGCGTTTAAAAACGACTTGATCATTTGGGTCAACGACCAACCTCACCGCGCAATGCGAATCCAGATTGGAAAGAAGACTTACTCTAACCGAAGTCTGGGCGGTTTCCACGTTGTACTCCTCGCCCGAGGGTATATTAATTATGTGCATAATCGCACTTATCTTCTTAAATTCCAAATCGCATATTTACATTAAAGCTTTTATCATATAATATATCATCTCGACATGAGAGATATCTTGGGAATAAATCCCAATTGTTGGCACCAGTTGTGTGCACCTCCACTATACTCGGATAGGGGATAGTCATGACCAGGAAAGGGTGTTAGGGCTTGGACATCCTATCCACCAGGTTATAAAGAAACGTCCAGACCTCGCAAGGTACATAGCGTTCCTACGAATACTCGTTCTAACTATATATGTATAAGTTCACACATAAAATCCACACCAATACCATCATGGTAATAAATATAGAATATCGTTGTTTCTAGCAATATATACAACCTATCATAATATCACATTTTATATCATATCATTTATAAAATTTGTTCCCAAACGAAAACAACAATTACTCCCAATTTAATTAACAATCCGAAATAATTGATAATTAACGGAAACATGGAATGATAAGCAAGAGAGAACCTCCACTTGCCTTGATTGAGATGAACGAACGATGACGGGTTTCTGGGTCCGGAAGCTGGGAACGGAAATCGGGTTACAGATTCCTACGACGACAACGAACCCACAACGAAACCCTAGGTTAGATTCGATAAATAATAATACGAATCTAAGGAAACGAACGGTAACGAAAGAAATGAGGGTCCCATCCGTGACCGGATCGTCCAAGGCCACGATCGCATTTGCTAAGGCAAACCGCGGTCGCGGCTTGGATTCCGCAGTCGCGGATGTTCATGTCCGCGGTCGCGGCCATGAATCCGACAACCCTAGCGAACTAAATCCTCATCGGCGACGACACGACGAGGCTCCGAACGAGAGGGCTTCGACTCCCTACGCCACGCCGCTTCCAACACACCACCACTCGACCACGAAAACCACCGGCGAGAGCTCTGTCGACGACGAGAAATTCCGGCGAGCAAACGAGAGCACGAGAGAGAGATTGAGAGCTTGAGATCTGGATGTCGAACCTCCCCCATCGATACACCTTTTATAGCCATCGAGGAGGCCAGGCGAACTGCTCCAGATCCCCCCCCCCCCTCGGCGAATCGACGGCCAACCAACCGGCGAGCCATTGAAGATGATGCTCGAAGCGTTTTCCGCGGTAGCGGAAATATTCCACGGTCACGGAAAAATGCCTGTTCACGAGGCTGACGACGCTTCATTTTCCACGGTCGCAGAAAAGGTCTTTTCGCGTCCTTTTGCCCGGGAAACGATTGAACATGTGCTAAAACCTTGTAATAACTAATATTTGTACCCAAACAAATATTTTAAGCCTCGAAAATACATCGAATGTATATTATAATGCTCAGGGAATTATTACAGAGATTATACGCGTTACAAAAATTCTGAATTTCACCTAACGCGTCACGATTACAGAACGAGGGTTGAGAAAATTACCCATATACCCTTACTAAAAAATGAGGGGTATTACAAATTTGTTAACCGAATACAAGGCTGCAAAGAAGGAGGCTAAGAAGGCAGTTGCAAAGGCCAAAGAGAGTGCATTTGAGAGATTGTACAAGGCATTGGACAAAAAGGGTAGGGGGAAGATTGGTATATTGGTTAGTGAAGGCTAGGGAGAGGAAGAGAAGAGATTTAAACACGGTGAGATGTATTAAAGATGAAGAAGGAAAGGTGTTAGTTGACGACCATGACATCAAGCACAGATGGCAACGATACTTTGTCAATGGCTAAACGAGGGACATGAGGCACCCATAGATAGCTAGGTTGTAGAAGTTCGGACTGTAAACAGTTACTACAGATGCATCTCCAATGAGGAAGTGAAAGAGACAATCCGCAGAATGAGGAACATGAGAGTAGTAGGACCAGACGACATCCTAATTGAGGTTTGCAAATGTTTGGGGTGGAAAGGCATGGATTGGCTCACATCACTTTTCAATGTTATCCTTAGGACAACAAAAATGCCTGAAGAGTGGAGGCTCGGCAAGTTGACCCCGCTATATAAGAACAAGAGGGATGTGCAACAATGCAACAACTATAGGGGTATCAAACTCCTTAGTCACACAATGAATGTGTGGGAGAGGGTAATAGATGTAAGGCTGAGAAAACTTATCAGCGTGTCCGAAAACCAATTTGGCTTTATGCCGGGGAGGTCAACCATTGAAGCCATTCACTTACTGAGGGGGTCGATAGAGGAATATCGAGAAAGAAAGAAGAATTCACATATGGTCTTTGTAGATTTGGAGTAGGCGTATGATAGAGTGCCAAGAGAATTACTTTATGGGTGCTTGAAGGTGAAGCATGTGTTAGGCTCTTATATTAGAATTTTAAAATACATGTATGAGGGTGCTTTAACCAGTGTGTGTACCCCAGGAGGAGACACGTAGTACTTTCGGGTCGACGTAGGTTTGCATCAAGGGTCGGTTTTAAGTCCATTCCTTTTTTACAATAGTGATGGATGTGCTGTCACTGTCAGGGACAGTCTAGGGTGAAGTACCATGGTGTATGTTGTTTGCCGATGACATTGTGCTAGTGGATGAGATAAGGTTTGTTGTTAACACTAAGCTAGAACTTTAGAGGGAGAAGCTTGAGTCAAAGGGATTTAAGTTGAGTAGGACAAAGACAGAGTATGTTGAGTTTAGACTTGGTGGAGACAAGGAGACTGGGGCAGAAGTGCAGATTGGTGGGGAGGTCGTTACGAGGAATGAGACTTTCAAATATCTGGGGTCAGTTATACAGAGCGGTAGTGGAATAGATGAAAAGATTAAGCATCGGATACAAATGGACTGGCAAAATTTGAGAGGTGCGTCAGGCGTTTTATGTGACAAGAAAGTATCACTCAAACTAAAGGGTAAGTTCTATTAAGTAGTAGTTAGGCCAGCGTTATTGTACGGTGTAGAGTTTTGGCCTGTGAGAAAAACTCAAGAGCATAAGCTGATGGTGTCTGAGATTAGGATGCTACACTGGATGTGCGGCCATACCAGGTTGGACAGGGTCCGTGTTGGATCGTTAGAGTTACGTCTGAGGGAACAAAAGCTTTGTTCCCACAGAAGGTGCAGCGGAATAATATAGCAAGAAAGATAAGGAACGAACTCACGATATATAGTGGAAACCCTAATTAGCCAACTAGCTAATAAAAAAAAACCACTACTTTCAAGCTTCTCGCTTGAGAGGATTTTGAAGCGTCTACTTGTCTTATTGATTTCTTGTTCGATTACACTTGTAGCATGGACTCTAAACCCTAGACTTTCTAGCTAGATTTGAAACTCTCTTCTACAACGGTGAATACGAACTCAACCCTCTAAGACTCACAAACAACTTCACTCTCCTTTTCTTCTCTAATACTCTCAGTTCATCGTCGTCGAAGCTTACATAGAAATGAATCCACACTCCTATAAATACAACTCAACTAAGCCCTAATCGTAACAAGATAAAATCTTTGTAAACTTGGTAACAAGAAGATCTAAAATTGTTTGGAAGAATAATATCTTAACCGCTTACATTATCTAAGGAAAGAATTCCAAAGATAATATAATCGGCTGAAGATAATAATCTTATCTCTCCAATTATCTTATCTTAGGAAACATTTCCTAAGATAAAGCATTCGGATTTCTCTCTCCACATCTTCTCTTCGGCGAGATCCTTCCAGCCGAAATCTCTTATCCTTGACCGCGTGATCTTCCATGATTGTTTCCATAATCTTCACGCTGGATATCTTCCTTCCATTCACAGCTTGAGCGTTGTTCGTCTTTGATGTTCCTTGAGAGGTAACAAAGCATGTGGAGAACGCTTTGTTCCCTCTGCAATCCTTTGCTGCAATGGTTCCATATGACAACTGTCTTGTTCCTAAAATACTTAGTTACCAGATTAGTTGAATGTTTGTTACTATCAAAACCTAAGGAATTCAACAAATTCCCCCTTTTTGATGGTGACAAATATCCTTGACAATAAAACATACACATGAGATAAAAACAGTTGTGAAGAGAAAGTTTTCCACACTTAGGCATAATAGTTCCCCCTCAGTCTAGCAACATATGAAACCAGATTAGTTCTCCCTCAACTAAGGCTACCAGTCATTTTCCCCCTTTTGGCATCATCAAAAACATAAGTAAAGAGCGAAAGGAAAATGAGCACAACAAGATAAGCAAAACAACCCCTTTTGCATTAGAGTGAAGCACACAAACATAGACCATGTGCAAAAGACAACACTAGATGTGCGCAGATATCACAAATGATGAACATGCCAATCAAGACAACCATGTGAAACAGAGACAAGGAAAAACAAAGCGGTAAGGAGATAGATGTGTTGGGAACAAGAGATGGGTTTGGAAAGCAGAGAAAGACGAATCGGGCGCCACTGATACCAGTAATGAAGAGTACCTCAGAAATGATGAGTATGCACACCCCTCATAGAATGTCTTTGTTGTTCCTCCAGTGTAGGCGAGTGTCAGACGTCCTTCTTGGTTCCTACCACATATCTGGATCCCCTTTTTGTTCCCCAGAGTTCGCAACTTCAGTTTTTTTTTATGTTTTTTTTTTACCCAATCCAGAGGATTCTCCAAAAGTCTCAATCGCCACAACCAATACTTCAATACTTCCCAAGCAGTTGCATGCAATCATGACGCACCACACTGGTCCGGTGCCAACTCCAAGCCACAGAGGCGGCAATTCGTTTTCTCGACTTCCCAGAGAATTTTGAAGAGTGAGATGCGGGGGTATTGTTACCAGAGAGGGCATAAAGAACATCACACGAAAAATATACGAGAATTGTTTCAGTGTTTAATCATGAATGAGAGGCTCCCAGATGTGGATGATTAGAGGGGCTCATAGGAAGCATCAAGCATGATGGCTTAGGGTAAGCTGTAGAGTCAACAATCATGTGGGGTTTGTAATGAAGGATCAAAGCATCAAGTTGACTCTTTTGGGCCAAAAGAAAGATGTCTCATATATTATAGTGATAGCATAGATGATCATGCATGAAATGTGCACATAAGTGAAATATTAGCATGAGTCTACACAGGTTGTTCAATTAATGATTAAGAGAATGATCACCAATCAAGACATGATGATTAAGCATTCACACTTTACCATATAATTTAGCCAATCATCGAGGGAACTTAACGTATAGACAGTCAGTTTAGAGAAATCATACCTAGTTCCATACGGAACTGTTCAAAGGGTTCCCTGTTTAGTGCCTTGGTGAAGATGTCAGCGATCTGATTCTTGGTTCCACAGAAGTTCATGGACACCAACCCTTTCTCCACACAGTCACGTAAAAAGTGATGTCTTATCTCGATGTGCTTGGTACATGAGTGTTGCACAGGATTCTTGGAGATATTTATGGCACTAGTATTGTCATAGAGAATGGGAATAGAGTCAAGAAGAATACCATAGTCATTGAGTTGTTGTTTGAGCCATAGGAGTTGAGTACAGCAAGCGGCGGCGGCTATGTATTTAGCTTCTGCAGTGGATAGGGCAATTGAGTTCTGCTTCTTTGACCCCCAAGAGACCAAGCATGGCCCAAGGAACTGAGCCATTCCAGATGTGGAATTTCTATCCACTTTGTTCCCTGCGAAGTCCGCATCTGTGTATCCAACTAGATCCAAGTTTCCACCCCTTGGATACCACAGACATAGATCATTTGTTCCCTTCAAGTATCTCAGAATCCTCTTCACTGCTTTGAGGTGTGTCTCTTTGGGATCATCCTGAAAGCGAGCACATAGACACACACTATACATAATATCATGTCTACTTGCAGTGAGATAGAGAAGTGAACCTATGATTCCTCGATAGAAAGATGGATCAACTCCTTGTTCATGTTCGTCCTTTCCCATTGGGTTGTTTGGAGAGATAGGAGTTGTGAAGGGCTTTGCATCAGACATTCCGAACTTCTTGATACATTCCCTGAAGTACTTCTGCTGATGCACTTTTGTTCCCTCATCTCCTTGAGAGACTTGAAGACCCAAGAAGAACTTGAGTTCCCCAACCATGCTCATCTCGAATTCACTGGCCATCAGTTTTGAGAATTTTTGAACCATTTTATCATCTGTAGAACCGAAGATGATATCATCCACGTAGACTTGCACAACCAGAATGTGCTTTCCCTTCTTCAGAAGGAACAAAGTCTTGTCGACCTTTCCACGAAAATATCCATGAGCCAGAAGGAACTGTGAGAGCCTTTTGTACCAGGCCCTCGGAGCTTGTTTGAGACCGTACAACGCTTTGTCAAGAACATAGACATGGTCAGGTTGGGAAGCGTCCTCAAAACCAGGTGTTTGCTCCACATAGACTTCCTCCTTGAGAACTCCATTCAGGAAGGAAATTTTGACATCAATTTGTTACAGTTTGAAGCCGTGGAACGAGGAGTAGGCAATTAATAGTCTTATGGCTTCTAACCTGGCAACAGGAGAAAATGTCTCGTCATAGTCGATTCATTCCTGTTGGTTGTAACCTTTTGCCACCAGTCTTGCTTTTTTCCTTATGACCTGACCTTGATCATCCAGCTTGTTTCTGAACACCCATTTTGTTCCTATCACTGTCATGTTCCGTGGTTGAGGAACCAACCGCCAAACCTTGTTCCTTTCGAACTGATGGAGTTCTTCTTGCATGGAATTAATCCAGTCGGGATCCTTCAATGCTTCTCCTACAGTTTTAGGTTCTTGCAGAGAGAGAAAAGCATTGAAAGCACAAAAATTATGTAACGAAGAGCGAGTGCTGTGAGGAGTTCCCTTTCTATAATCTGTAAAGATTTGATGGACGGGATGAGCCCACTTCTGCTGGTAGTTTCTGATTTGTAGATTGTTGATGTCAAACTCCTCGGAGTCAGTGTTACAAGCAGTAGAGCTTTCACCACCATTTCCTACAGCATCATGACCCTCTTCATTGTTTTCTTCAGTAGCTGGACTTTCCTCAGAGGATTCCACTGAGTCAGGACTGGGGCTCTGTTCCCCCTGAGGAACCTGAGAAGATTCAGATGATTGACCACCTTCATCTGTCCCAACAGAGTTGGCGGAGTTGGGGGTTCTTGGTGTTGATGGGTCATCAGGAGTTTCTTGATTTTGCGGGACCCCATCTTCGACACCGTTTTCCACAAGCTGAAAGCGATCATCTTCAGACGAGCCAATGTTTAAGAGAACACTAGCGGATTGTTCCTGCACATTGTTACCAGCCATAACAGATTCATCGAAAATGACATGAATGCTTTCTTCTACCTTTCGAGTTCTCTTGTTGAATACTTTGTAGGCTTTGCTATGAAGAGAATATCCTACAAAGGTCCCTTCATCACTTTTGGGATCAAACTTCCCAAGAGAATCCTTCCCATTATTGTGGATAAAACACTTGCAGCCGAACGCGCGCAAATGAGACACGGTGGGCTTTCTTCCCCTTAGGAGTTCATAGGCAGTCTTGTTCAAGAGAGGACAAATGGTTGCCATGTTCAGAACATAGCAGGCAGAGTTCAAGGCTTCAACCCAGAAGCTCATAGGAAGACCACTTGCAATAAGGAGGGTGCGCATCATGTCTTCTAGGGTTTTGTTCTTCCTTTCCACAACACCGTTTTGTTGAGGTGTCCTTGGAGATGAGAAATTGTGATTAATGCCTTTGTTCCTGCAGAGGGATAAAAACCTAGAGTTCTCAAATTCTGTCCCATGATCGGTTCGGATGGACCCCACAGGTTGTCCTACACTCCTTTCAACTGACTTGAGCCAAGATTCGAATTCAATGAACACTTCATCCTTTGATGACAGAAAGATGGTCCATGTGTACTTGGAATAGTCATCGACAATAACAAAGACATAGGCGTTTCCTCCACGACTCTTTGTGCGTATTGGCCCACAAAGATCCATGTGGATTAGTTCTAGAGGACGAGAAGTGCTTACCTCCTTCTTTGACTTGAAGGATGATCTAACTTGTTTACCTTTGGTGCAGACCTCACAAACTTCATTTCTTGTTGCTTTGATCTTAGGAATACCGTTCACCAGTTCTTGTCTATGAAGTTTTGAGAGGAGTTGAAGGCTTGCATGACCGAACCGTTTATGCCACAGATCTGTTGTCCCAGCAATGGACGACAGACATAGTTCCTTCTCGGGGATGAAAGCAGGGTCAACCTTGTAGACATTATTATCGCAAATTCCTTTGAGTAGGACTTTCCCTGTACTTATACACTCAACATGACAATCATTAGTAGTAAAGACTATCCTATTTTTCTTATTTTGACATAGTTGAGCCACACTAAAAAGATCAAATTTGAGATTATTTACAAGTGTCACATTGTTCACAGTAATATGATTAGAAAGCCTTACCTTATCGATACCACAGACTTCTCCCTTACTCTTGTTTCCAAAGGTTATTGAACCTCCGGAGGCCTGCTGAAGAGAGGTGAACCATCCTTTGTTCCCTGTCATGTGGCTTGAGCAAGCACTGTCAAGATACCAAGAGCCTTTCCTTGCTTCATCCTCAGATCCCTGAAGATACCCTTCTAGTTCATTGTGGTCATTTATGCTCATCAAACAGACGTCCCTTGAATGAGATGATTCTTCATCATCTGAGTTGGAATCACCCCATATAGCAATCATTGCTTGTTCCCCTTCACGAACCTGAGGAAGACATGCCTTCTTCTTGAAGTAGTTTTTGGCAAAATGCCCTTTGTTTTGACAGTGGTAACAAACGACATCCCTCATGTCTTTGTTCCCTTTAGAGGAACTGGGAGTGCCCTTGTTTTGCGACCATATTTTCTTCATAGCTCTGGTGATGAGAGCAACATCTTTATCACCGTCCTCGTCTTCTTCTTCAATTTGAGACAAATCAAAGGCACGTTCAACCTTCAAGGCAATGCTTTTGGCCTTCTCATCTCCTTTCTTGTTCATCTTGTGGTTGTATACAGAGACGTTGCTTTCAAGCTTGGCAACAACTTATTCCATGGTGAGAGACTTGAAATCAGTCTGGGAGTAGAGAGCGAGAGCAATCGCATCCCACTGAGAGTTGAGACCTTGCATGAAGTGGTGAGTGAGCTTCCAGTCTGGCATCTCTTCGTCAAGAAACTCCAGTTGTCCTACTATTCCCTGGAACCTGGAATAGAACTCTTGAATGTGCTCACCCTTTCCTTGAGAAATTTGATCGTACTCCTTCATCAAGGAAAGGATTCTATTTTTCTTAACATCTTCATTTCCATGATGGAGACGTTTTAGAGCATCCCAGATCTCCTTGGCGGTTTTGTACTTGATGATTTTCTTGAGATCCGTGGGGAGAAGAGCCATGTGATGGATCTTCTTAGCTCTGATGTTCTTCTCCAGCTTCTTCCAGTCATCATCAATGTAGTCAACCCTTGGCTTCGGCTTCGTAGCATCTTTATCATTCAGAATAGTTATAGGGCCAACTTCAATGATTCTCCATATCTGTCCATTGAGGGAACAAATGTGGGACTCGATTTGTTCCACCCACCAATCATATTCTCTAGCATTCAGAATCGAAGGCTTCCAGAATGAGTCTCCAATGGCATTGCTTGACGACATCTTTCCTGCAAAGTCTATAACGAAAACAATCTAGAGCACCGGGCTCTGATACCAATTGTTGGATCGTTAGAGTTACGTCTGAGGGAACAAAAGCTTTGTTTCCACAGAAGGTGCAGCGGAATAATATAGCAAGAAAGATAAGGAACGAACTCACGATGTATAGTGGAAACCCTAATTAGCCAACTAGCTAATCAAAGAAAAACCACTACCTTCAAGCTTCTCGCTTGAGAGGATTTTGAAGCGTCTACTTGTCTTATTGATTTCTTGTTCGATTACACTTGTAGCATGGACTCCAAACCCTAGACTTCCTAGCTAGATTTGAAACTCTCTTCTACAACGGTGAATACGAACTCAACCCTCTAAGACTCACAAACAACTTCACTCTCATTTTCTTCTCTAATACTCTCAGTTCGTCGTCGTCGAAGCTTACATAGAAATGAATCCACACTCCTATAAATATAACTCGACTAAGCCCTAATCGTAACAAGATAAAATCTTTCTAAACTTGGTAACAAGAAGATCTAAAATTGTTTGGAAGAATAATATCTTAACCGTTTACATTATCTAAGGTAAGAATTCCAAAGATAATATAATCGGCTGAAGATAATAATCTTCTCTCTCCAAATATCTTATCTTAGGAAAGATTTCCTAAGATAAAGCATTCGGATTTCTCTCTCCACATCTTCTCTTCGGCGAGATCCTTCCAGCCGAAATCTCTTATCCTTGACCGCGTGATCTTCCATGATTGTTTCCATAATCTTCACGCTGGATATCTTCCTTCCATTCGCAGTTTGAGCGTTGTTCGTCTTTGATGTTCCTTGAGAGGTAACAAAGCATGTGGAGAATGCTTTGTTCCCTCTGCAATCCTTTGTTGCAATGGTTCCCTGTGACAACTGTCTTGTTCCTGAAACACTTAGTTACCAGATTAGTTGAATGTTTGTTACTATCAAAACCTAAAGAATTCAACAGTCCGGAATGAAGTCATTAGAGAGAAGGTTGGAGCGGTGAATGTTAGAGACAAGTTGCGTGAATCTAGACTCCGTTGGTTTGGGCATGTGCAGAGGAGGCAACCTGATGCACCAGTTTGTAGGTGTGAAGGGCTAGTATTCGGCGAGCTTCGTCGAGGTAGAGGTCGACCGAAAAAGAGTTGAAAAGAGGTGTTTAAGCAAGATCTGACCCACCTGACACTAACAGAAGACATGGCTCAGAATATGAACCTTTGGATGGAAACGATTAGGGTAGATGAGCGATAGTCAGGAGGATGGACTTTTTTGCAGCTATCTTACTTTTGTTTTTGCTTTTAAGATTGTTCTGATTTTTGTGTCAGCCTCTTTTAGGTCTCTCGGGAAACATCCTCTCGAATTTATTTCGGGGTATGGATGCGTACATCCGGACCCCCCAGACCCTGCCTCGGTGAGATTATATTGGGTTGATTGTTGTTGTTGTTGTTTATATAATAAATCATATACATTCAAATCATAAAGATTTCCCTAAGGCTTAGAATTGGAAATAAATATATAAAGTATTAAATTTTGGAAATAGGATATCTTATATTGAATTTTGAAAAAATTAAAAGGAAAAAATTAAGAAAACGCCAAGTGACAGAACGAATATGAGTGTGTCATGTGGCATAAGGAGGTTGTAGGCTTAATAGGGGGTGCCATGTGGCATAGAATGATTTTGGTTTTGTAGATATATAGTAGATTAAGGATTCAAAATTCCATTTATGGCACCCAAATTCCTACTTGTAAGAAAATTTATTCATTTCGCATAATCGAGCTCATTTAGTTTTTCGTAAAAAAATGAAAAGCCACAACAAAAAATTTCCTACTTGGTCATTTATTATTCATTTTGCATAATCAAACTAATTTATTTTTCATAAAAGAAATAAAAAATCACAACAAAAAGTTTCCTACTTGTAAGAAAATTTATTCATTTCGCATAATCAAACTCATTTATTTTTTCGTAAAAGAAATAAGAAACCACAACAAACAATTTCATACTTGGTCATTTAGCTCTCATCCGAAGTGAACCCTACATATTGTTGTAAAATTGGGTGTTGTTGATGATCAAACTTCGGTCGATACTTGAATATCGAATGAATGCAAGGCACTTCCCAAAATCAGTAATTTGACCCTCATGACATGCCTTAAGGTTACACGAATTCTGATCCGGGATAAAATAAACGAACCTCTAGCGTTCAAGGCAATAACACAAGACAACACCTACAGTTTTTGGTTTTAGGATGTAAACGTAATACAAAAGAGATGAATCTCTTAAGAGGCCAAAACAACACCCAACATGCCCTTATATAGGGTAGAGACCGACCATAACAGTTGTATGTCGTTTGGGATTGTTAAAATCGGTTCAAACTGTGCCAAACCGACCAACTGTAAAAACGCATGAACCGCGCGTGCACTCCTTGGAATTAATTTTGGAATTAAAACGCACAAATTATAACTAAAAGTCATAAGCATTGCACGGGCCGTGCACTTTGGGTGCACGGACTACAGCGCGATACAGAGAGCATTGCATGGTCCGTGCACAAAATGCATGAACCACTATTTAGATTGTGCACTCTTCAGAGTTAGCGAAATCTCGCGCCAGAAAACCGCATGGTCCGTGCGTTTCACTATGTAAGTGTTTTATACGTTTGGGGCGGGACCGTCGTGCTAATCTGCGAAGTGTGACATTGATAGCCATGGATTCGAGTCCGCGCATACGGGTGTGCACCCCGCACCTCCTAGCATGCGTTGAGCTAACCTAACTCCTATAAACCTTAAACAAACTCCGATCATACTAAATAATCGATAGTACTAAAATCACCTACATATATACCCATAGTGTTAAAGTGAGATTTTGTTAAGAGAATGAGAATATCGGAACCCGTTGAGTTATACTATATGTTGTTCGAGATGCAAATTCCAAAAAAGAACATGTGCATACTAGATGAAGATAGAAGAATACCTTTTTCGTTTGCAGTGAGCTACAAGTTGCTTCAAAAGTTCCAAGACAAGGAATCTTTCAATCCTGCAAAAAAGTATATATATATATATATATATATATATATATAAAAGCATTAACTCGTGTTCCCAAGCACCCTCTTTACAAAAGCCTGTTACCACACTCCTCAATAGATTGAGATCAAATTGTTCACATACCAAATGGTAGTATCAAATTACACTTTATGGTAATTAATAGACGCTTCACTTTGTTTAATTAAGGTCATATTTATTGGAATTGGAACTCTTTAGTACTGTCTACGATCTAAATTAAATATTGTGAAAATTGTTATTGATTTTTCATGTTATAAGCTCAAAATAATAGTGATTATTTATTGTATGATAAGATTCGGAAAAAATATAAGACTTTACGTATATTTAATATCTTTTTTAAATATTGTGTATAGGCTAAAACAAAATTTATTTTAGATGGGAGGGGATATAATGAACTAATTACTGGCTAGGTAGATAGATTGTTACTGTTCTAAATTAATTGGAGTGGTTTAATTTTAATTCAAGTAGTCATATTTTTAGATTGAAAAGATTGTATCATGACCTAATATATATTTTTGTATCAAATGAGGTGAGGTAGAGTTCTTTAGTAATAATAGGTTTAATTTTGATTGGTCTACTTACCAAGTGCTTAATATATAGTTTATTCCCAGCTGTTGGTGAAGATGATGATCTCCTAGAAAAAAACAAACCTTTGGTTCGTTGATTTGTCTGAATAATCCGAGCGAAAAAGCCCCTAATAAAAACTGAATACAACTACAAATTAAAGACTACGTATTGTATTAGTTGATTCAAAATCCGCCAAACACAAGAATACAACTAAAGGTCCAACTTGTGTGTACGTACATACTTGATCAAATATATTGTAGTATAAATATGCGTTTGGTCTCCTGGCCTTTATCTCACCCTCAAACTCTCCTCCCCTTTGATCATCCAAATACAATTAAGAGGTGAATTAATTAGAGATGAGTTGCAGCGCCAAGAAGACGACTCGGGTCAATGGAGTCGCGGTGTTGATGAAGAAGAATGCGTTGGAGCTGAACGACTTCGTCTCAGGGATCCATGACCGCCTCCATGAACTTGTTGGAAACAAGGTCTCCCTTCAGCTCGTCAGCTCGGTTTCTGCTGATCCAGCTGGTATATTTACATCTCTATGTCTTCAGCTTTGCCTTCTCCTGAATCATGATGATCTTAATTAAGTTCACTACATATATTAGCTGAATCATGTTCAAGTACCTGAATTAACGGAATTCCGATTGATATGATCCTGAGGAGTACTTTGGAGTTTGGATATATAGTTCATAGTTAACTAATTACTCTATTGAGATCTGAGCAAAAATCCACTTGAACAATCCATCCATGGTTTTTCCTTTCTTTCACTTGTTTGGTGTGTGAGCTTTGTTTGACTGCTGTTAACAAATGGACCAGTGGGTCACATTCACATATAGTATAAAACAGCATCTTGGTACAATAATTTATTTGTATAATTATATCTTTAGCTGTGTGGTTGAGAGTGGGAGGTTGGAACCAGTGTCGGTGGGTCCATAACCTTGCAAATCGAACCTGTAGTCTTTTTAAATAATTGAAAATGACAATTTGTTTTTTGGTTTCTAATGAATTGAAGATGGCATGTTTTAGACCTGTAATCAAGAAGTCAATAGTCTAACAGAAGTCTCAACATGCATGCATTTAAGAAGAAGAAGAAATTGCAACTCTACCCACGTAATTGAGACTTGTAAACTCAGATTATGTGTTTGAATCTCCTCAAAAAATGAAAGTTATCTAATAACTGTATAAATGAGTAGAGCATGTATGAGGTGAAAACAAATGATCAGTCTGTATTGTTGTATACTGTATATATAATGATCTAGCTACGGGCTTCTGATTGAAGTGCTGCAGTGCAGGCGTTAATCTGACATTTGATACACAATTGCAGCTAAAAGCAGGATGAAAGGGAGAGTGAGCAAGCGTGCATACTTGGAAGATTGGCTCACCAAACTCACTGGACTAAAAGCAGGCGAATGTGCGTTCCAAGTTGCATTCGATTGGGATGAGGAGCTTGGAGTCCCCGGGGCATTCATAATGCGCAATGAGCATCACAGCGAGTTCTACCTCAAGACCCTCACTCTCCAAGACGTTCCAGGCCATGGCAGAGTCCATTTCTTGTGCAACTCCTGGGTTTATCCTGCACACCGATACACAAGTGACCGCGTCTTCTTCAGTAACAAGGTAAAGTTGCTGTAGTATGATGATCGATCATAGTCTGTACAATGTGCAATCATATATCAATGCTCGCTATATTGACAAACTTCTTGTGACGTTTGTAATAGACATATCTTCCTCATCAAACACCACTTCCACTGCAAGGATGGATCCATTTGTGCCTGTTGGTTATGCAGTTTGTGTAATTAAACTGGTTGGATTGCTCTGTGATGAGACAGAGAATAAGGATGGATGGAGAACTGATGAAGAGTTCGCTAGGGAGATGCTAGCAACTTGTTATTCGACGTCTTGAGGTAATCCATCTATCTATCTATCTATCTTACACCTTCTATTCCTGTACGTACGTTCATCAAGCCGGATAGGAGTGTTTTTAGACTAATGTTTTCCAAATCAAATGCAGAGGCTTCCTCCAATGAGCAATCTAGACCCTAAACTCTATGGAAATCAGAACAGCACGATAACAAAAGAAGACGTAGAGGAGAGCTTAGACGGGTTCACAGTAGATGAGGTAATGCATGTGCTTCATATAACATATATATATATATATATATATATATATATATATATATATATAGAGTTTTATTTAGTTAATGTGGCTTACAAAACAGGTGAATTTAAAACGTGCAGGGACTTGTGAAGAACAGGCTATTCATTTTAGATCATCATGATGCTGTACGTGATGCCATACCTGAGGCGTATCAACGCAACATCCACCAAAACGTACGCCACGAGAACGCTCCTCTTCCTACAAGAAGACGGGACCCTCAAGCCTGTGGCCATAGAGCTAAGCCTGCCACACGCACAAGGTGAGGAGCATGGAGCTGTCAGCAAAGTGATCAAACCGGCACAGGATGGAGTCAAAGGCGCAATTTGGCAGCTTGCTAAGGCTTACGTAGGGGTGAATGACAGTGGATACCATCAGCTGATCAGCCACTGGTATACAATCCTATCAAACAACTGCATAACTTCACTTTTGCTAGTTGGATATCAATTTTTATGATACGATACAGGCTGAACACGCATGCATCAATAGAGCCAATTGTGATAGCCACGAACAGGCAGCTAAGCGTGCTCCATCCCATCCACAAGCTTCTCCATCCTCACTTCCGTGACACCATGAACATTAACGCCTTAGCAAGGCAGACTCTCATAAACGCTCAAGGGATATTCGAGCTTACTGTTTTCCCAGGAAAGTATGCCCTGGAATTGTCTTCTGTGCTGTATAAGGACTGGGTTTTCCCTGATCAAGCGCTCCCCGCAGATCTCGTCAAGAGGTACGTACAAATAATGTCATATTCACAACTCATAACTATATAACTATATATATATATATATATATATATAAATGTGCTAAATTCATCAGGGGAATGGCTGTTGAGGACTCCAAAAGCCGCCCCCATGGCTATAGACTTGTAATAGAGGACTACCCGTACGCAGTGGATGGGCTAGAGATCTGGTTTGCTATCAAATCATGGGTGAGAAGCTACTGTTGCCTGTACTACATATGCGACGACATGGTCAGCAAAGACACAGAGATACAGCAATGGTGGGAAGAAGTCCGAGAAAAGGGCCACGGAGACAAGAAAGACGAGCCGTGGTGGCCGAGGATGAACACCTTAGACGAGCTGACAGAAGCGTGCACAACAGTCATCTGGGTGGCCTCTGCTCTCCATGCATCTGTCAATTTCGGGCAGTACCCGTATGCAGGATTCCTCCCCAACCGCCCAACCATCACAAGGCGCTTCCTCCCCGAGCCGGGCACTCCGGAGTACAAGGAAATGGGAGAAACCCCAGATAAAGCGTTCCTGGAGACAGTGACCAGCCAGCTCCAAACCCTGCTGGGGATCTCAGCTATAGAGATTCTGTCCAACCACTCCAGCGATGAGCTCTATCTGGGCCAAAGAGATAGCCCTGAATGGACTTCGGATGACGCAGCCTTGGAGGCTTTCATGGCGTTTGGGCAGGCGCTGAGGAAGATTGAAGATAACATCACGGAGAGGAATGCCGATGGAAGATGGACGAATCGAGTCGGACCGGTCATCTTGCCCTACACATTGCTTTATCCCTCTAGTGACGCTGGCCTCACAGGCAAGGGAATTCCCAACAGTGTTTCCATATGATCAGATCAAGATGTTATGTTGCTACTTCACTGTCTTTTCCGGAGTTCAATAAGGATAAGTTGTGGTTTCTTAGTTACCTAATTATGTAGCATAACCGTTAATAGGGTGAGATTCGGGTGCGAAAGCTGCTTAGAATACAAAATACGAAAGAATACTAGCCGTCCACGGTGGCGAGATCTACGGCAGGAGAGAATAGGAAAAATAACCTTTATTTATTCACACGCGCGCTCACTGTGTTATTTGATCGCCTTCAAATGCACTTTATGTTTATATGTTTGCACTTTACGTTTATTTTCTTGCACTTTATTTTTGTTCGCTTGCACTTAGTGTTTATCTGCTTGCACTTTATATTTTTCTGCTTGCACTTATTCTTATATGCTTGCACTTTATGTTTTCATGCTTGCACTTTTATTTATCTGGTTGCACATTGTGTATATTCGCATGCACATTTTGTTTGCTTGCATTTTATTCTTATATGCTTGCCAACAATATTTTTCTTCTTGCACATTGTGTATATTCGAATGCATTTTATGTTTATTTGCTTGCACTTTATGTTTATTTGCTTGCACATTATGATAGATTCAAGGGATTAAACAACAGAAAGTGTAAGCCAATAGGAAGAAAGTGTATCAGAATAATAAATAAGTACAAGCGAATAGAACGAAAGTGCAAGTTTTTCAACAGAAGTGCAAGTGGTTAAAGATGAAGTGCAAATGAATAAAAAAAGTGCAAGGGACCAAACAACAGAAAAGTGCAAGCCAATAGGTAGAAAGTGCATGAAAATACAGCGTAAAGTGCAAGCAAGTGAACAGAAAGTGCAAGCAAATATGAGATTAAAAAATATTTAAAATGCAAGCAAGCGAATAGAAAGTGCATCAGAATAGAACGAAAGTGCAAGTAAGTCAACAGAAAATGCAAGACAATGTAGAAGAAAGTGCAAGCCAATAAAAGAAAGTACTAGCGAATAAAGCAAAAGTGCAAGCGAATAGAACGAAAGTGCAAGCTGTTAAACAGAAGTGCAAGTGGTTAAATAGAAAGTGCAAAGGAAAAAAAAGTGCAAGAAAATAAACACAAAGTGCAAGCAAGTGCATGGAAATACGGAGTAAAGTGCATGAAAATACAGAGTAAAGTGCAAGCAAGTGAACAGAAAGTGCAAGCAAATATGAGATTAAAAAATATTTCAAATGCAAACAAACGAACAAAAAGTGCATCAAAATAATGAATAAGTGCAAGCGAATAGAACGAAAGTGCAAGCTGTTAAACAAAAGTGCAAATGGTTAAAGAGAAAGTGCAAATAAATAAATAAAAAGTGCAAGTGGTTAATCGATTATAAAAAACGAAATCGAAAATAGTAATGGAATCGAAAATACAAGGCCACAACGAAAAGCTGGAGCGAAAAAGAAGAAGAAAAAAACGCGTCCATATGAAACAATGCAAAAAACTGAAATAAATCAAACGGCTAAAAAACTTTCGTATTTTGTACGTTAAGCCGTTTTCGCACCTGACACTTATCCATACTATATTTATGTGTATCAAAAAATTAGTGAATAAGTTTGTGAGAAAGCAAGTTATTGCCAAATATTTGCAAAACAACATAAAATGTAGTAGTTTTTAATGACTTGTATATTTGAAGAAAAAGTTCATGTAAGAATGGACACTTAGATGAAAATGTGAAAATACCTGATGTACATGGATTTATGATTGTATGTGGATGACTTTGGAATGTGAAAATTCATACACATACATGCATACCTCAAGATGTGTATGGATTTTTGCCACTATGTGTATAAATTTGTGATTATATGGTGACTATGTGTAAGTGAAAACGCATGCACATACATACAAGCCAAAAAATCATACACATCAAGAAGTGCGTGAATTTTTGTCTGTATATGCATATATTTTTTACTAAAAAAGTGACTATGCGTAAGTGAAAACTCATACACATACAGATAAAATTTCATACATGGATTTTTACATATACGTGCGTATTCTCACGTTCTCACCTAACGCCCTTTCTCACAGGATACGCATCCATATAATATTACTAAAATAACCTTGAGATTGTAGTTTTCTTCAAAAAATCCAAAATTAAAAACCATATAAGTTTAACGCGTAAATCAACTTTCTATGGTGTAAGAAGATTATTTTTCATCATAAAGTATGAGTATTGAGTTTAGTTGCCTTTTAGTACGAGTATAATGTGACGGAAAATATTTCCCATGAAGACAAATAAAAACAAAATCTTGTCATAGGCCTACAAATTTTGTCATAATGATTAGTTGTGAAAGACCTATAGAAATTGTTATAATGTGCGTAACTCGTGACGGTAAACTGGTCAAACTGGCATAGGATAAATACATTAGAAGTCTAATGCTCTTTATAAGAATCTTGAGAAATATCATCAGAAAGAAATTATGATGAAGAAAACACTAAACAAACATCTTAAGCTGATTATTATGCTCAATCATAGAAAAGAACATATATAGAACCCCGTAATAAGACATCAAACAAACATCACCCAACACAATCAAAGAGGAAAGAAGACACCTCCTGGCTCTCGCCTACTTATCAGACATTATTACTTCCAACAAACCCAGATCTCTCACTGTCTCGTATTAAATGTTTGATGAAGTTCGTCAACCAATCCCAATTTTTCTGTCTTATGTAACAGGATCATAAAAATTAAATTAAGTTTGAAATGAGGAAGAAAGAAAAGACATGGAGACCTAACAGTAGAAACACATTCTCAGGAAACTGGGCTTTATCTTTGAGGGGGATCCACAGTTCGGATATTCGCGCTTGCAATTCCATCAACCTTGTCTTTGGTGATCTCCACAAAATGACCCACCATTTCATGAAACTGCCTCAGTCCTGACAATGGGAGGATGATGGAGGAGCGATCTGAACCTGCTACCTGCATTTTTTCAAGGCAATGTAATAGACTCGAGTGCTCAACATCTCTCAGAGCATCCACCAACTACTACTCAAGAACAGAAACAGAATGCAAACACACCTCAGAGATTTTCAAGAAATGTCCTCTGTTGTTGCTTCCAAGATCACAAAAGAATCTCTTTTGATCAGCTCTGATAACTTTTGAGAAACCGGGATTATTGCCAACCCCATCAGGCCGTGACAGTTCGGCTGACTTGCCCACACTGATTTCAGTTGTTGGGGCAGATTGAGTACTGTGACCAGATATGAAGCCAGCACCTACATCGTCCGAGAGCCCGACTATATGTTCTGTAGATTCAGAAGTTTGCTGCTACAAAAAGTGCAAGACAACAAGGAGCAAAAGGAAAGCCAACATTAGCACATAAAATTGAGATTTCTGACAAAAACGAGCTTCCCCATTACCACACTTACTAGAAAGCAAAAAAGAAATATAAACCTGATTAGGTGTGATGAAAAGGCTTGATGCTTCATTGATTTCAGCTAAGATGTTACGAAATGCTGCCCACCCTTCATCTTCAGCGCTTCCTGCTGGAACAATGATTGTACTTCGATTTCTGCTCATGGATGCTTCAGATACCTACGTGCACCACTCCATTTCATTTTCAAACCTCCCAAAATTTGCCTTTCACATTATCGTATCCCATCTTAGTTTTTAGAGCTTGAACATTCTGATATAAGGAAAACTGGAATAGAAAGGGTTGCAAGCTTTTGTAAAGCCATTTTACAATATTCACCTCAATTTTCCTCAGACTTTGTTTTATGATCAATATATGAACTTATTATTGATTTACATAATTTTTTCACATCATGAACAGGATATGTTCACCTTAGTACTTCATTTTAATTGTCTACAGAGTCAAAACTCTACACTAATCTGAATCTGAAGTTACTGAATTTTTGTAGATCTATGTAGGCCTTATTATATACTACTTCCAAATTCCAAGTAGATATTTAAAACATGAGACGCCTTAAGAATGGCCTTGGAACTTGACTAACTCGTCAAAGTCTAGAGTCTAGACAAAAGATAACACTTCCATTAATGAACTTCCTTTGAGTGAGAACATCTAGGACAGCATAGAACAACACTAGATCATCATGGACATGGAGGCGAGTGATCTACTTTCTCATTAATACTTGGGATCAAATTTCCATTAATATTTGAACAAAATGCATCCATCAGCATCAGATTACTTATGAAAATGTTTCCCTTTTCTTTATAAAATGAAGCAACTCTACCTGAAACCAAAGTATGAGCATAACCTAACACTCTCTATATTTACATGGACATTTTCGTATAAAGAACAAATATTCAAGTTATATACATAAGCATCTTGAGAACAAAACTGTTGGGGAGTTGTGAAAGGGATGAAGCTAGCTGTAATGCAAAAAAGATAATTGATTTATTCCACAAATATTTATTGGTGAATAAAATCGAGTTGTCGTTGGATCTTGCAGGACTCACCGTGGTAGGCAAAGTCAAAGCTATTTTAATCCCGAGGTATAAAGCTTCACTTTATCCTCAATTTGTTACTTTCCACATTAAGTTGAAAACCAAATATCTAAAAAACCAAAAATTTAATTCAACTGCAAGAAGCCAGTACGATATGATTTAAACATAGACATATATTCTTTTGATGTGAGACAGATATCAACACCACTGAGAGAAATTATTTGCCAAAATTGGACAAGTACAGAGTGAGAAATCGAAACAGAGTTTAAAGGACAAACAAAGCAAGGAAAATTGTGATACAGAAGAAGATCGGTGGAGAAAAGATACCTTGAGAAATCGCCCCCTCCTGTTCTCGCCGACATCAAAGTAGAACACCTAAAAACCGCGCTTCAATAGAGAGGTGTGAAATTACAAATCCACATGGCAGCTGAGAGCGAAAAAAGACAGATCAAACAATAACGAAAGTCGACGCGCGCACCTTAGATTGGAGCTGCAATTCCTTGCTAAAAATTTCTTGATCGTCGGAGTTAACGTAGTAATTGAAGAGATCCAGGAACCAATTGATGCCGTCAGAAGGGACGATGATGGTGGATCGAGTAGAAGAGGTCTTCTCGGAGATCTTAAGATAGCGCCCTCTGGGATTCTCCTTGAGATCGAAGTAGAAGAGCTTATGCTCCACCTGGAGCGTCTTGCAGAGCAATTCCACGTCGTTCCCTCCACCTGAGCTCCCCTCCATCGTCGCTACCTCCTTCGGTAAATCAATCCAGGCGTAATCTACAAAGCAGCAGTCGGTGGAGAAGCACGGAAACCAATCAAAATCAATTGAAATTGCAAATTCAACTGGGATTGGGACCACAGTTCGGATCCGCAGTGGAATTAGTATCGATAATCGAAAATGAAGTACTACACGGAAGAGGAGGAGAGAGAAGAAGAAGATTAGGGTTTAAAATAGAAATAGAGGGTGGGGAGTGTGATCCTTATCATTCATTGCTGTGTTTCATTTTCATATAGGTTCACAATCCACTAGCCAAGTGGTGAGTAGACTCAGTACTATGCATAACCACCAACCGAATTGTGCGTTTTTCCAGTAAATACTAAACTATTTAACTCTTTGTATTAAGATTAAGAGTCCGTTTCACGTGCGACAATTGTCCGAAATGCGAAACGGTCGCATTCATTCGAGTTTATAAATAGACACTATATGTTCATTTTCTGAGTGGTAATGTTCATTATCTGGAGGGTAATATTCAAGGGCACTGTACTGTTAAAAAAAGGAGATAGTGAATAGTGATGCGGTGGCATAACCGTAAATATGGCGATTTTTTTTTTTCGGTCAATAATTTTTTTTTTATTGTCTCTGATCGTTCTGGAATAGACAATTATTAACGTTCACATATAAGTACTATATGTTCATTGTATGTGCCGTATAAGTTCACATATAACATGATCATGTTCCAACACATGTCTTTGAACATCCAGTGCTTATTTGTGAACGTGAATGTACAAATAAATGAACATCTAGTGCTTATTCGTGAACCTTTTATATAGGCTTTTCCAGAATGATCACGGGACGAAAATGAGGAAAAAAAAATGTTGACAAAAAAAAAAAAAAAAACGTACGGCCGAGATTGCTTCGCATTTCGCACGGGAAGCCTATTTCGCACGGGAACCCAAATCTTAAGATTAATTATCTCACGTCCTTAAATACTTCTTTGTTATTTTTTATATAGACAAACGCAAGGTGTGCTTACATATTATAATGAATACATAAATCATCATAATAGATGATTTTTACAAGTTTTAAATAAGCTAATTAAAAACTAGAATTACAATGTAGAAGCCGATATCGCGGTCTAATAATACAGTCTTGATGGAGATGAGGTGTTAAATAACGCATGATAGTCCCACGAAGCTGAATAGGGAAGATGTTTGTTGTTGCGATAAAGTCTGCAGCTCTGTTACTATCCATGTAATAATGATAAATCTCAAAACCCATAAAACTTGTTAACAGATGTGATATTTCAAAAATAATCGGGTAGATTTCCTACGGTATTTTCCAGATGCCTCTAATAGCATTATAACTGTTAGGTTATCTTCCTCAACTACTAAAAACCTAATATTGAGAGAGATAGCCCGACGAATTCCTTCCAAAGCAGCAAATGCCTTAGCTTTTAATGGGGAGGAGCAAATAATTTGCTTACGGTCTAAAAAGACCACCTCCCCTAAATGATTACGAAATATAATTCCAATATACAAGGTAAATTCTTTTTAACAAAAGCATCAAAGTTTAATTTAGTCAATTGTTCCCCATTTTTAATCCATCGTCCTGTCTTTCTATTCTTTTTGTATTTAATGTTGTTACTACATTTCTTGTTTTTATAATTAACTAAAGTACATTCAATATACTAAATATGGGTAAGCTTTGTAAGATTGGAAGTTTGAGGATGATTGTTTCTGAAAATAATAGAGTTTCTATGTTTTCAAATATTCCACCAGAGAAAAAGAATAATTTGAAAGTTGCAATTATTCTGCCAGAAGTAATTCATGTTTGTCCAAAAATCCAAATTAGATTGAATATTGTAAATTTGTCCAATAAGAGATTGCATTTGTTGTATTTCATTAATTGTAAACGGGCACTCAAAAAATAAATGATTGGAATCTTCGCTATTCATATTGCACGGAACACATTGAGACGGAACCCAATTATAATATTTGTTAAGACAATCTGTTGTAGGTAAAAAATCAGATAGTGCTTTCCTCAAAAAAAAATTTAGTTTATGAGGAATATTCTCTTTCCAAAACCAAACTGGAAAATCATGTTGAGAAAATGAAGTGGAATTGGAATGAGTCAAGGATCTGGCACTTTTAATAGAAAAACAGTCGTCCGAGGAGGGTCTCCAATAAGTCGGTCTTGTATATGAGTACAAGGAATACAAATGTGATTTATTTTGTTAATAATATGTAGTGGTAGGATATGTGAAAGACTTGCAATATCCCAGAATTTATCATGGGTAATAAACTTCGAAACTGGAGTAATCAAATCCTGTTGGTGAGAATAAGGTGTTAAATTACATTATAGAATCCAATGGTCTGTCCAAAATTTAATTTGAGCACCGTCTCCAACTTGCCAGGTGATACCTTTTTGAAATAAGTCATGAAGCTGGAGAAGTCTTGAAAACTGCCAAGAGTCCGAGTTATGTTTGCGATAAGAAAATAGGTTATTATTTTGAAGATATTTTTCGCTGATAATCCAAAACCACATATTATCTTGCTCAAAAAGTATTTTCTATAAAAGTTTCATTTGCATTGCGCTATTAATATTAGCGGATAGCTCTAAATCCAAACCCCTACTACTTTTGGGCTGACAAATTATTTCCCAGCTTAAAAGTGGATGTAAAATTGCGTTGAAGTTAATCTAGAAAAAGTGCTTGTTACTTTTATCAATATCCTGACAGACACCTTTAGGTAAGAGGAAACTTTACATAAGGTAATTTGTTTTTGAGAGAAGATTAGATTGGATAAGAATAGTCCTACCCGCTTGAGAAAGAGAGTTAGCTTTCCATTTTTCTAGTTGTTGTTTTAAATTTAAAATAGAATAATCAAATATATTGTTCTTAACCCTACCTCGAACAATAGGGATACCTAAATATTTTTCCATAGAACGGGTAACCTGTATATTTAAAATGATTGCTAAAGCTTCTGCTTGTTGAGTGGAGACATTACAAGAAGTCTGAAAAGTACTCTTATGATAATTAATAGACAACCCATATTTCCTTGTGAAGTCATCGAGGATGGATTTAATGTGAAGCATATTTGTTGTTGAAGCATTGGCTAAAATAAGAGTATTGTCTACAAAATTCAAAAAAGGAATACAAGTATCATGTCTATTTAGATGAATGCCCACTCTACGCTCCGGAGACACAGAGGCCTGCGATAAAGTACGAGCAAGATATTCCATAGATATTATAAAAAGAAAGGGGGCAATAGGATCTCCTTGACGTAAACCACAGTGTGGATGTAATAAGTCGCCAAATTCATTATTAACGAGGACTGAAGAAGGAGGACAAAAGAAGTCTGAAAAGTACTTCTTTGTTATTATTAATATACATGTCTAAAGTTAATAGTAATAGGTTAGTAATATGAGCATCGATCAAATATGAACTCATGTCCGTAGACCTCATTCTTGGACTGAAATTTCATTTATGAAGCGTAATAACCAACTAGACATGTTATGTCCAACGGAAACAAAAACAAACGGTATACCTAGCTCTACCTTTCTCAATAAAATTGGATTTAGATCGACGGTAATATCCTCGCTCAAGGTACCAAAGGTGGACTCTGACTATTACTAAGTGATTCTCCATATCTCTCCTCTACTAATGTGTTCTTCAATGACTCCAATATTATACTTTTACAGGTCCAACATAATACATCAAATTTCCTAATATTTTTCTGTATACTCCAAGTTGTGAAGAGCTTAAACTTGATTACTGGTTCCTAATTGGAGAACTAATAACCACTTACAAATTACTTGTAATTATCGTAGGAAACTTAAACGACATCCTTAGTCCCTCAGATAAATTAGGAGGAGCACCAATCCATCAATCAAGATTTTATATATAGATTAAATAATTTTATTACCGATTTTGACCTCATTGATACAAATATCTTTGGCTTCCCATTTACATGGCGTAAATCTGCAACCACTAACGACACAATATATGAACGATTAGATTGCATTATCATCCACCCAAGTTTCACACAAACACGTACTTCTATTATTGTCAAACAACACCCCTTTACTACATCTGACTGCTGCCTTATCACTTTTTCCTTAGGTTACGAAAGGCCCTTTCGCCGATACCCTTTTAGATTTGAAAATGCTTGGACTCTTAATCCCAGCTATAAATCTCTTGTCCAAAAAGTCTGGAAATACAATCATAAGGGCTCTTACATGTTTAAACTAAATATGGAACAAAAATTATTGAAATCTTATTCCAAATCCTGGGCAAAATAAAAAATTCATAATAATTTCGAACAACTTAAATTTGCTGAGTCTAAACTGATGGCCCCCAAACCTTGACGACGACGGATGATGAAGACTTGATGAGCGTCAAGTCGACCGGACCCATGACTCGGACCCGCACTCGCGCTATAGCTCAAGCTACACAATTCATTGTCACCTAGACTCATGCTAGGATAGGCTCAAGCCCCAAGTCCCCCAACTTGGTGACCATGGTCACCATCGTGGAGCGGCCAAGCAATGCGCCCCATGGCGCGCCCCAGTGATGCACCCCTAGCCGCCTAGTGCGCCCCCATGGTGCACCCCCATGGCGTGCCCCCGTATGGCACCCACGGGTGTCACACGCCTATCCCTTTAACTTTACTTGTTATTTCCTTGTTTTATGTTTTGGGAGTGTTGGCCGCTTGTAGTGGACCAAGCCGATAACTATTAGGCCTATGGCCTTATGTTTGTAAGACTATTTAAGCACCCTTATGTGCCACTTGGCAATACTAGGTTTAGTGGAGGTTTATTGTGTAGAGTTGAGATTTTTCTCATCCCATAAACCCCTAGGCCTTAAGCTCTAGGGTTTGGGTTCTCTTGCTTCCATCAATCTCTCTCACACGCTCCAAGGGCTTCACGCCCCCATCGCTCCAAGCTTAGCCGTTCCCCGTGTTTGAGCCCAGGTGTTGCTGAGCTCCACTGTAGCTCGCGCTTAGATAACCTCACTTTGAGGTTATTTGGCCGTCGCGTCCCCCTGGAGGCGCGCCCCCGCATAATCCCATTTCGAGGTTATTCCCAGTTGTTCATCCAGAGAAGTCCCAAGGAAGAAATCCAGCCAAGAAGAAGAAGGAATCCCTTGCTTGAGCCACGGTCCGAGTCAACGCACCCGAAGCGCCTCCCTGTTGGGCGTTTTGCATCATAAACTCCTGCAATTACAAGGATCATGATTGCAGTCCAATTTCAATAATTATCTCTCTCAAATATGCACGCCACCTCCTTCGATATAAAAAACTCTTGAAATTTCAACATCTCTTCTGGAAGCAACGAGCAAAAATCAATTATTTTACAAACTCCGACAAAAACACAAAATATTTTCAAACAACGGCTAAAATTAAAACATATAAACAAATTTGGTTTTCCTTTCAAACCCTTGATGGGTGCATTTTTCATGACCATAAACATATTCAGGACGTCATTTCTCATGAACTTAAATCTCGCTTTACACATAACTAGTCGATTCTACTTCAATGGCCGATCTTAGTATTATTCTGCAACTTATTACTCATCAAGACAACCTAATTCTTATGTCTTCACCATCCCCACTATAAATAAAAAAAATTGTTTTTGAATTACCGTTAAACAAAACCCTGAGTCCTGATGGTTACCATGCTGAATTTTATCAAACCTACAGATCTTTTGTCGGTAAAAATCCTTGACCTATGTTATTCAAGCCTTTTTTCACTCCAGACAAATGCTTAAAGAATGTGCCCACTCCTTCATTGCCCTAATTCCTAAAATGACAATCCCATAATTGTTAATTATTTCCGTCCTATCAGTTTATGTAATACAACATATATGATTACCACAAAAATAATGGCCAATAGACTCAAAGCCTTGCTTCCCTGTCTGATTAGTCTGTATCAGGGGGCTTTTGTTCAAGGACGCTTAATTCAAGACAACATATTATTAGCACATGAAGTTTTTCACTCATTTCATGCAAAAAAGAAAGGTAAAAAGGGCTAGATGACTCTCAAATTAGATATGGAAAAGGCTTATGACAAATTAAATTGGAACTTCATCAAACGCATCCTAATTAAATTTGGGTTTTCACTTGATTGGGTACAATTGTTGATGACTTGTATCACATTTACTTCATTCTCAGTTCTTGTAAACAATGAACCTGGACCCATTTTTAGGCCATCTTGTGGCCTGCGACAAGGCGACCCTATTGCACCTTTCATCTTCATCATTTCTATGGAATATTTGTCGCGCACCCTAACGTTTGAATCGGAACAACCGAACCGCAAGGTTGGAATCCAACTTACTAGAAATGTACATGTATCCCATTTCTCACTTTTGTAGACAATACCCTTATCCTCGCAAATACATCCTAAACCAATATGACACATATTAAAGGTATTCTACATAATTTCACTCATACATCTGGTCTAGCTATTAATTTCCACAAAAGCTCTTTTCAAACTTCATCAAATATTTCCTCCCAAGAAACACTCTCTTTATCATCTGTCTTAAACATTCAGGTTACTCTCACTATGGAAAAAAACCCCAGTATTCCAATTGTTCGAGGCCGTGTTAAAAAGGAAAATTTTGATTATTCCTTGATCAACATGAAGAAACAACACCGTTTGATTCTTATCCAATCAAATTTACTCTCGAAAACCAATTACCTAATGCAAAGTTTCCTTCTACTTACTACTGTCTGCAATGAAATTGATAAAATTAATAAATATTTCTTTTGGAATAAAATCAATCCTAAGCATATGGGATCAGTTGTATCTTCACCGGTCTGTATGATATAGACTTCTCACATGATAATATGATCTTAGTAGCCCATGACTTTTTAATGACGATAACCATGTTCATTCTCAGACTAACTGATAGGACAAAAACCTACCCACAAGCATATGGGATCAGTTGTATCTTTAGTAACCTTAAACAAGTAAGCTAAGCCGTAAGAAGGGATATTCGTTTGACTAATAACTAAGAAAATAAGAAACAAGAATTGCAAGATGATTGTAAACAATTAAGGAGAAGATTCTAGGACTTGGGATCCTCACAATATGTCTTGGTAAAGTTACAAATAACTGTCTGAAAGGGTTAGGGAAGAAAAGCAGGGTCGGTGGTACCCTGTTTGATCGGATCGGGCGTGACAACAGACTTCAGTCGATGACTCTGCACTTTGAACTTTCCTGAGTTTCTATGCAATAACTCAATTGTCCCACCTCTCAGCACTCGAGTCACCCGATATGGTCCTGACCATCTTGTCCCCTTGGGACCTGGAAGCATGTTAGATTTCTCATGGGATAACAGCACCATATTTCCACTCTTGAACTCAACCTTTGTTCTGGCTTTCTTTCTTTTCTTGGGAGTTTGACTTTTCATTGCATTAGCGGTTTCACCACCATCCAGGTCCGGATCTCTCAAAGGCTCATTAAGCAAACAAGCAATGTTAGATAAAATCTTATCTTGCCTTGGATCAACCTCAATCTTACAGCAGGTACCCTTGGTAGGAGACGAGGGAATGTCTTTTTATATCGCAAGGAAGTGGTCCTTCAACTACTTATACTCTATCTTCTCTTCCCCTAATTGTGAATGTGAGCTTCCCATTCTTGACATCAATATTAGCCCCAACGGGGGTTAAAAATGGTCTTCCAAAGATTATGGGAGTTGTATCACTAACCTCCATGTGAAGTATCACAAAATCTCCTGGTATGAAGAACTTTCTCACTTTCACATGGATATTTTATATTATGCCAATAGGATGAGTAACAGACCTATCAGCCATAAGGAGACACATCTTGGATGAAACAGGCTCACCCAATTTCAGTTCTTTGCATATTGACAAAGGCATAACATTGACGCTAGACCCGAGATCACAAAGACAATTATAAGTCAGATTGCCAAAATATACAGGGATAAAGAATTCACCCGAATCTTGTAGTTTCTTTGGCATCTTCTCAGCACAATTCATTGGCAGGGCCACAGTCTCATAGTCATTTAGCCTTTTCTTCTTGATTAGAATCTCTTTCAGAAACTTAGCATACGCAAACATTTGAGTGAGGACATCTGTGAAAGATATGTGAACATACAGCTTCTTCATTATCTCCTTAAACTTCACAAATTGGTGCTCTAGCTGTATCTGAATCTTTCTTTGAGGAAAAGGCAAAAGTGGCTTGTATGGCGGGGGAGTAACATACTTGGGTTCTTCTTCTTGTGGCTTCTCCACAGGCTCCTTGGTCGCTTCTTTTTCTCTTGGACGGGGCTCCTCCATTTGTTCTTCGTCACTCAGAGTGACAGCCCTACAATGCTCCTTGGGGTTGACTTCAGGTTGACCAGGAAGTTGACCAGTCGGCCTAGGAACATTCATAGCAATTTGGGCCAACTGACTCTCAAAATGGTCCATCCTCTTAGGCAAGCTCTCAAAATTGTCAACCTTTTTAGACAAGGCTTCCATATAAGAAGCCATGTTCCCCTGGGTTTTAGCTATTTCCCTCAACACGGACTCCAGTGTAGAGTTCTCAGAAGTCTGAACATGAGCTTGATTTTGCAGTTGTGAGACTCTTGGTTGGAACCCATGAGGTGGTCTTTGCTGAGCATCATCATTCTTGTAGGAGAAGTTTGGATGATTCTTCCACCCATGATTATAGGTATTGGAATACGGATCATTCATAGGACCTCTGCTGAAGCTATTCATGTAGTTCACTTCTCCCTGAGACTCGTTTTGGGAAGCGAAGAGGTGACAAGATGATATTGTGTGGCCACCCTCTCCACAAAACTCACATGCTACACCAGAAACGGCCTCTGTGGATTGCCCTACACTTTGCACCTGAGACTTTTGCACTAACAGATTCAGCATCTTGATCTCCTGCGCAATAGCATATATTTGAGCTAGTTGGTGTGTCTCGGAGCTAACCTTAAACATCCCTACAGGTTTCTTGGAACTTGAAGTAGAGCGAGGATCACTATAATAATGAAAGTGTTGAGCAGTACTCTCAATCAAGTCCCAAGCATCATCAACTTCCATACTCATGATTCTACCACCCGTTGAAGCATCAATCATTAGCCTAGTAGAACTATCAACATCGTTGTAGAAGACATGCAGCAGGGTCCATTTTTGTTGCCTATGATGGGGGAACAACATCAGCAATTCCTTGAATCTTTCTCACCCCTTGTATAGAGACTCTTCATCTTTCATCTTGAATGCAAGAATTTGATTCATCATCTCAGCGGTCTCCTTTGGTGGAAAGTATTTGTTGAGAAATGCGTTTGTTAACTCTTCCCAAGTTGTTATAGAGCCAAGAGGTAGGGCCTTGAACTAAGCCTTGGCCCTGTCTCGTAGAGAGAATGAAAAGGCTCGCAGGAAAAGCGCATCTTGGGATACCTCATGGATCTTCACAGTATCCATTAGCTCAATAAAAGTGACCAGATGTTGGTGTGAGTTCTGAGAAGGTAGACCTCCAAACTGATTCTACTGAACCATGTTGATTAGGGAACGTTTCAGAACTTCGAGCTTGCACCGAAGGTCGGATCACACCAGAAATAGGACCAAGGTGAATTGGCATCACATAATCACCAAGCGTCATACGTGGTTCATGAACCTTAGAGGAGGATCGACCTCCACTCTATCGTTATCCATTGCTTGTTCTCTGGCTTCGCGTTGTTGTCTTCTTCTTAAGAAAAAAGCACGCTCAGGTTTGGGATCGTAGTCGTTGAGATTACCAGTGCTCAGGACTCTTTGCATCTAAAGAAATCAAGTCTGAAAGCAAAGCAACAAAAACAAGATAAAAAATAAAACAAAGACTTAGTCGAACCAATTGTAGGAAAACAACTAATAATAGCAATATTCCCCGGCAACGGCGCCAAAAACTTGATAGGACAAAAACCTACCCACAAGTGTATGGGATCAGTTGTAGCTTTTCAAGTGTCGTTTCCAACGAGGACTGTGTAGTATCTTTAGTAAACTTAAACCGGTAAGCTAAGTCGTAAGAAGGGAAATTCGTTTGACTAATAACTAAGTAAATAAGAAACAAGAATTGCAAGATGGTTGTAAACAATAAAGGAGAAGATTCTAAGACTAGGGATCCCCACAATAATGTCTTGGTAAACTTACAAATATCTGTTTGGAATTAGTCTGAACCTATCTGAAGATAAGCTATCTAAAGTCTCTACTAACTCCTTCCAGACGATAAAAGATATGCCTGAATTCCAACTAACAATCGTTGTCGCGCAGAGCTAATCAAATCTAGACCATTTGGGCACTTATAATCTAAGATCAAATTGGGTTAACATTCGTTGTCACGCTCCGCTAAGTCCAAGCAAGCCTAGGGTTTCTATGATAGCTTAGGATTGCACAAGAGTAATTAGATTGTTGGCGCACAAATAATACGCAGGTTCAATACCTAGTAGTATGATAAAGTAATCTCCTTTCAAAGGCATACCCTATCTAAGTTATCTATTAAGGTTATCTCCTTTCAGACTCAAACCTAATATAAATCTAATCAACTTTAATCAATTGCATTAAGAACTCTGGGATTGAATCAAACAAGGTTTCAGATTTTAATTCAGACAAATATCATGCACAAGTCTACAAATTCATTGTTGGGATCACCCCAACCCTAGAATTATGGGATTAGCCAGACATGTTTGGAGAAACAATCAAAAACATCATATGAATAAAGAAATCATTCAACGAAATTAGAAGAAGAGAAATACTTGATCCAATTTAGGGAAACAATCTCCAATCTTCAGAAATCTTCAAAAGAATTCCAAAAACACCTAGGGCTAGAGAGAGTGGAAAAAGGAGGCAGAAGACGCTGCCAAAAAACCCTGGAAAAAGTATTTATACCATCCTAAAATAAAAATATCGAAAAAATAATAAATTCGGGCCGCGGGAGCGTTGGCACGGTTTGTGACAGAACCGCACAGTTTGTCACAAACCGTGCAAACTCGCAGAAAGGCGTTAGAGGGCTGGCACGGTTTGTGGCACGGTCTGTCATAGACCAAACCGTTTTACAGAAGCTCATTCTGGCTGCAGCTGTGATCTGCACGGTCAGCGACAGATTGACACTATTTGTAGCAAACCGTGCCAATCACCAGAAAGGTGTTCTTCGTCTTCGTTCGTCTTTGTATTCGACTGTGCATATCTCCTATGACGTTCATGCATCGTAATGCACCTTCTTTGTCCGCTAAAGTACCTGAAAACATGCAAAGACTCGTGTAGACATCCAAACTAAAGAAAACAATGCAATTAACTAAAATGCAATATAATAACATGAAAATACATAAACTATAGCCTAAATGTATGACCTAAACATATATGAAATGGATGTTATCACCAACCGAACGAATCCGCTCAATCATAGTGTCTTTATCACTCCATTCTTCATCATTAGTAAAGTGAGAAGAATAATCGGATATCGCACATTCGTTATCACTAGAATGATCATATTATTTAACAATTATATATAAATAATTAGGACTTTAAATAAATATCACTCTATCATCAACATCATCATAGATTAACACATTAGTAAGATCAAAATTGTAATTTGTTCATAATTATATCACTAACATCATGTTTACATTAACATAATGTTCTACCCTATGTATGTTCATGGCATACACATTTAATTATCATAATGTCTACACTAACATCGAACTTTGAATTAGCATATTGTAATTACATAATTACCACTCTATCATCAACATCATCATAAATTAACACATTACTAAGATCAAAATTGGAATTTATTCATAATTATAACACTAACATAATGTTTACACTATCTTTGAGTTAACATATTGCAATTTCATTAATATTACTTTATCATCAAAATCATGATAAATGAAAACATTATAAAGATCAAAATTGAAATTTATTAACCCTAATATATAACTAACATATTATTTATACTAACATAATATACTAGCACAACTATATAACAAAACGTGATGGACTATATTTAAAAGACGTACTCGTACATCACCATCATTAATCAAATCAAGCTTGGTTACAACATCTCCTCTTGGTGGGTGTTCATGCATGTAGAATCACATATGTATATTCAAAAAACGCAACGGTTGAATTTCCGACTGTTACGTTTTTTACCATTTGAACTTATGCGCTATTGTATGGCGCATAAGTTCAAACGGTAACTTTTATGCGCTACACTCTAGTGCATACAAATTTACCGGTTCAAAATACTTTAAAAAATTAAAACACTTGTTTTTTTTGTAACATTGAAACACCTCTTTTATATACTAGGATGTAGTGCACTAAAATTATACTTTTTTTATGGACTATATGGTGACGCTTGTGATTTTTTTATGCATTTAAAACGACGATAAAAAATTAAAATTTTTGTAGTGCATAGACGAACCGCCGTAAAATATTACTATGTGATGTAAAGAAAGTAAATGAGAATGTTGAGTAGGACTCAAGTGCATAATGATCTTAGGGTGTAAAGTGATGAGTAATTGTACCCACAAGATCTAAGAGATTGATGGATAAAATTGAAGTGACAAAATTGTAAATATTGTAGTTTTCATAAAAAAAATATTTTAAAAAATTCAAAAAAAAAATTCAGAGTTAATTTTTTGGGGAAATAATTTTTTTTCAAAAATTGGTTTTTTCGAAAATTATTTTATCCCGAATTTGTTTTTCTGTTTTTTTCAAAAGTTATTTTATTTTTATTATACATCAAGTGCATAAATAAGCACAAAAAATGCATTTATAATGAATTCAAAGTGTATATATAAGCTTTGCTCTACTTTCTCCCTATGTCGTTTAGGCTTTTTATTTGCTTTGTTGTAATTTCCTTGCTTGTTTAGTATATGTATTATGTCCGGTGTGCCCAACGCCGATTTATCGGCCTCTCGATTTACCCTATAAAATATTATGTTGGGTAATTCGAATTCTTTCCTCATAAAAAATTGCATATATAAGCACATTTTCTAATGCTCACATAGAATGCATCTTTATTATGATAAAGTGCATGTTGTAATATGTAAATGTGCATGTTTAACATGTATATCAAAAGTGTAAATTTTAGCTAGTGTATGTTAATTATGTTAAAAGTGTATATGTTAGTATGTTAAAGTGCATATTTATCATGCTAAAGTGCATACTTAATATGTTAAAAAGTGCTTATGTAATTATGCTAGAGTGGATGTTCAATATTCCAATTTAAGTAGATGTATAAGTATATTAAAGTACAAGATTAGGATTACTAAAAGTTAATTGCATGTGTAAGTATGTTAAAGTGCATGTTTAGTAATCTAAAATTAAGTATATAGGTAAATATATTAAAATGCATGAATTAATATATTAAAGTGCATAACTAAAATGCTAAAGTGCATGGTACTAATTTTTTTTAAAAAAATATTCACAAAAACAAAAGGGGAAAAAGTTATAAAAAATAATACTGAAAAAAAAAATTACTAATTTTCGGGAAAAAATAATTTTTTTTTTAAAGTTTAATTAAATTTTTTTTTATTATACTTACAAATTTGTCCTCTTTATTCCGTGTGCTTTAATCTTAAATCTTCATTCTTATAATCTAGTTTACAACCTAAACATTTTCGTTGTACGATCGTCACTACGAGAGTGTTAGCTATACTTTTGTTGAATTTTATTGTCAATTTTGTGACCGTTCGGTTGGATCTAATTTATTGAAATTCTCCCTTTTTTTCATGTTCCAAGTAGAGGCGCGATGTATACTTGGAACTTGAAATCTCATGGCCGTGGGATTTGCCTTTGATCGCATTCTCTTTTCATTTTAGAGTGGATGTTCAATTGTAGTTGTTAATCCCGTTCTCTTTTCATTTTATTTTGTTGCAATTTGATCAGCTAAACTGGTTTCATGCAAAATAATAAACCAAATTCAGTAGTACTAATCAACTAAACCCACTTAACCCAAGCATTGATCCGTATAACCATCAGATGACGACAATGACGATTCTTGACCTAAGTTGATCGATTCTGGTTAGATCTTTATTCATACCGTGATTTGTGAGTTATACTGCTAAATCTGCCGTGTTTGGTTGTGTAACTTTTCTTGCCTGGATTTAGGGATCAATTTAATTTACCAACCCTAAATGAGATTGCCTGTAGCTGTCATCCTTTTTTTAGAATTGCATGCCCTGTTTATTTTCCTATCCTTGTGGGGAACCCCTTGGTTTGATCTTGCTATCTTCTTTTGCATTCCTTGCAGATGATAAATATTTGGTAATGAATCTGGGATCTGTAGATTCCCCTCCGGGCGGCCTGAATATTGTCCGGGGATCAAAACTTTCGTTTTGATTGATTTGAAACAACCATCCTCCTCCATTGTGTGTAGCTTGCTTGCTTTTGATTGTGGCAATGGCGGGGGGGTTCTACCGAATTTGCGAGAATTCGGTTCTGTTTTGAAGCCCCTGCCAGGAACAAAGGGGAGATCCTATGCAATAAGCTGATTTCTATTAGAATTTGTTCTTTCTGATAATTCCGGAGATCAATTTCCTTTGGTTTTGAGTGACAAGTAACAAGGAATGGAGGGAGCAAGCTATTGGTGTCATATGTGTTCACAGATGGTGAATCCCATGAGGGAAGGCGAGCTCAAGTGTCCCTTCTGTCTGGGTGGATTCATCGAGGAGATGGACTCCGCCTCAACAAGGTTAGATGAATCTAATTTCAGGCCAGACCGTGCCTTGTCCCTTTGGGCTCCAATACTGCTTGACATGATGGGTAACCCGCGTAGCAGAAGAAGAGTTAGACGGCATTTGCTAGAGGACAACGCTGTAGACGATGATAATGAAAGTGGGGAGAGGCGCGGGGAGGAGGGAGAGGCCGAGTTGGACAGGGAGCTCGACTCTGACTCTATAACGAGGAGGAGGAGGAGGAGTTCGACAGCGGTTCTTCAGTTGCTCCAGGGTGTCTCCACCGAGCCAGAGAGCAACAGGAGAAGGGAGCGGGAGCGTCTTCTCTTGATCAATCAAACTATACTTGTTCCGGGTACTAATGCATCTAACCAGGTCCCAAACTTTGGTCAGCACCCACTTGGGTCACTCGGGGATTATTTCGTCGGCCCAGGTTTGGATCTGTTGCTGCAACATTTGGCTGAGAATGATCCTAACAGGCACGGGACGTTGCCTGCTCAGAAGGAGGTAGTCGATGCACTGCCAACCGTCAAAATCAAAGAGAATCTGCAATGTTCCATATGCTTGGATGACTTCGGAGTGGCTTCTCAAGGAAAAGAAATGCCTTGCAAGCACAAATTTCACAAAGCATGCTTAGTTCCATGGCTTGAGCTCCATAGCTCCTGTCCGGTGTGTCGGTTTCAGTTGCCTGCTGACTCAGAGAACGGGGTCAACAACGACAATCGTCATGGCAGAGGTGAGTTGAGAGCCATAGAGGAGGGAGGTGGAACTGAGAGTAGTTTTACCTTGCCTTGGCCTCTGAGTACGTTCACTTCATCTGCTTCTACCTCTCGCAGGAGCTCTTCGTTGACCCCATCAGCATCATCTTCCGGTGGCCCTGGAGCTACTTCTGGCAATTGATTCGGGTGTTGACTTTGTTGTATCTTTCTTGATTTTCCTTGTGCGTTGATCGTGTACATAGTGTATGAATTACTAAAGTTAACACATCTGCTGCGGGCGGGTTTGTATTATATTGTGGCTCCACTGCCCAGTAATGATATTCTTTGCTTCCTTCTGCTTTTCTCCTACTTTGCCTTGTCATACAATCATACATATAAAACACAACAAACTTTCATGCTTCATACAGGCATTGTCAGAACAGAGAAATTTCCGCTGGGTTTTTTCATTTCTTTTTTTAAATAGTTCTCAGGGCCAAAACCCAAAATCCAAAAATCATACAGCATATGAAACGATTCAAGAAGAGTGCTTGACTACCCACTCCACCAAAGTTGACACACCGTATCCAGTTGCTGCACGCTTTTTCTCATTCCAAACAGGACCAGCCATGTCTATGTGTGCCCACTGAACTTTCTCATCCACAAACTGCAAACAAAACCAACAATTAGCAATGAACTGTTAATGAGATTCATCTACATGAACCTGGCAAATCATTTACTGCTATGCCCCTCAGGAAGAATGAACCTGTGAGCTGAATTAGTGATGACCCACTGTCATATTGGAAAATAAAGGCTCCTGGTAACCGTGTAAATAATGGTTTACTCCAAATGCAAATGGGAATTGTGTCAAATAATTTACCTGTTTCAAGAAGAGGGCTGCAGTGATTGCGCCACCTTGACGACCACCTGTATTAACCATGTCAGCAATTCCTGATTTCATGGACTCCCAATAGCTTTCTTCCATGGGCATCCTCCATAGTTTCTCTCCAGCAACTTCTGATGCTGTTAGTACCTCTTTGGCAAGGTCATCGTTGGGTGTGAATATACCTAAAACGAAAAAGGCAGGATGAAAATATCACAGGAGAAAGATAACTTATGGATTTACATCAATCAGAACATATAATATAGGTTATCTCTCCTTGGGTTGGGTGTTTCAATAAAAAAAATGGCAATAAACACATCAGAAGGATGATAGATACAGACTGGATATATTTCATGTTAACTTAAGTTATGTTAAAAACTTATTCAAGGAATAATGAACAAAAGTACAAAACCATATAGAATCAACCCGAAAATATAAGATTTAAGTGTGCTCTGCATATTGTGCACCAGGATGAACTCCACCCGAACCATCACATTTTGATAGCAAATGCACTAGATCTGTCTCCCTACAAGAATACAGACTTGCACTTCACATATTGTGCAGGGGCAAATAGGATGTGCTATACCTGCAATAGAAGGTCCCAGAGCAACTATACAAGCTCCAGTTAATGTTGCCAAATCTACAACCTGCAAAATGGTTAAACGTGATTATAACAAAAACCTCCAGGAATTTGTCAATGGAGGAAGTCCTATGTGTAAACTCAGCAGGAATGTAAAACGACTTATATTATACAAAACAATTTTGCATGTAACCTGTAGACCCTGTATTGTCCTTTCAAACCAGCATCGCGTTTAAGGGTGTTATTTTTTCTTTCAATTTTACATCTTTGCACCAAATAAATAACATAAATAAAGTTACAGAATTGTTAAGAGAGTCACCTTTTCTACACCTTGGTTACAAGCATAAACCAAAGCATCTGCAAGTGTAAGTCTTCCCTCTGCATCAGTGTTGTTCACCTGGGAAAATTGGTAGAGAGATTCTTATTATCAAACAGGACTTGATATACTTTAACGAATTGGTAAGTATGTTATTCCGTGTTGCTATACAACTGACATTTGGGTGTTGCACCATGTTCCATTACGTATTGAAAAAGCAAATCTACAAAGTACAATGAATAGTGTCTGCATATTACTAGCAAGAAAAATCCCATCATCAAAAGACCATCTCTGAAAGTGCATAGGCACCTCAATTGTCTTCCCATTTGAAGCAGTAACAATGTCTCCAGGCCTCATAGCATTTCCACTGATCATGTTCTCACAAGCAGCAACAATGAAGTGAACCTGCACAACAAGATCTATTGTGATACCCAGCATATATTAATCAGGGATAGTTATTTATTCACGATAATCACGTGTTGTAACATATTGATTCACACACAAAAACAGGACAAACAAAGGCAATAACAGAAAAAACAGCTGTACCTCAACTCCAGGAGGTTTGATCAGACCAATGGCTTTTGCTGCTCCAAGAACTGCGGCAGAACCTCCCATATCAAACTTCATAAGCTCAATCAAACAGCCTGGTCCAGTTTTAATGTTGTAGCCACCACTTAAAATAACAAAAATGAATGCAGAATTAGTCAAGAAGATAAGGAGATATGGAGTTACAGACAATACACACACTATGAAGATTGAAGAGGTTGGTCAGGAAGAAAAACTTCCCTTTATGCTTCAATATAAACTTATTTGATAAAGTATAAGCACACCTGTCAAAGGTCAGTCCTTTTCCAACAAGTGCCAATTTGGCTTTAATCGGTCCAGATGGTGGTTTGTAGCACAAGTGAATAAAATGAGGCCCGTTGGAGGAAGCTGCAGCAACTCCAAGGTAGGAACCCATTTTCAATTCCTTGCATTCATCCTCATTCAAAATTTTTGCAGAAAAAACATCACTAAACATGGAAGCAATCTGAGAAGCCTCTTCAGCAAGCACTCCTGAGTTATAAAACAAGAAAAACTTTCAAGGATACTACAAACTATATTGTATCTATTCAAAAAGAGCACATTAAAGTTTCCGCATCAGTTTGTTTCATCACTTTTTTATATTTGCAAAATGCAAACCACCATCATATATATAAGACCATTATGACATTTCATAGAAACACAGCTGAGACAAAATAGCTACTTGGAGCTATTGGCTATTGCCAATCTCAACTGATTAAATGAAAATGCTGCTGTTACTGTTTTTCACTACCAAGGTGTTCCTGGAATATAATTACAGTTACTTTCTTTTATCTAGTTCTTACTTTAAATTCATAAACAAGGACTTGACAAACCTGGGGTGAGCACATTTGGCGGCGCATTCACAAGCTCCTTGCCAAAGATGACCCCTGAGCAAACATCTTCTACATACTTAAGCTTCTTATCCAAATCAGGCCCAGCTCCCAAACCAACAATGTCTAGTGACTTGAGCACTGGATTCTTTGATTCAGATTTAAACCTATTATCTTCATATATCCCAAGAATGGTACCTACAACCAGAAAACTAGAGTAATCAATTCACACTAGATGGACATATTGATGCATAGACCGCTATCATTCTCACGTAGCAAAGAAATAAGTACCAGAAACAATAGCAGAGACAATGTCAAGCTTGGATTCAGCAGAAAGCCCATGAGGTGAAGCAAGAGTGACAGCGATATTGCTTGCTTTAGCTGTCTTTGCAGCAGAAGCAACAACTTCACCAAGGCTCTTGTAAGCAGCAGATGCACCGGATTTGGAGCCAAGTCCTATTAGACCAATCCTCTTGGAACCTAATCCAGGAAGCCTTAGAACAGTAGACTGGCCAGCCTTTCCAGTAAAATCTTCCTCAGAAGTCGCGTCCGACAACAAACCTCCTAATTGCGAATCCAACATGTTTAGGATGGAGTTCTCAAACTTCATGTTTCCATCCTTGGCCATGTCTTCCTCCGTAACACCAACCGCTAGCAAATCCCCATTCCATTCCACCAGGTCGACGTCTTTCGCAGTAAGCGAGATCTATGCCGATTATAGTCAACGAAATTCGCAATTTCAAATACTGATAATCGAAAAAACAAACAAATTGCAAGCATCAAGATGAGAGGGAGATGAGGAATCAAAATCAACCTTGAGCTGATCGACATTAACGGGAGAGGTGAGACCAAGAGCGGCCGGAGCGCGAGTATGCGCAACCATGGCGATAGACTTGGAGCTTCGCGAGCAGAAAAGCGGTTCGGATGAAGAAGGAAATCCAAACTTAAGGACAGGAATCGGTCTCAGTCTTCTGGCGATTGAACAACATGGAGTTCTTGATGAGCACGCTACTAGGGACAATACAGCTCTGGCAGCCATTTTCGCCTTGAGCAGCTACCTCTGTATTTATACTTCGGTGCAGATTAACCTGCTGTTTTTTCGGTCATCCGGAAAAAAAAAACGGATACTGTTTTATAGTCTTTTTCCAGTTGTATTTATCCCCAAGGAAAAAATATTGGTGACTCATAATTCAACAAGGGAAGTGTTTTTTTTATTTCTACCAATTGTACAGAAAAACCAGCAGTTGTAAAGTTGTCGACCCCTTCAATGGTGGCTATCGACCCCGGTGTTGTAATGCACAGCCTTGACCCACCTCTCCCTCTCACCGCTTTCACATCGAACCACCGAGCATCCAGTTTGCAACCCTCCGCCGTGAATCCACACCCACCGAATCCCAATCGCACCCACAAAAGAATCAGAGATGAATGGCGGTCCGCTTGCACTATTGAGGGCGTTAGGTTTCAGAGAAGCACAAAGGGGCGCCTCAAAATCGAGACCCAAAAATCAGAAATTGACGGAGATGACGGTGGTCGTTGGCTCTTCTAGCAGATCTGGAATCCTTAATCCCTTTTTGAAGGATCGCAGATTGAAAGATGACGGTGGTGTGTGGGATTTGGTGTTCCCATCTCCCACTCTCTGCCTCAAAACCCATATGGGGTCAAATCGATTCTCGGATCAGAATCAGTGGCCTCCTTCTATTGCTCTCGGATGGATCGATGTCATCAATCTGGGCCTTTCCTGGCCAAAACATGGTGGTTCATTACCCGCCGGAGCTGAATTCCGATTTGGCGACTCTGAGAAGTACCAGTAGCAGTATGTTTGTTGTTGTTTTACTTTCTTGACCCCTCAGAACATGAACTCTAGCAATGGGAATGTGTGGCTTTGTTTCATCCGTTCTTGATTGCATCCTTTGCCTTTGTGATATACTTAATTCTCTTGTGGAGCTATTTTTAGGTTTGATTTGAGATTGGTCTAGTTACCTTAAGGAGGTTATCTCTCTCAACACTTACAGTGGCAACGTTAGCTTTCACAGAAGAGTTCTCCTTTTTCAAGGATTTAAGTTCACTTCAAGTGTCATTGTAACAAGTACATGGAACGGTAGAGGAACTAGTAATTTTTCAATTTTCTCTTTAAGATCATGACATTATTCCTTAAATAGTGTGACTTCTTCCTGACTTTCTTGGTACTCTTTATACATTCTCTTAACAAGTTTGATTAGAGAGTTTTTGTTATAAGAGTTTTTGATCCAAGATTTTGATTCATCATCAGTCATCACCCAACGAATCAATGAAGGCTTTCTTCTTGTCATTCCCATGATCGTCACCTTCGGGGCAAGTTTTAGCATAGCGTTCCTTTTCAGGAAACTTGAGCAAGTGACATCCTTGATGTTCCTTCTTTCTCCATTGTTCCCTCTGAATTTTCCTTTGTTATATAGGAAATGTATAACTTTTGCGATAAGGAAGTTTCTTCATCATCATATTCTTCTCCCTCATGTCCTTCTTTTTCAACGTTTCGAAGGGCTTTCCGCACTTTAAGTGTGATTTCATTGTTGTCTCATTATCCTTCTCTTCATACTCTATAATTTTGCCAAATAACTCATGGAGAGTTGAGGTAACATTGAGAGGATTTTCCTTCAGAAGCCCCTTAGTAAGCTTGTACTTGTGTCCAAGACCATCGACTAAGGCTAAGATCTTCTCGTTGGGGAGAATTTCTTCCTTAGTTACTCCAAGAGCATTCAGACAAGTGCAAAAAATTCAAATCAAGATTGATAAGAAGAGATGGATTCACCTTCTTCCATGGCAAAGTTGTAGAAGTCCTTCGCATTGAAGCGATGACTTGCTTTAAGATCCTCACTTCCCATATGCATTTTTTCACAACATCCCACATATCCTCGGTGGATGCACATGTAACCACCTTTGGCATGTCCTTGTGAGATGTACATAGTGGGCTTAAAATATTTTTTCATGCCCTTGTAGTCATCTGGTCTCCAGAGTTCAGACTTTCCTACCTAGGCAGTTTCAACTTTGAAATCACCAACTTCATTTGCAAGTCAATCCTAGTAGTCATTACTTTTGACCTACTTGGTGAACAAGACTTTTCAAGTATCATAGTCTCCAACTTGAGGAATGGAGGTTGGTTGTTTCCAAGTCCAATATCATAGTTTGCAGGAAAAAATATTTTTACCTATTGTAACACCCCAAACCCGGGGTGTCACAGTGCTGTGGATTCCCCCGGAACCCACCAAGCAAAGGAAACAAACAGAATAATTATGACGGTGAAAGCGACTTAAGACTGGAACTCAATAAAATTAATAGTGAAAATGAAATGAATGTCTAACACAACGTCAACTAGACTCAACAATAATGATAGAGTACAAGGCGAAAATACAAAACGAAACTCCATAGACTAAACTAGCACCACTATCGAGCACCTCCAACTCCTTAATGTAGCTTTTTAAATTATGCAGACCTAAACCATGTAATCGAAAGAAAACAAAACCAAACAAAAAACCATAGGGTAACCTGGATTAGTAATTAGGATCTCAGCAAAGAACCCGCAATCGAATCACAAATCAACGAAACAGACAAATTACAAACAAATTTTAAACTCAATCAATGTAGAAAGTTTACTAAGATAATCAAACAAACAAAACAAAATCACAACTTAGTAACAACACACAAAATAACACACACAAGACAACACACCCAACACACAAGACACAAAACGCAACATCGATTGACCGACCACAACACGCCATACATTCAAGCAACCTCTGTTTTGCCATGAGAGGCTAAACCATAATCCTAATATATTGTGTTCCATAAATAAGACACATAACAAGGTAACCACGAAAAATATTCACTCGATGCAACAATATAATCAAGAAATGCAGTCGTCATGCATGTCAAAGCCAAGGCAATCAACAAAATAAGTCTTGGGAGACTTACCTCGAAATCAAGCAATAATAGTCATCGAAGGATGATCGTCATTCAAAATTCGGCCGAAACAAGCCATACAAATAGAAAACATTTATCATTACAACAGCCATTGAAAACGAAATTATAAATGAAAGACCCCAAATTTCAGAATCTGAGAGTCAAGTTGAAAAATATAAAAACTAGACTAAACGACATCCTAGAATCCTCATATTTTACAGAGAAACAGTATTAAGCGTTATAAATCCAATGCCTTAAGATTCACCATAATCAAACTTCAAACGAAAGATATATCAGTAATATACTGATCGCTACTTTGTAGTGTTTATCTAGGAGTTGTTACCGGTGTTTTGAGTACCATTTGGATGAGTTTAGAGCGTTATTGTGGAGTATGGAGTTGAGGAGAAGGAATATGAGATTGGTGGTGTAGAAGAGCTTAATTGAAGACTTAATGAAGATGGAGAAGAAAGCCACGAGAGAAGACGAAGATCAGAAGTGAAGGAGAGCAACAATGAATTTTCCGCGGTCGCGGAAATTCTGTCGCGGTCGCGGAAAACCATCATCAGACGCGCGCGAGCAGATTTCGTCCGAGATTATTATTTTACTTTATTTTCTTTATTTCTTTTTCTTTTACTTCCGTTTTGTTATTTTATTTTATTTTCCTTTTTAGATTATGTTTCCTATCTTATGGAAACTAGGTTTTGGTTTAGGTTTATAACCTATTCCCTGGCAGCCACTTTTAATTATCATCTTATCGAATATCAGTTTACGTATTGTTTTTCCCTTTGAGTTTTTGTTTCAAGACTATGAAAAACTAAGCAGCCTTTGCTTAGTCCGACAATTGAAGCCTTCATTTGATATATGATTGTGAGGTTATAATTCTATTCATATTCCTATTGATTATATCTTTTCTCTTGAGCTTATTCCTATTGATTCTTGCTGATTTGACTGGCCTGATCACCTAGTTGATATTAGTAATTGTCTATTGCTAGGATTTGGATATTTCGAGTTGAAATCCCTTATCTTGTGTAGCAAACATGATATTCTAGGACTAGTTGGACTAGTTTGTTGTGAAAGAGAATTGATTATGTGTTAAATGCTGTGAGTTGTGGTGTTGCTATGATACCCCGTATTTTTATAAGGTTATTTTGGGAATTTTGGAATTTTCCCGAGTACACGTTTAGTACGTCGGATTTAATTCAGGTAGCTTGAGACATTCTGTAATGTGCTCTGTATCTGTAATATTTTTCTCAGTGAAATAAAATACAGACGACGTGCTTCAGATGTTTATACGCATTCGCGTACGATAATTTTTATCCCGGGTTAATGTCTTGCTCGTTCAAGAGCTGAATGGGCGGGAAAAGGCAAAAACGGCGACCGCCGTACAGTAACGGTGCCCGCCATCGCTGGGCCCGAAGTGTCAGGCCGTCGTCTCCTACTCTGGGCTCGCCAGGGCTAGGAACGGCGACCGCCGTAATTACGGCGCCCGCCGCAGCCCCGTCGTAGGCAAAGTTGCGGCGCCCGCCGTGATTACCCAGCAGTCTTTAACCGTTGGTCGCCGGAGACGTCTGGCAAGGCGCCGATTTAGCCTCGCCACGTCTCGCTTAGACCATCGCGGTGTCCACATGATCTGTGGCTATAAAAGGAAGAGGATTGGGGTCAGATTCATGCACAAATCAAGCTGAAATCCTCAAATCATCCTCTCGCCGGAGTTTGTGCCCTCGCCGGAATTCTGAAGCTTTCGCCGGTGTCGTTTGGTGGTGTTTCCAGAAGCCCTTGTCAAGCCCTTTGGTTGCCTTTGGAGGTTGGAACCCAGGCAAGGCAAAGAGGGGTCGAAACGCGCATCTTTTTGGTGAGTTTTTCTCTCGTTCTGTCGTCGGAGCTCTTCACGGCGACCGCCGTGTTCTTTACGGCGCCCGCCGTGATGAACTGCGGCGACCGCCGCCAAGAACGGCGACTGCCGCCAGTGCCCAGAATGCCTTTGTGGCTTTGGCTTGGTTGGTTGTCGTCGTGGCGTCTTTCCTTTCGATTTCTTTCGCCGTTTTTAGATTCGTACTGTTGTTATGTCGGATCTAACTTAGGGTTCCTTTTATGGGTCGACTCGAAGGTCGTTGTGCTGTCGGAGCTATACCCGTGTCGAGCCCGGAATCTCGTCGTTGTCGTTAGGCTTGTTTCTATTCTGCGGATTAAGGCAAGTGGCGGTTCGCTCTTGCTCATCGTTTCCATATTTACATTGATTATCAGTTGTTTATCTGAGTAATTAATTTGGAACGATTATTACTGTGTTCTTCTGGAAGTGATTTATAAACTGTTTTGAAAATCATATAATAGGTTGTATATCTGTTAGAACAACGCTATTATCTGTGATCGCCTTTCGGGCCTTTATGTGGATTTATTCTGTAACTGTGATTGTGTTGTATCTGTGTGGTTAGCACTGTTAGTTAGGAATGTACTCGGACTTCGTCCGGTCGTTTCTTTATAATCTGGTATCGGGGTGACTCGTCTCCATCTGGTACTATTCTAAGATCATGATCGGTCTCTTTCACAAGTGTTTAGAGACAGGACACTTAGCTGGTGTCACAAACCTTTCGGTGTACGTCACTCTCGACGAAACGTATACTAAGATGTGTCGTCCCAATGGTGGGGTACACATGTAAAAGTCTAATAATGTGATGTGTGGTTTGTAATATAAATCAGATAAGTGCTACTCTGACGCACATAATTAATAAACCTTCGGCGAGTAGTGTAGCTAAGTTATAGTGCAGCTAGGAAAACTCGTCTCGACTTTGATCATAGTACGTTCTCTTTCCAATCTGGATTCGCTGTATGCGATGAGGTTGGTCGTGACCCGAAGCATCTCAGTCAACTTTTAAATCATTATTGTATGATTCTGTAACATTCCAGATTTGTCATAATTCCTTAAAGACTCATTTCCATTGGAGTCTTCTTTCGAGTCGATTTCTGTGAAGATTCAGTCTTCCAGAATCTTCTCTTGTGCATACCTCTTGTTTATTCCAGTAGGAGTATGATGGTTGACTATCGTCATCGGTTGTTATTCGAGAAGCGATGAGTCTAACCTAATATGACTGCTTCGGACCATTCTGTTTTGTACCCTTGCTAGTCTATTCAAGTAGACTAACCCACGAACTTTGTTCTATGCATGTGGGCTGGTGTCATCCGTTCGATTCGGCACATCAGTTAGAAAGTAGCTCAGAAGAATAGAAGGACTATGGAGTCGACGGTGGTTTTCGAATGTTTGAGTTATTTCGTTAATCAGGTTGAGATCTTTTGGACAATGACTTTGGTTGTAATGTACTTTCTAAGACTTCCGCTGTGTTTGGTTCAAACTCTGTGTTAGCCTATTCGGGATTGGGTTGTAATCCCGTAACTCTTGTTTCCTTGACAATGTTATATTTTGGAATTGAATGCTTTGATCATTATGTATCATTTGTATTTCATAAATTGTGTTTAAACGGTAAAGCCTTGGGTGATCTCGGTAAGGAACACTGGGGTCACTGGCAGTAATACCTTTCCAAAACGGGTTAAGTTTTGGGGGTGTTACAGTTGTGGTATCAGAGCCAAAGGTTTTAAAACGGGTTTGGAATTTTTATATCATTTATCCGTTTTTGAAAATGCTTTTATATTAATTATAATTAATATAACGTTATAATTAATTTAATTAATTTATAAGTTATAAGTTTTATATAAGTTATAATTAATATAAGGTTAAATTCATAAGAATAATTAATATAAGGTTAATCTTATATTAATTATAATTAATATAAGGTTAATCTTTAATTGTAATTAATTATAATGTCAAATATTATTCTTAAATTATAATTAATTTAATTAATTTATAAGTTATAAGTTTTATATAAATTATAATTAATATAAGGTTAAATTCATAAGAATAATTAATATAAAGTTAATCTTATATTAATTATAATTAATATAAGGTCAATCTTTAATTATAATTAATTATAATGTTAAATATTATTCTTAAATTATAATTAATTTATAAGTTATAAGTTTTATATAAATTATAATTAATATAAGGTTAAATTCATAAGAATAATATTATAACGTTATATTAATTATAATTAATATAAGGTTAATCTTTAATTCAAATTTTATGATTAACCTTATATTAATTATAATTTATATAAAACTTATAAATTTTGACTTGAAATATTTAAATCAAATTTTACATTTTTGTTACATATTTAAATATGGTCAAATTCATAAGAATAATAACTTAAGCCTATTTTAACCTAAATTAATTTTTCTACACTTTAATTTGGGGTTAAAATATACCATCAACTCAGAATATTAAAAATAATAAGTTTGGGCAATTTTTATAATTATGAAAATTTGTTTGAGGACTATTCTACCACAAACCAAAAACTAGAGGGCCAGATTGCAATTTCCCCAAAACTATTCCTGTAATTTCACAAAAAACCAAGGGGCAAAATAGTCTTTTCACACATTTGGACGGAAATTTTAACGGAATCCGTCCATGGGTGGTCGAATGTAACAAAAGTGTCACTTTTGGGTGGTTTAAAATCAATAGGTTAAATCCGGGTGGTTTAGTGCCGAAAGTGACATATAGCGGGTGGTTCCCTGCAAAAACCCCTAAAAAGAATTTTAAAAAAACACCGTTCATAGTCGTGTCTTTTTTATAGTCTGATGTAGTAAGCTTGCTTCTATGTCTATTCTATGTCTAGAAAGACTAATTCCTTCCTTATTGTTCGGTAGGATGAGTGTCTGCTTTTCTGTTGGTAGGGGGTCGGAAGACGCCAAGTCGGACCAGCCGAGGCTAGATTTTCCGTTGCCTCAGCGATGTTTCAAGGTTGGAGGCCCGAGTAGCCCGCCCGAAGACGTCAAGCACGTTCTCCCCGAGTCAGTTGTCCTTGTAGCTAGGGATGCTATGGTCCCTGAGCCTGCACCTGTGCCGCCACTAAGGGTGGAGGAAGTACAGGAAGAGGAGCAGAAAGATGAGTTGTCAAGGTATGAACAAGGGGTTTACCAAGACGACTTTCTGCTGGGACCAATTACAGAGGAGATCGAGTACGAGGAGGAGGAAGAGGAGATGCTTGAGATAGATCCTGTCGAGGACGAGGATATGATTGAGGATGAACCCGAGGATGAGGATCCCATAGAGGATGATCCAGAGGAGGACACCGAGATGGACCTGGAAGAACAGAGCCAGGAGCCAGACAACTTGAGGCACTTGCTAGTGGACAGTCAGGAGCCGGGGGTGCAGTTTATTCCCCCCAGTCCAGAACTATCACCAGTGTCGGCTTATGCACGCATGACTGATGCTGATTGGGAGGCACTGTTCACTGAGCACGGTATTAGGAGGAGATCAGAGGCTGAGTTGAGAGAGATCCTTCGCCAGAGCGAAATGAACTCTCATATGGAGCAGCAGCAGCAGATGGATCAGGCGATCGCTAGCGCTCAGAGGAGAGTTGGAATTGGAGGACCTCTTATAGACGATCCTTTCTTTTCCACAGCTGAGATTGGAACTGAGTCACCAGAGCCGTGTGACCCAGGACCAAGCAGGGTGCGAAGCTCATCACCAGAGCAGGATGGTGAGCCAAGCCCGAAGAGACCTTGCATGGATAGCCGGTCTTACAGGAGACGTCTTGGAACGCCTTAGTGCGGTTTGGCGTTGCCTAGTGTCGTAGCTTCTTTTGCTAGTGTTTCAGTTGTGTTTGTGTTTTGTTTCAGTGTTTTGGCTAGTGTCTGTGGATTTTCTAGAATTCCGAGCAAGTTCTGTTTTGATGCTCGAAGATTTGACTCATGTGTTGCTTGTGTAAAAGTTCGAAGGTTCATCTATAAAATGTCAAGTTGATCTATTCTGAGTAATTTATTTACATTGGTATATTGCATAAGTATATTGCATAATATTAATGTATTGAATGCTTGGAATTGGATCGGTAAACAGATGGTGAACCCAAGAAGCACGAGGAACTCGACTCGAGCCGGTGCTGGGACTAGCCAAGATCCCAGGCCAGCAGGAAGAGGTGTTCAGGATGAGCACGAGTCAGAGTCTCGCGTCCAGCATAGGCGTGAAGGTCAGGATCAGACCCAAGCGCCGACACTGTTTGATGCCGCAGCTGTTGAGGCGATTCGCGGGATTGTGAGGCAGGCAATTGCAGATGTATTGAGACCCAGTGCGCCTCAAGCGCAAGAAGTGCCTACTCACCCAGCGGTTCCTGATGTTGTGGAGCCCGGAAATCCTGTGGTTCAGGAGAATGCCGTCAGGGCTAGAGACAGCTATGGTCGCGCTCTTAAGACCATCACTTCCATGAGGCCCGATTGCTATAACGGGAAAGGGGAGCCAGTAGCAGTGACTCATTGGTTCTCCCATATGGAGAGGCTGTTTCGGAACGTGGAGTGTACTGAGGCCGAGAAGGTCCATATCGCTTCTCTTCAGCTGAAGGAGGAGGCTAGCGAGTGGTGGGAGAGCACAGGTTTGACTGAGAGCCCAGTGTTGACTTGGTCGATGTTCAAGACCAAGATGGTTGATCGCTTTTTCTCTCGTGCTATGAGAGAGGAGAAGCATAAAGAGTTCTGGTACCCAAATACGGATGGTCTGAAAGTGACCGAGTTGGCATCTAAGTTCAATCATCTTTTACAGTACGCCCCTGCCGAGATTACCAGCGAGACCCAAAAGATCTGGTACTTCCACGAGTGGATGAGCCGGGATATCAAGCCGTTAATGGTGCACCACACATGCTCTACCTTGGAGCAGTATGTGGATTGTGCCTATAAGCTGGAGATAACTCTAGAGGAATCGACCAAGAGGCGCAACCGACAGAAGTCGATGCAGAACCAGAACCAGGGAGGTGGCTTTAAGCGCCCTGCACCACCGTCTAACTTTGCCAAGTCCGGCCGAGCTAAGACGGAGATGGCACATGGAGGATCGACTCAGCAGTCAGGGCAGACCAGGAGTTCAGTTCAGTGCTATAACTGTGGCGTTGCTGGCCACAAGAGCAACGAGTGTCAGAAGGAGAAGAGATCGTGCTTTGGGTGTGGACGTGATGGTCATCTGCAGAAGTTCTGCAAGCAGGGGAAGCAGAAGGGAGTAGAGTCGCAGCAAGGGTCAGTTCATCAGAGCAACCGACCTAGGTTCAAGCCTGCCGAGATTCCTAGCCCGTCAGTTCAGACGACTGCTCAGAACAGGGAAAAGGCCCCAGCTGTTTCTGGAAGTCAGGGCCAACGCTTGTACGAGATGCATGAAGCAGATGGACCCAACGCTCCGATTGCTCAAGGTACTTTATACCTTCACTCTACTTCAGTGTGCATTCTGTTTGATTCTGGTGCTACACATTCCTTTATTTCGGATAGCTGTGTTAGCAAGTTAGACTTAGTGTGCAACGATTCGTGCGACCCTTTCGTTGTTAGTCTTCCTAATGGAGAACGTTTGGTGGGAACCAAGCATCTGTCCGACTTTCTGATTACCATTCAGGGTAAGGAGTTCGAGGCAGATCTGATCTGTATAGCCATGGCTCCATACGACATTATCCTCGGTATGGATTGGCTGACGCGTCACAAGGCGGTGATCGACTTTAGTTCAAGAACGGTGACGATGTCATCTGGGGGCCAGTTCGTGTGCAAGTTCAAAGGTCGGAATGACGCTGATAACGGCAAGCTGATCAATGCGATGGCTGCGTTTAAGCTACTACGACAAGGATGTGTCAGGTACCTTTGCTACTTGGATTCGCCCGCGAAGGATGGACCTGAGGTTCTTGATATTCCTGTGGTGAGGGAGTTTTCGGATGTCTTTCCGGAAGAAATTCCTGGATTACCCCCGAACCGTGACGTAGAGTTTTCAATTGATCTTGAGCCTGGTACGGCGCCGATTTCCAAATCACCGTATCGGATGGCTCCAGTTGAGATGCAAGAGTTGAAGAATCAACTTGAAGATCTTCTTGACAAAGGTTATGTCAGGCCGAGTGCATCGCCATGGGGTGCTCCGGTATTGTTCGTCAAAAAAAAGGACGGATCGTTCCGACTTTGTATCGACTACCGAGAGTTGAACAAGGTGACGATCAAGAACAAGTATCCTCTGCCTAGGATTGATGACTTGTTGGAACAGTTGCAGGGAGCAAAGGTTTTCTCCAAGATCGACCTGAGATCGGGTTATCACCAGCTCAGAATTCGTGAATAGGACATTCCTAGAACTGCGTTCAGGACCAGATATGGTCATTACGAGTTCGTAGTGATGCATTTTGGGCTTACAAATGCTCCAGCTGTCTTTATGGACCTGATGAATCGATGTTTTTACCAGTACTTGGACAAGTTCGTAGTGGTCTTCATAGACGACATTCTGATCTACTCTCCGAGTGAAGAAGTCCACGAGGAACATCTGCGGATTGCTTTGTCAATCCTTAGACAACATCAGCTTTATGCTAAACTGTCCAAGTGTGAATTCTGGATGAAAGAGGTGGCTTTCTTAGGCCACGTGATCAACGAGAATGGGGTTATGGTTGATCCCCAAAAGATTGAAGCGGTGGCTAATTGGACACAGCCCCAGAACGTGAAGGAGGTGCGCACTTTTCTTGGGCTTGCCGAATATTATAGAAGGTTCGTAGAAGGATCTTCAAAGATCGCTCTACCTATGACCAATCTACTCCGCAAGGTCCATAAGAAGTTTGTCTGGAATGATAAGTGCGAGGCCAGTTTCCAGGAGTTGAAACGATGGCTGACCTCGGCACCCGTGTTAGCACTCCCAGAGGGGAATGACGATTATGTGGTCTATAGTGATGCTTCAAAGTGTGGTCTTGGTTGTGTTTTGATGTAGAGGGGCAAAGTCATTGCTTATGCATCCAGACAACTCAAGACTTACGAAGAAAACTATCCGACACATGATCTTGAACTAGCAGCGATTGTCTTTGCGCTAAAGATTTGGAGGCATTACCTCTACGGTATAAGATGCCAAGTCTTTACTGACCACAAAAGTCTCAAGTATATATTTACTCAAAAGGAGCTGAATATGAGACAACGCCGCTGGCTAGAGTTGCTCAAGGACTACGACATGGAGTTGCTGTATCATCCGGGCAAGGCTAATGTAGTAGCCGATGCACTGAGCCGAAAGACAACTCACCAGACTGTAGTTGCTCTACTTACTGCTCAGACCAAGCTAAACCAAGAGTCGTGCGACATTGAAGTTCTGTATGATCAGCGTAGATGTTTCCTGAGTATGCTGGAAATTCAGGCTACACTGCTAGATCAGATCAAGGAAAAGCAAGTCGATGACATCATCTTGGTGAAGTTAAGCAGTGAGGTGATGGATGGGAAAGCTCCTAGTTTCGTGATTCAGGATGATGGATCGTTGTGGTTTCAGGACAGAATCTGTGTGTCAGACACGGAAGGTCTTCGTCAGTTGGTGATGAAGGAAGCTCATTCTTCAGCCTATTCTGTGCATCCAGGCTCCAGCAAGATGTACAAGGATCTGATGAAGAAGTTTTGGTGGCCAAACATGAAGTGGGATGTACCGGACTTCGTGGCTAGGTGCTTGACTTGTCAGAAGGTCAAGATTGAGCATCGCAGGCCAGGTGGTGAGTTGCTACCTCTCCCTGTGCCAGAGTGGAAGTGGGAAGGCATTGCCATGGATTTTGTCACAGGGCTACCCAAGACTCGAGGTCAGAAAGATGCTATCTGGGTGATCGTGGATCGGCTTACGAAGAGTGCTCATTTCATAGCCATTAAGACCACGTGGGAAGTCCAGAAGTTAGCAGAGGTCTATCAGAAGGAGATTGTCCGTTTGCATGGTATCCCTAAGACCATTGTATCCGATCGAGATGGCCGTTTCATGTCGAGGTTCTGGAAGGAGCTTCATAAGGCTATGGGAACCGAGTTAAGGTTCAGTACAACTTTTCATCCTCAGACAGATGGCCAGTCTAAAAGGACTATCCAGACTCTGGAGGATATGCTTAGAGCTTATGTGCTTGATCGTCCGACTAGCTGGGAGGACAACTTGAGTCTGATTGAGTTCACATACAACAATAGCTGGCATGCTACAATCAAGATGGCTCTGTTTGAAGCTTTGTACGGTCGCAGGTGCAGATCTCCGATTTATTGGGACGATAACGCCGACAAGATTCTGCTTGGACCAGAGTTGGTCGAGAGGACAGCTGCAGATATTGCTTTGATCAGGCAGAGAATGTTGACTGCTCAGAGTCGACAGAAATCTTACGCAGATAAGAAGCGTAGGAATGTCGAGTTCGAGGTTGGAGACAAGGTCTTCGTCAAGGTGTTGCCTTCCAAAGGAGTTTTCAGGTTTGGTAAGCGTGAGAAGCTTAACCCTCGCTACGTGGGACCGTTCGAGATTCTGGATAGGGTGGGAACCTTAGCATACCGCTTGGCGTTGCCGCCATCGGCTCACCCGGTGCATAACGTGTTCCACGTATCTTTACTCAGAAAGTATGTGCTAGATGAGTCTCATGTGCTTAGCTATGAGGACATCGAGATTCAAGCTAATGGTACTTATGAAGAGTTGCCCGTGCGCATTTTGGAGCGTCGGGAGAAGCGTTTGCGCAACAAGATCGTGCCGTTGGTACGAGTGTTGTGGTCCAAGTCAGGGACCGAAGAAGTTACTTGGGAGACGTGGGAAACCGAGTCAGATATGCTCAAGCGTTTTCCCGAGTTATTTTCGGCCTAAGTTTCGGGGTCGAAACTTCTTTTAAGGGGGGGGGGATGTGATATCCCGTATTTTTGTAAGGTTATTTTGGGAATTTTGGAATTTTCCCGAGTACCCGTTTAGTACGTCGGATTTAATTCAGGTAGCTTGAGACATTCTGTAATGTGCTCTGTATCTGTAATATTTTCTCAGTGAAATAAAATACAGACGACGTGCTTAGGATGTTTATACGCGTTCGCGTACAATAATTTTTATCCCAGGTTAATGTCTTGCTCGTTCAAGAGCTGAATGGGCGGGAAAAGGCAAAAACGGCGACCGCCGTACAGTAACGGCGCCCGCCGTCGCTGGGCCCGAAGTGTCAGGCCGTCGTCTCCTACTCTGGGCTCGCCAGGGCTAGGAACGGTGACCGCCGTAATTACGGCACCCGCCGCGGCCCCGCCGTAGGCAAAGTTGCGGCTCCCGCCGTGATTACCCATCAGTCTTTAACCGTTGGTCGCCGGAGACGTCTGGCAAGGCGCCGATTTAGCCTCGCCACGTCTCACTTAGACCATCGCAGTGTCCACATGATCTGTGGCTATAAAAGGAAGAGGATTGGGGTCAGATTCATGCACAAATCAAGCTGAAATCCTCAAATCCTCCTCTCGCCAGAGTTTGTGCCCTCGCCGGAATTCTGAAGCTTTCACCGGTGTCGTTTGGTGGTGTTTCCAGAATCCCTTGTGAAGCCTTTTGGTTGCCTTTGGAGGTTGGAACCCAGGCAAGGCAAAGAGGGGTCGAAACGCGCATCTTTTTGGTGAGTTTTTCTCTCGTTCTGTCGTCAGAGCTCTTCACGGCGACCGCCGTGTTCTTTACGGCGCCCGCCGTGATGAACTGCGGCGACCGCCGCCAAGAACGGCGACCGCCGCCAGTGCCCAGAATGCCTTTGTGGCTTTGGCTTGGTTGGTTGTCGTCGTGGCGTCTTTCCTTTCGATTTCTTTCGCCGTTTTTAGATTCGTACTGTTGTTATGTCAGATCTAACTTAGGGTTCCTTTTATGGGTCGACTCGAAGGTCGTTGTGCTGTCGGAGCTATACTCGTGTCGAGCCCGGAATCTCGTCGTTGTCGTTAGGCTTGTTTCTATTCTGCGGATTAAGGCAAGTGGCGGTTCGCTCTTGCTCATCGTTTCCATATTTACATTGATTATCAGTTGTTTATCTGAGTAATTAATTTGGAACGATTATTACTGTGTTCTTCTGGAAGTGATTTATAAACTGTTTTGAAAATCATATAATAGGTTGTATATATGTTAGAACAACGCTATTATCTGTGATCGCCTTTCGGGCCTTTATGTGGATTTATTCTGTAACTGTGATTGTGTTGTATCTGTGTGGTTAGCACTGTTAGTTAGGAATGTACTCGGACTTCGTCCGGTCGTTTCTTTATAATTTGGTATCGGGGTGGCTCATCTCCATCTGGTACTATTCTAAGATCATGATTGGTCTCTTTCACAAGTGTGTAGAGACAGGACACTTAGCTGGTGTCACAAACCTTTCGGTATACGTCACTCTCGACGAAACGTATACTAAGATGTGTCGTCCCAATGATGGGGTACACATGTAAAAGTCTAATAATGATGTGTGGTTTGTAATATAAATCAGATAAGTGCTACTCTGACGCACATAATTAATAAACCTTCGGCGAGTAGTGCAGCTAAGTTATAGTGCAGCTAGGAAAACTCGTCTCGAATTTGATCATAGTACATTCTCTTTCCAATCTGGATTCGCTGTATGCGATGAGGTTGGTCGTGAACCGAAGCATCTCAGTCAACTTTTAAATCATTGTTGTATGATTCTGTAACATTCCAGATTTGTCATAATTCCTTAAAGACTCATTTCCGTTGGAGTCTTCTTTCGAGTCGATTTCTGTGAAGATTCAGTCTTCCAGAATCTTCTCTTGTGCATACCTCTTGTTTATTCCAGTAGGAGTATGATGGTTGACTATCGTCATCGGTTGTTATTCGAGAAGCGATGAGTCTAACCTAATACGACTGCTTCGGACCATTCTGTTTTGTACCCTTGCTAGTCTATTCAAGTAGACTAACCCACAAACTTTGTTCTCTGCATGTGGGCTGGTGTCATCCGTTCGATTCGGCACATCAGTTAGAAAGTAGCTCAGAAGAATAGAAGGACTATGGAGTCGACGGTGGTTTTCGAATGTTTGAGTTATTTCGTTAATCAGGTTGAGATCTTTTGGACAATGACTTTGGTTATAATGTACTTTCTAAGACGTCCGCTGTATTTGGTTTAAACTCTGTGTTAGCCTATTCGGGATTGGGTTGTAATCCCGTAACTCTTGTTTCCTTGACAATGTTATGTTTTGGAATTGAATGCTTTGATCATTATGTATCATTTGTATTTCATAAATTGTGTTTAAACGGTAAAGCCTTGGGTGATCTCGGTAAGGAACACTGGGGTCACTGGCAGTAATACCTTTCCAAAAAGGGTTAAGTAATAGGGGTGTTACAGTTGCATGTATCCTGGTTAATTCCTATGCGTCCTGCTGCTATTGTTCTAAATCTTGATAGTTTCTTGTGAGTTCGATAGTTAGGGTTACCAAGACTAGTTGGATTGGTAACTATTTCAGAATAGGGACAGGAATATTCATAGGAAGGAATAAAGATAATCTAGGACCAATCAATCAAATGAATGGTGGATATTTGTCTGGCTAAGTACTTTTTCCCAATTGATTACAAACCTTTGTTTTTACTTACTTTGTTCACTTGCAAAACAACCAACAAAACCCCCATTTGTTACTTTGGCATACTACTTGCATAAAGAAAGATAACTCCTCCCTGTGGGATTCTACCCTTGCTTGTCTATTCTACTAAGTTAGGTTTTTAAGGATTTACTTTGATTGGGCATCACGACTTTAGCCCCTATCAAATTGGCGTCGTTGCCAGGGAGGCAAGTTTTGATTTTTCTTTGTGTGTGTTTGTGTGCCAATTTTTTGTGTGTACATATCTTATGGTCCACACCCGTGCTACTAACTCTTCGCTTCTAGCTTGTGATACAGAAATTGAGAGAACCCTTTCTAGGAACCGTAGGAAAAACAGAGCTTTGTGTTTTGACAACCCGTGCTTTGAGATGGCAGACGAAACACCGACGTTGAGGCAGTTGACTGCCCCGAACCTGCAACAGCAACCGCTGGCTGTGCAATTCCCTTTGCTGGCGGATGGCATAAACTTTGAGCTGAAATCCGGGCTGATTCACTTACTACCCCACTTTCATGGGATGAGTGGAGAAGACCCCGACAAGCACTTGTCTGAATTCCATGCCGTCTGTACCAGCATGAAGCCACGAGGCGTTACTGCGGACCAGATCAAGCTGAGGGCCTTTCCTTTCTCTCTCAAGGATTCGGCCAATGATTGGTTCTACTATTTGGCACCAGGGAGCATTGATACATGGGCTAAGATGACGAAAGTCTTCCTGGAAAAGTACTTCCCGGCGATGAAGCTCAATAGCCTGAAGAGGAGCATCAGCAACATTGAAAAACAGGCTACTGAGACATTGTACGAGTACTATGAGAGGTTCAAGAGATTGATTTCTAGTTGCCCCTACCATGGGTATTCAGAGCAAGACCTCGTACTTTATTTGTACAGAGGACTTCTTGACGAGGAGCGTCGGATGGTGAATGTAGCATGCGGAGGAAATATCTTGAACAAGACGCCTGTTGCAGCCTTTGAGGTATTCTTTGAGTTATCCGAGGGCTCAAGACAGTTCAGTAAGAGGGCGAGTGCCCAATCAGTCAAAGCTGCAGACTCTCAACCCAATTCTTCAATACTTTCTGAGATGGCTGAGATGAAGGAGATGATGAGGAGATACATGATGAAGGGTGGCCAACAGCAAGTCAAGTCATGTGGGATATGCTATGACACGATGCATCCGACCGATGCATGTCCCACGCTGCAGGAGCCCACTGCTGAGGTGAACGCTATTGGAGGATACGGCCCTTCAAGGCCAAGATATGATCCGTACTCCAACACATACAATCCAGGGTGGAGAGATCACCCAAATTTGAGATACGGAAATCAACAGAGTACTCCTCAAGGCCAGGAAGATCAAAAGTATCACCCGAGGCCTCCACAATTCCTACCGCGCCCACAATAATATCAGCAGCTTGGGGGTCAACAACAACAATATAGAGCTCCATATGACCCAAGACCCCAAGGCCAGAACTCTAGTTCATCTATGTCTAGCGATGACATGATCTGATCTCTCACCTAGAGCGTATCAACGTTGGCAAGCACTACGGCCCAACAAATTCAAGCGGTGGTCCGACAACAGGAGTCTCTAGCTCAGACTGTAACAACGTTGGGAAATACTATGGTCCAATAAAATCAAGAGATGCGGTCAAGTATTCAAAACTTGGAGAAGCAAGTGGGGCAAATCTCCATCGCAGTGAGCAGACTGGAAGCTCGGGACTCGGGAAAACTACCATCTCAAACGGTGGTGAACCCGAGAGAGAACGTATGCGCCATGATGCTAAGGAGCGGAACACAAGTGGAAGACAGTCGAGCTCAACAGAAAGATTTCCGCGACCGCGGAGAAGAAGGCCGCGACCGTGGAATTACTCCTGGAGACGAGGGAAAAATCGGCGTTTTTCCGCGACCGCGGACAGATTTCCGCGATCGTGGAAAAGTTTCTGTTGAAGAGGATATGATCGAAGATTTCCGCGACCGTGGAGAGGAAGTCCGTGACCGCGGAAAAGTCCCTGGAGCCCCTGACTCTCTCGAAGTCGTCCATGATACTTATATTCGCCCAGATTTCCCCCCGCTCAGTTCGTTGAAACCTCCTGCTCCCTTTCCTGAGGCTCTGAAGGATACAAGAAGGGTGGAGAATGACAATGATTTATTTGAGACCTTCAGCAATTGTGAGGTAAATATTCCTTTGATAAAATTAGTTCAGAGCATCCCTCGCTATGCCAAATTTTTGAAGGAGTTGTGCAAGATAAAGAGGAAGAAAGCGGTGAAGGAGAAAAAGAAGGTTAAAGTCAGTGAGAACGTATCCGCTATGCTGTAAAAGCGGTTGCCCAAGAAATGCAGTGATCCGGGCATGTTCACTATTCCCTGCAAGATTGGGGGCACCATGTTTGAAAACGCTATGCTAGATTTGGGTGCCTCTATCAATGTTTTACCTCTTTCGTTGTATGAAGCTTTAGAGGTTGGGCCATTAGAGAAGACAGGGATTGTGATCCAGCTAGCGGACAATTCATACGTGTATCCCAATGGAGTGGTGCAGGATGTGCTGGTGGAAGTTGACAAGTTAATTTTCCTTGCGGACTTCTTTGTGATGGATACGGGGCAAGATAAGCACGCAACCCATGTGATGCTAGGAAGGTCGTTTATGAACACGGCAGGTACCAAGATTGATGTGAGCAGCGGTTTGCTCACAATGGAATTTGACGGGGTGAGGGTCGGATTCAACATCGATGATGCAAAGCGACACCCTCCTGATGGTAACCCCGAGTGTTCAATTGATGTGAGTAACCCAAGTTGAGTGGGAGAGCACCAAGTCGAGCCATGACAATAACTAAGGCACTGCTCGGGAGGCAACCCGAGGTATAAAGTTCGTTTCTTATCTTTTTCCTTTCTAGTAGACTACTCTTGTTGTTATATTTTGTTTCGTTTCGTTTTTGTTTTTAGACTAACATGCAGGTAGGAGACCCGAAGCCTAAATTGAAGACGGTGTCAACCTCGCACCAGAAACTTTTCCGCGGGCACGGAAAATGTTTCGCGGTCTCGGAAATATCATTGTAAGTCTCCTAAACCTAGAAAAAAAAAGTTTTACCGAATGTCAGTTGTCCGAGTTCTACATGGAGTGATGGTGCTCATCATGTTGCCAAGGAGGAGACATTAGCCCCACATTTTTATTTGGCACCGATGATGGCCCGACATTCGACAGCTGACGAGGAGGAACACCAGAGCCCACAACACGATTACATCTGGGCTCCATTACGTGTTCATTGAAGGCCGTGCAGCCCCGTTTTCTTTGATGTATCACTACACCTTACAGTGGATTTATTTGGTTGCATGGTGGAGTTTGTTTTGAAGACCCGCACGACACCAGTGACATGTGATTCTATTGATATACCGCCAGCAACAACTTCCGTGTCCAAGCTACCTCGGCGACGGTTGTGAGTACTTTTCTGCTCTTCCCGGTGCTTAATTTTTTTTTGTCTTTTATTACATTGAGGACAATGCAATGTTTAAGCATGGGGGAGTGTTCCATACTTGCTAGTCGTCTGAGGAAGAGGAGAAAAAGAAAAATAATGAGAAATGAGAAAAAGTCAAAAATAAGAAAAAAGACAAAAATAAATCCTGGGATAAGTCGAAAACCCGAGAGGGCGGCTTAGGTAATAAGCAGGTGGCTTGGACCAGCATTAGGCTGGGGTAATAATTGGTCAAGAGTGATGTGAGTATATGTGAGCCCATCTATTGAAAAATGAAATGAGTGGCTTGGTGAAAACCCGAAAGGGCGCCTTGGCAAAATGAGTGAAAAGAAGAAGAGTGATTATTAGGATTCCTCATTTTTCCTGGCGTGGTGACATAAGAAGAGGTGATATAAGGAGGATTCGGGTAGGTCACTCTGGGAGACATAAGAAGATAGATGGAGGCTAGGATTAGATTGTTTATTCACTCTATGGTGTTCGGGTTAAGCTTGGGGGAAGTACTATGCTTTCCTTTAGGCTTTGTTGTTGTATTGTGTGTTGTGTTTATTGTGTTGGTGCCTTGGAGATTCATGTTTAGGTGCAATTCTTAGTGGAGAGAGTTTTGCTATGCTTCCTGAGACCTTGGGGATTTGATTGGAGGAGTAGGTTTATATTAGCTTATTCGAGGACGAGCAAGGTTTAAGCATGGGGGAATTTGATCAGCGCTACTTTGTAGTGTTTATCTAGGAGTTGTTACCGGTGTTTTGGGTACCATTTGGATGAGTTTAGAGCGTTATTGTGGAGTATGGAGTTGAGGAGAAGGAATATGAGATTGGTGGTGTAGAAGAGCTTAATTGAAGACTTAATGAAGATGGAGAAGAAAGCCACGAGAGAAGACGAAGATCAGAAGCGAAGGAGAGCAATAGTGAATTTTCCGCAGTCGCGGAAAACCATCATCAGACGCGCGCGAGCAGATTTCGTCCAAGTCTATTATTTTACTGTATTTTCTTTTTCTTTTATTTCCGTTTTGTTATTTTATTTTATTTTCCTTTTTAGATTATGTTTCCTATCTTATGGAAACTAGGTTTTGGTTTAGGTTTATAACCTATTCCCTGGCAGCCACTTTTAATTATCATCTTATCGAATATCAGTTTACGTATTGTTTTTCCCTTTGAGTTTTTGTTTCAAGATTATAAAGAACTAAGCACCCTTTGCTTAGTCCGACAATTGAAGCTTTCATTTGATATATGATTATGAGGTTATAATTCTATTCATATTCCTATTGATTATATATTTTCTCTTGAGCTTATTCCTATTAATTCTTGTTGATTTGACTGGCCTGATCACCTAGTTGATATTAGTAATTGTCTATTGCTAGGGTTTGGATATTTCGAGTTGAAATCCCTTATCTTGTGTAGCAAACATGATATTCTAGGACTAGTTGGACTAGTTTATTGTGAAAGAGAATTGAATATGTGTTAAATGTTGCGAGTTGTGGTGTTGCATGTATCCTGGTTAATTCCTATGCGTCCTGCTGCTATTGTTCTAAATCTTGATAGTTTCTTGTGTGTTCGATAGTTAGGGTTACCATGACTAGTTGGACTGGTAACTATTTCAGAATAGGGACATGAATATTCATAGGAATGAATATAGATAATCTAGGATCAATCAATCAAATGAATGGTGGATATTTGTCTGGCTAAGTACTTTTTCCCAATTGATTACAAACCTTTGTTTTTACTTACTTTGTTCACTTGCAAAACAACCAACAAAACCCCCCTTTGTTACTTTGGCATACTACTTGTATAAAGAAAGATAACTCCTTCCTGTGGAATTCGACCCTTGCTTGCCTATTCTACTAAGTTAGGTTTTTAAGGATTTACTTTGATCGGGCATCACGACTTTAGCCCCTATCATATACTCCACTACTATCCATTGCTTTCCAAATTCAAACTCTAACTTGATTTTCCATACAAAATCATAACTTAACTTTCCTAAAAATCATAAAATTATACATACAGAAACTACAGATCAATACGATTCCATCAACATAGCATACATCTAATTCCGATCTAAACTTAATTTATAATTAATTTCCAAAGTACATTACTCAACCTAGTTTTCCATGAATATCGAGAATCACTTATAGATTTTTTATCTCCTTTGGTACAGATCCAAATATCATGACATTTTACTGACATGCTCTCTACGAAGTCACCCATCATCCATAAAATATTCATAAAATTTCGAGTTTAGGAACGTACCCAAATCAACCTTATACTCTGTTGCGGATATAGGGAAGATGAAGGCTGAGAAGAGGGAAGAGAATGTGGAGGGTAGGGTTTGAATGTACATTAGTATTTGTAATGAATTAGGTCTAGCCGAACACACTAATTAGACATATAAAATATTAATAAAAATAAATACTATTATCCATATGTGATATTGTTTAATTTCCTATAATTTCCAAATACTCAAGCTTTCAAATATAGTATACTGACATGATTTATATAGATAAACTATTACCCAAAGTATTATACCAAAACATAAAAACTAACTACTAATTTCCATAATTTTGCAATAAGACATTCAATTCAAACTAGTTCACTTAATCATCGAAATAGATATGATATCTCTTATACAAAAACAAGATTAACAATCTCCATAAAGGATGTTTAGCCCGATGTTATATAGTATCGACTGCAACCCAAGATCCAACGTACTGTCTCTATTGAAACAACCAATAAATGGAAAAGAATGTGATCCACTTTTCAAATCCAATTTTCAAAATCATTCAAACAAATAAAATTTCACTTGAAATCGGGGATATTACATATATCCCCCGTTAAATATAATTTCTTCCTCAAAACTAGAAAGCAAGCAATCGAAACAGCAGAAGCGAAACAACCACTTGTTGCAGGAATATGTTCGTATATATTTATATGATATCCAAATTAGCCAATGTGCATATGCTCAAAATATAGCATAATTAATATAATGCTAAATGCCAATAAAGCAACAATCAACGAACGAGCATAACTCAAACCAATCAGATAACAACGATCATTGAAAACAACTCAAAAGTCTCAAACCAATCACATATCAACGACCATCGAATATAACATAACTCACAACTCTTAAACCGATCTCATAACAACAACAATCCAATATAACTTGGAGTCTCAACCCATCACGTGGCACCCTCTGGACTCAACTCATGGCACACAACGGTTAGCATGCAGCTTTACATGTTGCCCATTATCAAAATATCAACATCTAACCCCGACTGAGATTCTGATTCATCACCCGCCAAAACATTTCATAATTTCAAAAAGGGGTCCCTCCTAGCTACATAGTTATACTCGAGGGTCACTTCCTCAACGACTTACCCCATGCTCATAACCAAACCGGTGGAAACCAATGCAATCAATCGTTCAAGCATTTCAAAAGCCAAGGCAATCATGTAAATAAGTCTTGGGGGACTTACCTCGAAATCAAGAAATAATACTCGTCAAATGGCGATCGTCATTCAAAACTCGGCCTAAACAAGCCATATAAACAGCAAACACTTATCATTACAACAACCATTGAAACACAATTATAAATGAAAGACCCCAAATTTCAGAATCTGAGAGTCAACTTGAAAAATTTAAAAACCAAACTAAACGACATCCTAAAATCCTCATATTTTACAGAACAATAGCCTTCAGCGTTATAAATCCAATTCCTTAGTAATCACCTTAATCGAACTTCAAAGAAAAGATATATCACTAACATACTCCATTGTTATCCATTGCTTTCCAGATTCGAACCCTAACTCGATTTCCATACAAAATAATAACCTAACTTTCCTAAAAAATCGTGAAATTATATATATAGAAACTAGACTTCAATACAAGTCCATCAACTTATCATACATCTAATTCTGATCTAAACTCAATTTATAATTAATTTCCAAAGTACATAAAACCAGTATCCATGAATACCAAGAATCACTTATAGATTTTTATATCCTTCGATATAGATCCAAATATCAAGAAATTTTACAGAAATGCTCTCTACAAAGTCACCTATCATCCATAAAATTTTCATAAAATGTCAAGTTTAGGAACGTACCCAAATCGACCTTATACTCTGCTACGGAAATAAATGGAGGATGAGAAGAGTGAAGAGATTTTGAAGGGTAGGGTTTCAATGTACATTAGTATTTATAACGGTAGATTAGGTTAGGTTAAGATAATAAATTAGGTCTAGCCCAACACACTAATTAGACATATAAAATATTAGGGGTTTTTGCGCCAAATCACCCGTTATATGGCCGATTTTGCTCGAAATCACCCGTTATATCGATAATTATTTTAAACCACTCATAAATGGCCCTCCGTTAACAAGGAACCACCCACGAGCTTCTTCCGTTAGTTTTTCCGTTAAAAAGTATAAAAAGACCAAAATATCCTTGTAAATATATCAAATTTTCAAAAAATGCAATTCTTCCTCCTTCGTTAAGCCAGTGAACCTTTTCTCTGGTGGGGACCTGGCGTTTCTCTGGTGGGTTATCTTCACCAGCTCCTTCTCCAACCGTGATGCCTTCTCAGCTTTTGGATTGGGGGTCACCTAATGGGAAACTGGATTGGGGGATCCAAGGAGTTGAGCTCAACAAGTTGAGAAAATCCGCCTCTTCTAAACAAGATACATTTTCCTGGACAGTCCTTTGAGACAGTGTTCTAAAAATCTCCGCCTACGGCCGCCTAGGTCTCGTCTAGGCGCTAGGCGGTCATCCACCGCCTAGGACCCCGCCTAGGCGAGATGAAGTCTCAGATGTTGTGGAAGCAACACCGTCTTAGGAGATGACAAATGCATAGAACATAGTTATGGGTGAGGCTTTGCAAAATAAGGGCTATTATTATAAATCAAACATCATCCCAACATAGTTTTATAAATATTAATGGGTTTGGAAGAACATAGTCAAATAATCACATGGATCACGCATTAATTTTTAACCCGCCTAGGCCCCCGTCTAGCCGCCTAGGCACGGCCCCTCCTCACCGCCAAGCTTCCGCTTAGCGAATTTTAGAACATTGCCTTGAGATAATGCAATATGTGGAGAGCGGCTTGTAGATGTGGTTCTCTTGGGTCATGCATAAATTGGCTGATTACACTCACAAAGAAAGCAATATCTGGTCTAGTGTGAGCAAGGTAGATTAGTCTTCCACATAAGAGTTGATACATGGCCTTATCAACCGGTTCAACATCTTTTGCCGCATCAATCTTACAATTAGGATCCATAGGGGTCGCTGCAGGTTTACAGTCACTCTTGCCAGTTTCTTTGAGCAAATCTGTGATATACTTCAGTTAGGATATAAAGATTCCTTCTTTGGAGTGAGCAACTTCAATCCCTAAGAAGTATTTCAACCTTCTAAGCTCCTTAATTTCAAATTCACTGGCAAGTTTCCGCTTCAACCTTCCTTGTTCCTTAATGTCATTGCCGGAAACAATAATGTCATCCACGTAAACAAGTAGCATGGTCACTCCCCCTGAGTTAGAGTGACAAATAAATAATGTGTGGTCACCCTGACTCTGATAATAACCAACATTCTTCATGACACTCGTCAATCTTCCAAACCATGCCCTAGGGGACTGTTTGAGTCCATAAAGTGTTTTCTTCAATTTGCACACTTTGTTTGGAGATGGAGCTGAAAAACCAAGAGGCAATCGCATTTAGATTTCCTCATTGAGGTAGCCATTGAGGAATGCATTCTTGACATCAAACTGCAGTAAATTCCAACCAAAGTGAGCAGCCAAGGAGAGTAAAATTTTGACAGTGTTCATCTTAGCGATCGGGGCAAAAGTCTCTTGGTAGTCTAATCCATAGGTTTGAGTAAACCCCTTTGCTACCAACCGTGCTTTATACCTCTCAAGTGATCCATCAGCTTTGTACTTTAGGGTGAAGACCCATTTACAATCAACGATATTCTTCTCCTGAGGGAGATCAACAAGGACCCAAGTCTGATTTTTCTCAAGAGCACACATTTCTTCTTCCATTGCCTTGCGCCATTCTGGTAGATCAAGGGCTTCCATTACATTCTTAGGAACAGATACCTGCTATAAATTAGCCACAAACTGCTGGTGTGCAGGTGAGAATCTATGTAATGACAAAAAATTAGAAAGAGGATAAAGTGGCATGCTCCTGCACTCTCTATTACCTTTCCTTTGGGTAATTGGCAAGTCAAGGTCTGAGATGGGAGTTGGTGTCTCATCATTCACAGTCGTCGGATCTGAATCTTGAACATGCTCATTGTGGGAGATGGCATTCCCTCTAACATACACATGAGAAAAATCCTTAAGGTGCTGGTGAGAGATAGGTGCGGAAGTAGTGGATGGAATCAATATCATTGGTTTGTATTAGGGTATGAGGTTCAGGAGTGGAAAGTTCCAAAGGAGGAATAGGTGTTGAATCATAAAAAGAGGTACTCGTGGGCTCCATGAAGTTAGGATTAGAATGTTCTGGAAAAAAAAGAGTATTTTCCAGAAAATTAACATCAGATGTCATGTAAGTCTTTCTAGTGGCTGGATTATAACATTTGTAACCCTTTTGTGTTGTGTAATAACCAATGAAGATGCATTTGACATCCCTCGGATCAAGTTTTCCTCTTAAATGATCATGAACATGGACAAAGGCAGTGCATCCAAACACCTTAGGAGCAGGACCACGAGTAAGGTGAAGGTGAGAAAATAATGTGTTAAGGTAAGCAATGGGGCTCAGAAAGTTTAGGACTTTGGAAGGTAGACGATTGGCGAGGTATGTAGCAACAAGGACTGCTTCCCCCCAGAAGTGTTTAGGGACATTATGATGGAGAAGTAAGGCACGAGTGATATTGAGAAGATGACCATTTTTCCTTTCAGCAAGGCCAATTTGTTGAGGGGTATAAATACAGGAGAACTCATGGATGATGCCCTTTTCACAAAAGAATGATCATAAGGACTGATTAAAAAAGTCCTTAGCATTATCAGTTCTGAATCCTTTTATGGAGGTGTTAAATTGTGTTTCAATCATTGACACAAAAGAGGGAATGATAGAACTGACTTCAGATTTGTTTTTCGAAAGAAACAACCAGGTCACTCGAGCACAATCATCAATAATGGTCAAAAACCAACGTGCCCCACTGATATTTGCAATAGAAGATGGCCCCCAATGTCACACTGCAATAACTAGAAAGGAGAATGACATCTTGTATTACTAGGAGGGAATGAGACACGAGAATGTTTTGCTTGTTCACAAATCTCACAATGAAAATCAGTGACAACAAGGCCTTCAAAAAGGGAGGGATACAAATACTTAAGAACAAAAAAGGATGGATGTCCTAATCGGTGATGGTGCAACCATATGGTGGTCTTATTTGTGGTGCTCAGGAAAACGGACTAGGGTGAGACCTTTCTTGGTGCATCTAGGAAGTAAAGGCTATCTCTTTCTTTAGCATGTCCAATCATCCTCCCCGATTCATGTTCAAGAAAAACACAGCCAGTAGGAGAAAACAAAACAAAGCAATTTAGGTCATGAATCATCCTTTTGACATAAATCAAATGAGCAGATAATGTAGGCACATGTAGCACATTAGTAAGTCTCAAATTTGAAATGAGTGATATATTTCCATGTCCTACAATATTTGCTACAGATCCATTAGCAGTTAACAACTTTTTAGAAGATGTGGAGGGAGTATAGGTTTCAAAGGCACCAAAAGATGAGGTCATGTGGTTTGTGGCCCCAGAATCAATGATCCAACAAGTATTGGTTGGCTGTTTGATTGAGTGAAGGCATGTAGGAATACCTGTAAGGTTCAAGGCTTGGGAGGAAGTGTTACCAGCAGTGGAATAAGACCCAAGGTTCTGGATCAATTGCTGAAGTTTTTCAATATCAACGTTACTAAAATTCTAAAGTGTGCCCTTTGAATCTGCAGAAATTGTGTTGCTATTCTCGACTAAGTGTGCTTGGGGGCTTCGGTTGATCTTGGTTTCCCCACTCACGGCTGGGAGGTTTGCCATGCAACTTCCAGCATTTCTCTCTTGTGTGCCTTGATTTCTTGCAGAAAGAACGTCACACCTCAGACTTGTTCTCCTTTTTCCAATAGGTGGTGGCAAGTGCAATGCTATCAGTTGGCCTGGAATCTTCGTTTGCCTCTAGCATAACACCCCTACGACTTTCTTCTACCCTCATAAGAGAGATGATCTCTTCAAGAGAAGGAAGTTCACTCTTGCCCAACACTTAACCCGAATAGGATCAAATTTAGAGTGTAGACCAGCCAGAAAAACATAAGATCTATGTTTATCAAGGGATTTCTTAAGAGTATTAGCATCAGCTATGCACTTCATTTCCAAAGTCTGATATTGATCAAGTTCTTGCCATAAGTTCTGCAAAGTAGTAGCATATTCAGTGATGGACTTATCACCTTGCTCAATGGAATATGCTTTGATGGTAAGGTCAAAGACAAGAGCTTCATCTTTGACTTTGGAGTAAGATCTTTGCATGAACTCCCAAATCTCCTTTGTTGTGTCAAGGAACATGCATTTAAGACTAATAGAGGGATCCATTGACTCCCATAGCCATGAGTCCATGACATTATCATGGAATCTGTTGCTTCCCAAGTAGAAAAATGGTTGGCTGTAATTTCTGGAGGGGACTCAGTGAGATGCTTATACTTCTCCTTATCCTTGAGATATGTTTTCACAACCTAAGGCCAAACAAGGTAATTCTTGCCATTGAACTTGTAGGCAGGCTGGAGGTTGACAAAATCTGTCTTTTGAGGAGTAGAACCGGAAGAGGTAATTCTAGAGGAGGTAATTCCAGATTAAGACGTGATAAACAAGGAATGCTAGTAAGGAAGTTTATGTAGCAATGAAGGCTACGAAAAGGAAGAATACTATAGCAATGAAGGCTATAGCTTGAAGGGCAACAATGAAGATTGTTGGAATAAAGGAGAGATTTGGATCAGATAAAACCAAAAAGCTCTGATAGCATGTGAGTATTTCTCTAAGAAAGGAAATTCTGCATATCTCATTACTATGACAAAGTCACTATAAATACAGAAGAGAGGGGAGAACAAAAGAGTAAGCACAACTTACAAGTAAAATACAACTACAGTAATAGTAATAATTAACTCTCTGCTGAATAATAATTAACTCTCTGCTGAGAATTAAATAATTATCCAACAGGTACTATGCTTGATAGATCTGACAAAATTCAATCCGATTATATGACTATTTGAAGCCTTTCACCCAGATTAACAATCTAGTCATAGGGTGAAGGTGAATAATCTTCTTCTGACTGACAACCCTAAATTGAGTTGGTTCATAGATAACTCCCAAAATGTCTATTCTAAGCGCAAACAAAAAGAAATGCTACTCCGAAACATTGGGGAAAGAAATATCTAGGAAACCTTCCGACTGCGATCAATCTACTTTGTTAGCTACTGAAGCTTCAGCAGTAACAACTCCTATGGGTCACTCTTTTCGCCTAATCTTGTGTAAAGGCAGATCATGTTTGCCACCAACAAACTACAGTTCGTCGTGGTTCTGTGGCTGTTGGTTGTTCATCTTTTCCAACTTGCTTTGTAGTTCCTGACAAAAATTCAACAGGTATTAGAAGGATTGACATTGCCATGAGACGTTGTTCTAAGTTTGCAGGTAAGGAAAGATGCAACACCTTGAGCTTCTCTTCATAGCAAACGTTTGGTGTGGATAGTACAGCAACGTACCTGGCAGAAGAAGAAAAGTTACAGTTAGATTAATGCTATGCAAAGGCACCCATCATTCCCTTCATCGTTTCCGCCCTTTAGACCCCCAAAACATGGAAAGAAAGTAAAGATAGAAGAAGAGAGGACATACTCGCAACGGCTTGGCTCATCTACGTCAGCTATCTCATTTTCCAAACCACATCTTAGCCTAACCTGTGAAGATGAAGAGATTTTGAGTTTCAACTATTCAAGAAGGTCAAGAGACGTGGGAAACTGCAGTATGTTTTTCTCTAGTTAGCAGGATAGGTTAGTACGAGAGAAATGTCAGTGACTAAAGCAGAAATTCATTAGACGGATCCACTAGCAAGGATAGGACGATATTATATATATATATACATATAGACAGATAGATAGGTGAAACTTTTTTGGAGAAAGCTACGTGTGAAATAAAGTACCATGAGACAAAGAGATACCTTTAGACTCCTGTCTGGTCCATTCCAACATTTATCACCATTTGAAAATAGCATAACCTTGTATGCTTCCTCAAAATTTTCCCATTCCCTGTTTGCAGAAAATTGAACATGAGTAGCTAGACCAAAGGGAAAAGACAATATGGCATCACTTCAAGATATATTAGAAACATTATATATAGGCAAAGAAAACAAAAAATATTATGATTATCAGAACTTAGAAGGAACTGATATATATCTTAACATAGTGCAAGAATGTCATCTTTGGTTCAAGAATTAGGGCCATGAAGGGAGGACAGTCATAATAACATTGTCCATAGAAAATATTACCAGTCTGAGGGAGGTTTGGGCAGTTTTTCGATACATATAGGAATTCAGAATTGAGTAGTAAACTTTTACCTGATACCCTATGCCCCTCCAAAACTATTTCATAATTCATTCTGTATATTACACGAAAAATGGTGCAATGTATTTCATGCAGCATACCTAGCTAAAATTCCATGAGCTTGGCACTAGTCAGCAGAACTAGTAGCATTTTTTCGCAAATTTTCCAGCTTCTCTAAACATGGTTAGCTGGTTTTGAAGGCTGGGGAAAGAGGGAATGGAATAATCACACGTGAGCTTTGATAGTAGTGGTTTACAGAAGCCTACCCCAATCGAGTAGTACTGTGTCCATCCTTCTGTGTGGCTTGCTTGTATGGACAGATCTTGTAAACATACCTGATAGCAGAAATAAAAGAGACAACATAAATATATTTAAAAGATAGAAGTTTGCAAAAGTATGCAAAATGTCACAATGCCAAATAAAAGCAACGTTTAAAAAGAAGTGACAACAAAGTATTGCTGCATACTTGCTTTCCTTGCTCTCGAAACAACGGTCATAGAATGAGTAAAACTCCTTTTCAGGACCTGTAAAAAAACATGTTTTCACTTCCTCTCGAACATAAACTAGTTATCATAAAAATGACTCCCTTGAGTCAGACTACAAATTGGCAAATAGTAACTGCTCCAAGGCAAACTCACCGAAGTCATGTTTTAATTTTTTAGACAAGCTTGAAACTTTTGACTGCACCTTGGACAACTTGGAACTATATTCATCATACTCCTTTCGCACACGAGAAGCATCTAGGATGGAAAACAATTATTGCCGCAACATCAGACATAGAAAGAATCATAACCCTTATTTGCCTAAGCAACACAAATTGCAGTGCAACACAAATTGCAGTGAGAAAAAGCTGTTGGCAAACACAAAAAGAACAAATTTAGCAATTACTATATCTTTGTCAGGCATACCTGATATGTTCACAGGTGTCTGAAATGGATTAACAGCTTCTAGAATGCTCCCCACAGTTCTCTTAATTTTTTTAATCCAAGATGTACTACCTAAGAAATTATTGGATTAATTTTGCAGAACATATAAAATCCTGTAAAACAACCCACTATAAAAAAAATCATTCACAAACAAACATTGCAGACCTGACAAGTTTGTTTCATCTTCAGAATCTGATTTGTAGGATGAACTGGAATCCTCATGATCCTCTGTAAAATCATCTTTTATAGTGTCTCCAGAGTCATGGTCATCGTATCTTTCATCGTCATCATACGTGTCTGAAGTATAGCCATCATATTCCTCAACTTCTTTAGGAATCTCTCCTGGGCTATCGTTATCCTTCAATGCATCGAATTCCCCAGTTTTCTCCCCGGTATTTTCTCCAGTCCAACGAGAGGCAACAAGACGTCCCAAATCTTCTTTTGACAAAGCTTCATCTTCTCCTAAAACCTCTCCCTCCTATTGAAACATCCAGGAAACACAATCATCAGTCCATCCCTGAGGTGATATGCCATCATTGATAGAGAAAAGAAGGAACCATAAAACAATCTAGCCTCATTTCCACAATGATTACTGAAAAGACATATCAGGGTTACTAGTTGATTTACAAACCAGAATATCTTATGCATTCCTACTGCTTTGTTTACAAATCTGATTGTCAGGATTGCACTCAAATCAATGGAAGATATAAGAATTTCTAAGAGGTTTGTTGCAGAGAAATTTACATAAATAACTTCTTTTTTAATATATGAAGAGAAGCACCTCATTGTGGTTGGGTTGAGTGCCAGATTCCGATGTAGGAGCAGGTTCTTCATCCTCTTCCTCTTTCTCCACATGCTTCAGAAATTTAGAAAAAAAAACATACACATTAACATGTAAGATTTCATGTCTAAACAAAGCAAATTTATTTTTCCATTTGAACCGCAGCCTAAAAAATTTTGAAGATATATATTGTATAGTACCAGGTCAACTGCATCATTCAGAGGCTCTTTAGCTTTCAAATTATCTTCCTCGATAACTTCTGAGTTTGCATTGCCCTCCTCCACACCCTGTTTCATAAAGTGGATGTCAAAACTGGCAAAATATGAACACCAAAAAGTGAACAAAAAAAGTTACTAATAACTTCTCAAGATCAAAATCCATAAACTAACAAATTCACATTAATAATCACAGTCTCAAAAGAGCAAAGCTATATGAGGTAGGGTATACAGCTGAAAAAACATATCATTAGCTACAACTACAAAAATCAGATCATTCAATTGACAAGCAAATAATGTGACTGATGCCTTAACCACTTGTAAGATAACACAATAGTCAAGAACATTATAACGACATCTACAAAGCATTCATAAAGTTGGAAGAATATCCTAACCTGATCCATGTTTCCAATGCTATCATCATGTGTTTCGTGGTTAGGTTTTTCTTTCCCATTCTCAGTTTTTTCATCATCTATCGCTTCCTCATTAGCCTCTTTTCCGGATTCGTTCTTGTTCTTTTCTTCTTTATCTTTCTCCAAACGTTCTTTCTCCTCTGCTTTCTCAATTTGTTCTTTGCGCTCTACAGACAAGATGAAGCAGAACAAATTGAAGGTCTTCATGGGTAAGGTTAAAGAAAAGAAAAATGCTGGGAATAGAACGTATCAGAAAAAAAGCCATTTTTTGTTAAAATAAAACAATAAAGAGGGTAACTAACATAGTTACATCTAGCTGAATACCATATTCTGCCCACTATAATGCAATTTTATTGGAGAAGGCATTCACGTACGGGACTATTGAAGTTAGTTTCATCTTTATCGCAAACTCAGTCATCACCACCATGGTCAAGTTACCACCATTCTACTGTAGTAGTAACAAAGAAAATAGTAGCAACATTCAATAAATCCCAAAAGAATGTCATGGAATGGTACCCAATATTTTTTGGGTGGCTCTTCTTGTAAAAAGAAACAACAGTTTAATCCATGAGTTGACAATTCTCAGAAAATAATTACAGCAGAAACAAAAAAGTATTGCAGACAATCCTGAAGCATTGTTTGTCTGACCAACAAACAAACATACTAACCAGAACAAGACCCACATTATGGATGCTCATTAGCAAAGGCAAGCACATGCACGATATGTCATAAACATACCTTTAAGATCTTCAACAAGGCCCTTGAGTATTTTCTCCTCATTCTTTAGCTCGGTTAGTTCAGCTTCATCTTTCCTAAATGATGATTTGGCCTGTTCAATTTCCTTCTTCCGAAGTGCAACTCCTTGTTGAAATGTTACTATCTTCTTTTGTAACTTATCTCTGGCCACTTTTCCAGCCTCCCAGCACGTATGTGGACACTTAACCTTACCATCGTACTCATCACTCCCATCACAGCAATCTATATAAGGTGTAAGAAACAACGCCCTTAGTTACACAAAAAAATGCAAAAACGTCTGCTCGTGTAATTATAGAAAGAGGGTCGAGCAATGTTCTCACCGCATATACCATCATTCACTCTTGAAGAAAACAGTACAAAGGGAATGTGACCAGCATTTAAACAATAGAATTTTCCATTTGGGCAAGCTGATGTTCCTGTAATTTCATAACATCTAGATCAGCTAAGTAATAATGATTACACAATTTTCCACACATTGCACATAAGAGTAGCTTGGTTAAAGTATTTAGCCGTCTAAACAATAAACAAAGTAATTGAAGATACAAGCAAAGACAATATATATATAAGAGAAGTACCGGGTTCATCAGAACCATCTGGACAGTCGCAAAAATCGTCATTAAGCTGATCTGCACGGATTGTTTTGGATCCATCCTTGCAGGTGACAAATTCCGACGCCGTCTTGTAATACTTAGCATCTAATAACAGGAATTTATCAACCAAGGACGTCAATTTCAGAAAGCAGCCACTACAAATAAGTACGAATCACCCAAAAGCGGCGAGATTTCTCAAATATCCACTGAAAATCTATCAAAAGAGAAAACAGGAGATGAACGAAGTAGGCAGAATACCTTCTGGAGATACGCCGAGCAATGAATCAGAAGCAAGGGCGGTTGATTGGGAGACAATTGCGATGAAACCCAACAACAGCGAGGCCAACAATAAGAAAATTTTCATCTTGTATACCTGCTCGCGTGATGAAAACCGGAGTATAACTAGTGGAAATAGTTTAGATTCGTTTGGATCCGATCAGTCTGAGTAGTTGAGATTGAAACCCATGGACAATGACGAACCCACAGCGGTTTTCGTTGTACCTTGTTGCGAGTTGCGACACCACGAGAGACCCTCGGACCCGAGCTAAAGGTTTTCACTTTTGACTATCTACAGACCAATCGCTCCTTTTACTAATGTTTTGCTGCAACTAGACTTTTTTATTTTAACCGCAAACAGCAAGGTACTCTTTTCATATGGGTCAATTTAAATTACGATCATGCTATATACACGATAAAATTTTCCTATACGCACGACATTCTGTATGTTAAAAAAAGATGTAAGTCATTATACGGCGTACACTTGAAATACGTATCAAAAAAGTACAATTTTTATACGCTGTATTTTAGCGTAGAATTATACAAATACGTATTTTTTTATTTTTCTAAAATAAATAAAATAGACTTGTACGCTAGCAGAGGACGTACGCCCTATGATGGCATACAGATTGCTGGGCCGGCCATAAATGGGCCGACCCAAACATGTACGCCAGAATAGGGCGTACGCCCTAGGCTGGCGTACAGGTTAAGAGGTTGCGTCGCGCAGCCTCTTCTTCCTCTTCCTCCTCCTTTTCCCTGTACACGAGACCGACGGCGGCGATCTTCGCTCCTTCTTCCTTCTCCTCCTCCATTTCGCTCCTTCGGTCTTCTTCCTCCTCCATTTCGGTCTTCTTCCTTCTCCTTCTCCGACGATGACGAACAATGGCGGTGGCGACCACACCGGTGAGGCTCCTGGCGGCGAGATTGGCGGCAGACGAGGAGACGACGGTCCTCCAGGCGGCGTGGAGAGCGCGGCGGCTGGCGGCGGTGCTCCTGGTGCTTGTGCAGAATCGGCCGACGAGTTTGTCGGCGGCGGTGAGGTGGCCGGCGGCGGTGCAGATGGCGGCGAGGCGGCGGCACCTAGTTCTTCATCCAGCGGTGGCGGGGGCGGGGTTGAGGGTGAACGAGGTGATGTCCGGACCCGATTTATCCGAGCCCGTGGCAGACGAGGAGGCGGACGCGGAGACGTTCCTGCGACACCCGGTCAGACTTCTACCTGGGGTAGTCGAGAGGTATGAACGGAATAAAAATTTATGAATTATAGAAATTGAATTTATGAAAATTTAGAATGAAATAAGTATTGAATGTTGAAATAGGTATTACATTTAAAAATTGTTGGTATTTTAGAATTTTTTTGTATGTTGTATTTGATTCTAGATTTTTTTATAAAAATTAGGTATTGAAATTTATATTTATGTTACAAAAATTGAATTTGAATTTAGGTATTGAATTTTGGATTTTAGTTATAATAATTAAACTTGAATTTAGAAAAACAAAGGAGTCTACTCTTCCAAGTTGAATTTAGGATATGAAACTAAATTTGAAAATTTTAGATATTAAAATTAAAATTTAGAAATTAAGGAATTTATGTTTTTATTAATTTGGATTGAATTTAAAGAATTATATTTGAAATTAGCAAATTAAGATGACAAATTAGGTCTATATTTGAAATTGGCATATAATATAGGTATTGAATTATGAAATTTATATTATAATGTTGTAGTTGTTTATGAATTTAAAATTTTGATTAATATGTTATAAAAAGGCTTTACAAGCCTCGATGCTGTCTGTGAGACGGCCCGACGTGGGTCCCGTCAACTGGCACGGAGGAATCCGGTCACAGCATCTGCTCGTCGGGCCGCTTTGGTGGCCGCTTCGGTGGATCTGCTTCCCGTCGGGCCGCTTCGGTGGCCCCTCGTTCCTCACCTCCTCGCTACGTATACGACCCACGTCGCCAGGGTCCTATGGGACATGACATTGGCGTTGGCACTTTCGGATCCCCCACCACCCATTGCGCGCGTGGATGATACAGTACGTCTTTGATTTAGTTTAAGATTTTTTAAATAAAAATATCGAAACGTTATATATAAATTTATATTTATAAGTATAATACTAATTTTGTTATTTCTTTTTCAGATGGGGAAGGTTCTGAAGACGTACACCAGGAAGCCATGGCATTGGGAGATGAACGCCCACATTACAGCGGCTCCGGACACCTGGTGGGATTTTGCTCAGCGGAGCCGTATCACCTCCATGAGGGAGGTGGACTTCAGGAGGATCGACGACGTGCTTATTTCTGCGTTCGTCGAGCGCTGGCATCCGGAGACGAGCTCGTTCCATTTCTCGTGGGGCGAGATCACTATCACGCTCCACGATGTCGCGCGCATCATGGAGATCCCCATCGACGGGTTGAGCGTCACCACTGATGTGGCGGACCCCATCGTCAGAGAGCATGTTTGTGCCATTACTGGGGCGAACCTGGAGTTGGTGGCCCAGTGGTTCGGTGGTGGCGGTATCCCGATGGAGTCCCTCTTGCTGAGGTCGGCTGAGCAGCTGTCCAATCCAAAGAGGGACGACCGGCGCATAGCGTCCATGTACTTGATGATGCTCCTCGGCTGTACCGTTTTCCCGGACAAGTCGACAAACGTCGTCAAGTACAAGTACATGGTGCTAGTCGTTGACCACGACCGCACCGGTTGTTATTCCTGGGGAGTTGGCGTATTGGCTGTCCTCTACCGAAATTTGGGTGAGACGTCAAGGGCCAGGGCGAATGGCATTGCAGGTTGCACACTTCTTCTGAGGGTAATTATTTATTTAATTTATTTTTGTAATATATGATATTATATGCTAACGGGTTTTATATATATGTAGGCCTGGATTTGGGCATACTTTCCTACTTTCCGAGGTCACGCTGTCCTTGACCTGGAGGCCATGGCGGATACGAGGGCCGCTCGGAGAGACGGGAGGGAGGCTCCTCAAGGACGGGATCTGGAGCGGCTGATTGCTATTCGCCGTACTTTACTGCTTTATTGTGTTTCGTTTAGGAAATTAAAATTATGAATATACGTTTTGAATTTAGGAAATTAAAATTATAAATATACGTTTTGAATTTAGGAACTTAAAATTATGAATATACGTTTTGACATTTTAGGTTGCCTGGACACCGTGGGGTCAGTTAGACTTTACGACCCCTCAGTACGCTCTTTCTTTGTACAGAGGCATTATTGAGTGCCTCTAGGTACAGGAGTCGTACATGCTGGACCGAGTCCTTCGCCAGTTCGGTTATAGGCAGAGGGTTCCTGAGGATCCACCAGAGCCATGCGAGGTGAAGAGGCGGGTCGACTTGAAGTCGTACGTCTTGAAATACGGCGACGAGCAGTGCACATGGGATGCCGACCCTAGACCGACGATCGAGCTTCGGGACATGATCCATACCACCTTCGCATGGGACACTGACGATGCGTACATCGATTAGCTGGAGCAGATGTCACATCCGTACGTGGACGCACGGTCCCTTAGACAGGATCGTCCAGGTCTGGCTCCTATCGTCCCTCCAGCTCCACCGGTTGGTTAGTCTAATGAAAGACTATGCAAGGATTAAACAAAAAGGTTCTAAGTAGTCGTTGATATGAACAACCCCTGGAGTGTTGTCTGCAACGCAGGATCTTTGATTCCTCAAGCTTGGATTCGATTCCTTCTCCGTAGCCAAAGTGATGGCTTTCTTAGGGCTAAAGAGATAGCCTCCAAACACGTCAAAGAGATGACGAAGAGATCAAAGAGATGATCTTGAAACACCGAAGAGACGACGTACGAATTGCTCGAAGCGACGAGCTACGGGATAGACGATCCGTGGGATCGAAGAGTTGACGTTAGAACTCAAGGGAAGGAGCGTACTCAACTTTACTACTCAAATTCAACGTCACATTAAAAACTAGGGTTTCAAGGTTTATATAGCAACAAAGCAATAATTAAAATAATAATAAAATTGTTCAACAAACGACGAAAGGAGATCGCTGACGCGGACCGAAAGTGGGAAATGCGGCGGTCGTCGTAATTAAACGGTGGTCGTCGTCATTTGCCGTAGGCAAGTCTTTGGATTCTCCATAGGCGGCGGGCGCCGGAAGGGGGGCGGCGGGCGCCGGAAAGTGGGCGGTGGTCGCCGTAAAGGGGGCGGCGGTCGCCGCACCTCTGCTTCTTCTCCCGTGTTCTTGGTGGCCGGCGGCGGTCACCGTAAAGGGGGCGGCGGTCGCTGCCCTCCTTCTTCTTCCGTGAACTCGTCGTCTTCGCCCTCCTCGAGTGCACTCCCGTTGTTCCCTCTTCGTCATTCGCCGTCAATGAGCGGGTCATGGAGCTATCAGTTGTATTAGGTTAAACCCATCGCTTCTCGAATAAAAGCCGATGATGATAGCAAACCTCTATACTTCTACAGAAGGTACGAAACAATATGATCAAGAGAAGACTCCAAAAAATCGAGTCTTATGGGAAACGAATGAAAGAAGACTCCAAGAGATTGATTCTTATAGGAAAATATGACAATTGTTTGGGAATGTTATAGTTTCACACAAGCGTTTAAAACGACTTGATCATTTGGGTCCACGACCAACCTCACCGCGTAATGCGAATTCAGATTTGGAAGGAGGACTTACTCTAATCGAAGTCCGGGCGGTTTCCATATTGTACTCCACGCCCGAGGGTATATTAATTATGTGCATAATCGCACTTATCTTGTTTAATTACAAAACGTATATTCACGTTACAGCTTTTATCATATAAATATATCATCTCGATACGAGAGATATCTTGGGAACATTTCCCGAATGTTTGGCACCAGCTGTGTGCACCATCCCCATACTCGGATAGGGGTAGGTCATGACCAAAATAGGGTGTTAGGGCTTGAACATCCTACGCACCACGGTTATAAAGAAACGGCCAGCACTCGCAATGAGATACATAGCGTTCCTACGAATACTCGTTCTAACTATACATTTAGGTTCACACATCAAATCCACACCAATACCATCATGGTAATAACAAATATAATAGCGTTGTTTCTAGCAATATATACAACCTATTATAATATCATATTTTAATCACACATTTATAAAATATATTCCCAAACGAAAACAATATTTCATCCCAATTTAATTAACAATTAAACTAATTGATAATTAATGGAAACTTGAAATGATAAGCAAGAGCGAACCGCCACTTGTCTTGATTAGACGAATGAAGATTTGCGGGTCGGGAATACTGGACACGAACTCAACAACTTACTGGAAAATCCCGTCGAAGCCCACCGACGTTCCAAGGTCCATTCCGACAACACACGCAAAACGAGGCACAAATATCTAATTTAGATATGGCACAACAACTAAATAATACGAGGGAAATAGGCTAAGCCGCGGCCACACTGGTATGGCCGCGATCGTGGCTTTGCTCTGCAAAGCCGCGGTCGCGGTTTTCTGGGCAGGGTCGCGGTCGCGGTGTTCATAGCCGCGGCCGCGGTCCTCCCTCCCGACCCGACTCAACAACATGAAACGAGGCTCACCGACGACAAAACGACGATCCTAGCCTCCTCCTTTGCGATACTACCTCCACAGACTCCAAAGCCACCACAACGACAACCAAAAGCTCCGGCGAGAAACTCCGACGAACACGAAAATACCGGCGAAAGCAAGAATGAGAGAAAGAGAGATCGATCGGGATTTGGATGGAGAATCCGAGAGCTGGAGGCCTCTTTTTATAGGGGAAGGCGAGCTCCAATACCGGGCAATCCAAACGATCCGAGTTCCCCAATGGCGTCGTTACAGAAACGAAGAAATTCCGACCGTCGTTCTTGGATAAGAACGAAGAAGACGACGCTTCACAAAGGCCCACGGTCGCGGGTTCAAAACCGCGATCGCGGTTGTCCATGAACAAAACCGCGCCCGCAGTGTCAAAACCGCGATCGCGGCGTACCCGCGGTCGCGCCTCTGGGTCTCTGGTCACGGTTGTCCTCTCGCGGTTCTTGCTAGAATCTTATTTTTAAATACTTTAAAAATATTCTAAGACCCAAAGCATACCAACGTATATTATTACGTTCAAAAATATCATTACAGAATGAGGGTTGGTAAAATTACCCAAATACCCTTACTAAAATTGAGGGGTATTACATCACTTCCCCCTTAAAAAAAGTTTTGACCCCGAAACTTGGCCGAAAATAGCTCGAATAAGAGGGATATTACATCACCGCCCCCTTACAAAGGTTTTGACCCCGAAACTAGGCCGAAAACAGATCGGGAAAACGACTAAGCATATCAGCCTCAGTCTCCCAGGTTTCCTAAGTAACCTCTTCAGATCCAAACTTGGACTATAGGATCCGCACTAATGGTACCACTTTGCTCCTCAAGTGCTTCTCACGGAGTTCGAGAATATGCACAGGTATCTCCTCGTAGGTACCATTTGCCTGAATCATGTCTTCATAATTCAACACATGAGATGCATCTGGCACGTACTTCCTTAGAAGAGACACGTGGAACACGTTATGCACTGGATGCGCTGACGGCGGCAATGCTAAACGATACGCTAGAGACCCCACTCTGTCAAGGATCTCAAACGGTCCCATGTAGCGAGGGTTAAGCTTCCCACGCTTGCCGAACCTAAACACACCCTTGGATGGCAACACCCTGACAAACACCTTGTCACCAACCTCAAATTCGACATTCCTGCGCTTCCGATCCGCGTTGGACTTCTGTCGACTCTGAGCTGTCAACATCCTCTGCCTGATCAAAGCGATGTCCGAGGAAGTCCTTTCGACTAACTCTGGTTCGAGCAGAATCTTGTCGGCATTCTCATCCCAACAAATTGGAGATTTGTACTTCCGACCGTACAAAGCCTCGAATGGAGCCATCTTAATGGTAGAATGCCAGCTATTGTTGTACGTGAACTCAATCAGACTTAAGCTGTTCTCCCAGCTGGTCGGACGATCAAGTACGCAAGCTCTTAGCATATCTTCCAATGTCTGGATGGTCCTCTCAGACTGTCCATCCGTCTGAGGATGAAATGCAGTACTGAATCTCAGTTCAGTCCCCATGGCCTTGTGGAGTTCTTTCCAGAATCTCGACATGAATCGACCGTCACGATCCGATACAATGGTTTTTGGTGTACCATGCAAACGGACAATCTCGTGTAGGAACACTTATGATAGCTTATGGGTTCCCCATGTTGACTTGATAGCCACGAAATGAGCACTCTTCGTGAGCCTATCAATGATCACCCATATAGCATCCTTTTGATTCTGAGTCTTCGGCAACCCCGTGACGAAGTCCATAGCAATATCCTCCCACTTCCACTCTGACACTGGGAGAGGTAGCAATTCACCACCTGGTCTACGGTGTTCTATCTTGACCTTTTGACAAGTCAAGTATTTCGCCACAAATTCTGCTACGTCCCACTTCATATTGGGCCACCAGAATTTCTTTCTGAGGTATTTGTACATCTTATTGGATCCTGGATGTACAGAATAAGCTGACGAATGGGCCTCCTTCATCACCAACTTGAGAAGGCCATCCACGTCAGGTACACAAATCCGGTCCTGAAACCATAGTGATCCATCCTCCTGAACCATGAATCTGGGAGCTTTCCCGTCCATCACTTCATTGCTTAACTTTACCAAGACCACATCATCAACCTGCCTCTCCTTGATCTGATCAAGTAGCGTAGCCTGGATCTCCAACATACTCAGGCATCCTCGACGCTGATCGTACAAGACGTCAATCTCTCACAATCCTTGGCTAAGTTTGGTCTGAGCAGTGAGTAGAGCTACTACCGTATCGTGCGGCATCTTCCGGCTTAATGCATCGGCTACCACATTAGCCTTGCCCGGATGATACAACAATTCGATGTCGTAGTCAATGAGTAGCTCTAACCAGCGACGTTGTCTCATATTCAACTCCTTCTGAGTGAACACATACTTGAGACTCTTATGATCGGTGAAGACTTGGCACCTAACACCATAGAGATAGTGCCTCCAAATCTTCAACGCGAAAACCACAGCCGCTAACTCCAGATCATGCGTCGGATAGTTTGCCTCATAGGTTTTCAACTGTCGAGATGCATACGCAATAACCTTTCCCTTCTGCATCAGTACACATCCTAACCCATGCTTTGAAGCGTCACTATAGACCACATAACCATCGGTTCCCTCTGGTAGCGCCAAAACTGGTGCGGAGGTCAGACACTTCTTCAATTTCTGAAAACTGGCCTCACACATGGCATCCCAGATAAACTTCTTATGGACCTTGTGGAGCAAACCGGTCATGGATAGAGCGATCTTAGAAAATCCCTCCACAAACCGTCTGTAATAGCCTGCAAGTCCCAAGAAACTGCGCATCTCCTTCACATTCTGGGTCGCTTCCAGTTGGCTACCGCTTCAATCTTCTGAGGGTCGACCATCACCCCATCCTTGTTGATCACATGGCCTAAGAAAGCCACTTCTTTGATCTAGAAATCACACTTAGACAACTTCACATATAACTGATCTTGTCTAAGGACAGACAAGGTGATACGAAGATGTTCCTCGTGAGCCTCCTCACTCGGGGAATAGATCAGAATATCGTCGATGAAGACCACCACGAACTTATCCAGGTACTGGTGGAAACATCGATGCATCAGATCCATGAAGACTGCCGGAGCATTAGTAAGCCCAAATGGCATTACTACGAACTCGTAGTGCCCATACCTTGTCCGGAAAACAGTCCTCGGAATATCTTCCTCACGAATCCTGAGCTGATGGTAACCAGATCTCATATCGATCTTGGAAAAGACTTTTGCTCCCTGTAGTTGATCCAACAGATCATCAATCCTAGGCAACGGATACTTATTCTTGATTGTGACTTTATTCAACTCTCGATAGTCGATACAAAGTCGAAATGAACCATCCTTCTTCTTGACAAACAAGACCGGAGCGCCTCAAGGCGATGCACTCGGCCTTATATATCCCTTCTCAAGAAGGTCCTCGAGTTGCTTCTTCAACTCTTGCATCTCAGGGGGGAGCCATCCGGTACGGTGCCTTAGAAATCGGCGCGGTACCAGGCTCGAGATCAATGGTGAACTCCACGTCACGATTCGGGGATAAACCGGGAATCTCCTCCGGAAAAACGTCCGGAAACTCGCAAATTACAAGAATATCAAGAACTGAAGTCTCATCTCTCTTGGGCTTATCCAGATAGCACAGGTACCCGACACAACCTTGTCGAAGTAGCTTACACGCAGCCATCGCATTGATGAGCTTTCCGTTATCAGCGTCATTACAACCCTTAAACTTGCATACAAACTGGCCCCCAGATGACACTGTCACAGTCCTTGAGCTAAAATCGATTACCGCCCCATGACGCGTCAGCCAATCCATCCCGAGAATAATGTCGTATAGAGCCATGGCTATACAGATCAAGTCCGCTTCGAACTTCCTATCCTGAATGGTAATTGGAAATTCTGACAGACGCTTGGTTCCTACCAACTGTTCACCATTGGGAAGATTCACTACAAAAGGCTCACAAGCCTCATTGCACACTAAGCCTAGCTTATTCACACAATTCTCCGAAATGAAAGAATGTGTAGCTCCCGAATCAAACAATATACACACAGAAGTAGAATGGAGGTATAGAATACCTTGAGCAATCGGAGCATTAGGTCCGTCAGCCTCACGCATCTCGTAGAGTCGCTGACCTTGACCTCCTGAAGCAGCTGGGGCTGTCCCCTTGTTATGGGGAGTTGTCTGCGTCGAAGGGCTAGGAGCCTCTACCGGTTTGAATCGGGGTCGGTTGTTATGACTAACAGACCCTTGCTGCGACTCAGCTCTCTTCTGTCTCCTTTGCGGACAAAACGTCTGCAAGTGCCCCTTCTTCCCGCAGGCAAAACACGTCCTCTTATCCTTCGGAAACTCATTACTCTTGTGCCCCGGCGTGCCACAATTGTAACACTGGATAGGGTTCTTGCCCTGACCCGAGCACTGAGTAGACCCTGCCTGAGTCGCCTCCGTTCTCGCCCGGCCAGACTTGGCAAAATTCGACGGTGGCGCGGGTCGCTTGAACCGACTTGCCTAAGGCTGGCTCTGCGCCGGTCTCTGGCGATTGCGCTTCTTCGCCGACTCCTTCAGAGTCACCTCCAACTTATAGGCGGCATCCACGTACTGCTCCAGAGTAGAGCATCCGTGGCGCACTATCAGTGGCTTGATGTCTGGATTCATCCACTCGTGGAAATGCCAGATCTTCTGCTCTTCACTAGACACTTCCGGCCCAGCATACTGCAACAAGTGATTGAACTTGGCCGCAAACTCAGTCACTTTCAATCCATCCGTCTTCGGATAGATAAACTCCTTATGCTTCTCTTCCCTCATAGCACGGGAAAAGAAACGATCGGTCATCTTTGTCTTAAACATTCCCCAGTTCAAACCAGGATGATCAGCTAGACCAGTGCTTTCCCACCATTCGCTAGCCACCTCCTTCAGTTGAAGGGAAGCAATATGCACTTTTTCAGCCTCAGTGCACTCGACATTTCTAAATAACCTTTCTATGTGCAAGAACCAATACACCACTTTGACTGGTTCTCTCTTCCCATCATAGCTGCCAGGCCTCATAGAGCTAATGGCCTTCAACGCTCGACCATAGTTCCCTCTGTTCCTGACGGCATCTTCCTGAGGCACATGAATAACTGGTTCCTCGAGTCCAGGAACAACCTGAGGAACTGGCACACCTTGTGCATGTGGTACGATTGGCCGAATAATATCGGTGACGCTTGCATAACGATCCCCCGAATAGCTTCTATAGCAGCCGCGTCAAATACCACTTGAGGATTAGCCAGAACTTGGCCAATGCCCCTGGGGTTTTTGTGAGAGACTGACTCACTCTCATCCCCTTGATTCGCGGAATTCCTCCGATTCAGCCTGGGGTCGTTGCTCGGCCCAACACCACACGAATAGTCTTCCTTGTGTTCATCATCTGTTTACCGATAAATTTCCCAAGTAACTCACAACATTAATATCATATTATTAAAATGCACAACGCATAGAGTAGACTCAGAATAGATCAACTGATAAACTTTTATTGATGTAGTGAACTAAAACTGAGTTTAACGAGTTTTTACAGAAAGCCCTCCTAAGCGAAAAGACAAAATTGCTAAGAGGCTAAAGTTCTAAACAAACGAACAAACAACTAGAAAAAGAAATCACTAAGGCACAACATTGCCTCCTTCACGGTGCCATGAAGAGTTTTCGATACCAAGTGGACCTCTGACATCTTCTCTTCGAAAGTGGACCCTCCTCGGGTTCCGGTGTCGGACTCCTCGACCTACTAGGGCCCGGAGCACATGGCTCTTCCCTGGGTCTTGGTACTCTCGGTCCTTCTCTAGACACGGGAACACTCGACCCCTCATCTGGTCCTGGTAGGTAGCAAAACTCCTCAAGAAATCCTGGCTGAAAGTCTGCCCTGTTCACCTCGTACTGAGGGTTGAGTAGCAACTTCGCCTGACGGATGTTCTCCTGGAGCTCGCGGACGTCCTCAAGCATACGGGAGAGACCGAGTTCAGTCTCGTAAGTCCTCTCCTCCATATCATACAAGGCATCCGTCCACTCCTCCATGCGCTCAACGAGCACTCGGGGCTAGGCCTGGCCTGTTGGGTCGGGACCACCCTCAGTGTACCCATTGCCTCCCAAGGCCTTGCCTTCATGCGAGCACGCTCAACCATCTCCTCTACCTGGCGACGAGCCTCAGAGGAAGCCATCTCACTCTGATGAAGCACGTGCCGAGAAGTAGGGCTCACCATCGGCCTTCTCGGAGTGGGGATAAAATGTGGGTTCACCGGTGCATCCAGTGGCCCGTATCTCCTCCCGCCAATACCCGAGATCCCAAGCGCCTCCCAACCGGCAGGGGACAACGGCGTATACTCCTCATCAGGTGGCAACTCTAGACTCGGGAAAATGATATGCATTCCCGGATCCTCGCTGTCCTCCAGCAAGTGCTCCAAGTCGTAGCCATACTCCTCGAGGTCCTCCTCAGGGTCCTCCTCCTCCGAATCCTCTTCTTCCTTTGGGTCTTCCTCTGGATCCTCTTCCGGATCCTCCTCGGGGTCTTCCTCAGGATCCTCCTCTACCTCGAAGTCGTCGTCATAGTACCCTCCAAGGTACTCCGCCGGCTCCTCCTCTTCTTCTGTGTCCTCCCTCGGGTCTGCCTCGGGCTCCACCTCGGAAACCCTTGCCCCGTCGAACACCAGCACTACCGACTCTGGGAGTACGGTCTTCACCTCCTCGGATGGACAACTTGGCTTCCCGACCTCGAAGCAACGAGGGGGAACCAGAACTTCAAGCCTAACTGGAGATGGTGGAACCACCTCGGCTTCTTTCTTGTTCCTAAGTTGTGAAACGAATGCGCCCATATCCTGCGAGGCGACGAGAAAAGAATTAGTCTTTCTAAATATAGAAGCGAACTTACTATATCAGACTGGAAAGAAGGCACGACTTGAATGACAGAGATTTGAAAATACACTTTTTACTCAAACGTGATTTTATATAAAATTTTCAACTTTTGGATTCAACCAACAACTTTTTCAACACGGACGGTTAAACGGTTCATAAAAAAATTGTTTTCAGTCAAAACAATTTGAAACGCAACCCGTTTTAAAAACTTTAGATCTGATACCAAATCTATAACACCCCCAAATATTTACTTGAAAGTTTTACTGCCAGTGACCTCAGATTACACATCTGGGGTTACCCAAGGCTTAACCATTTTAAACAATCATGTAATAACACAAAACTTTATTAAATACACATATACTATTTAAAAAAAAGTCACGGATTACATCTGTGAATACCAAATATGTCCAAATACAAAATTATTTCAATACAACGGAAGTCTTTTTAAATAAATAAACATCATGACGGGTCTTGATCTGAGCGATCTCACGCCTAGGATCTTCAACCTTTGGAAAACTCTTTAAACCTCCATCTGCCTTCAACATCGTATACTAGCCTTCACGGAAAGGAAGTTTACCTGATGTGTCGTATGAGACGGATGACACCAGCCAACCATGCAATGGAAAAATAACCGGTTGGTTAGTCTAATGAAATATTATGCAAGGGTTAAACAGAAAGGTTCTAAGTAGTCGTATTAGGTTAAACCCATCGCTTCTCGAATAAAAGCCGATGACGATAGCAAACCTCTATACTTCTACGGAAGGTACGAAACAATATGATCAAGAGAAGACTCCAAAAGATCGAGTCTTATGGGAAACGAATGAAAGAATACTCCAAGAGATTGAGTCTTATGGGAAAATATGACAATTGTTTGGGAACGTTATAGTTTCACACAAGCATTTAAAACGACTTGATCATTTTGGTCCACGACCAACCTCACCGCGTAATGCGAATTCAGATTTGGAAGGAGGACTTACTCTAATCAAAGTCCGGGCGGTTTCCACGTTGTACTCCACGCCCGAGGGTATATTAATTATGTGCATAATCGCACTTATTTTGTTTAATTCCAAAACGTATATTCACGTTACAGCTTTTATCATATAAATATATCATCTCGATACGAGAGATATCTTGAGAACATTTCCCGAATGTTTGGCACCCGCTGTGTGCACCACCCCCATACTCGAATAGGGGTAGGTCATGACCAGGAAAGGGTGTTAGGGCTTGAACATCCTACGCACCATAGTTATAAAGAAACGGCCAGCACTCGCAATGAGATACATAGCGTTCCTACGAATACTCGTTCTAACTATACATTTGTGTTCACATATCAAATCCACACCAATACCATCACGGTAATAACAGATATAATAGCGTTGTTTCTAGCAATATATACAACCTATTATAGTATCATATTTTAATCACACATTTATAAAATCTGTTCCCAAACGAAAACAACATTTCATCCTAATTTAATTAACAATTAAAGTAATTGATAATTAATGGAAACTTGGAATGATAAACAAGAGTGAACCGCCACTTGCCTTGATTAGACGAACGAAGATTTGCGGGTCGGGAATACTGGACACGAACTCAACAGCTTACTGGAAAATCCTGTCGAAGCCCACCGACGTTCCAAGGTCCATTCCGACGACGCACGCAAAACGAGGCACAAATATCTAATTTAGATATGGCACAACAACTAAATAATACGAGGGAAACGGGCTAAGCCGCGGCCGCGCTGGTATGGCCGCGATCGTGGCTTTGCTCGGCAAAGTCGCAATCGCGGTTTACAACCCGCGGTCGCGGTTTTCTGGGCAGGGCCGCGGTCGCGGTGTTCATAGTCGCGGTCCTCCCTCCCGATGCGACTCAACAACACGAAACGAGGCTCACCGATGACGAAACGATGATCCTAGCCTCCTTCTCTGCGATACTACCTCCACAGACTCCAAAGCCACCACAACGACAACCAAAAGCTCCGGCGAGAAACTCCGACGAACACGAAAATACCGGCGAAAGCAAGAACGAGAGAAAGAGAGATCGATCAGGATTTGGATGGAGAATCCGAGAGCTGGAGGCCTCCTTTTATAGGGGAAGGCGAGCTCCAACGCCGGGCAATCCAAACGATCCGAGTTCCCCAACGGTATATTATTACGTTTAAAATTATCATTACAGAACGAGGGTTGGTAAAATTACCCAAATACCCTTACTAAAATTGAGGGGTATTACACAAAGTCGAACACATCATACAATCCCTGCAAGACGGAGAATGCGACAACTATACCGGAGGGCACAACCTATGGGGTAAAGCTCTTAGAACAGGATACTACGCGCCCATAACTCATCAGCCATCAGAGATGCTACACCCGACGCTAGCACCTTTGTCATTCATAAGATGGGGAATGGACATCATTGGAAAACTGCCACCGAAATCAGGGCAATGCGTCTTCTTTCTCGCTATGAAAGATTACTTTTCCAAATGGATTGAAGTTGAAGCATATCGAGAGGTAAAAGAAAAGCATGTCATTTTATTCATAAAACGTAACATTTTATGCAGATTTGGTGTACCATCAGAAAGCGTATGCGACAATGGATCTAAATTCATTGGCTACAAGAAGCGATCCTTTTGCAAGCAATGGAACATCAATCTAATCATATCCACACCACGAAACCCATAGTCTAATGGCCAAGCTAAGTCTAGCAACAAGATCATCATAAATAATCTCAAGAAGCGCCTAATATGAGTGAAAGGAAGATAGCTAGACGAACTCCCCCTAATACTTTGGTCTGACAGGACTACCCCAAAGAACGTGACCGGTCAATCACCCTTCTCGTTAGTCTATGGAAGCGAAGTAGTCATACCCGCTGAACTCCTCGTCCCAACAGCCAGATATGACTTACAAACTCTAGAGCAAAATGACATCGAGTTATCTCATAATCTAGACACAACAGATGAAATCAGAGAGAAAACAAGAATACCAATGAAAAAATACAACAGCAAGTCGCGAGAAGATATAACAAAAACGTCCGCGTCAAGGTCTTCAAAGTGGGAGATTGGGTCTTAAGAAAAGTATTCCAAAACACTAGGAATCCAGCCGACGGAAAACTCGCACCACGATGGGAAGGGCCATATCTCGTCAAGGAAATAGTCAGCCAAGGGGTATATCGAATCAAAACAAAGGATGGTCAACCACTACCACGAAGCTAGAATGCGACCCAAGATGGGTCTCGGCCTGGGAAACACGTTTATCTGCCTGTCGCTTAATTATGGCACAGTCGAAAATGCCACTAGGGAATACTGAAGAGCTTGTACACACAAAGCCATGTAATCAACTACTACATAAATAAAAAAGCATATATGAAATAAATTTTTACAGACCTTCCAGGCCGACGCCCCCGCTTCGTCAATACAGTCGATTGGATGCAAATCCCCGATTTCCTTCATGGCGGTAGGGTCCAAAGTGTGAAGAAGGTCGCCCATAGCCCTATCCTTAAGCTCAAGCTTCGCCGGCTCAGCCGCTGCAATCACCTTCCTTTTTGCTCCAGAAGTCTTCGACGACGGCGAGTCCAGAGCAACGATCTTGGTCGGGGCCGACGCCCTCGCCGCCAAAATCTTTTGTTCCAAGAGACTCTTCCCAGAGAGGCGCACACTCGACTTCTCACCGCGAGACGCTGTCAGGAAAGTGCAATACAATAAGTAAATGACTAGTCCAAAAACCACCCAAACGCATACCTATAGGAACGAACATGTGCCTTTAGTCACAGAGGTTGAAGGCGTCGACATGTTGAGAGGATTAGATGCCAGGAAGTTGTTCTTGAAAGATCTATCAGTTTTAGGGAGATAAAGCAACACTTGGGTTTCTGCCTCAAAGTCAGAATCTCCAGGCTTCTCCAGATCAGTAACTAAAACAAGACACATGTGAGCAAAAAGTTAAGAAGATGTCCAACAAAAATCTAAAAAGACAAATACGATACCTGTCGTACTCTAGTCCACATCAAGAAAGAACAATCGACACCCCCCTCGAGTGATTTCTGCTCCACAAAGAAGAAACTAGACCTCCACCTGCGGTCGTTGACATTAAGGTTCAAACCAATCGATGATCTACCTTGCCGAAGGCGCAATTGAAACCTAGAAAACCCTCGACTACTCATGTAATAAGAATACCACAAAGCATCAAAATCGAAATCGACATCGACGCCAAAAACAAATAGATCGATCACTCTTAACAGACGCCATGCATGAGGAATGACTTGACAAGGAGAAAGTTTTAGGATGGCCAAGAAGTTTCGAACAAGGTTTGAGAAAGGAAAAGAATGACCAATTCGAAAGGGATATTTAGATAAACAAACCCAACTATCCCGACACCAGTCGGCACGTTCACAAGGACGCGAGAGACGCGCCACCGTCCCGACATGAAATTGACCCACTTACAAGATGCTTTCCAACTTCGATTGAGTCAAAGTATCGGCCAGAGAATCCTCTGAGCTTAGAAGCTCTAAGGGGGTGAAGTTGCTTTCTTCCTCGTTGGGGTTGCAGGATGCGATTTGACTCCTTTTGGATCTCGAAAACGCCATGGGAGAGCAGACAAACAAGAAACGATAAGAATTTGAATTTTTACCTTGGAAAGGAGAATACTTTTTGTAGGAAGAAGAAGCAGTAAAAAGTGAATTCACCGGCTGCCAATTTAAAGAGATGAAACCGACTGACATGATGGCCAAAATGATGGTCCACTAAGAAGCCGCCACGTCGTCTCCACCTACAAGAAAATTGGCAAGAGAAAGATTACGCCTGAGAGAGAAAGGAAAGTTAACTGTTCAATTGAAACCGCTCCAATCGGCCTTGTTAACTTTGGGGCAGGGCCATGATTTTATAATGGACCGGCCAAGTAGTCCAAGAACGACAGAAGCCTTGAAAACCTGGGCGGAGACCACGAAGGAATTGCGAGACGATAAGGACGTTGGAGGAGATCTCGGAAGACCGGTAGACAACTCAACGACTCACGCGGATCTCATACGGTTTTTATTAGATTAGTTAAGAATTTTGTATAAAATTAGAGGATCTCTTATGTAACACATACGACATTAGCACTTACAAGCATAAGCATTACCATACTTCTATCAAATATTGCTCAGTGAAAGGAATCTCTCTCCGATTGTGTTCTTTGCTTAAACATTTAAGCGTTCGACGACAAAGTTCTTTGATTCGTTAACCTTCTCATTCTATGGAGATAAGATTGTTCTCGTCTTTATTTAATTTCATCTATTTCATTATCATTTGATTTGGATTTTCTAGATATCTTGATCTTATTGTTGTCTAGTTACCCCCATTCAAGGCGATTTAGGTCGGTTCGATATTTCGTCCCAAAACAGACTTCTTGTGGAACCACAGGGTAGCGGAGCATGTCATAGGCTGAAGCGACAGAGAATGCTCCATTATTGGAGTGCCCCCCATGGGATAGTGTCATCTTCACCTCCGTTGACCACAACAACAATGATACTCAACCGTGGGTGGCAGCAAAGCCGAGAAAAGAGCCCAATTCTAGCCTTCCCCCTGAAGTCAGAAACAACTAACTGAAGTTGACTTGGCTACGTTATCAATGGGTCCAAGAGCATTGTTGAGGATCTTATGCTCAGTAATCCATGGGTCAAGCCAGAAGCGAATCGTCTTACCATTTCCCAACACCCATTTCAAGACCGTGATGACGACCTTAGTGACTCCCATATGGATGATCCTTCAAATAGGCAAGGGCGAGGCAGTGGCTGCAAGCAAGGGCTTCACATAATTCTTCTTAATAACTTCCGCCCATAAGCTATCAGTATCATTGAGGAACATGCAACTCAATTTGTCGATGAGCGCTTTGTTAAGGTCAGTCATGCAGCGAATGCCCAGACCACCCTACATTACACACCTCATTCCAGCTCACAGGGTGCATTTTCTGCTCCTTTCCCCAATTGCCCCAGATTAAGGAGCGGGTTACTTTGTCAATGTATGTACAAACACTAGCAGGTAAACTCAGGGTTGCCATGGAGTAGACCGGTAAGGACGTAATCACCAATTTAGCCAAAGTAACTCGCCCCGCAAAACTAAGATGTCTTCCCTTCCGGACGGAGAGCTTCGAGTTAATCCTTTCAAGGAGGGGGTCTAAACGTATCTTTGTTGATCTGCTTGTGCAAAAGCGGGATGCCAATATATTAGCCTAGGTCTGTAATAATCGGGAAGCCACTCTCAACCTAGAGTTGCTCTACAAATGCCTTACTCACGTTAGGCTACACAAACAACTTGGTCATGGTTGCACTAACACTTTGACCAGAGGCTTCACAAAATATGGCAAGACAACTCTTAATAACCCTAATCTGCTCAATTGATGCCTCTGCGAGGAGAATGATATCATCAGCGAAAAGAAGATAGGAAAGCGGAGGACCCCTTCGAGAGATTTTTATCGGTTTCCACTGTCCATTACTAACCAGAATGGAAATCATATGGCTCAGCCTCTTAATGCACAAAACAAACAAGTAAGGGGAGATTGGGTCACCTTGTCGAATACCCCGCATTGGCATGAAGCTCTCTGAAGCCTCTCCATTCCAAAGTAGACACATCGAGGTAGAAGAGATACATTCTGAGATCCAACCCATCCAATAGTTTTGGGAGGCCCATGTCATGGAACATATCAATGACAAAGTCCCATCTTAACTAATCATAGGCCTTCTCAAGGTCAATCTTGATAATCATCCAACCTTTGGCGCCTTTTGTGTATCACATTGCGTGGACAACTTCTTGCGCAATCACAATATTATCGGAAATGATTCTCCCTGGAAGAGAACTTCCTTGCATAGGACCATTGAGATCTTCGAGAATAGGCTGTAATCTTTTCCGAAAGAAAACTTCCTTGCATACTAGAACTTGTGAAGAGAAGAATAAAATTATAACATATGACGTTAAAAGAAACATGATTTTACTTGTAGGATTGGGTTTGTAAGATAAAAATCTAGCTTTTGCAATCCATTTGCTTGATGATATTGCCTAACTCAGTTGATGTTTTGATACTCTCGTTCCGATATCGTATTCTGAATTTTGAACAAACTGAAGAAAAACTTCGTTCAATTCATGGATAGTTTTACATAAGATTACACTTGCTTTTATAGCCAAAATCTTGGCTTGCCGGACAAAAGTTGTAGTCACCCGCCGTATATATCCTTCTGGCTCTTAAGGGTCGTAAGGGCCAAAATTACAAAAGGCCGTATAAGCCAAATGCACAGTAAATGTGAATAATTCACCTTAATCTTTCATCTTATAACATTTCTTTCTCGAAAATTAATATGTTTGAAATTTTTTCCCTAAATATTTATTTAATCCAAAAATTATTTTTCGGAAATTTGCCCCTAAAAAAATTAGTACCATACGCTTTAGTATCTTAATCTTGCACTTTAACATACTAACACACTTTAACATACTTACACATGTACTTAATTTTAACATACTAAACATGCTCTTTAGCATAGTTACACATGCACTTTAACATATTAACACATGCACTATATTTTAGCTGACTAAACATGCCTTTAAACACATGCACTTTAACATACTTACATATGCAATTTAACATACTTACACATGCACTTAATTTTAGCATACTAAACATGCAATTTTTTTGATAAGTTAAGAATTAGACTAGTCTCAAGATCGATTTGAAAACAAGTCTATAGCATCCTTTCGGATGAGAACCTGAAGTTCTGGATTTGTCAGGATATCTTACAGTGAAATCGAGTGGCGAAGTTTTGCAATATGGTTGGCCACTCCACTAATTTCACGAAAAATATGCATAATTCGCACTGCCTCAAACGACTATAATAAAAAAGGATATCAGAGATGATGATCTAGATTTCCCAAGAGTAGTTCCAGATTTGGTTGAGAACATCGACAATTGTAAGATTATCACTTTGAATTTCAAGTTTTTTCAAGTTTCATTTCTTTTGCTTTAACAAGTGCATTTCTAACGGCTAAAGCATTTGTTTGGAGAACAGAAGATGTACCACATTGGTGAACATTGATTACAATATGTTCTTCGTTATCATTTCTAAAAATTAATCTGAACGTGGAGTCTCCATTATATTTAGTAGAGCCATCCAGGTTGATTTTAACCACTTTATCTAGGGATTTTTTCCATTTCAAATTCTTATGTTTTCTTTTATTCATATTTGATCTTCGTTTGTCCTTGATGTTATTTGTGCAGTCCGAATTTAATGTTTTTGTTTAATTCCAATTACTGTAGAGATTCTTAATAAACAAAATTAGGTCTTTAATAGTTTCATTTTGAAAATTGTCATTTGAGAATGATTTTTGGTTTCTTTGGTACCATAAGCTCCACCAAATGACAATCAGTTCTGAAAACTTATTATTATTAAGGTTGGTTTTAATCTCATCCATAGTCTCCTAGATTGGTTTGTTTCTAGAATTAAAATTCCTAATGTATCTTCTCGTGTTAGCATTTATATATGTGATTGTTTATATTGTATAGATGTAGTTTATTAATAGGTGGGTAGTATCTTTTGTTTGATGGGTACAAGAAATGCAACCGACAGATAGTGTAATACCTTTTTCTTGTTATCTCTGTTTAGTTGGTAGTCCATTCTTGACTAATTTCCAGATGAAAATTTTAACTTTAGGGTAGGTGTCTAGTTTCCAGATTCAAGATGAATCATAAGTGCTAAAATGTTTGATCTTAATCATCAATTCCATAGCGGATTTGGTGGAGAATCAACCATTCTTGTTATGTTCCCAATACATGCGATCAATGATATGGTTTATCGGTATTGGGATACAAATGATTTGCGATACTATATCAAGAGGGAGTACTTGATTTAGTTTATCTTGTTCCACTTTTTATCCTCCATGAATTCTTCCACTCGAATATTAAGGTCGTTTCCTGAAATCATGTTTACAGAATTTCCAAAGATTCATGAAGTACCTATCTATCTTTCCAAAACATAATTGTTTTTCCATCTCCAACTTGCCAAATAAGTTCTTTTTGGAATTTTGGACGAATTTCCATCTTTTTTGTCCATTCCAAGAGAAGTTGCCTCTTTTCTCATAGGTAAATATTTTTTGTTCTTTTAGATATTTTTCGGAGATGATTCTAACCCAGTAATTATTAGGTTCCACTAAAATTTTCCTAAGTAGTTTGAATTCTAGGGCCCATTTCATGTCTTTAGATTTTTGCTACCCCAACCTCCCTAGATTGGCAGGCTAATAGATTTTAATCCATCCAATGAGAGGTTTATGGGATCTATCTATTTGATCAAGTTCATTATGTGTATTTGTTAGGAGCATAAAACTTTGCATGATATAGTCTAGTTTTGCCGCCACGTTTTCTCTAATGAAGGTTATTCTTCCGGGTTGGGAAAGTGAGTTCGTTTTCCATTTCGTTAGTTGAGTTTTGGATTTTATGATGATATCCTCAAAAGTTCTCTTGTTGACTCTCCCATTGATAATAAGACAACCTAAGTACTTTTCCAGAGATATCATATTAGATATGGTCAGGATTCCTTGAATGTGTTGTTTTTTGTACAATTGGTACTTTTTTTGTTAGTTGGAAGGCGGACTAGTGGAAATTAACCTTTTGTCCAAATATATTGCAGTATTCATCAATTATGCTTTTGATTTCCCTACAATTTTGTGTAACACCCCCAAACCCAGGACGTCACAACACCGTGGATTCGACCCGGAACCCACCAAGCAAAGGAGAAAAAACGGAATAATAACGACGACGAAAACAACCTAAGATTGAAACTCAAAAAAATTAATTGTGAAAATGAAATGAATGTCTAACACAAGGACAACTAGACTCAACAACAATGTAAAAGTACACAACAAAATACCAAAGAAAGCCAAAAGGCTATTCTAGCACCACTATCGAGCACCTTCAGCTCCACCATGTAGCTTTTCAATATATGTAGAGCTAAAATATGTAATCGAAAACAAATAGAAACCAAACAGAAAAAAACCCAAAGTAACCTGGGTTAGTAATTAGGATCTCAACAAAGAACCCGCAATTGAATCACAACTCAAGAATCTAAACAAATAAATTACAAACAAAGTTTAACCAAAGTTTAAACTCAATCAACGTAGAAACTCAATTATGATAATTAAACAAACACAACAAAATCACAACTTAGTAACAACACACAAAATAACACACTGATCAGCGCTACTCTGTAGTGCAATTTCTAGGAGTTGTTACCGGTGTTTTGGGTACCATTTGGAGATGTTTAGAGCATAATTGTGGAGATTGGAGTTGAGGAGTAGAAGTGCAGATATGGTGGTTTAGAGAAGCTTAAAAGAAGACATTAAGAAGATGAGAAGGGAACCACTTAAGAAGATCGAAGAGAGGACGAAGTTCAGAAGAGAAGAAGAGCAACATAGTCAAAACCGCGATCGCGGGGATGAGGCCGCGGTCGCGGACATCTACGAAAGGCGAGAAGTGAAGAATGAAAAAAACCGCGATTGCGGACGAGCAAGGTGCTTGGTCGCGGAAAAGTCGAGAGCAAAGGAGTCCAGGAATGAATTTTCCGCGATTGCAGAAATTCCGTCGCGGTCGCGGAAATTTGCTCAGCGCGTCCGAAGGATTTCGTCTGAAGTTTTACTTTTATATTATTTTCCTTTTCTTTTCTTTTCTTTATTTCGTTTACATTATTTTATTTCCTTCTAAGACTATGTTTGTTATCTTTTTAGCATTAGGTTTTGGGTTAGGTTATTTAACCTAGTTTCCCTAGCCACTTTCATTGATTCAGATTCAATTTTACATATTGTTCTTTTCCTTTGAGTTATGACGAACTAAGCACCCTTTCCTTAGTCCGACAATTGAAGCCTTGGGTTGAATTTGATTGTGAGATTATTCATTTACTCTATCTTTGAATGTTATTGATTCTCTTATGCTTCATCCCATTGAGTTATATTGATTTCTCTAGATTAGCTACCTAGTTTTATTGATATTATTCATATTGTAGGATTAGGGTTTTGAATTCTATTGGTTGATCTAGTTCATCAATTGTTGTGATTAGTATTATTAGTATTAGTTTCCCTAGCTTGACAAACTAGTTGAGATTGATATTATCTATAGTGCTAGTTACCTTAATCTGGTCAACTTGTTGAAATTAATATTATTCATACCTAATTCAGAGTAGCAACCACGATTTACTGGAACGAGTTGTGAATGTTTATTGTGAAGAGAATTGATTGTATGTCGAGTACTGACGTGTTGTTAAGTATTGCATGAGCCTATCTATTCCTGAGCCTACTGCTGCTGTTAGATTTATCTTGATAGTTTCTTGATTGTTTAATAGTTAGGGTTATCATGACTAGTTGGACTGGTAACTAATTTAGAACATGGATTAGGACATTCTTGAGGGTTGAGGACTAGGAATAATCAATGATCAATCAACCAAACTAAAGGTGGATATTTGTTTGGCTAAGTGTTTTTCCCAATTTGATTACAAACCTTTGCTTTTGTTTCCTTTGTTTACTTGTTTACAAACAACCAACCAAAACCCCCCTTTGTTACTTTTGCATGCAACCTTACATAAAGAAAGACAACTCCTCCCTGTGGGATTCGACCCTTACTTGCCTATTCTACTAGTTTAGGTTGTTAAGGATTTTATTTTGATAAGGCGATACGACTTTAGCCTCCGTCAAATTGGTGCCATTGTCGGGGATTAATATTGATTTTTTTACCTATCTTACGGTCCACACCCGTGCTACTGATTTTTTCCTTTTTGATTTTGATACAGAGATGGAGAGATTTCCCCAATTCCGGCAGGAGCCGCGATATGACCCATACTCCTATGCATACACTCCAGGGTGGAGAGATCACCACAATTCGAGTTATGGGAACCATCAATATCCTCTTTATGGTCATGACTACCAGGAGTTCTATCCGGGGCCACAGTCGTACTATCAGCAGGACACTCCACAGCAGTGCAGTCCAGCCTACGAGCATGGACAACCGGTGTCCAATCCAAGTTCCTCCATGTCTACTGAGGATATGCTTCGATCTCTTACGCAACAAATAATCCAACAAGAACAAGAGACGAAGTCCAGTATCCAGAACTTGGAGAATTAGATTGGGCAAATGGTTCAAGCAATGAGCGGAATGGAGGACATGGCGTCGGAAAAACTACTATCTCAACCAGTAGTGCACCCGAGAGAGAATGCCTTTTCGATGACCCTACAAAGTACTGAGGAGCTGCAAGTCGCCCCATTAGCTGAAAGGGAACAACAAATTAGTGAGACGAGAGCAGAATACAACGAGATGTTGGAAGAAGAGAAACCGCGACCGCGGGAGGTGTGTCGCGACCGCGGTTTACTCACTGAGGAGCTGAGCATTCCAGACGAAGACCATGACTGCGGTGATGAAACCCGCGATCGCGGTGTGCTTTCTGAAGAAGATTATTTTTGGGAACAGGAAGAATTCGGCGACCACGAAGAAGACAGCCGCGACCACGGGGTTCATTCTGAAGAAGAAAAGAAAGTCGGCGAATTTCCGCGACCGCGGACAGATTTCCGCGACCGCGGACAGATTTCCGCGATCGCGGAAACGTGCTTGTTGACGAGATTTTTGACGAAGAAAAACCGCGAACGCGGGCAGAAAACCACGATCGCGGAATATTTTCTGAAGCTGACATTTTCCCAGAGGAAGAATCGCGACCGCGGGTCCCAAACCGCGATCGCGGTTTAGTCTCTGACGTGCATGACACTCATGTTCGGCCTGACCTCCCTCCGCTTGCTTGGCTGCAGCCCGTCGCACCCTTCCCTGAGGCATTAAAAGTTACTCGAAGGCAGAAGAACAACAAAGAGACCTATGAAACCTTCAGTGACTGCGAGGCCAACGTCCCTTTGGTCACACTGACAGACAGCATCCCTCGCTGCACAAAATTTTTAAGGGCGCTACGCAGGATCAAAAAGAGGCCGAAAGGGAAGCACAAGAAGGACACCGTGATCCAAAAGGCAAATTTCTCCACGCTGGATACGGGCTAGGACACGCATGCAGTCCCTGAGATGTTGGGTAGGCCGTTTCTGAAGATGGCAAGTGCAATCATTGATGTGAACATCGGTCCACCCACCATGAAGTGTGGGAGCATAGGGGTAAAGCTCAACATAGAGAATACAAAGAGGCACCCCCCTGATCGAGGCCCCTGGAGTTCAGTTGCTGTGAGCAACCCAAGATGATTAGAGAGTACCAGGTCGAGCCACGACAATAACTAAGGCGCTGCTCGGCAGGCAACCCGAGGTATGTATTTCTTTTCTTGTCTTTTCATTCCACGTCTTTAGTTGTTTTTGTTTTATTTTGTGTTATTTTGTTTTTGCTTTTGTTTTTGCATTAGACTAACCTGCAGGTAGGAGACCCGAGCCAAATTCGAAGACGGTGTTCCACACCAGACACATTTCCGCGGTCGTGGAAATACCACTGTAAGTCTCCTCGACAAAAAAAATTATCGAAAAAAGAAAAAAAAAAAAAAAAAAAAAAATCAAAAGAAAAAAAGAGAAAAAAAAGTTCTACCGAAGGCCAGCTGTCCGAATTTTACACGAGGGAGGTGCGCATCATGCTGCCAAGGAGGAGACATTTGCCCCATGTTTTTTTCATTCTTCACTTCTCGCCTTTCGTAGATGTCCGTGACCGTGGCCTCATCCCCGCGATCGCGGTTTTGACTTTGTTGCTCTTCTTCTCTTCTGAACTTCGTCCTATCTTCGATCTTCTTAAGTGGTTCCCTTCTCATCTTCTTAATGTCTTATTTTAAGCTTCTCCAAACCACCATATCTACACTTCTACTCCTCAACTCCAATCTCCACAATTGTGCTCTAAACATCTCAAAATGGTACCCAAAACACCGGTAACAACTCCTAGAATTACACTACAGAGTAGCGCTGATCAAATTCCCCCATGCTTAAACCTTGCTCGTCCTCGAGTAAGCTAAAATGGACCTACTCCTCCAATCAAATCCCCAAGGTCTCAGGAAGCACAGACAAACCATTTCCACTAAGAATTGCACCTAACATGAAACTCCAAGGCACCAAAACAATAAGCTCAACACAACACCACACATAACACTCCGGCCTTGTGCTCGTCATGGAATATATTAAGCAACCAATCACTTGTGAGTACTCGAGTTGTGATACCGCTTTACCCGTATTAGGCATAAGCTTCACACTCGAATCCATGGGAGTGCTCATCGGAGAACAAGTCTCATAATTGAACTTCTTAAGCACTTTCTCAATGTAATGAGATTGTGACAAAGATAGTCTCTTGTTCTCACGTTTAACTCTAATACCGAGGATCACATCCACCTCCCCCATGTCCTTCATGGCAAAACTTGATGACAAAAAAGGCCTTCGTAAGGTCTACTTGTCTTTGGTCCGTACCAAAGATCAACATGTCATCAACATACAAGAAAATGATTACTCCATTACCGGGGTTATCAAATTTGTTGTATACACACTTGTCCGACTGATTTAACTCGAATCCGCTCGACAAGACAACTTCATCAAACATTTGATGCCACTGCTTAGGTGCTTGCTTTAGCCCATACAATGACTTTACCAACTTACACACCTTATGCTCATTACCGGGCATAACAAACCTTCAGGTTGCTTCATGTACACCTCCTCCTCCAAAGCACCATTCAAGAATGCCGTTTGACATCCATTTGGTGAATCACAAGATTGTTAATAGCCGCCAAGGCAATCAACAACCTAATGGTGGAGATCCGAGCAACCGGTGCATAGGTATCGAAATAATCAATACCTTCCCTTTGTCTAATGCCTTGGATGACCAATCTAGCCTTAAACTTATCGATAGTACCATCTACCTTCATCTTCTTCTTGAAGATCCACTTACAGCCCAAAGACTTGCAATCCGGTGGGAGATCCGACAAGACTCACATATTATTTCCCATGATGGAGTCCATCTCATCATTTATTGCTTCTTTCCAGAAAGCAACATCTTGAGACCTCATTGCCTCACCAAAAGTCCTAGGATCCTCATCAACATGATAACAATATGAGTATTGGAACCCAACTTCATCTCTAGATCCTTCCACCAAATAAATTTAGAAATCTGAACCAAAAGACTTTTCAATCCTCCCTTGCTTGCTCCTATGGAGCATATGTGACTCGTTAGGAGGTACGGCTGAGCCGTCTCCTTCTTTAGTTCCACTAGTGTTAGGAACCAAATCCTTTGGTCTAGGTATGGACGAGAACCGATTTTCATCAAAAATCGCATCTCTTGACTCAATCACGGTGTTATCGAAATAGAATCATTAGGCTCTTATTACATAGAACCTATAAGCCTTGGAATGCTCATCATATCCAATAAAGATGCAATCCATACTTCTTTCGCCCAAAGTTTTAATCTTGGGCTGAGGTAGTCTAACGACCGCCTTACATCCCCAAACTCGAAAGTCATTCAAGCTCGGTTTTTGTTTATACCAAAGTTCATAAGGGGTGACCTTGTTTCTTTTAATAGGAACCTTATTTAGTAAACATCAAGCCGTTAACATGGATTCACCCAAAATCCGTCACTCAATCCTGAGTAGGATAACATGGAATTAACCATCTCTTTTAGGACTCGGTTCGTTCTCTCCGACACACCATTTTGTTGTGGTGTATAGGGAGTCGTAGTCTCATGCATAATGCCTACGGATTGGAAATGCGCAGGATCATAATATTCTCCACCTCTATCAGTGTGTAGTTTCTTAATCAAGTCATTTTGTTGCAATTCAACCTCGGTTTTATAAACCTTAAACCTATCACGGGCCTCGTCTTTAGCATGTAGTAAATACACATAACAATAATGAGAATAATCTGGTTAATAAAACGCACACCATAAATCGCATACCATATATACACAATATAAATACCTGACCAGTCTATACATAGTATAGTAGGGTCTAATGACTAATATGTTTGGTAACAGTAGAGTCATGTTTTAGCCAATCAGTATAACTATACCGTAGGGCATATCATGACCAGATTGGAAAGAAGACTTATTCTAACCGAAGTCCGGGCGGGTTCCAAGTTGTACTTTTCGCCCAAAGGTTCATTAATTATGTGCATAACCGCACTATCTTTATTAATTACAAAACATACATTCACGTTAAAGCTTTTAATATATATCATCTCGACACAAGATATATCTTGGGAATTAATCCCGATTGTTGGCACCAGCTGTGTGCACCTACCCTGAGTAAGGGTACAGTCATGACCAGATAGTACTAGGGCAAAATCCTCCTAATACTAGTTATTAAGAAATGACTAGACCTCGCAAGGTACATAGCGTTCTTACGAATACTCGTTCTAACTACACATTTAAATTCACACATAAATCCACACCAATACCATCACGGTAATAACATGTATAATAGCGTTGTTTATAGCAATATATACAACCTAATATAGTATCATATTTTATCACATCATTTTATAAAATATGTTCCCAAACGAAAACAACACTACACTCCATTTTAATGAACAATCAAGCAATTGATAATTAAAGGAAATATGGAATGATAAGCAAGAGCGAACCGCCACTTGCCTTAATCTAGATGAATTGACGATGTTGGGTTTCGGGATCTGGAAACTGGAATTTGAATACGGATTCCTACGACGACGACGAAACAACGACGGAACCCTAAGTTAGATTCGGTATGCACGAATAAACGATACGAACAAATGAACGTTAAGAATCGAAAGGAAACAAGGGCCAAAGCCGTGACCGGGGTTGTCCAAGCCACGATCGCGCTTGCCAGGGCAAGCCGCGGTCGCGGTTTGTACACCCGCGGTTGCAGAATTCTGGGCAGAGCCGCGGTCGCGGAATTCATCCCCGCAGTCGCGGTTCTCCCTACCGACGACGGCTCCAACTTGGCTTCGAAGCTTACTGACGACGCAAACGACGACTTCTTGCTTCGGACGAGGGCTCACTACAACCACCACCACTTCCCACCTCCAAGGCACTTCCGATGATGCTCCGACGAACTCGAAAACTCCGGCGAACACTTAAAACGAGAGAAAGAGAAGATTTGAGAAGCTGTGGATGATAAACTCCGAGGCTGAAGACCCCTATTTATAGGGTAGGGAGGAGCTCAACATCAACAACCCAACCGTTCGGCCTCCCCCATCGACGAAACGCCGAATCACGAACCGGCAAACTCGGATAAGAACGACGAGGAAGACGAATGGAGAGACCCACGTTTGCGGTTTCAAAACCGCGATCGCGGTTGTCCACAGACAAAACCGCGGTCGCGGCGTACCCGCGTTTGCGTCTCTGGGTCTTGGTCGCGGTTTCCTCTCGCGGTCTGGCTAGAACTTTATTTTTAACTCTACTAAAAATATTCTAAGACCCAACAATGCAATAAACGTATATTATTACATTCAAAAGATTATTATAGAGATTACAGAAATTGCCCAATATGTCCTTCTTACAAACTGACAGTTCGGGACTTTTAGGGGTTATTACAAGTTGTATGGAAGGGATATGCATTTTCCATGCATTGATATGCAAATAATACTTGTATGATATGTAATTTGTTATTATAGATTATTTCACTGGCCGTGATTGTGATATTCATTTGTATGGATGTGATATGCATTTTCCATACATTGATATGCATAATATACTTGTATGATATGCAATTTGTTATGATATATTATTTCATTGGCCGTGAATGTGATATTCATTTGTGTGGATAGGATATGCATTTTTTATACATTGATATGCATAATAATCCGCGGGCGCGGAAAGAAAGCCGCGGGCGCAGACAAGGAAGATCTTGTCGAGTGCCAGGAAAGAACAAGTCGCGGGCGCGATTCAAGGGCAGCGATCGCGACCATGCAGAATCCAACCATGCAATTATGTGGATGGGATATGCATTTTTTGTATAGTGATATGCAGAATATACTTGTATGATATGCAACTTGTAATTATGGATTATTTCCTTGGCCGTGAATATGATATTCATTTGTGTGGATGAGATATGCATGATACCGAATAACATATATTCAGAAATACTTGAACGATATTCAAATAATGTGTTTTGATATGCACAATTTTTTTTTCAATTTAGTGGATGCATTATATACATAGTGAAACAGTACTCACAATACTTGAATATCAAATATAGGATAGTGAATATCAGCATGAATACGATGGAACATGAACAAAATTAACTGATATGCAAAGAGTATTTAACGATATTCATAATTTTCGTGTCGATATGCATAATGTTAATTTTCAACTAATTAAATATATTGATATGCATGAACTTCCACTGAATATGCGTATTAACTAAAAATATGGTGGTATCCGAAAATCGTAACCAATTGAATATGCGTATTTGCAGTATATTTCTCTCTTCAAATCTATATTTAACTTCCTAATTTGGAGGTGGTTAATTAATAAAATTCAAAAAAGCTATTCTCTCTCCTAATTTAGATTTTTTTTCCAAACATTTTTTTAGGTAACTGCAGGGCCTTGTTTTATGGTAACACACCCACCATAAAATCTCTACAACCTATGAATCCATCCATCCATCTCCTTTCATCCAACGCTCCTTATTCATCCACTCGTTTCACCATAAGAGTCGTTTTACCTGAGCGTCCCTCTATATATATATATAGAGTCAGGCTCCGGTGAAACAGATGTTTACAGTGAAACGTGAGGAGGAATAAGAGCCAACCATTTTGGGACAATGGAAGGTTATGATGAAACATCCAACATAAAAAACATATACCCTCTCACACTCAATCACACCCTATGGTCAATATCTGACCGTTGACCGGTCAAACTGACTTTTTGTCAAGATTTTTGTTTTTAAATACACTTTTTTATTCTTGTTTTTATACACATTTTTATCATAAAATTGTTTCTAAAAAAATGAACAATTGTATATTAAAATTTGAACAAATTTTATTGAACAATATATAAAGTTGAACAATTGTATCTTAAAAGTTGAACAATTTCATTTTAAGGTTAGACGACTGTTTCACTAAGCAAACATTAATTTATTTATTTTTCGGGCAATTTTTTTTCCTGGGCAATTTGTTTTCTTCCTTTTTTCTTGTTTTCCTACACGTTTTTATCATAAATTGTAATTAAAAAGTTGAACAATTCCATATTAAACTTGAATAATTGTATGTTAAAAGTTGAACAATGTTTTTTGAACAATATATAAAGTTGACCAATTATACCAAAAAAGTTGAACAATTTTATTTTTATAGTTAGACATATGTTTTCACTATGCAACAGTCAGTTTTTTTTTGGCCAATTTTCTTTTCGGGATAAAATATTTATTTTTATTCTTGTTTTTCTACACGCTTTCCTCGTAAAATTATTTCTAAAAAATTGAACAATTCTCTCTTGAATTTGAAAAGATATATTGAACAATACTTCATTAAAATTTTAACAATTGTCCAATAAACTAGAAGTTTTGTTTATAATGTACTATAAACATAATACAACTCAAAATGTTCAAAACATAAACCCTAAATCCTAAATGTATAGGAAAATAAGAATAGTAAAGACGGAAAAAACGGCCAACCCAAAAAAACTATTAAAAAAATAAATTGTTTAACATTAAGATACAATGGATCAAATTTATATACATAGCGACACAATTGTCTAACTATAAAAATGAAATTGTTCAACTTTAATATACAATTGTTCAACTTTTCAGATACAATTGTTCAACTTTAATATTGTTTAAATTTTAATTGTTCAACTTTTAACATAAAATTGTTCAACTTTAAAAACTAATTGCTCAGTTTTTTCATTAATAGTTTATAATGGAAACGTGTAGGAAAACAAAAATAAAAAACCGAAGTATAAAAACAAAAAACAAACAAATCTGGGTGTTGACCGTTGACCGGTCAACGATCGATCAACTTTGATCGGTCAACGGTCGGTCAACATTGACCGTTGATCGGTCAATGCTGACCGTTGACCGGGATTAAGTGTGTTAGGTTGTATGGTAATATTAAAATGAATGGCCTTTAATGTTCCTCACTTTTTACTCTAAGGGTGCTCCTCACATGAAGTTAATCCTATATAAATCTATATAGGATTAACTTCATGTGAGGAGCACTCTTAGGATGAAAAGTGATGAGCATTCTAGGTCATTCATTTTAATATTACCATACACCCTAACACACCCAATCCCAGTCAATGGTCAATGCTGACCGACCGTTGACCGGTCAACACCCACATTTTTTTACACGTTTTCATTATAAACTATTAATGAAAAAAACTGAACAATTAGTTCTTAAAGTTGAATAATTATATGTTAAAAGTTGAACAATTAAAATTTGAACAATATTAAAGTTGAACAATTGTATGTGAAAAGTTGAACAATTGTATCTTAAAGTTGAAATTTTCATTTTTATAGTTAGACAACTGTGTTCGCTATGTATATAAATTTGAACAATTGTATCTTAATGTTGAACAATTTCATTTTTTAAATAATTTTTTTGGGCTGGCCGTTTTTTCCATCTTTACTATTCTTATTTTCCTACACATTTAGGATTTAGGGTTTATGTTTTGAACATTTTGAGTTGTATTATGTTTATAGTACATTATAAACAAAACTTCTAGTTTATTGGACAATTGTTAAAATTTCAATGAAGTATTGTTCAATCTATTTTTTCTTATAAGTTTGAATTTTCATGCAATTTAAATTCTTTGACTTTTCTGGTTCATTTGTTCAACTTTATATATTGTTAAAAAGGTTATTCAGCTTGTAAGATACAATTGTTCAAATTCAAGAGAGAATTGTTCAATTTTTTAGAAATAATTTTACGAGGAAAGCGTGTTGGAAAACAAGAATAAAAAAAAAGTTTTATCCCGAAAAAAAAATTGGCCAAAAAAAAAAAAACTGACCGTTGCATAGTGAAAACAAATGTCTAACTATAAAAATAAAATTGTTCAACTTTAAGATACAATTGTTCAACTTTTTTGGTATAATTGTTAAACTTTATATATTGTCCAAAAAACATTGTTCAACTTTTAACATATAATTATTCAAGTTTAATAGGGAATTGTTCTACTTTTTTAATTACAATTTTATGATAAAAACGTGTAGGAAAATAAGAAAAAAATTTGCCCGAAAAAAAAAAACTGGCTGAAAAAAAAACTAAAGTTTGCTTAGTGAAACAGTCGTCTAACCTTAACAATGAAATTGTTCAGCTTTAAGATACAATTGTTCAAATTTTCAGATACAATTGTTCAACTTTATGTATTGTTCAAAAACATTTGTTCAAATTTTAATATACAATTGTTCAAATTTAATAGGAAATTGTTCATTTTTTTAGAATCAATTTTATGATGAAAATGTGTCTAAAAACAAAAAAAAAAGTGTATATTTTTAAAAAAGAAAACTAGACAAAAAGTCAATTTGACTGGTCAACGTTGACTGTTAACCGGTCAATGGTCAGATATTGACCATAGGGTGTGATTGAGTGTGAGAGGGTGTATGTTTATTATGATGGATGTTCCATCATAGCCTTCCATTGTCCCAAAATGGTTGGCTCTTATTTCTTCTCACGTTTCACCGTAAGCATCCGTTTCACCGGAGTCTGACTCTATAGAGTCATATATATATATATATATATATATATATATATATATATATATATAATTCTTAACAAATTATGTATGTGAGTTTTAACATCAAATAAGAAAATATAAACATTAGTAATATCCATAGTTTTTTATTCATTTTTAGAAAAATAATATTACAATTTTATTGATTTAAATGAGAAATATATGTTGGTATATTTACTTTTTAAACCCGTCATATTCCATTTATATAGGTCATGACCGTTTTATGCATATTATCATATGGGTCATCTATTCATTATTTTTTGTCTAATGAGAATTCATTCTCTTTAAGTGTGTCATAATGAGAAATATATAGGTATAAACCATCTTTGTATCATTGTATGTGCATATATACTTTATAGTTTTAACATATGTATAAATATCTTAACAACTTAGTACTCAAGTTTTAACACAAAAAGAAAAAATATGAAACAGTAGTGAAGTGAATTAGGTTTTTAATCATTTTTAGAAGGAAAAAAAATTAAAAACCTATGACTTGTTTACGAGTTTTTAGTCTTAATATATTGATTTTTATTAATATATTGATATTTGATGATCAATGACTGAAATGATATATATAAATATACATAGATGTGATATAAATAATATTTTATCAAATTAAGTTGTGTAATATATGTTTGATAAAAATAAACAAATAATGTAGCCAAGGAAAGACTTGAACCTGGGTTGTTGAGAAACACTATTACCACTAAGCTATATGTACTTCATTGTTTTGTTTTTTCCAATAATAATTATATAGGTATAGTTGTAACATGATTAATGAATGCAATTAATGAAGCAACAACCCAATCTTATATGTATATATAAGATTTCTTATTTCTTAGTCATTTGCACTTTGTTACGTATATTAATTAAGTTATTGGAACATTAACTTTCGGCATTACACGGTATATTGTTATCACAATCAAGCTTATATCCAAGAGAAGGCTATATATCTTTAGTTGTTGCTAGTGGCTAAAACAATATCACCTCTTTTGATCTTCCTCAATTCGAGTCATCCCAAGCGACCGATAGGGTCCATGAAATCATCATACTACCACCATTTCCTCTATCAATTCTACCCTTTCCTAAATTTCAACAACAAACAAGTCACATTAACATCCTGTGATAAATTGCTATCACAATCAAGCTTATATCTTAGAGAAGGATCAATTGTTGCTAGTTGCTAAACCAACATCACCTCTTTTGATCTTCCTCAATTCGAGTCATCGCAACAAACCAATGGGCTTCATGAAATCAATATACTACCACCATTTCCTCTATCAATTCTACTATTGCCGAAATTTCAACAAGAGAAAAGTCAAATTAACATCGACGTTCTAATTGACGTTGAAATCTTCAATCAGTATGTTACCTTATGAATTATTATTTACTTGTGTCAATTAGTATGTGCTAAGTGTGCATGCGTTTTACCTTTCTTAAATCATTTCTTAGACAAGTAACATAAAGTAGCAATTGTGATTAAGTTTGAAATTTAATTTTGCATAGATTTGGAAGTCTAGGATATTAAAATGTACATTCCCATCCAACAAAGCAATTTATTTTGTATATTTTTATGTCACCTTCCAACATGCAACTTGCTAATCTTATAAGGCTTTTTGTAGCTCATTATTTCAAAGAGTTAAGATCCTATAACATGTCTATATTATACAAAAATCCATAATATTATACATGCGTATATATTCTAACCATGTATGTCAACTACAGGTGGCCCCACCAGATAAACCAATCTTTGATTTGCCAATTATGGAATCAAAATATATAATTCTTTGTATCTTAACCAATAAGATGACCCATTCTTTTCAAAGAACAATTGTACGATACAAATTAATCACAAAACATCAACTCTTTCTCTTTTTGATAAGAAGAAACATTTCCAATCTAAGAGAATATGATGCATTGCATGATTCAACAAAGTGAAGTTTTTTCTTCATCCATGAATCCTAACATTCATGCTTACACTCAACATGTTTGAATATCTTAAATTTTTTTCTAGAATATCAATTATTTCATATATAACCATGCTCTACATATATACATATAGGGTTACATTCTTACTTAATTTGTGAGGACGCTGAGTATGTTAGAGCCAATGGATACTTACCTATCATTAATGTTGAAATATCATAAGAGGTATGTACCTTAATCAGTCATTTAGATGTCGAATTATTTTATCAAATTCATGGTTTTGCATCTACACTTACAATGTTTATGCTACTTTTATTTTTGATTGTGTTGCTACATTAGTACAATGTTAAACTAATATAATCACACAACTATGATTCCGCGAGAGCGAGGGGACAAGTGCTCATGAGGATTCAACTAAGGTTTCAATAGATGCAAACAGTGAAACCCTAAATTACAACATAGCATCAACAGATGACCAGGGTGACCTTGATCGTATAAGGTATCAGATAGTGTGTATCTTATGGACCAAAGGGAAACTGTATGTATAATTAAAATTTGCCTTCTTATGATTTAAACTCAATTATTTTCACACGATGATTTGATACCTATTTGCTATGTAATGACTATGTTAACAATAGTCTCATGATATTACAGGGAAGTGTTAAAAGATATATTCCTAGGAATATTGCTCAAAATGGATATTTTGAATGACAACTATGGTAATTATATGGCACACCAATCCATTTTATTCATTGCATAAAAAGTCCTTTGTTTTCCCTTATTGTCAAAGACATGAATAATATTCATCACACATTCAAAAATGAGAATACATTTTAAATGGGAATAAAAGATATAATACATCAATATTTACTTATTGGTAAAACATCTCATTGATTGTTCTAATTTTAGTATTAAAAAACTTGTTTTTTCATAACATATAGGTATTCATGTATATAATTATGCCTAATTTTTTTTTAAAATGATGCTAATGGAAACTACTTCATAGGCCAAACACTAAGATAAGATTCCAGAGAAGGCCAGCTTAGTCCAAGGTGGATTCTATGCAAAATGAAGATTGAGGTCGTCCTCTAGTATGGATGATAGAAAGACAAGCTCACTTGTACACCTTCAATTTTGATATAATGTTTCTTGCCTAGTAGGATTTTAGTTATGGTTTGGACTACTATTATAAGACTCAGTGAGTGACTGTTAGCATGTGTTTTATCTGATTAGTGATCAATAACTAATTTATTTACAAAACCAAATTATCAGCGTACATGACACTTAAAAAAGTCAAATAGGCTTGTGTTTGTCTAGGGGAGCAAGTCAAAATCTTATACTTGCTAGATCATAGGTTTGAGCACTACTATACTCCTAAGGGTGAGGAAAATACAAAATCTTCTATAAGTAATTTTCGAGATCAATCCTTTCTATATCTAGAATTTGGTCATTATCTCTTCATCCTAGAATTTTTCATCATCTTAGCAGAATTTCTAATGTCAACTCAATCAGCTTCTAGTCTTGAATGAGAAACAAAACACATATTAATTGCGGTCATGTTGACACTAACTTCAATTTGTATGTTAATAACAACTTCATCTTTAAATTTATTGTGTATTTGTAAACGAATTAAAATTGGTTATGTAATCATTGTTATTCAACATGATTAATTGAATAACATTAATACCGTAACAAGATGCAAGAATCAAATGTTTAGCAATAGCGGTGTCAACTTGTCGTGGGATCACATCGCAATAATCTTAGACCGATCTCGATATTTGAAACCATATAAAATGACAAATGCATTAATGATATCTTACAAATATATTGTATAGGAAAAAACCTCTGACAATAAAGAACTTATAATAATTCTCTCGTAACTTGTATATATATTCTAAAAATTGAGTTCAAGAAGGATAGTTTTTCTCATTTTCCCTTGATCCTATTATAATAGTTTCCTCAATAGAGTATTGGTAGTTGTTGTTGTTCTCCATGGCCAAATGCACATGAGACATTTCCTTCCAAAATACCAAGCCACAGGAAGACGAAAAATCATATAGCAGATCAAATGGTGTTGCTTATTTCTTTCTCCTTGCGAAAAGAAGGAATATGTATCTACAAGAAACACACTTGATTCCTTTTCGTAAAGTTTAAATTTAAGGTTGTACTTTAGTGACCACTATCTCTCTTGAAGGTCAAGTAAGATTATTTGTTACTAACAAATAGTAATCTCATTAGGATCAAGAGTCATTAATTTTCCATTTCACACACAATATGTTGTGGTTTTTGAATTTAGTATTATTGAATTTGCCAAATTTTTAATCTAGTTTGTTATTTGTGCATAATAGTTTTATTTACTTTTGAAAGATGTCTTGAACGACGGCCCATGGTTTGTTGCTTCAGTTTTGGGATTCAAAGAAGACCATAAGTGAAATGCTGATAAAAACCTGATTTGATTCTAATGATCCTACGATCCAATGTGGTATAACGATCTTGATTCTATGTAGAATACTATTGAAAGTAGGATATTAATAATTCAATATAAAATTAGATGGATCTTGTGTACGATCCTACAAATGATTTTGACGATTCTATGAACGATTTTTACGATCATACAACATGTTTATTATATAAAGTTATTTCATTATGAGATAAATATGTATACACAAAATATAAATTATATGCATATTTTTTCTTTTATCTAATATGATATGATTATATTGTTAAATCACCACTAAGGTATTCATACAAAAAATATAACATCTTTATATCATAAGATAACTAATATGTTATATTTTTTTTGTTTTCACTTCAAATATAAGAAGTTAACGTTTATTAGGTTGATTTCTACTATATTTAGTTATATTGTAGAATCTTAGGATTATACGATTTGATTTTACAATTGATTCAAAGGGCAACTTAAGATCTGATATGGAATTCCGATCCTAGGAACATTGCCTGAATGGTCAACATCTATCTTTCTACTTATTAATCCTTAAAGCAACCAATTATCATATATTTTATTGTGTCTCAATTAAGTCCATTCAAAGTATCAATAGACTTTCAAATATTTGCAATATCTTTGCATGTTTTCATGCTAATCGAACTATATGTTGATGTTGAACGAGAGACTAATCACATATTCAGGGGCAATGTCATTGACACTAGCTTCAATTTGTAAGAGAAAATCTTTTTTATGTTTATTTTCATTCTGTATTTGTGGAAAAATAAAACCAATTTATGTAATTATTGGTGTTCATCACAATGATTTCAATACTACCATTATAGCAATAAGATCCAACAACCAATGGATCAACAAGTGCAATCTCAACTTGCAATAGGACCATAATACAACAATTCTACAGTGATCTCGATGTCTATATCCATATAAAATGACAAAATTCATCCAGGATTCCTTACAAAAATAGTGTACATATAAAGTTGACTATTGTATAAAATTATTTAAGTAATAAATAGTTATACATGCAGTTTTAAAATTTTAAAATCTCATATGACAACACAAAAAATTACTTTTTATATTCAAGAACTTCAAATATGATGAAGGTTTATATCTCAATTATAATAATTAGTAAATCATTTATCTTAGTAAGATTGATAACTCTGCTACAAAAATAACATTAGCTCCTACCAAATACCTAATATTTATAATATTTTTGTATTTTAAATATACGAAAACATATTATATATTAGGTTGTCAATACATACTTTTGGTTATAATGTACAATCTTACGATTCAGAAACCGATTTTAGGACCTCTCAACGACCCGATACTACAATCTTGATCATGAACCTTGACTATATTTGAAAACACTATGCATGTAAAAAAATTAAATATTATTTTATCTCAACTTGTATATATGTAGTGAAAAAGTAAGTTTTAATAAAAATACTTTTTCTCAAATTTTCATCACTACAATAAAACAATTTCCTTGGTAGAAATGCAACATCAATCAATGATCTCAATTTTGATGAACTGAGTTGTGTTGTTGGCACTAACTTCAATTTATATGTAAACAATTATTTTATCATTATTTTCATTATGTATACATAAAACGAACAAAATAGGGTTACGTAATCAGGTTATGTATCATGAAAATTATAATACTACCATTATTGCAACAAATATCATCAAGATCAAAAAAAAATGTTGAACAAGTATAGTCTCTGCAAGACTCGAGGCGTTAGAGGCGTCAGCCCATGCTAACACGAGGAATTCCTATGAGACAATCATTCATGTACTGTTGTCGTTCTAACACTCCTAACTTCATAGTTATTTGTCTGTACCTGAATTCTGAAAAGGAAGATAGCTTGTTGACATGGATAGCACTTTAATTATTATAAACCAATCTCAAATATGAGGTGTTACTATCTCTCTCATTTAAACTCTTTGAGTAACTGCTCTTTAGGCCAAGCACACTCGTAACCCATAATCGCATGTGATACCATTTGTAAGAGTTGAAGACTTAGAAGCGCCAACTGTAACACCCCCAAACTCGGGGTGCCACAGCCGTGTATTCTATCCAGAACCCACCAGGCGAAGGAAAACAAACGAAATAACATCGATAGTAGAAGCGACTAAAAGACTTGAACCTAATAAAACTCATGAAGAAAATATACAATAAGGATCGCAATTACAAATTAAATTTCAACAAAAAGGTCAACTAGACTCAATAACAACATCAAAGTACACAAAGAAATACAAAAGAAAGCCCCATAGCCTAATCTTGCACCACTATCGAGCACCTCAAACTCCTTCATCTCGCTATCAAACTGTACAAGCTGAAAACCTGTAACTAAAAAACCAATGGAACCAACAGAAAACCCCAGAGTAACCCGAGTTAGTAATTGGGATCTCAGCAATGAACCCGCAATCAAATCACAAACCTAAACAGAAAAATTATAAACAAAGTTTAACCAAAGCTTAAATGCACATTAGAGTATATTACTAAAATAATCAAACGAACACAGCGGAATCACGATTTAGTAACAACACACAAAATAACAAACATAACACACCACACCCACACACACATAACACAGAACACAACACACCCAACACACAACAAAGATACACAAATTTCCAACCATAATAATGTCATGCATACAAGCAACACATGTTCTGCCATGAGAGGCTAAACCACAATCCTAACATATTATCTGCCACAACTAAGAAACATGAAAGAGATAGCCACAAAAAACATTCACACATTTCAGCTAAGTCACCGAACAAGGAAACACAGTAATTGCAAATAGAATCCAGAAATGCAATCTTCATGCAGGCCATGCCAAGGCATTCAACTAAATAAGTCTTGGGAAACATACCTCAAAACCAAGAAAATAATATCCAATGAAGAGCGATCGTCAGCCATAACCTGGCCTAAACAAGCCATAGAAGTACACCACCACAAATCAACAAAAACCATTGAAAACACACTTATAAATGAAAGATCTCAAATTTCAACATCTTAGAGTGAACTTGAAAAATATAAAACCTACACCAAATGACGTCCTAAAATCCTCAAATTTACCAGAATAATGGCCTTGAACGTTACGAACATAATGCCTCAAGAATCATCTTAATCAGACTTCAATCTAAAAAGATATGTACAATACACTCCAATGATATAACTTAGTTTCCAAATTCGAACCCTAACTCGGTTTTGCATACAAAACCATAACCTCATCACAAATCATGAAATTCAGTATACAGAAACTAGGCTCCAAGACGAGTCTATTAACATATCATACACCCAATTTCGATCTAAACTAAATTTATAATGAATTTCCATATTATGTCGTTCTATCCAATTTTCCATGAATACCGAGAATCACTTGTTTACTTTATTTCGTTTGATACAGATCCAAATACCATGAAATTTTACAAACATGCTCCCTACTATTGTCACCTCATGTCCATAAAATGCTCAGAATTTTTCAAATTTAGTAACGTACCCAGATCGATCTTCTGTTGTGCTGCGCAAATAGGACAGATGGAGGTTGAGAAGAGAAAGATAATGAGAAGGCTAGGGTTTGAACGAAAATTAGTATTTATATGGGTAGATTAGGTTAGGTTAAGATAATAAATTAGGTCTGACCAAAAAAACTATTTAAACATATAAATTATTAAAAAAATACCATTATACATAAATAATATTCTTTATTTTCCTATAATTTCTAAATACTCAAGCTTCTAAAAATAGTATCTTGACATGATATATATATATATATATATATATATATTTAAACTAAAACCCAAAGTATTATACAAAACTTAAAAACTAACTAGAAATATCCAAGAGGAAATAATTCTCCATTATTTTCCTTAATAAGAATATTCTTGCATAATAAACTCCATAACTCGGAAATAAATTGTGTAAATTAAACTAGTTCACTGATAAAACAAAAACCTACCCACAAGCGTATGTGATCAGTTGTAGTTTTTCAAGTGTCATTCCCAACGAGGACTATGTAGTATGTTTTGTATCTTAAATCGGTAAGCTAACCCATAAGAAGGGGAATTCGTTTGATTAATAACTAAGAAAATAAGAAACAAGCACTGCAAAGATGATTGTAAACAATTAAAGAGAAGATTCTTGGACTGGGGATCCCCACAATAATGTCTTGGTAAACTTATGGGTATCTGTCTGAAAATAGTCTGAACTTGCCTGAAAGTAAGCTATCAAAGTCTCTACTAACTTCTCAGACGATAATAGATGTGCCTAATTTCTAACTAACAATCGCTGTCGCGCAGAGCGAATTAAATTTAGACCGTTTGGGCACTTAGAATCTAGGGTCAAACTGGGTTAACATTCGTTGTTGCGCTCCGCTAAGTCCAGGCAAACCTAGGGTTTCTATGATAGCTTAGGATTTCAAAAGAGTGATTAGGTTGATGTCACACAAATAGTAATCAGGTTCAATTCCTAGTGATCAGATAAAGTAATCTCCTTTCAAACTCATATCCTATCTGAGTTATCTATTAAGGTTATCTCCTTTCAGACTCAAACCTAATAGAAATCTAATCAACATTCATCAATTGCATTGACAACTCTAGAATTGAATCAAACAAGGTTTCACATTTCAATTTAGACAAATATCATCCACAAGTCTACCAATTCATTATTGGGATCACCGCAACCCTAGAATTAAAGAATTAGCCAAACATTCTTGGACAAACAATCAAAAACATCATTTGAACAATAGAAATCATTCAACTAGATTAGAAGAAAAGAAATACTTGAACAAATCCAAGGAAACAGTCTCCAATCTTCAGAAATCTTCAAAAGAACTCCAAAAACACCTAGGGCTAGATAGAGTGGCAAAAAGGGACAGAGGAGGCTGCCAAAAAATCCTAGAAAAAGTATTTATACCATCATAAAATAAAAAAGGGTCAAAAAATTTTAAATCTAGGTTGCGGGTGAATTGGTAAGGTTTGTCACAAACCGTGCAAGTTTACAGAACTTCAACGGAGGGGCAACACGGTTTGTGGCACGGTTTGTAGCAAACCGTGCCACATTGCAGAAGCTTCCTTTGAATGAGCTGTAAGTCAGCACGATTTGTTACAAACCGTGCTGACCTGCAAAAAATTATTCTCCTTCGTTCGTCTTTGTAATCGACTTTGCACATCTTATTGGCACCCTAATTCTTCTCTTTGGCTAGTGTAGTCCACTCACTTTGCTCTAGAGAACCCTCCTATGACGTCCATGCCTTGTAGTGCACCTCAAAATTCCACCAATTTACCTGAAATCACATAGAAACTAATGTAGACATCTAAACTAAAGAAAACGATGCAACTAGCTATAAATGCAAGATAATAAATGTGAAAATTCCTAAACTATGGCCTAAATGCATGTCCTAAACAATATGAAATAGATGTTATCAAATTCCCCCAAACTTAACCCTTGCTTGTCCTCAAGCAAGTACACAATCTATAAATCTACAAAATATGTCAAGGTTGTTTCAACCCAAGAGACAAGTGAGCAATGATCATGAGAGTCCAAACATAAGACAAGTGCAATCATAGCATGCTTTGCAACCAATGATATAAATGTAGTTAGTTCCTCAACTCTAAACCTCACTAGGATAAAACAATGGAGTCACTCCACTCATGTGTTTAGGTTTGTGTTTCGCTCAATTCTCTACTTTGAATGCTAAACTACCATAGGCTTGCAAAAGTGTCCTAAATCTCCAGTACGGAAGACCATGTACATAACAAAAATCATGAGGACTATATAGGGTTGTAATGGGGCCAAGGAATAATAATAAGGTAAGGATATATTTAGGCCATGTAGAGCTAAATCCGGGGAAAAGAATTACCAAGACGACACAAAGCTTAAAGCAATCCTCTACATCCAATTTCGTTCTTCAAACCCATACAACAAAACCCTTTTATTCTAAATTGTCTGATGCGTCAAAGGATCGATGAAGGCACGGTGCAAGGACAGCCCTCCGATGGCTCCCAAAGCAAGGTCTCACGACAGCCAGATTCCAGAATTCCGGCCTGACTTCCACGGGTTAGATCTCTGCGCTCCGACCTCCAAATGGGGTGATTCTAAATCTAGGAGTTATATCTGGAAGTCTAGTTTAATTTCTCCAAATTTCAGAATGAACGGATCTCGGAATCAATAGTTATGACAATTTTACTGAGACGTCGCACAAAGTTCCGTGAAGGAATTCAGCGAGATGAGTTGTTTGGATAGGATTCGTGAGGGGAGATGGATGGTGATGGATTTAGTGAAGGATATGCCTCTTCCTAGGTTGGATATGACTCACCAACGTAGATTGGGGCTGTATAGATTGCTTTCTTCAAGATATGACTCACTTGAAGGCCAACAATGGTGAATTTCCTTGATGCTACTCACAAGGATGGAGGTTGAAGATGAAGACGTTGGAGAGAAAAGAGAGAGAGCATTTTGGATGCTAGAAATGTAACTGGATTTCTGAATTCAAGTGTCTTTACATTCTTGGTCAATCCTTGCCTTAATAGGCAGCCAAAGGTATTGAAAGCGATGGCATCTAATGCCAAGGAATTAAGAGCAAATGGCATCTAATGCCAAGGGAATTAAAAGCAATGGCATCTAATGCCAAGAGAATTAAAAACAAATGGCATCTAATGTCCTAATGCCCCCCTACACGGCTAAATAAGGCAAACACTTGCCAAATGCTAAATTATAGTCTTAAAAATGTCATAAAACCAAACAAAAGCAATTAAATCATGTTAGCTAATCAATGGCTCGGTTGTGCCTCAAGAAGGGTGATGTCCGGCGGTGTGGCCGGCAAGAAAGTGGCGTGGCCGAGGCCTCCAATGTGATGGCCTATTCCTCCAAAGTGTGATATGGCCTCCAAGCAAGTAAGGCCCTTCTTGAGCTCCTCTTGAAGGTGCTTGGCTCGAGCCCTAGTGATGGCCCCGGGAGGTGGCTCGTCTTGACGCACTTGACCTTTACTAGGCTTCCCTGGATGGGACCCAGGGTCACAACATCCTCCCCCTTTGAAGGGTTTCATCCTTGAATCTGAATGCGCTTCTAGAAATAGTCTTAACTCACATGAATCTGCACAAACGCAAACTATGGAAGTGAGGCACCAAGAAATACATAAGAAAGAAGTAAATGAGATAGCCAACCTACTTAGATCTATAGAATGTCCATGAATGAACCTCCATGCACAAGTATTGCCCAATCTTTTTCTAAATATCTGTTTAATAATGGAACATGATATACACATGACATATTTATCTACAAAAGTAATGCATTAAACATGATATCTCGTATGCAACAAGAATTGAGAATGAGAGCAATGATGCACACATGCGTATCTAGTTCTACATGCAAAAAAAGAATTTAGCACATGAGATTCTCTACCCCTAGAAAAATATTCATATTCAAGCAAAGGGAAAGGAATAAGAAAAGTAGAGACAAGTGATACTTCCTTTAGATGAGTCTTCTCCTTTTCATGGCCAAAATCTATTTCCTCGGAAGGCTTAACATCTATTGCATCGACCTCTTCTTGGAGTAAGAATGGTAAGTACGAGGGAATCATAGGTGTTGCATCCATCCATAGAGTAGCCAAAGAATTTAGTGAGCTTCGCGCAATGGTGGGTCGATGCTTGCTCCTTGTAGGCGAAGGAGATATTTCTACAACGTCCTCCTCTTTTTCCTTTAGTTCAAGCTCCTCTCTGTTGGCCATTGACAAAGGTGGTTCAGTAGCAAGAACATCCTCGTCTTTAGACTCTTCTTCAACCAAGTCGTTGTCCAAAACATCCTCGTCTTTAACCGCCAAATTCTGCTTCATGGAATCAAGAACCTTAGGCGGATCCTCTTTGACGTCTTTCACTTGAGAAGTGTAGCTAGCACAACGGCTCTTCCGGACGTCCTCATCCTTACAAGTATCAACCAAGGATTCACTCTCAAAGGACCCTTCGTCTTTGTAAGTGTAGTATTGGTTAGGACAAATATCCGCTAAGTGGCCTCTCCCTTCACACATGACACACACGATGTCACGTGCTCTAACCCGGGGCAGTTGAGGCACTCTCTCTATTCTTTGGGATATGCTCAGGTATGGATTAGCTTCTTGTTGAGCAAGATAGCGAGCCTCCCTATATGATGCTCCATGTGCCCGAAAGTAGAAGAAGTCCTTTCGGGGAGTGTGGCTCATGCTAGACATCTCCTTTAGTTCTTGTCTTGACCCGTCCTTGACATGAAATAGACAACAAAAGGCAGCCAAGCAAGAAGTCCTCAAAGACACCAAACTACTCAATGGATCCTAAGCTAGAAAGGAGCTCTAAACTTGATTTAAAGGCAAGACTTTTCAGCCAAGAAAGCACTCCTAATTTGGCTAGGCTTAAGGTTCCTAGACTCAACCAAATGAACAAAAGAAGTAGCAACAAACGACACAAAGAACTTGAGACACTTGAACAACAATCAAAGCAAGCAACGCCAAGGAAGCTACTAAGCTCAATTGCCTTACAAATGGAGAACTTTGTGTACAAAACTGAATTGAATCACACGTCTAAATGCATCAAATTTTATTTTTGAACTTTGTCAAATGTTGATCCACTTTTTCTATGGCATTCACTCTTTAGCTAGCCGAGTTTTTCTGGATACAACCACTTTTTCTTGACTCAAATGCAATGCAATGCTTTGTCTTTTTTTTTGGATTGAATGGGGGCGTCTACAACAGCAATGTGATGTTTACAACTTGAACAACACAACCCAAATAAGAGCAATTGAGCCTTTCCCGTATCCTGGACGTTGAGGCCTAATTCAAACGCAAGTGTCATTCAAATTCAAGGATCGTTTGCAGCAAAGGAAGACGACCAAGGACTCAAACAATTTTTAATAACTTGACCACAAATTAAGCAACAAAAAAAGAGCAAAAACAGGTGCTGCAACAACCAGATATGCGGCCCACAACAACCTAGAAGATCACCCTAAATTGTAGGATCTAGGCAACAACTTGAAGATTCTCACAATCTCGGCCTCTCCCTTGGTTTTTCCGCTCAGAATTACAGCCAATGAACTCAAGAAATTCAACACACACGACTCAAAGAAAACAAGGAAAAGCAAGGATACAAAACAAGCGAAGCAAAGACTCAACACAAGACACTAAGACGCAAGACCTAGGGTTGGATGTCTAGGCTTGCAAGACTGATTTTTCTTACTTTAAAGCCAAAATTTCGAGCAATACCTTGCTAGCTCTGATACCACGTGATGAGTCAAAGGATCGATGAAGGCGCGGTGCAAGGACAGCCCTCCGATGGCTCCCAAAGCAAGGTCTCACGACAGCCAGATTCCAGAATTCTGGTCTGATTTCCACGGGATAGATCTCTCCTCTCAGACATCCAAATGGGGTGATTTCAAATCTAGGAGTTAGATCTCGAAGTCTAGTTTAATCTCTCCAAATTTGAGAATGAACGGATCTCGGAATCAATAGTTATGGCAATTTTACTGAGACGTCGCACAAAGTTCCGTGAAGGAATTCAGCGAGATGAGTTGTTTGGATATGAGTCGTGAAGGGGAGATGGATGGTGATGGATTTAGTGAAGGATATGCCTCTTCCTAGGTTGGATATGACTCACCAACGTAAATTGGGGCTGGATAGATTGCTTCCTTCAAGATATGACTCACTTGAAGGCCAACAATGGTGAATTTCCTTGATGCAACTCACAAGGATGGAGGTTGAAGATGAAGACGTTGGAGAGAAAAGATAGAGCGCGTTTTGGCTGCTAGAAATGTAAATGGATTTCTAAATTCAAGTGTCTTTACATTCTTGGTCAATCCTTGCCTTAATAGGCAGCCAAAGATATTGAAAGCGATGACATCTAATGCCAAGGAATTAAGAGCAAATGGCATCTAATGCCAAGGAAATTAAAAGCAATGGCATCTAATGCCAAGGGAATTAAAAGCAAATGACATCTAATGTCCTAATGGCCCCCTACACGGCTAAATATCACCAACATTTTGTCTAGAGGTGTCGGTCCTAATACATCTCAATCAAAGGTCACATGCTCAGGCCAATTGTCTAAAGTTCAAGCCCTCATAATCATGCACATAATGCAATTGCTATATCAACAACCAAAACATATTGATAGGATTCATATATCATGCATCACAAGAAAAACAACCAAAGGAAATCAAGCAAAAAGGGTCAAATATATCTAACACCCATAATGCAATGCATGAAAACAAGTTCATAATGATGCAAAATGCAAAAAAAACCAAAGGGAATGCAACTAAATCTAATATGAACATGCAACTAATATGAACATGCAAGTCTACATGTGAATTTCTCCCCAATGCTAAACCCTACATTGTCTCAATGTAGAAAAGTAACAAAATAGGAAGAAATACACATAGTCAGTCTATTGCGGTGGTGGGTTGTTCGGGTAGTAGTCACACCCGAATACTTGGCGGTACATTTTATGAGACATGGTGCACTCTTGAACCCGCTATGCCTCTATGTCGTCAATATGACGTTGCAAAGTCGCAATGTCACCATCTATGGATGTGGAAGCAGAATCAACATAAGATTTGCCATGCTCCCATTGGAGAGGAGGCTCAACAACATCATCATCATGAGACAACGTCCCGATCTAGTTACGGCACCAGTTATCCTCGTCAGAAGTGGGAGTACGGCGGGCATCAGGCAAAGGAACAAGTGGGACACCAACTTTGAATTTCAACAAGTTAACCTGGCTGTTATGGGCATGAGTGAGCATGTGGGCCCGATGTAAGTATGGGATGTCGATCCGGAGGGTGTCGGGTGTCACTTAATGGCCATTCACGGAGACATGAAAGTGGCGGATCAACGGAGTGATCATACCACCAATACAAATACCACCACTAGACTTGGTGGTCATCTTGGCCAGCTGTCGAGCAAGTAGAATACCCAAGTTCACCTCTTCCCCCTCTATCATATACTTTAAGATCATTAGCTCACTACGCTATACATTTCCCGTGCTATCCTCACGGGAGAAGATGGTCCCCGCAAAGAACTTCTACAAAACCGTGAAGACTGGGTGCACTATATGGGTGGCCTTTGAATGGTGGTTGAATTGACGCACACTAGTGAGTTTAAACCAGAAGTCCTGCTCCTCTGCATTGGGGAGGTCATATGTCTTCCAGGTAGTTGGAAACCCATATATATCGTTGAGCTCAATTCCCGCCATTCGTTTCCCAAGAGGAATGTCAAACTGCCACGGTTGAAGAATCGTTCAGTGGTAACAATTAGAGAACTGATCAGCTCGAGGGTGAGGTTCTTGTAGGAAATCTCGTGAATATCAATGAAAAGTGCAAGCCCCATGCGGTGAGCCAAACGACGTATCTCACCGAGGAGGCCAAGTGTCTACATATCATCAATATCGAGCCAACGAGTTGACTGCCAAGGCAGTCCCAACAGGGTGTTGTAGCTTGTGCATTGCTCAGTGGACACTAGAATAACACAACCAATGGTCGGTGGAGGAGGCGGGGTAGCACGCGTAGGACGAGTAGCACGGGTTGAACGAGGCAACAAGGTAACAATCTAAGCGCTAAAAGAAAACATGTGTGTGCAAGACAAAAAGACACAAAGCACAAAGCAAAACAACTCTTTAGGAATAATATGCTTGGCATGCCATCTTTTTGTCCTCTCCTTATAGATCTGAGCATTCTCATAAGCATCCGATCTCAACTCTTCCAACTCTTGCAATTGCAACCTGCTCTTCTCACTAGCTTCCTTCATATCATAATCGAACAACTCAATAACCCAATATGCCTTAAGCTCCAACTCCACATGGAGATGACAAGACTTCCCAAAGACAAGCCTGAATGGTATAGTGCCAATAGGAGTCTTAAAAGCAGTCATGTAAGCCCAAAGAGCATAATCAAGCTTCATAGACCAATCCTTTCGGGATCGGGACACTGTCTTCTCCAAGATGCTCTTGATCTCCATGTTGGAAACCTCAACTTGACCACTTGTTTGAGGATGATACGGGGTGGCCATTTTATGAGTTACCCCATACTTCTTCAGCAAAGCCTTGAATTTCTTCTTAATAAAATGTGATCCTACATCACTAATCACAACTCAAGGTGTCCCAAATCTAGGAAAAATCACCTTGTTGAAGAACTCGGACACCACCCTAGAGTCAGTGGTTAGAGAGGCAACGACTTCAACCCACTTGGACACATAATCAACTGCCACAAGAATGTACTTGTTATTGTGGGACGGTGGAAAAGGTCCCATAAAATCAACTCCCCATACATCAAAAATCTCAACCTCCTGGATGTTATTAAGTGGCATCTCATTCCTCATAGAAATATTTCATGTTCGCTGGCAAACATCACAAGAGGCAATGAAATGGTGCACATCCTTGAACATAAAAGGCCGATAGAGAGCTGACTGAAGGATCTTGGAGGTGGTCTTGGAGGAACTAGCATGGCCTCCACGGGGTAGAGAATGACAATGAGTGATAACACTCTTCACATCCTCCCCGGGGATGCAGCGCCTGATAATCCCATCTGGACATCTCTTGAAAAGCAAAGGCTCATCCCAGTAATAATGTCTAACATCATACATGAACTTTTTCTTCTACTGGAAAGATAGTCTAGGAGGTAGCTCATTGCAAACCAAATAATTGACAAAATCAGCATACTAGGGCATCCTAGAATTTGCAAGAGTCAGGATCTACTCAGTAATCCTGAAAAGATGGTCATCAGGAAAAGAATCATCAATTGGTGGCTCATCTTGAGTACACTCTAGCTACTCTAGAGTCAACTTGGAAAGATGGTCAGTAACCAAATTTTATGTTCCCTTATTGTCACTAATTTCCAAATCAACTCTTGAAGAAGAAGGATCCAACGAATCAGTTTGCACTTGGCCTCCTTCTTACTCAAGAGATATCTGATAGCAGCATGATTAGTGCATACAATTACCTTGGCACCCACCAAATAGGACTAGAACTTCTCAAAAGCAAACACAACAGCAAACAACTCATTCTTAGTTGTAACATATTTCATTTGGGCCACATCAAGAGTCCTGCTAGCGTAGTAAATAGCATGAAGCTTCTTGTCCTTCTGTTGCCCTAAAATAGCTCCAACAACATAGTCACTAGCATTACACATGATCTCAAAGGGGAGATCTCATTCAGGGGGCTGCATAATTGGAGTTGAAATCAATGCATGCTTCAACCTACAAAAAGAATCAAGACACTCCTTCAAAAAATCAAAGGAAATATCTTTCAAGAGCAAATTAGTAAGAGGCTTGACAATTTTGAAAAAATCCTTAATGAACCTCCTATAAAAACCTGCATGTCCAAGGAAACTCCTTATGCCCTTAACTGAGGTAGGAGGTGACATCTTCTCAATGATCTTAATCTCTACCCTCAAAGTGGGTGATAGTGGCATCAACTCCATCTTAGATGCATCTTTAGACTCTTGTGTAGAGTCTGGGTCAACCCTTTTCAAGACATTTGCAACGGCCCCATGGAACTCTCTAGTGGACTCCAAATCAAGAACCACATCAGCAAATAGCTCAAGATTATCATCCTGGCTCACACTCTCAGTCAAGAAAAACTCCAAAGGATCCTTACAAATAACAAACATTGTAGACCCTTGAGCTTTCTAGTCAACTACACCTACCCTGCAACCATCATCCTCAAAAGCAGGATGTTTAGTAGCTTTGGAAAAATTAAAGTCAATTTTCGCATTCCCAATAGTAAAGGAAAGAACACCCTGGTTAACATCAATGAGTGTACCTGCAATAGCTAGAAAGGGTATTCCCAATATAATAGGAAAAGGAAAATCAGCCTGAATATGAAGGACAATAAAATCCATAGGAATGTAGAACTTACCTATCTAGATGGTAATGTCCTCCAAAATACCTATCGGACGTGCATTGGATCTATTTGCCATGAAAAGAGTCACCCTCGCCGGTCTTGGCTCTCCCAAATCCAGTTTCTTGCATATGGAGAGTGGAATCAAACTCACACTGGCCTACAAATCACACTAAACATTGTAGGTGCAATTACCAATCACCATAGGGACACAAATGCTACTAGGGTCTTCAAGCTTAGGAGGCAATTTGTTTTAAATGAGGGCGTTGCACTCTTGACTCAAAGAAACAAATTGGTAGTCATCCAACTTCCTCTTGTTGGACAAGATCTCTTTAAAGAATTTCACATAAGCCGACATTTGCTAAAAAACATCAGTGAAGGGTATATTGATATAGAGCTTTTTCAACACCTCTACAAATTCTCCATATTGCTGATCTAATTGAGGTCGCGCTCTCCTTTGTGGGAAACAAAGAGGAGGCTTTTAAGCCGATAGGCGCACATATCTAGGCTCCTTTTCAGACTCCTTCTCTGGCTCCTTTTCCTGGAGCACCGTACTTCTTCAGGCTCTGCAACGACCTTGCTTTCCTGCTTGGGATCTACAACCTTAGGATCCTCGAAAATAGATAAGATCATCTCATCCAAAAACAATGTTACCAATCTCCATAAGAATGTTTAGCTCGATTCTATAAGTACAGTCTGTAACCCAATACCCAATGTATTATCTCTAATTATACAAGAAATAATGGAGAAGAATTTATAATCCACTTTTCAAATCCAAATTTCAAAATCATTCAATTAGGTTAAAATTTCAACCGAATTCGGGGATATTACACCAACCGGTGCAAACACGAGGACATCCCATGAGGTCACCCATCCTTGTATTGCTCTCTCCCTAGATGCTTAACTTGAAAGTTCTATATCCTCATTTGAATCCTGAACAGAAAAAGTTGTTAACATGTGTAGCACTTCAATCCTTATAAACCAATCTCAAATATTATATATTAAGGACATACCCCATATGAAAAAAGAAATAAAAAAAGATAAGTATATAAATAAATGAGGCAGATGCAGGATATTGTTGTGATACCCCTCAATTTCGGTTAAAATTTTATTAGTTCAAATTGTTATGAAATTTGCAATTTGAGAAGTGTATTACATTCTCTTCAATTTATTGGTTGTATAATTGGCGATAGTACGTTTGATCATGCATTGCACTCAACACTTTTATAGAATCGAGCTAAACATCCTGTATGAAGATTGATAGTCTTGTTCATGGATCAAAGGAATCATATCTACTTCGATGACTAAGTGAGCTAGTTTAGGTTGCACAATTTATTTGAGAGTTATGGAGTTTCTTTTAAGGGAATAATCTTATTAGTGAAAATAATGGAGAATTATTTTTTTGAGATTATTAATTAGTATTTGAGTTTAGTACAATACCTTAGGTTGTAAATTATATATGTCTCTTTGTACTATAAAATTGGGGAGCTTGAATAATTGGCAACTATAGGAATTAATGAATATTATTTATGGCTAATAGTATTTAGTTTCTATATTTTTTACCTATAATTGGTTTTTTGGTCTAAACCTAATTATTCTCTTAACGTAGCCAATTAGAATTATATACATCAACCCTCACACCTCTGTCGTTGTATCCCTCATGCTATCTAGTACCTCTTCTTTACTTTTCAAAAGTTAATTCCATTGGTATTCGATTGATTGACCAACATTTGTTACTATCGTTCGTTCGAGCCTTTTAGTGCGATAGCCAACCGTTGTTTACTTTGTTTATCTCTAATTTATGTAAGTTCAGACTTTATCAATTAAATACTTGTACTAGTGTAGTATCTGTGCCTTGCACGGAATTTGTTTATTTTTCCATACATTTAAAAAAATAGTATATAAAAATAGTATATTAAAATTATATATTTAATTGATATAGAATTATGTAGGTAGTGATGGTTATAGAAGTAAATTAATGTTAATATAAAAAAAGACTAATTGAATACAAAATATTAAAGAGATTGACAAAATGTTATCGAAAGAGATGTAGAACTCTCGATAACTTTATTAATAGTAAAAATTGGCTAAGTAATTTTGAAATGGGATAGCCACATCTCTAACATCAATACTACTAAAGCGATAAAGCATAATCAAAATATTAATCTAATATATGAAAATGAAACCCTAAACATAAAATCTCGTAAGATGTTAAAAATTACTGCAAATTAAAAAAACTTCCTTATATACTACATTGGTTGTAGTATTAAATCTTTTTTTTTTTGGTTTTTCGTCGTATATCAAAATCTCTAAACCTTTCTTGCTAGTAACTCTTGATGATGCAACATAAACCTGACCATGAGTGAAAATAGGGTGTGGAAGATACAAATCGACATTTGCAATAGATTGGCCATGTCTCTTGTTTATCGTCATAGCAAAACAGACACTCAAGGGAAATTGTCTTCATTGAAATTTGAACGGGTATGAAGTGTCTGATAATGACAAGATCATGTGAGGAATCAAAACTATATGTCCAATATTATTGCCTGAAATATTCTTTGTTGTTTGACATGACTGATGAGCTGCGTGGTTATCAATCTTGTCCTATTGCATAAACCTGAAGACTGGTCAATATTTCGAAGCAGCATAATAGAGACCCTAACCTTAAGTTTAAGTACATGATATGAGACACCAGAACATCTAATACTGTTAAAGTAGTCAGACGTATAAACACTTACATTGTTGTCTGTAATAAAACTTGTCTTGCAAATGAAATACCCCAAATAAGTGGGTAATGGTATTTTGGTAAATTAATTATGGATTTTGCTTAAAAGAGGGAGAAATGGAAATTTGAGGATTTTAATCCCAAAAACACGTTTGGGTCTCTCTCTCTTTCGGTTGTCTCTCTCCCGTGAAGAATCATTCCCCTGTGCTCGGTGGCTCTCTCCTGTGCCAGCTCCCTCTTCCCCGACGAGTTCGACTCCCCTGTGCCCACCCGAAGTCGCTCTCCCTCCGGCGAGCTCGACCCAGACCGGACCGCCGCCGTTCGTCCGTCTCCTCTGCTGTCCCCTGATGTTTGTTGCCCCGTCTGCGACATCTCAGGAGAATGGTAATAACGTTTTGCTCACTTATTCTTTTGGTCTGAAATTTTGAGGAGGTAAACTAGACTCGTATATCTAACTCCTCGAGTTGGAATCATCGCATTCGGAGTCCTGAGCAGGGAGAACGAATTTTTACAAGTCGGAGCCGCTGTTGGTGATCTGCTGCGTGCTGTTGCTGTTCTGCTGAAGTTCTGCAGCGATTCCGGCGACGTGGTGCTCAATTCCGGCGAGGACAGTGGTTGACAACAAGGTAAGATCAATGTATGTGTGAGGGTTTACCTCCAATCTGAATTTTCGGGTTGATTTGTGTTGTTGATGAATTGTGGTTGATTGTTGTCCTGTGGGGACTGAATTTCTTTGCTGAATTTTGGGGTCGTTTTGGCTGATGTGTGTAGTTGGGAGTTGGACTGAGATTGGGTTGATTTTGGGGAGTGATTTGCCTAATTAATTAAGGGTTTGATTTTAGGGTTTAAATTGGGGGTTTGTTGGTTGTGGATTGGTATGAGTTAATTAACGCCAGGGTTTTGCTCGGATTGATTTCACAGGTTCGTTCGAGTGGTTTGGAGACCTCTAGGGTCGTTGCGGTTCGACTTGAGGCAAGAGGATTCTTGCTAACTTTATATTTTTATAAATTGTGTTATGCCCAGTTTATTTCATAATTAAGTTTACCGTTGCTTGGTTGAATATGGATATGTGCATGTGATATGATTTGTCTTGTATCGTATTTGATTAAATGTTGACGTGGTAGTCAATTGTGACTAAATGTGATTGATTGTTGTTGATAGTGTCTGTTGACACGTGTGTGTGTGTTGGATCGTGTGGGTGTGTTGGATTGAATGTGTGTGTGTGTGTGTGTGGATCGTATGTGTGTGTTGGATTGAATGTGTGTGTGCATGTGTTGGATTGTGTGTGTGTGTGAATGTGTGGGTACATTAGTAATTGTCCCGTGTTGTAGATGGAATGATGTGGTTGATAGGATTATTGATTTTAAAGTTACTTGGGTGAATATATATATATGTGTGTGATATTGTGTGATGATGTGTGTGTGAGGATAAGTGATATTGTGTGATGATGTGTGTGTGATGATATGTGATAATGTGTGATGAGGTGTGGTTATGTGATTTTGACTGTCGTCGTGTTGTTTGATTGGTTGGTATGGTGATGGATAGTTGGTTTGGTGTTGTGAATTGTCTCACCGAGAGATGTGGTGGTGGAGACGGAGATGTTGTGAATTGTCTCACCCGGTGATGTGGTGGTTGAGACAGAGATGTTGTGAATTGTCTCACCCGGTGATGTGGTGGTTGAGACGGAAATGTTGTGAATTGTCTCACCGAGTGATGTGGTGGTGGAGACGGAGATGTTGTGAATTGTCTCACCCGGTGATATGGTGGTTGAGACGGAGATGTTGTGAATGGTCCCACCCGGTGATGTGGTGGTGGAGACGGAGGTGTTGTGATGTGTTAATTATGTGTAATGGTTGCTTGAGTACTTGATTAAGTGATTATGCATTGAATATTGGTTGTGTGCTCGGTTATGGATTGTGTGTTGATTATTGGTTGTGTGTGTATATTGGTTGTGTGTTGAATAGTGGTTGTGTACTTGATTATTGGTTGGGTGCTCGGTTATGGGTTGTGTGTTGATTATTGGTTGGGTGCTCGGTTATGGGTTGTGTGTTGATTATTAGTTGTGCACTTGATTAAGTAGTTGTGTGATGATATTGACAGTGTGTTTGGTTATTGGTTTTATGTTGGATATTGATTGTTGGCTAGTTGACTTGTTAAATATTATCTATTTTAGCTATGGTGATGTGGATTTATGTTGGTGGGGTTGTTGGTGACAGCTAGTGGATTATGAAGGTTGGTTGTGTGGATTGAGTGTGAAGGATGGTTTCCCATCTTGAGGGTGTGGGTTAACATGGTTTGAAATTAAATGCATGAGTTGGGTTTGAATGTATGAATTGGTCATTATTTTGGTTATGATTGTATTATGTAATGATTCTCGTTGATGCTTATGTGTTTGTTGATGTGAAGGTTAATTGATTTTGTTGTGTTAGTGCAGTAGTGAGTTCAGTATAATTGGTTAGTTTTGGTTATAAGTCAGTAGTAAGAGATGTGTATGTGCATAGAGTTGTTGATTGATGTATTAGTAATAGAGAGAAGGATGGATTGGACGTGTCAGTGAAGTTGGATTGGATCGTTTTATTCGTTTATGCTTGTGATGAGTTTGAGGATGGATTGATTGAGGTTAGTATAGTGAAGAGTTGGATAAGGATGTGTAATGAATGGTATGTGATAGTGTGTGTATATGTTTTGACGTGTGGTTGGCATTGGTTGGTTGATATGATTAAGTATAGTTATGATATTATATATTGTGTGGCGTGTTGTCGTTGTTGTGAATTGATTGGTGATATATGTATGTGTTTTGAACTGTTTTGGCTTGAGGAATCTTGCCATAGTCTTTCAAAAGACTGACCAACCTCGGTTTACGTGCCGTGGTTGGCTGGGGTATCGGGTCCCCCAGTCAATCAGGCTTTGCAGATTTAGCGCCAGCAAGGAGGATCCTGATCACCGTCGGTTTTGGAGTCGAGAACTCTACTTTTGGTTGGAGACTTTGACTTGATTGAACGTGTCGTTTTGGTTTTGGACCTTGTATGGGTCGAACTTGTTGTATTGGTTTTTGGTTTATAAAGTGTTGTATTTTCGGTATGTTAAGTTTGATTGTGGTTTCAAACTCTGGACAGGTTTTACAGGTTGTACAGGTTTTTCCGCTGTGCTACTTTTGATATTTATAATTTATATGGGTTATGTTTCGCAAATTTTTACTTCACCCGCCTTATAGTCCTTCGGGACTATGGCACTGTAGCACCTCTGGCCCGGGGTGTTATAGCAAAGGCTATTCGAACTGAGTTAGACTTTCTCATTATCAGGTAACAAAGACAATATATAGTCGTTAATTTTGTCTACCTTTTCATGTGTTGGTGCAAGAATTGTTCATTCTTTAATGTATTTCAGAGATAATTGATTGTCCAAAAGAGATGGATAAACAGATTTAACAATTGTTAGAGTCGGATATAAGTCATAATCCTTCACCAATAGCTCATCAAGAATTTGTATTTGCGTTTCTTCATCAATGTCATTACCTACAATATCATCTCTGATGCTTAATACCTATTCAGAAAATTTCTTTGCTTCTTGGATATCATAATTTGATATACCTTGTTGAATCTGCATGTTTCTGTCAAATTAAGAACTTTGCAATATTCTCACAAATAAGAGGAATTAATGGTGGCGAAATATTAAATTTGTTTAGTAATATGACATTAGAATTTATAAAGTCAAATATAGTGATACTTATGGATGACTATTTTTTTACATTAATGCTCATAAAAAAAATCATATTATAGAAAAAACAATAACAATCAAAACCAGTATTGAGCCACTATAGTTCTCCAAACCAAAGTTGAATGTTAAATAGAAGTCATATTATGTTATCTGAGCAAAAAAAATGAAATATTTCTATGATAAATTTTACAAAAAACTAATTTTATATAAAAGTATATATGATACTACATAATAATTTTAATCAAAGTGAAATGTTTCTTGTCTTTAACTAATTTCTAAGCTTATTCGATAATTTTTAAAATTAACTTTGAAAAAAATTACACTTGATTTTGTAATATATGTGGTGATTTTTTTAAAATGTGAGATAAAAGCTCCTCTATGTAAATGTTGTGATGACACGTAGGAAAAATAAATGTGGTGATGACACTCAAGTTTTAGGGTTCTCCTTTAGTGTCTATATATATATATAGAATATAGATATCATATTATGAAAATATTAATAAAATTAATTAATAACTGAATAATTGAGTATGAGTATGTAGATATATTCATTACTTAGATTGTTACGTAAAACCGTAAATTATAGAATCATTACATATATAGTCTCGTTGTGAAATACATTGCAAAATATTATAAAAGATTTTAAATAACTAATTTATTATGTTTATAATAGGATAAAAATTGAAGCAAATGTGACTAACCACCGAATTTTCTTGATTCTCTGCTGTATAATTTACACTATTTTATACGTTTTATGGTTTATGTATACAACTATTGAATAGTCTAATATAACTAATTCATTAACCATGATTTATAATATATATGTATACACCTAAATAAATTATTGACACTACTATATATAAGATATGAATTTCAGTATTGACAATAACGATTTACATTAATGATGATTGTTCAAATCAAATATAAATTCAAATTAGTATTGATAATATTATTGAAAAGTGTAGTCGCATAAAATTTATTGATAAAATAGATAAGAAATAAACAAAATATTATAGATATCATGAAATCAGAGAAAATAATTGTTCTAATTTATATACAAATATTCAAATTCAAGCTATAATCCTTAGCATATAAATACTTATATATTCATGGTTTTATTAAGTTGATTATATTTTCAATATATGTTCTCATATACTTAAATGTTTTGAACTCTTCGTATCCTGGTCCAAGAAAGTTTTTATTTTAAGGATTTGTTCTTATTTAGAAGTTGGAATAATCTATTTCTTGGCACAAGTGTTTGTTTGACTTTTAGAGGAATTTGTTCTTAATTACATGTTATAAAAATATTTTGTTCAGTTCTTTCCTCTTATTTTGCCACAATCACTTATATTATATAGTCAATATTCTTTCTTTCATTACAATTTTAATAAAAAGATACATATCAACATCATTTCGAAACTGCATATTGATCTCCATACAATATAAAATATATTGAATGTAAATTTTTTGAAAGTTGAAAATATTTTTTGAAACAAAAAACAAAATTTATTCATATGAGTTTTATATAATTTCACGGAGGTTTTTTTAATTTAGTGGAATACTTTTAGATTATTACTTTGTAACCATTTCTCTAAAATATGATTAAAAATCAATCATGGATAAAAATAAAATTCATAAACTCAGTTAGAAACAAATTTTGTTTTAGAATCTTCAACGATATGCATATCAATTTGATTAATTTGTAATTTAATTAAACTTTGAAGTTTGGGTAATATTTGTTATGGGATAGATTTTATTATTCGAGTACAGTATTTAATTGAAAATAATATCAAATTTATAATTAAGACGGGCAATTTTTATCTAATCAACATATTTAGTTATTATTAATTCACTAAGTAAATATAATAATAGCAATAAAAAAAATTAGATTTGATCAGACTTATTTTAGTTTTTTTTCTAATTGATATCTTTATTTAATTAAAATATTTATTTATTATCAAATTATTAATTAAACAAATTTTAATATATACAATTAAAACGGATTCACAACTGTAATTTTTTTAAAGGTTGGATTATGTGATGGACGATGGTTGAATTATGATGACACAAAAATTATATTGCATTTAAGAAAATCGAATAATTTTTTATTAATTAGTAATAAATAACATAATTTATATAAACCCAATACAAATCATTAGGGAACAATAACAACTAACAACAATCAACTACTAAACATAATATTTTAAAAGATATTTAAATAATTAAAAGTATCAACCATATATTGTTTTTATGAAAATATATTAAGAAATTGAATTGGATGGGTCTAAAATTGAATTGTATTGCCACATGGCCAGATTAATGGCATGATGTCACGTAGCAGTAGGGAGGGGTGAGTTTATTCTGGGGGTGCCAAGTGGCGTAATTGAGATTCTGCTTTAGTATATGTGTAGTAGATTATACAGACAATATTTTTTGATGAATGTAATCAAAGGATATTAAAGAGTTATAGTTGTTATTGCAATGTAGGTTTATTGAATATTTTGTGGTTTATTTTGGAAAGAATTGATGCTAAAAATATTATAGATTTATTTTAGTGCATAAGAAATATATTGCAAATAATAAAATCTACATAGAATATAATTATTAGTGCTACATTTTGGAAAGAATTGATTATAAAAATATTGTAGATCTATTTTAGTATAGTATGTATAGGCTATAAATTATTATAGAGATTTGATTTTCAAAATAAAACCGAAAAAAGGATAGCTTGCCATGTGGCCAAATTAATGGCATGATGCCACGTGGCAGTAGGAAGGGGTGAGTTTATTCTGGGGATGCCAAGTGGCTTAGTTGAGATTATGCTTTAGTATATATATATATATATATATAATAGATTGAATATTTTGTGGTAAATTTTGGAAAGAGCTGATGTTAAAATTATTACAGATTTATTTTAGTGCATAAGAAATATATTGCAAAGAATAAAAATCTACATAGAATATAATATTTTGTGTTACATTTTGGAAAGAATTGATTATAAAAATATTGTAGATCTATTTTAGTGTAGTATGTATAGGCTATAAATTATGGTAGTGGTTTGATTTTCAAAATAAAACCGAAAAAAGGATAGCTTGCCACGTGTCCAAATTAATGGCATGATGTCACATGGCAGTAGGGAGCGGTGAGTTTATTCTGGGGGCGTCAATTGACTTAGTTGGGATTCTGCTTTAGTATATATATAGTAGATTATACAGACGATTTTCTTGGATGAATGTAATCTAAGGGTATTGAAGAGTTATAGTTGTTATTGCAATACAGGTTTATTGAATATTTTGTGGTTTATTTTGGAAAGAATTGATGTTAAAAATATTACAGTTTATTTTAGTGCATAAGAAATATATTACAGAGAATAAAAATCTAGATAGAATATAATATTTTATGTTACATTTTGGAAAGAATTAATTATAAAAATATTATAGATCTATTTTAGCATAATATGTATAGGCTGTAAATTATTATAGAGATTTGTTTTCAAAACAAAACCGAAAAAAGGATAGCTTACCACATGGCCAAATTAATTATATGATGCCACATGGCAGTATGGAGGGGTGGGTTTATTTTGGGGATGCCAAGTGACTTAGTTGGGATTCTGCTTTAGTATATATATAATAGATAGGAAATGATCAAACATATGCTATATATTTTGATATATAAAAAATGTGAAATTGTAAAAAAATGACATGTGGCGAAATGATTGTGAAAGCGTCATGTGGCGAAATTAATGTGCAAATGCCATTCAACGTAGTTTTATTATGTTTTAGTAGATATATAATAGAATTCTCTTGGTAACCTAATTAAAGCAAATTGCATTAATTGTAATCAAATGAATTTGGTTTTAATTGTATATTAAAACAAATTAGTAGTAGTTTTGTCGAGTGGAAAAAAAAAATTTATTTTTCCTTTATTGCTTCTTAATTCTTATGCATTTAATCGTGTTGGCATTGCAATAGCCAATACATTATAATAAATGTACATTGATTGAGACACTAATTAAATTATTATATATAATCTGTAAAGAACATGTACAAAAAATCATCTTCTTATAATATTTTTGAAATTGTACTTTCTATAATTAGAACTGCAATTTTTAATAAAATTATCAATGCAATCAATTCATTTTCCTTAAAATATTTATATATATCTTTATCATCAATGGAATCAAATTATCCATTTCGCTTTCTTTTTATCAATGTTGAATATATATGTTATTTTGTGTCAAAATTGATGAAAGCAGTAAGTGGGGCAAAATCAATCTTATGTACATCTAGAAGATATAACATGAATGCTAATATTTTACATATATTTAAATCTTGTGTACAATATGCTCAAAATAAGATGCTTGATCGTTTATGCCTATGTATGCTACACTTATATACCTCTAAAACCACTCATAAATACATAAAATAGATGACCGATTAAATTTGATTAGAAATACTATGACTTCAAATTTCTTTGATCTTGATATACACTATTCAGAATTTCCTAATTAAGATACGATATTTAGTATAAATTAGGAAACATGTGATTTGTTTCTATATTACTTAGAAAATATGTGATTTGTGATTGATTTATATGTTTTAATAGGAAATTATCAAATATATGCTATGTATTTTGATATTTAAAAAATGTGAAATTGTAAAAAATGACATCTGGAAAAATAATTGTAAAAGCGCCATGTGGCAAAATTAATGTGCAAGTGCCATGTGGCGTAGTGGGTATTCGACTTTAGTAATTATATAGTAGATTGGTATTAGAGTGTTTAAAATGGATTTATGGGTACATATGTATAATGGGGAGCACTCGGGTGAAAACTGGTGCCCCGTGAGAACGACTTATAGCAATTGGATTCGCGCGATCGGGATTAAAACAAGGGGAATATTTGTGGTGACAATTTCATAAATAAAGACACCTTTAATAAAAAGCCCCGTTTACCTCTTTCGGTACATCAAATGTCAACCTGTTTCTTTTATTTTATTTAAATGAACATGTGCCAAGCACATGATCATTTACATGAATTGATCGGTCAACAATGTTGGTCTCAGGTTTTGACCACCAAGTCTTTGGCGTTGATCGACCGATGCCCGACCAAAGTTTTTATTTCGGGCCAATTTTATTAGCTCTTCCAAAGTTTTTTCAAATGCACATCGCGTTATAACAAAATGCACATCACGTTATAACCAAATGCACATTACGTTATAATCAAATGCACCAATTTTTTTTTAAAAAACCGGGCTAATTTTTTTTTCAAATGGACATCACGTTATAACTAAATGCACATCATGTAATATCCAAATGCACATTACATTATATTTGAATGTAGTAATTTTCTATTTTTTATTTTTTATTTTTCATGGACTAGATTAACTTCAAATGCACATCACAACATAATGAAACGTATATTATGTTATAATAAAATGCACATTGTACGAAATCCAAATGCACATATTGTTTTGCTCAATTATACATCAAGTTATACCCAAAAGCACATCTAGCATAACTCAAATGCACATCTAGTTATATATAAATGCACATCCTATAAAATCCAAATGCACAATGTGTTATGCCCAATTGCACATCACATTATACCTAAATGCACAACTAATATAACATAAATGCACATCATACAAAATCCAAATGCACATCGTGTTATCCCAAATGCACATCACATTATACCCAAATGCATATCTAGTATAACCAAATGCAAATCCTAAACCCTAAATCCTAAATCCTAAAACCTAAACTCTAAACCCTAAAACACTAAAACCATAAATCTTAAAACCCTAAACTCTAACTCAAAAATACACAAACCATGAAACCTATAACCTTAAACCATAAACTCTAAATCATATAATACTAAAACCCTAAACTCTAACTCAAAAATACACAAACCATGAAACCTATAACCTTAAACCATAAACTCTAAATCATATAATACTAAAACCCTAACACATAAAACCACAAACCCTAATACCCCAAATGTTAAAAGCTGAACCCTAAAACCATAAACCTTAAACATGAAATACCCCATTATGTATTAAATAGTATAATTGCTATAACAATTTATATATTAAAACAAAAGCATCAAGGAATTATAATTGGAACCCTTGCCTCCTTCTTCCTGGTGTGCCCGAGAGAGAGAGAGAGAGAGAGAGAGAGAGAGAGAGAGAGAGAGAGAGAGAGAGAGAGAGAGAGAGAGAGAGAGAGAGAGAGAGAGAGAGAGAGAGAGAGAGCTCCGCCTCCTGTTGTCTTCCGCTCACCCCTGCCGCCGTTCACTTCCGCCGGAGAGCCCAACCGGCTGCTGCTGCCACCACCACTTTCTTTCTTTGGCCGGATCGCGACGAGCTGGCGTGAGCTACAGTGAGTTGCTGTGCGAAAACCCCGGACGCTATTGTACGAGGGCAGCTTCTGCACGGCCGATAGAGAGCCGCCAACTTTTGTCCGCTGCTGCTGCAACACCTTCCCGGCGACAAGGCGAGCCACTGACGAGGTAAACCGCAGCTGTTGTGTGGTCTTGGTTAGTTGATTTCCATTTGAACTTGGGGCTAAATTGGTAGTTATGTGATTGTTAAATTGGGCAGAATTGGTTCAATTACTGAAGGGAATTGGGCAGATTTGGATGCTTGGACAGAATTGGATTTTAGGTAATTTCAGTTTGGAAATCTGCATGGAATTGTGCAGCCCCAATCTGTTTTGGCTAATTGTGTTATTTTTGTGCAGCCCTCGATCTGTTATGGATTATTCGGTCGATTTGTGTGGTTTACTGAAGTTGGTAATATTGGAGGTATGATTATATTAGGGGCTGAATTGGGGTTTACAAGTAATGGCATGGTATGTGTTATATTAACGCAAGAAATTGTTCGAATTGTCGTCGCAGGTTCGTTCGAAATTAGTTACGAAGTTGGTGAATTTCTTGGGTCGTTGTCGTTAAGTTTAAGGCAAGATGATTCTTGTCCATACTTATTATATATTTCTTAAGTATATTTAATTCGTATCATATGTTCTGTAATTGACTTTACAATTATCTATTATATTGATCTAGATTAGTAATCGTAGAGTTAATTGGTGGAATGTGTGTTGGTTGGTTGTTGCCTTGTGTGATGATTGATGTTGAATCGCTATGTGTGTTAATTGTGGTTGATTGATTATTTATTTTGGTTATAAGGAGGGCATGACTCTTTATAGCTGGGCCGGGGTGATGATAGCCTCACCCAACCACGTAAGGGGTGACCTTGCGTTGGTTCAAGGCCACAATTGGATGGTGAGTGTCCCATCTTAAACCTATCCATGGGTAGTGTGATTATCTAGGGTGATGATAGTCTCACCCGTTTATACTCGTTGTGTGGTTGAGATTGGATTGAATGTATTAGCACATTGAAGAGTTGGATAAGGATGGTTAAGTGTTAGTAATGGTATATATTTTGATGTGTTATTAATTGGTATTAGATGGACGGTATAATGAACCTTTCCTATGTTCTAGTATTTTTTGCTTGATGATTCTTGCTAGTCTTTCATTATACTAACCCAACCTCGGTTTATGTTTTCATGGTTGGCTGGTGAATCGGGTCCACCAGTCAACTTGTCTTCGCAGGTTCGGCAGCAGCAAGATGGTTCTTGATCACAGTTTGTCTCCACAGTTAAAGACTTAGTTTTTGGGCATCGGATTTGAAAATGTTTTATTAGCTACATGTTTTTTGGATGTAAATTGATATTCTGAACTTGATGTAAGGTTTGAATGTTGTTTAAACTGGAAGCAGAGATTTCGATGTTGATAACTTTGTATATTCGGGGTGTTACAGAAATTGGTATCAGAGCATTTCGTTCAAAAATGTTTTTCCAAATTTTTGACGTGGAAAAGACTATTCTCTAACCTTGTGAAACAACCGTGTGATCGGGGACCCTTGATGTTACTTATAGTAAGTTTTGTGTTTGATAAGTATTGTTTGCGATGTTTAGTACTAATGGTTAATTACGTTCAGTATGCCCCCGCAAGCGGGACATGGTAGAGGTCGAGGGCGTGGTAGAGGACGAGGCCCTCAGGCTTATCCTCAAAGGGTCGATGTGGGTAGTCAAGTCGCTGATGGTTCTGTAGGAAGTCAGCCGAATCCAGCGGAAGTTACACTAGGAGCCGCTCATGTGGGTATTGACCCAGGGACTTTGGTTGCGCTGCAACAGATGGTGACTCAAGCTGTGCAGGCAGCTATGGCACAAGTACCGCCCCCACGACAGCCAACGCCGATTGCTCAGCCAGATCATGTTGGGCAACAACAGAATGAACCCCAAGTATTACAAGAAGGGTTTAGCAGATACATGGAAGATGTGGCTAGATTGAAGCCTCCTACTTTTGATGGTTCTGGCGAACCTACTGCTGTGACATTCTGGTTGAACCGATTTGATAAGTTATTGAAGGGTGTTCGATGTCCAGAGAGTGAAAAGGTAACGATTGATGCTTATTACCTTGTTGATGATGCTAGTGACTGGTGGGACACTGCTCAACCAACTGACCATGAGGCTTCATGGGGAGAGTTCCAAGCTAAGTTAGAAGACAGATACTTTCCAGAGGCGTTAAGGGATGCCAAGTTGCATGAGTTTCAGTATCCAGAGAATGAAGGGCTGAAGGTGCATCAACTGGCTGTGAAATTCAATAAGCTGCTGAAGTATGCAACCTCTATAGTAAAGGATGAGAAGGATAAGATCAAGAACTTTCATAGATGGATGTATCCGGAGATAAAACCTCTAATGGAAAGACACAACTGTACAACACTTGAGCAATTTATTGATGAGTGCTTGACTATGGAGGCTGCTATTGATGATTCAAACCAGATTATTGATGCTCGAGCTGGGAATAAGCAGAAGACTCAGTCTACACCAGGAGGAGTTGGATCTCACAACAACTTCAGTAGTTTCAAGAAACCTTTCTCTACTCCTAGGAGTACCCCTAACAATGGGCCGGCCAAGACGGCTCAGAGCGGTGGTCCACAGATGTCAGTAAATTTTCACCAGTCAGGGGGTCAGCAAGGGATGGCAAGGGGTGCACCACATTGCTTCAATTGTGGAGATCCTAATCATAAGAAGGTAGACTGTACTAGAGCACCCCATACTTGTTACAAATGTGGGGGAGTTGGGCACATTAAAGCTTTATGCAGACAAGGGGTAAATTTAGCTCAATCTCAAGCATCCTCTCCAGCCTATCGTCCAACCACGAATCAAAACCGTCCGGCACAGTCACAGTCTCAACAGAACAACATGGGAAACAAGGGCAAGGCACCGATGGGTGGGGTTGCAGCACCACGAGTCTATGAGATGAGGAGAGCTGATGATAACAATGCGCCTGTGACCACATGTACACTTTTTATTCGGTCTGAGCCAGTTCGTTTACTATTTGATTCAGGTGCTACACATTCATTTACTGCGGAGAATTGCGTTGATAGACTTGGGCTAGTATGCGATTTGGAGTGCGAACCTTTTTTTGTTGGATTGCCTAATGGTGATAAATTGGTAGGGACTAGGGGACTTAGAAACTTTCCGATCATCATAGGTGGTCGGGAATGGATGGTTGACCTTATATCTATCAATACGTTGCACTACAATATCATTTTAGGTATGGATTGGCTCTCTCGCCATGGTGCTGTTCTTGATTTCAGGAAGAAGACAGTTACTGTAACAACAGATGAGGGTTTAGTGCATGTGTTCGAGGGTCATGATCCTAGAGACTCTGGCAGAATCATTAGTGCGATGACTACTGCAAAACTATTAAGACAGGGTTGTGCCGGTTATGTGTGTTATGCCTTAGAAGAGAGAAAGGATGAAGTAAAGTTAGACGATATCCCCATCGCTCCCGAATATCCAGATGTATTTCCTGAGAAACTACTAGGACTAGCACCGAGACGTGATGTTCATTTCACTATTGAACTAGAACCAGGAACTGCCCCGATTTCTCGAGCTCCATATCGGATGGCACCAGTGGAAATGCTAGAATTAAGGAAGCAGTTAGAGGAACTTATGGAGTTAGGCTTTATTAGGCCAAGTGCATCTCCTTGGGGTGCGCCTGTATTATTTGTTAAAAAGAAGGATAGTTCCCTTCGACTTTGTATCGACTATAGGGAGTTGAATAAGATGACAATCAAGAATAAGTATCCTCCCTCGTATAGATGATTTGTTGGATCAATTGCAAGGAGCTACTGTGTTTTCAAAGATTGACTTGAGATCAGGGTATCATCAGCTTAGGATTCGAGAGGAGGATATTCACAAGACTGCCTTCAGAACAAGGTACGATCACTATGAATTTGTGGTGATGCCTTTCGGGTTGACTAATGCTCCTGCAGTTTTCATGGACTTAATGAACCGATGTTTTAGAGAGTACCTGGATCACTTTGTAGTGGTTTTCATTTATGATATTTTAGTATACTCTCGGAGTAAGGAGGACCACGAGACTCACCTCAGAACAATACTTGAAGTGTTGAGGCGATAAAGGCTATTTGCAAAGCTGTCAAAATGTGACTTTTGGTTACCTAAGGTATCATTTCTTGGCCATGTGATCTCTAACGAGGGTGTGATGGTAGATCCGCAGAAGATAGAAGCAGTAGCGAATTGGAAACAACCTCAGAATGTTAAGGAAGTTAGGAGTTTTCTCGAACTGGTGGGTTACTACATGCGGTTTGTGGAGGGATTTTCTAAGATTGTCCAACCGCTAACCAATCTGTTACGTGAGACTAAGAAGTTTGAATGGGACGGGAGATGTCAAGAAAGTTTTGAAGAACTCAAGAGGCGCTTGACTAGTGCACCAGTGTTAGCCTTACCACAGGGAACAGAAGGGTTTGCCGTCTATAGTGATGCCTCTAAGCAAGGTCAGGGTTGCGTCCTAATGCAGAATGGGAAGGTTATTGCATACGCGTCTTGCCAACTTAAATCACATGAAGCCAACTATCCTATCCACGATCTTGAGCTTGCAGCTGTAGTCTTTGCCCTTAAGATTTGGCGACATTATCTGTATGGGGTAAGCTGTCCAATTTTCACTGATCACAAGAGTCTGAAGTATATTTTTACTCAGAGAGAACTGAATTTGAGACAGAGGCGGTGGTTAGAGCTGATCAAGGATTATGATGTAGACATACGCTATCACCCTGGAAAGGCCAATGTGGTAGCAGATGCCTTGAGTAGGAAGGCAACTCCAGAGCATAGGGTTGCTTGCCTGACAGTTTAGCCGGAACTACAACAAGAGTTAATGAGGAGTGAAATTGAAATTTGGTTTGGGAAGGAAAGGACGCAGCTGAATGCGATGGAGATTCACTCAACCCTAATAGAGACGATCAAGGAGAAACAACCGCATGACCCAATGTTAAGTAAGATATGCAGTGAGATTGCTCAGGGAAGGGCGCCAGGGTTTCTCATTCACGAGGATGGAACATTACGATTTCGGAATCGATTATGTGTGCCAACTGACAAGGAGCTCAGAGAGTTGATCCTCAAGGAAGGTCATTCTTTGGCATATTTTGTGCATCCTGGAGCCAGTAAGATGTACAAGGACTTGAGACGAAGTTATTGGTGGAGTGACATGAAGCGGGAAGTTGCTGAGTACGTGTCGAGGTGTTTAACATGTCAACAAGTTAAAATTGAACAGAAGAGACCAGCTGGAGAACTACAACCGCTTCCTATCCCTGAATGGAAGTGGGACGACATTACAAGAGACTTTGTTGTTGGTCTTCCTAGATCACGAAAAGGAAATGATGCAATATGGGTCATTGTGGATCGGTTAACGAAGTCTTCGCATTTTGTACCCATCAAGATTACTTGGGACCCAGAGAGGTTAGCTGAATTATTCTTGAGGGAGATAGTTAGATTGCATGGTGTTCCCAAGACTATTGTGTCTAATAGAGATGGACGATTTGTGTCTCGTTTTTGGAAGTCCTTGCACACAACAATGGGGATGCAACTGAGGTTCAACACATCCTTTCATCCTCAAACTGATGGTCAGTCAGAAAGAACAATCCAAACTTTGGAGGATATGCTTCGAGCTTGTGCCTTGGAGTGGCCAAGAAAATGGGAAGACAATCTACATCTGGTGGAGTTTACATACAACAATAGTTGGCATGCGTCGATTCAGATGGCACCTTATGAGGCTCTGTATGGTCATCGGTGTAGATCGCCATTATGTTGGGACGATATGACCGATGCCGTTCTAGTTGCCCCCGAGCTTTTGCAGAAGACTAAGGATGACATTGGGACGATTCGTCAGAGATTGTTGGCAGCTCAGAGTCGACAGAAGTTGTATGAAGATATTCGTAGATGACCCTTAGAATTTAATGTTGGGGACCACGTGTTTGTTAAAGTCTCACCGACTAAGGGAGTGTTCAGATTTGGGAAACGAGGGAAGTTGAGTCCTCATTATGTTGGTCCCTTTGAAGTTCTGAAGAGAGTTGGTGATGTATCTTACAGATTAGCGTTACCGCCAAAATTGAGTGGAATGCATGATGTGTTTCATGTGTCACAGTTGAGGAAATACGTGTATCATCCGACCCATGTTCTGAGATTTGAAGAGATAGAATTTCAACCTGAAGGCACATTTGAAGAATCACCCGTAAATGTTCTTGCTGTTGAACAAAAGAAGTTAAGGAATAAGGTCATTTCCTTGGTGAAAGTCTTATGGTCTAAGCACGGAACGGCAGAAGAGACTTGGGAATTCGAGGACGAAACTTCTATAAGGGGGGAGAATGAAATACCCCATTATATATTAAATAGTATAATTGCTATAGCAATTTATATATTAAAACAAAAGCAGCAAGGGATTATAATTGGAACCCTTGCCTCCTTCTTCCTAGTGTGCCCGCGCGAGAGAGAGAGAGAGAGAGAGAGAGAGAGAGAGAGAGAGAGCTCCGCCTCCTGCTGTCTTCCGCTCGCCCCTACCACCGTTCACTTCTGCCGGAGAGCCCGATCGGCTGCTGCTGCCACCAACACTTTCTTTCCTTGGTCAGATCACGATGAGCTGGCGTGAGCTGCTGCGAGTTACTGTGCGAAAACCCCGAACGCTATTGTGCGAGGGTAGCTTCTACATGGCCGGTAGAAAGCCGCCAACTTCTATCCGCTGCTGCTACTGTAACACCTTCCTGGCGACAAGGCGAGCCACTGACGAGGTAAGCCGCAGCTGCTGCGTGGTCTTGATTAGCTGATTTCCATCTGAACTTGGGGCTAAATTGGTAGTTATGTGATTGTTAAATTGGGCAGAATTGGTTCAATTACTGAAGGCAATTGGGCAGATTTGGATGCTTGGACAGAATTGGATTTTAGGTAATTTCAGTTTGGAAATCTGTAGGGAATTGTGCATCCCCAATCTGTTTTGGCTGATTGTGTGATTTTTGTGCAACCCTCGATCTGTTGTGGATTATTCGATCGATTTGTGTGGTTTACTGAAGTTGGTAATATTGGAGGTATGATTATATTAGGGGCTGAATTGGGGTTTACAAGTAATGGCGTGGTATGTGTTATATTAACGCAAGAAATTGTTCGAATTGCCGTCGCAGGTTCGTTCGAAATTAGTTACGAAGTTGGTGAATTTATTGGGTCGTTGTCGTTAAGTTTAAGGCAAGATGATTCTTGTCCATACTTATTATGTATTTCTTAAGTATATTTAATTCGTATCATATGTTCCGTAATTGACTTTACAATTATCTATTATATTGATCTAGATTAGTAGTCGTAAAGTTATTTGGTGGAATGTGTGTTGGTTGGTTGTTGCTTAGTGTGATGATTGATGTTGAATCGCTATGTGTGTTAATTGTGGTTGATTGATTGTTTATTTCGGTTATAAGGAGGGCATGACTCCTTATAGTTGGGCCGGGGTGATGATAGCCTCACCCGACCACGTAGAGGGTGACCTTGCGTTGGTTCAAGGCCACAATTGGATGGTGAGTGTCCCATCTTAAACCTATCCATGGGTAGTGTGATTATCTAGGGTGATGATAGTCTCACCCGTTTATACTCGTTGTGTGGTTGAGATTGGATTGAATGTATTAGCACATTGAAGAGTTGGATAAGGATGGTTAAGTGTTAGTAATGGTATATATTTTGATGTGTTATTAATTGGTATTAGATGGACGGTATAATGAACCTCTCCTATGTTCTAGTATTTTTTGCTTGATGATTCTTGTTAGTCTTTCATTAGACTAACCCAACCTCGGTTTATGTTTTCGTGGTTGGCTGGTGAATCGGGTCCACCAGTCAACTTGTCTTCGCAGGTTCGGCAACAGAAAGATGGTTCTTGATCACAGTTTGTCTGCACAGTTAAAGACTTAGTTTTTGGGCATCGGATTTGAAAATGTTTTATTAGCTACATGTTGTTTTGGATGTAAATTGATATTCTGAACTTGATGTAAGGTTTGAATGTTGTTTAAACTGGAAGCATAGATTTCGATGTTGATAACTTTGTATATTTGGAAATGTTTTAGGTTTTCCTTTCTAAAATCGCCTTATAGACCTTCGGGTCTATGACACTGTAATACCTCTGGTTCGGGGTGTTACAGAAATTGGTATCAGAGCATTTCGTTCAAAAATGTTTTTCCAAATTTTTGACGTGGAAAAGACTTTCTCTAACCTTGTGAAACAACCGTGTGATCGCGGACCCTTACTGTTACTTATAGTAAATTGTGTTTGATAAGTATTGTTTGCGATGTTTAGTACTAATGATTAATTACGTTCAGTATGCCCTCGCAAGCGGGACGTGGTAGAGGTCGAGGGCGTGGGCGTGGTAGAGGATGAGGCCCTCGGGCTTATCCTCAAGGGGTAGATGTGGGTAGTCAAGTTGTTGATCATTATGTAGGAAGTCAGCCGAATCCAGCGGAAGTTCCACCAGGAGCCGCTCATGCGGGTATTGACCCAGGGACTTTGGTTGCGCTGCAACAGATGGTGACTCAAGCTGTACAGGCAGCTATGACACAAGTACCGCCCCCACGACAGCCAGCACCGATTGCTCAGCCAGACCATGTTGGGCAACAACGGAATGAACCCCAACCGTTGCAAGAATGGTTTAGCAGATACATGGAAGTTGTGGTTAGATTGAAGCCTCCTACTTTTGACGGTTCTGGCGAACCTGCTGCTTTGACATTCTGGTTGAACCGATTTGATAAGTTATTGAAGGGTTGACGAGGCTAAAGATGCGCAATGCAAATATCGTTGATTAGCCTTATCAAAGTAAAAAGTCCTAACAGACCTACTAAACAGATGTATAGTAAGCAAGCAAGGGTCGAACCCACACGGAAGGTCTGATGCAGTATGCAATTGTGAATGACAAGTAACAACCAAGGGGGGTTTGGTTATCACGAGAAAGCAAAGCAAGCAAAGCAAACAAGTTTGGTTGAGTTGAGAAAATATAATGGGGAAAGTAGTCCTACTAGAGCGAGATTCACAATACAGAGATATAGTTTGATCACATAAATCTATTTAATCCAAGTTCTTTTACTATCCTTATAGTTGTTCCCACCCTGATCTTAAGTACTATCGATTCTCACAGTTGTCGATAGACTTATCACTATGCCAATGGTAAAATACCACCGATTCTCACAGTTGTCGGTATACTTTACCACCAACAAAGCAATAGCAATACACACAAGGATATAGGATACATGCAAATAGAAAGACATATTAATACTCGCATGCAACTGATTCTCACTCACAATTGTACGCTCGGAACCCCTATACGCACAATTGTGTATGCCACTAGATATGCACTCGGAACCCCTATATGCAATCCTAGCAATTGATAAAAAGTAGTCAACCTAATTGATCAGGCTAAGAAGAACAACAAGAAATCAATAATCAATATAACCAAGAGAATCAAACCAACATTTATAAGGATAAGAACAAGGAATAAAAATCTCACAAACACATCAACTGTATTGCTTCAATCGTCTAGTAGAACAAAGGGAAGTTAGTTCTTCATTCAAAGGAGAATGAAAACCTAATAGAAAAGTAACCTGCGTAATGTAAAAGTGTCTGCCTCTGGGGCGTGACTGCCCACTCAAGACCTAGAAAGAGGTCTTAAGTAGGTTTAGGAAATAATTTAACCTAATGGAAATAACAAAGGAAATAAAATAATAGAAATAAGAAAGTCCGAAATGCAATAAAGGAAATAAAATCTTCTGCTGGCCGCGAGGCGTGACGTGCGAGGCGTGACGTGCCCACCGCGGGGCGTCAGTCTTCTAGTTGCCTTCTCTGAGATCCACCGCCGGGTCGCGGTGGCTCCTGGCGCGGGGCGTCAAGTTACACCGCGGGGCGGTGAGTTCCACCGCGGGGCGGCGGTGCCTTTTTCACCTTCTGCGACACTTTAGTAGAAACACCATAACGTTTGATTCCCAACTCGGATTGCGCTCATATTTTGAGGACTTGCATTAGACTTCAAGATCTAACTCCTTGAATTGGAATCACTTCATTTGGACACCGGAGTAGAGAGAACAAACCATTTGAATTCAGCACATTGTTCTTCTACTCTTTAATACACTTCAAACCTCTATAAATCCCATGATTTCTTCACTTCTCTCCACAACTTCTGGATTACAGACTTAGCCACAAATCTCATCCTAAACTCCTCTAAATAATGCTAATAATTGCTAGTTAAGGTGCATGAAATGACACCTATCAAATTCCCCCATACTTAGACCTTTACTCGTCCCGAGTAAGCTAATGATAAACCTACTCTCTCAATCGAACACCAAGGTCTCAGGAAGTACAAGAAAATATGACACCAGCAACTACAATATCTCAACAATCAGCTCCAGACAATCAAGCTAAAAGGGAAGCAGAGTACTTCCCCCAAGCTTATCCCAAACACCACAGAGTGAATCAAACCTAATCCTAATCTCCCATCTATCTTCTTATCTCTCCAGAGTGATCTACCCGAATCCTCCTTATAACTCCTCTTCTTGTGACGCCTCACCAAGAATAATGAGAAATCCTAAAATCTCTCTTCTTCTTTTCGCTCATTTTGCCAAGGCGCCCTTTCGGGTTTTCACCAAGCCACTCATTTCATTTTTCAATAGATGTACTCACATAAGCTCACATCACTCTTGACCACATATTACCCCAGCCTAATGCTGGTCCAAGCCACCTGCTTATTGCCTAGGCCACCCTTTCGGGTTTTCGACCTATCCCAGGATTTCTAATGTATGCCTTTTTTCAATTTTTGGCTTTTTTCATTTTTTAATTTTTCTCCTCAACAACGTAGCAAGTATAGAACTCTCCCCCATGCTTAAACATTGCATTGTCCTCAATGTAATGAAATACAAAAGAATAAGAGCATAGGAAAAAGCAAAAAATAACTCACAAACGTCGCCAAGCTGCTTGGACACTATAGGTGTCGCTGGCGGTCGTCTCAATAAATGCCCAGGTCTCTGGTGTTGGGGGGGTGTCTTCAGCAACTCTGTAATCTTCTCCTACCGTGCAACCATAAGAAACCACTTTGGTGAGTAGTGATAAAACAATGATAGTAGGGTGTGGACTCTAGTGTTCCTCCTCCTCAGCGGTCAATTGTAGGGCCATCATCGTTGTCAAATAAAAATATGGGGTGAATGTCTCTTCCTTGACAACATGATGCGCACCATCTCCATAGGGAACTCTGGACAGTTGGCCTTCGGTACCTCTTTTTTTTTTCGATTTTTTTTTTGCCCCCGTTTAAGGTTTTTTCGGGGAGTGACTTAGTGCAGGGAAAAAGAAGACTTACAATGGTGTGGGAAACACCTTCTTCAATTCGCATAGGGTCTCCTCCCTGCAGGTTAGTCGGAAACAAAGAAAAACAAAAACAAAGCAAAAACATACTAAAGAAAAAATGTAAAAACAAAGAAAGAAAAACAAGGGAAAAGAAAAACATACCTCGGGTTGCCTCCCGGATAGCGCCTTAGTTATTGTCATGGCTTGACATCCTGCTCATTCTCAACTTGGGTTGCTCACAACAACTGAACTCCTAAGACCAATATCAGGGGGATGTCTCTTTGTATACTCCATGTCGATCCGTTCCCCCATGCTTGTGCAATTGCTGATGGCTGGACCACTCGTCGTATCCATGAATGAACTTGCCATCTTTAAAAACTTTCTACCCAGCATCTCAGGGGCTGCATGAATGTCCTGCCCCGTATCCAGCGTATAAAAGTCAGCCACTGGCATCAAGGCCTCCTTCTTGTGCTTCCCCTTTGGTTTCTTTTTGATCTTACCCAGCGCCCTTAAAAGTTCTGTGTAGACCGGGGCACTGTTTGCCAAATGGGCCAAAGGGATGGTTGCCTTACAACTACTGGAGGTGTCGAAGAGATCATTGTCGTAATTTTCATCCTCTCCTTTAGTGCCTCCGGAAAGGGGACATGGAGCTTTTCAGAACCAAGAGGAGAAAAAATTGGACGAACAAAGGGGTCCGCTTCTTCGTCATGATCAATATCCAGATCTGGGCATTCACCGCGGGGCGGTAGTCTCACCGCGGGGCGGTGCTCTTGGCCGCGGGGCGGCAGTGTTGACTCAGGACAACTGGGAGTTATCGCCGGGTCACGGTCACAAGCACCGCGGGGCGGTAGGATTCGCCCATCTTCAAATTCAACTTTGTCGTCCTTTTCAGCAGTAGGAGCGACTTGAAATTGCTTGCCACTTCGGAGGGTCACAACATTTACACTTTCTTGTGCGGCCCTTTTGTCCAACCTAGTGACCACATCTGTTAACTGACCCACTGTCTCCTTCATGCTCTTGATGCTTTCCTCAGTTGTTTGCACATGAGTTATGAGGTGATTGTTAAGGCCTTGATCAAGTCTTCAGTTGAAGGGGAGCTACTAGCTTGGGGAGCAACTGGTAGCTCATCAAAGTGAGGTCGTGGTGTTGGCTGTTGTAGCTGTTGTTGATTATATCGAGGTCTAATAGGTCCGTAACCTCCAGCAGCGTATACTTCAGCAGTAGTGGCATCTTGAAGTTGGGGACAAGCATTGGTGTTGTGAAACGGATCAACGCAAATTCCACAAGCATTGTGATGTTGAGGTGCTTCTTGTCTACCCTCCTTCGCAATTATGTCTTTCAATGAAGCAATTTCTTGCAATAAGTGTGCATCATTGGAGTTGACAGCATTAACTCCTCTGATTTTTGGGGCTTCATCGAAATCTCTTGTGCTATCAGCCATATCATGAAGTCTAATCATGGCTGCGTCAGGGGTCATATTCAAGATACTACCACCACAAGTAGCATTTATGATTCTTCTTTCATCATCCAGCAGCCCATTGTAAACATAGAGTACTAGAGCTTTCTTGTCAAAACCATGGAACGGACAACTAGAACAAAGTCGTTTGAACCGCTCACAATAGTCATAAAGGATCTCCTCCTCTCCTTGTTCAATACTGGCAATTGCCCTTTTCAAGGCATTCCCCATCTTGGTTGGGAAATATTGTGCGAGGAATGCCTTTTGTAGCTTAGCCCATGAATCTATGCTTCCACCAAGCAGATGATAGTACCAGTCTTCAACATTGTCCTTAAGAGTGAACCCGAAAGCTCTCATTTTAATTTGATCTTCAGTGACGTTAGCTGGTTTTATGCTCATGATGACGTTGTGGAATTTACCCAAGTGTAGGATGGGGTCCTCTCCACATCATCCATAGTATCTCGGGAGCAACCGTAGCACTCCTGTTCTGAGCTCAAATGTCACACCATCCGCAAGGGGTGGAATGATTACAGCCAATGGTTGCTGTATCAGATCTGGCACAGTCAGCTGTCGGAGTGTCTGTGCCATTCGTACCTGTTTCTGTATCAACTTCAACAAGTAGTGAATCAGTAGCAAAGGTGCGGACCGTAAGATAGATCCACACCGCAGTCAATCACAAAAACACACAACAAAACAGAAAACTTCCCCGGCAACGGCGCCAAATTTGACGGGGCTAAAAGTGCGCAATGCAAATATCGTTGATTAGCCTTATCAAAGTAAAAAGTCCTAACAGACCTACTAAACAGATGTATAGTAAGCAAGCAAGGGTCGAACCCACAGGGAAGGTCTGATGCAGTATGCAATTGTGAATGACAAGTAACAAGCAAGGGGGGTTTGGTTATCACGAGAAAGCAAAGCAAATAAGTTTGGTTGAGTTGAGAAAATATAATGGGGAAAGTAGTCCTACTAGAGCGAGATCCATAATACAGAGATATAATTTGATCACATAAATCTATTTAATCCAAGTTCTTTTACTATCCTTATAGTTGTTCCCACCCTGATCTTAAGTACTATCGATTCTCACAGTTGTCGATAGACTTATCACTATGCCAATGGTAAAATACCACCGATTCTCATAGTTGTCGGTATACTTTACCACCAACAAAGCAATAGCAATACACACAAGGATATAGGATACATGCAAATAGAAAGACGTATTAATACTCGCATGCAACTGATTCTCACTCACAATTATACGCTCAGAACCCCTATACGCACAATTGTGTATGCCACTAGATATGCACTTGGAACCCCTATATGCAATCCTAGCAATTGATAAAAAGTATTCAACCTAGTTGATCAGGCTAAGAAGAACAACAATAAATCAATAATCAATATAACCAAGAGAATCAAACCAACATTTATAAGGATAAGAACAAGGAATAAAAACCTCACAAACACATCAACTGTATTGCTTCAATCGTCTAGTAGAACAAAGGGAAGTTAGTTCTTCATTCAAAGGAGAATGAAAACCTAATAGAAAAGTAACCTGCGTAATGTAAAAGTGTCTGCCTCTGGGGCGTGACTGCCCACTCAAGACCTAGAAAGAGGTCTTAAATAGGTTTAGGAAATAAGTTAACCTAACGGAAATAACAAAGGAAATAAAATAATAGAAATAAGAAAGTCCGAAATGCAATAAAGGAAATAAAATCTTCTGCTGGCCGCGAGGCGTGACGTGCGAGGCGTGACGTGCCCACCGCGGGGCATCAGTCTTCTAGTTTCCTTCTCTGAGATCCACCGCCGGGTCACGGTGGCTCCTGGCGCGGGGCATCAAGTTACACCGCCGGGCGGTGAGTTCCACCGCGGGGCGGCGGTGCCTTTTTCACCTTCTGCGACACTTTAGTAGAAATACCATGACGTTTGATTCCCAACTCGGATTGCGCTCATATTTTGAGGACTTGCAGTAGACTTCAAGATCTAACTCCTCGAATTGGAATCACTTCATTTGGACGTCGGAGTAGAGTGAACAAACCATTTGAATTCAGCACATTGTTCTTCTACTCTTCAATACACTTCAAACCTCTATAAATCCCATGATTTCTTCACTTCTCTCCACAACTTCTGGATTACAGACTTAGCCACAAATCTCATCCTAAACTCCTCTAAATAATGCTAATAATTGCTAATTAAGGTGCATGAAATGACACCTATCAAATTCCCCCATACTTAGACCTTTACTCATCCCGAGTAAGCTAATGATAAACCTACTCTCTCAATCGAACACCAAGGTCTCAGAAAGTACAAGAAAATATGACACCAGCAACTACAACATCTCAACAATCAGCTCCAGACAATCAAGCTAAAAGGGAAGCAGAGTACTTCCCCCAAGCTTATCCCAAACACCACAGAGTGAATCAAATCTAATCCTAATCTCCCATCTATCTTTCTATCTCTCCAGAGTGATCTACCCGAATCCTCCTTATAACTCCTCTTCTTGTGACGCCTCACCAAGAATAATGAGAAATCCTAAAATCACTCTTCTTCTTTTCGCTCATTTTGCCAAGGCGCCCTTTCGGGTTTTCACCAAGCCACTCATTTCATTTTTCAATAGATGTACTCACATAAGCTCACGTCACTCTTGACCACATATTACCCCAGCCTAATGCTGGTCCAAGCCACCTGCTTATTGCCTAGGCCGCCCTTTCGGGTTTTCGACCTATCCCAGGATTTCTAATGTATGCCTTTTTTCAATTTTTGGCTTTTTTAATTTTTTAATTTTTCTCCTCAACAACGTAGCAAGTATAGAACTCTCCCCCATGCTTAAAAATTGCATTGTCCTCAATGTAATGAAAGACAAAAGAATAAGAGCATAGGAAAAAGCAAAAAATAACTCACAAACGTCGCCAAGCTGCTTGGACACTATAGGTGTCGCTGGCGGTCGTCTCAATAAATGCCCAGGTCTCTGGTGTTGGGCGGGTGTCTTCAGCAACTCTGTAATCTTCTCCTACCGTGCAACCATAAGAAACCACTTTGGTGAGTAGTGATAAAACAATGATAGTAGGGTTGCACGGCCTTCTAGGAACACATGGTGGAGCCCAGATGTAATCAGGGTGTGGACTCTAGTGTTCCTCCTCCTCAGCGGTCAATTGTAGGGCCATCATCGTTGTCAAATAAAAATGTGGGGTGAATGTCTCTTCCTTGACAACATGATGCGCACCATCTCCATAGGTAACTCTGGACAGCTGGCCTTCGGTACCTCTTTTTTTTTCGATTTTTTTTTTGCCCCCGTTTAAGGTTTTTTCGGGGAGTGACTTAGTGCAGGGAAAAAGAAGACTTACAATGGTGTGGGACACACCTTCTTCAATTCACATAGGGTCTCCTCCCTGCAGGTTAGTCGGAAACAAAGAAAAACAAAAACAAAAACAAAGCAAAAACATACTAAAGAAAAAATGTAAAAACAAAGAAAGAAAAACATACCTCGGGTTGCCTCCCGGATAGCGCCTTAGTTATTGTCATGGCTTGACATCCTGCTCATTCTCAACTTAGGTTGCTCACAACAACTGAACTCCTAAGACCAATATCAGGGGGATGTCTCTTTGTATACTCCATGTCGATCCGTTCCCCCATGCTTGTGCAATTGCTGATGGCTGGACCACTCGTCGCATCCATGAATGCACTTGCCATCTTTAAAAACTTTCTACCCAGCATCTCAGGGGCTGCATGAATGTCCTGCCCCGTATCCAGCGTATAAAAATCAGCCACTGGCATCAAGGCCTCCTTCTTGTGCTTCCCCTTTGGTTTCTTTTTGATCTTACCCAGCGCCCTTAAAAGTTCTGTGTAGACCGGGGCACTGTTTGCCAAATGGGCCAAAGGGATGGTTGCCTTACAGCTACTGGAGGTGTCGAAGAGATCATTGTCGTCGATTATCATCCTCTCCTTTAGTGCCTCCAGAAAGGGGACAGGGAGCTTTTCAGAACCAAGAGGAGAAAAAATTGGACGAACAAAGGGGTCCGCTTCTTCGTCATGATCAATATCCAGATCTGGGCATTCACCGCGGGGCGGTGCTCTTGGCCGCGGGGCGGCAGTGTTGACTCAGGACAACTGGGAGTTATCGCCGGGTCACGGTCACAAGCACCGCGGGGCGGTAGGATTCGCCCATCTTCAAATTCAACTTTGTCGTCCTTTTCAGCAGTAGGAGCGACTTGAAATTGCTTGCCACTTTGGAGGGTCACAACATTTACACTTTCTTGTGCGGCCCTTTTGTCCAACCTAGTGACCACATCTGTTAACTGACCCACTGTCTCCTTCATGCTCTTGATGCTTTCCTCAGTTGTTTGCACATGAGTTATGAGGTGAATTGTTAAGGCCTTGATCAAGTCTTCAGCTGAAGGGGAGCTACTAGCTTGGGGAGCAACTGGTAGCTCATCAAAGTGAGGTCGTGGTGTTGGCTGTTGTAGCTGTTGTTGATCATATCGAGGTCTAATAGGTCCGTAACCTCCAGCAGCGTATACTTCAGCAGTAGTGGCATCTTGAAGTTGGGGACAAGCATTGGTGTTGTGAAATGGATCAACGCAAATTCCACAAGCATTGTGATGTTGAGGTGCTTCTTGTCTACCCCCCTTCGCGATTATGTCTTTCAATGAAGCAATTTCTTGCAATAAGTGTGCATCATTGGAGTTGACAACATTAACTCCTCTGATTTTTGGGGCTTCATCGAAATCTCTTGTGCTCTCAGCCATATCATGAAGTCTAATCATGGTTGCGTCAGGGGTCATATTCAAGATACTACCACCACAAGTAGCATCTATGATTCTTCTTTCATCATCCAGCAGCCCATTGTAAACATAGAGTACTAGAGCTTTCTTGTCAAAACCATGGAATGGGCAACTAGAACAAAGTCGTTTGAACCGCTCACAATAGTCATAAAGGATCTCCTCCTCTCCTTGTTCAATACTGGCAATTGCCCTTTTCAAGGCATTCGCCATCTTGGTTGGGAAATATTGTGCGAGGAATGCCTTTTGTAGCTTAGCCCATGAATCTATGCTTCCACTAGGCAGATGATAGTACCAGTCTTCAGCATTGTCCTTAAGAGTGAACCCGAAAGCTCTCATTTTAATTTGATCTTCAGTGACGTTAGCTGGTTTTATGCTCATGATGACGTTGTGGAATTTACCCAAGTGTAGGATGGGGTCCTCTCCACATCTTCCATAGTATCTCGGGAGCAACCGTAGCACTCCTATTCTGAGCTCAAATGTCACACCATCCGCAAGGGGTGGAATGATTACAGCCAATGGTTGCTGTATCAGATCTGGCGCTGTCAGCTGTCGGAGTGTCCGTGCCATTCGTACCTGTTTCTGTATCAACTTCAACAAGTAGTGAATCAATAGCAAAGGTGCGGACCGTAAGATAGATCCACACCGCAGTCAATCACCAAAACACACAACAAAACAGAAAACTTCCCCGGCAACGGCGCCAAATTTGACGGGGCTAAAAGTGCGCAATGCAAATATCGTTGATTAGCCTTATCAAAGTAAAAAGTCCTAACAGACCTACTAAACAGATGTATAGTAAGAAAGCAAGGGTCGAACCCACAGGGAATGTCTGATGCAGTATGCAATTGTGAATGACAAGTAACAAGCAAGGGGGGTTTGGTTATCATGAGAAAGCAAAGCAAACAAGTTTGGTTGAGTTGAGAAAATATAATGGGGAAAGTAGTCCTACTAGAGTGAGATCCACAATACAGAGATATAATTTGATCACATAAATCTATTTAATCCAAGTTCTTTTACTATCCTTATAGTTGTTCCCACCCTGATCTTAAGTACTATCGATTCTCACATGCAACTGATTCTCACTCACAATTGTACGCTCAGAACCCCTATACGCACAATTGTGTATGCCACTAGATATGCACTCGGAACCCCTATATGCAATCCTAGCAATTGATAAAAAGTTTTCAACCTAGTTGATCAGGCTAAGAAGAACAACAAGAAATCAATAATCAATATAACCAAGAGAATCAAACCAACATTTATAAGGATAAGAACAAGGAATAAAAATCTCACAAACACATCAACTGTATTGCTTCAATCGTCTAGTAGAACAAAGGGAAGTTAGTTTTTCATTCAAACGAGAATGAAAACCTAATAGAAAAGTAACATGCGTAATGTAAAAGTGTCTGCCTCTGGGGCATGACTGCCCACTCAAGACCTAGAAAGAGGTCTTAAATAGGTTTAGGAAATAAGTTAACCTAATGTAAATAACAAATGAAATAAAATAATAGAAATAAGAAAGTCCGAAATGCAATAAAGGAAATAAAATCTTCTGCTGGCCGCGAGGCGTGACGTGCCCACCGCGGGGCGTCAGTCTTCTAGTTTCCTTCTCTGAGATCCGCCGCCGGGTCGCGGTGGCTCCTGGCGCGGGGCGTGAAGTTACACCGCGGGGCGGTGAGTTCCACCGCGGGGCGGCGGTGCCTTTTTCACCTTCTGCGACACTTTAGTAGAAACACCATAACGTTTGATTCCAAACTTGGATTGCGCTCATATTTTGAGGACTTGAAGTAGACTTCAAGATCTAACTCCTCGAATTGGAATCACTTCATTTGGACATCGGAGTAGAGAGAACAAACCATTTGAATTCAGCACATTGTTCTTCTACTCTTCAATACACTTCAAACCTCTATAAATCCCATGATTTCTTCACTTCTTTCCACAACTTCTGGATTACAGACTTAGCCACAAATCTCATCCTAAACTCCTCTAAATAATGCTAATAATTGCTAATTAAGGTGCATGAAATGACACCTATCAAATTCCCCCATACTTAGACCTTTACTCGTCCCGAGTAAGCTAATGATAAACCTACTCTCTCAATCGAACACCAAGGTCTCAGGAAGTACAAGAAAATATGACACCAGCAACTACAACATCTCAACAACCAGCTCCAGACAATCAAGCTAAAAGGGAAGCAGAGTACTTCCCCCAAGCTTATCCCAAACACCACAGAGTGAATCAAATCTAATCCTAATCTCCCATCTATCTTCTTATCTCTCCAGAGTGACCTACCCGAATCCTCCTTATAACTCCTCTTCTTGTGACGTCTCGCCAAGAATAATGAGAAATCCTAAAATCACTCTTCTTCTTTTCGCTCATTTTGCCAAGGCGCCCTTTCGGGTTTTCACCAAGCCACTCATTTCATTTTTCAATAGATGTACTCACATAAGCTCACGTCACTCTTGACCACATATTACCCCAGCCTAATGCTGGTCCAAGCCACCTGCTTATTGCCTAGGCTGCCCTTTCGGGTTTTCGACCTATCCCAGGATTTCTAATGTATGCCTTTTTTCAATTTTTGGCTTTTTTCATTTTTTAATTTTTCTCCTCAACAATGTAGCAAGTATAGAACTCTCCCCCATGCTTAAACATTGCATTGTCCTCAATGTAATGAAAGACAAAAGAATAAGAGCTGCTTGGACACTATAGGTGTCGCTGGCGGTCGTCTCAATAAATGCCCAGGTCTCTGGTGTTGGGCGAGTGTCTTCAGCAACTCTGTAATCTTCTCCTACCGTGCAACCATAAGAAACCACTTTGGTGAGTAGTGATAAAACAATGATAGTAGGGTTACACGGCCTTCTAGGAACACATGGTGGAGCCCAGATGTAATCAGGGTGTGGACTCTAGTGTTCCTCCTCCTCATCGGTCAATTGTAGGGCCATCATCGTTGTCAAATAAAAATGTGGGGTGAATGTCTCTTCCTTGACAACATGATGCGCACCATCTCCATAGGGAACTCTGGACAGCTGGCCTTCGGTACCTCTTTTTTTTTTCTTTTTTTTTTTGCCCCCATTTAAGGTTTTTTCGGGGAGTGACTTAGTGCAGGGAAAAAGAAGACTTACAATGGTGTGGGAAACACCTTCTTCAATTCGCATAGGGTCTCCTCCCTGCAGGTTAGTCGGAAACAAAGCAAAAACATACTAAAGAAAAAATGTAAAAACAAAGAAAGAAAAACAAGGGAAAAGAAAAACATACCTCGGGTTGCCTCCCGGATAGCGCCTTAGTTATTGTCATGGCTTGACATCCTGCTCATTCTCAACTTGGGTTGCTCACAACAACTGAACTCCTAAGACCAATATCAGGGGGATGTCTCTTTGTATACTCCATGTCGATCCGTTCCCCCATGCTTGTGCAATTGCTGATGGCTGGACCACTTGTCGTATCCATGAATGCACTTGCCATCTTTAAAAACTGTCTACCCAGCATCTCAGGGGCTGCATGTATGTCCTGCCCCGTATCCAGCGTATAAAAATCAGCCACTAGCATCAAGGCCTCCTTCTTGTGCTTCCCCTTTGGTTTCTTTTTGATCTTACCCAGTGCCCTTAAAAGTTCTGTGTAGACCGGGGCGCTGTTTGCCAAATGGGCCAAAGGGATGGTTGCCTTGCAGCTACTGGAGGTGTCGAAGAGATCATTGTCATCAATTATCATCCTCTCCTTTAGTGCCTCCGGAAAGGGGACAGGGAGCTTTTCAGAACCAAGAGGAGAAAAAATTGGACGAACAAAGGGGTCCGCTTCTTCGTCATGATCAATATCCAGATCTGGGCATTCACCGCGGGGCGGTAGTCTCACCGCGGGGCGGTGCTCTTGGCCGCGGGGCGGCAGTGTTGACTCAGGACAACTGGGAGTTATCGCCGGGTCACGGTCACAAGCACCGCGGGGCGGTATGATTCGCCCATCTTCAAATTCAACTTTGTCGTCCTTTTCAGCAGTAGGAGCGACTTGAAATTGCTTGCCACTTCGGAGGGTCACAACATTTACACTTTCTTATGCGGCCCTTTTGTCCAACCTAGTGACCACATCTGTTAACTGACCCACTGTCTCCTTCATGCTCTTGATGCTTTCCTCAGTTGTTTGCACATGAGTTATTAGGTGCATTGTTAAGGCCTTGATCAAGTCTTCAGTTGAAGGGGAGCTACTAGCTTGGGGAGCAACTGGTAGCTCATCAAAGTGAGGTCGTGGTGTTGGTTGTTGTAGCTGTTGTTGATCATATCGAGGTGTAATAGGTCTGTAACCTCCAGCAGCGTATACTTCAGCAGTAGTGGCATCTTGAAGTTGGGGACAAGCATTGGTGTTGTGAAACGGATCAACGCAAATTCCACAAGCATTGTGATGTTGAGGTGCTTCTTGTCTACCCCCCTTCGCAATTATGTCTTTCAATGAAGCAATTTCTTGCAATAAGTGTGCATCATTGGAGTTGACAGCATTAACTCCTCTGATTTTTGGGGCTTCATCGAAATCTCTTGTGCTCTCAGCCATATCATGAAGTCTAATCATGGTTGCGTCATGGGTCATATTCAAGATACTACCACCACAAGTAGCATCTATGATTCTTCTTTCATCATCCAGCAGCCCATTGTAAACATAGAGTACTAGAGCTTTCTTGTCAAAACCATGGAACGGGCAACTAGAACAAAGTCGTTTGAACCGCTCACAATAGTCATAAAGGATCTCCTCCTCTCCTTGTTCAATACTGGCAATTGCCCTTTTCAAGGCATTCCCCATCTTAGTTGGGAAATATTGTGCGAGGAATGCCTTTTGTAGCTTAGCCCATGAATCTATGCTTCCACCAGGCAGATGATAGTACCAGTCTTCAGCATTGTCCTTAAGAGTGAACCCGAAAGCTCTCATTTTAATTTGATCTTCAGTGACGTTAGCTGGTTTTATGCTCATGATGACGTTGTGGAATTTACCCAAGTGTAGGATGGGGTCCTCTCCACATCGTCCATAGTATCTCGGGAGCAACCGTAGTACTCCTGTTCTGAGCTCAAATGTCACACCATCCGCAAGGGGTGGAATGATTACAGCCAATGGTTGCTGTATCAGATCTGGCGTTGTCAGCTGTCGGAGTGTCTGTGCCATTCGTACTTATTTCTGTATCAACTTCAACAAGTAGTGAATCAGTAGCAAAGGTGTGGACCGTAAGATAGATCCACACCGCAGTCAATCACAAAAACACACAACAAAACAGAAAACTTCCCCGGCAACGGCGCCAAATTTGACGGGGCTAAAAGTGCGCAATGCAAATATCGTTGATTAGCCTTATCAAAGTAAAAAGTCCTAACAGACCTACTAAACAGATGTATAGTAAGCAAGCAAGGGTCGAACCCACAGGGAATGTCTGATGCAGTATGCAATTGTGAATGACAAGTAAGTGTCCCCAGATATATTTAGTTGAATATTGTTTCTTGTTTTCAACGTAAGTGTCCCCAGATATATTTAGTTGATTGCCTTGGCTTTGACCAGCATGATGATTGCATTTTTTGGATTCTATTTACATTTCTTACTTTCATGTTGTCCCTTGTTTTGTGTCTTAGTTGTGTAGAATGAATGGTTTCATGGTTAAACTTTGATGTGTCTTAGTTGTGGCGAATAATATGATGGGTTTGTGGTGTAGCCTCTCATGACAACACATAGATTGCTTGCATGTTTGGCCATGTTTGACTGACGATCGCTCTTGTTGAATATTGTTTCTTGTTTTCAACGTAAGTGTCCCCAGATATATTTAGTTGATTGCCTTGGCTTTGACCAGCATGATGATTGCATTTTTTGGATTCTATTTACATTTCTTACTTTCATGTTGTCCCTTGTTTTGTGTCTTAGTTGTGTAGAATGAATGGTTTCATGGTTAAACTTTGATGTGTCTTAGTTGTGGCGAATAATATGATGGGTTTGTGGTGTAGCCTCTCATGACAACACATAGATTGCTTGCATGTTTGGCCATGTTGTGGTTGGCCAATTAGTGTTGTTTATGTGTTGTTCGTGTTTTTTTACTAAGTTGTGATTTCATTGTGTTTGTATGTTTATTTTAATAAAGTTTCTACTATGATTTAGTTTGAGCTTTGGATAATCATTGCTTGTATTGTCAGTGTAGTTTTTTTATTTGTGATTTGTTTGCGAGTTGTTTGTTAGGATCCCAATTACTAACCTAGGTTAATCTCAGATTTTCTTTTTGGTTTGTTTGTTTCGGTTACAGGGCTTAGCCATGCAGAAATTGAAAAGGTACATGGAGGAGTTTGAGGTGCATGATAGTGGTGCTAGTTTAGGCTTTGACGATTCCATTTTCATTCCTCTTTGTACTCTAAGATTGTTGTTAAGTCGAGTTCACCTTGTGTTGGACATTCATTTCATTAATTTAATACTTATTATTTAATTTATCGTTGGTTTCATTGAGTTCAATTTTCCGAGTCGCTTCCTCCATCCTTATCATTCCCTTTGTTTTCTTCACATGGTGGGTTCCCGATGGAATCCATGATGCTTGAGCTAATAGAATTTTATTTCTTGCAGGCCCCAAATTGGTCCTTATAATATCAGTAGTTCGTTTACTACCACAATTCAATTAACCAAGTCGCTTAATGAACTCCGAGTTCAACTTGATTGATACGATTTTATGAAGATAATCTCCAACATCAATTGACATTTACAACACATGAAACAATCCATAATTGCTCCACCCAGTCTGTAATCCTTCAAACCAAAATTTCCATTAATCTAATTTAACTATTAGCACAAATACTTACCTGGAAGGTCAAAATTGAACTCAAAATTGGGGATTTCCGACAGTAGGTCATGTGCTCAAACAACCCCTGAAATGCTTCTTGAAGATATGGCTCAATCTGATTGTTGGCGATCGGAAAAATGGCAACACTTTACGTTTGCAATCGGATGCATGAGAAACAACTCGTCTCTTGTTCCCCTTTCTAATCTATATCCAGAGGCGGATCTATGGGGGGGGGTAGGGGGGGGGGGGGGCGCCCCCGCTCATCGTCGGCGAGAAGCTTAGCCGGAGCGCTGAGCCCCCCCGACGCCATTGAAGGAGGGAGCCCTTGCTGGCTGCTGCACACGCGAAGAAGTCGCTGAGGCCTGAGGGGAGTGAGGGCGGAGGGCCTAAGTTGCAGACTTGCAGTGGCAAATCTCACTTCTCAGATCTGGCGGACGGAGGGAAGAAGACGACCTATAACCTATTTCAATTTTTTTTGGGAAATTTCATGTGGTGACCCTCAGTTATTGCATTTTACGAGTGGTACCTAAAGTTATTTAAAAATCCGAATGGTGCCCTTCTGTTTTGCTGACTTTCCGTCCTGTACCCAAACATCTTCTTTCGTCAAAAATATTGTGAACTCTCCAATCTCTTCCACTCTCTGTAAAACAAAAATGAAATACCCAATTTTAAAAAGGGAACAAATAGGGAAAGATACAGTGAATCAACCAATGCTTATAAGATACAGTGAATCAACCCACTGTCTCTCATTTCGTCCAAAAATTGTGGGTTTTAGTTGTTTAGGGTTTAAGAAAATTGAAAATCTTCTATGAATCATATCTATATATTTGCTTACAGATTACATATTTACATTGAATCTATAATTATATATTGAATACTAGTTGAAATATTTGTTTATAGACTTATAGTTAATTTTTTAGGGATTGATTAAATTGTTTGAAATGTTGAACATTGGTTAAATACTTGAATATTTTAATTGATGTAGTTTAAATTAAATTGTTTATGTTTAGGAAAATTGACTCGGACTAAGAGAACGGCAAATGCAACTACAAATAATGTTGATATGAATGTGAGTGGATTGAATGAGCCTCAAGTTGATATGAATGTGCGTGGATAGAATATGCCTCGAGTTGATATAAATGTGGGTGGACCAAGTGAGCCTAAAGTTGATATGAATTTGGGTGGACCGAGTGAATCCCAAAATATTGATAACAATGTGGGTAAATCTAGTCCCAAAAGAGCTAAAATGAAGACTATATGTGAAGAGGATATTGTTAGTGATCCGACATTACGAAAACCAATCAACGAATATGATCTTCGTATTAGAGATGATGTTAGGAGAGAGTATGTTATAAGTCTTTGAGCTCCCCCTTATAATTCGTTCTAAATCCGCCACTGTCTATATCTACTTAAAAGTTGGCTTTCTTGCCCTCATTAATGATCCACTTGAATTCTCTTCAATTGTTTTGCTTCACAATAGAGTTGAATAATATGTTTTGCCCTCAAATATTGGGCCATTGAATGATATGAAAAGACAAAAAAAACGCAATCAGATATTGGGCTATTAAAAATTAGGCCACACATGCATGGACGGCCCTACTGCATCCCAAATGGAATAGGCATCAACTGCTAAGCCTTTTATCTCTCACAATTAACACGTTTAAGTATATGAAGATGAAATAACAGCCAAAAAAGGCTGAAGTCAAACGGAATTTTAATCAAAAAAAAGGAAAAGAAATAGAGTCAAGTCAAACGGTTGTACCACATTACAACTATATTTAAATCACAAGTAGTTCAAAGGTTGTACAACATAAAACAACAAACAATAAGCTTTTTAACACACACAAAAACAATTGAAACGGTTGTACCACATCATAGCTATATTTAAATCAGACGTTCAAATTCTATTGTCGTAACCGTTATACTATTGTCGTCCCCTGGTGATCCAGCCTTAGTGACGACCCCAACAATTTAATCATTGGCAGTCCAATAGCTACATATTTAAATCAAAGCTTGTACATCACAAAAAAAAAAAAAAATTAAAGCAGAGGTTAGAATCCTATCCCACAAGTGAAACGGTTCTACCACATTATAGCTATATTTAATATATAAATTACATTAGCATTACACTTCCTATATATATATATATATGATACCTGACCACCCCACTACTCTTCACTTCGTTGCTCCATCCTTCACACACAAATAACAATCATGAAAGAAACTATATACCACTAAACAAATTAACTGAAGGGTTTAACTCTGACATGTTTGTCGCAAGTGGGATGCCTTCGATAGGATCAATTACATATATCATCACATGCTTCATTTTATCCAATAACATGGTACGTAAACAAAGCAAGGATATATTTGATTTAATTTTCTCTCTAATTCAATAAATAACTGAAAGTTACAGACAACTTTATGTTGCCATCTCTAGAGTAACAGATCCACAAGGTTTCAAAATATTTTGGCTAAAGGGGATCAAAATTACTTTAAACACAAAAGAAAAATTGTGTTTAAGGAAGCTTTCAACAAGCTCACAACGCAAAATAAGGTAACAAATTTCTCTGTATTTAGATCAACTCATTATCTGTATTTAGATCAACTCATTATAATTGTTAATATAAATGTTTTTTGTTTGAAGGGGATCAAAATTTCTTTAAACACACAAGGAATATTCTGTTTAAGGAAGCTTTCAGCAAGCTCACCACGTAAAATAAGGTAACAAATTTATCTGTATTTAGATCAACACATTATAATTGTTAATATAAATTGATGAGAATTATGTCCTCTACTTATACAGGGGATGCACGAAATAAAGCAAGTTGACGCAATGCATACAGCATTAAATCATGTACAATAACGTAAAATTTTCTATGTAATTCAGTTATATTGTGTTTATTTTTATATTTTGCTTTCAACATGTAGTGTTTAATAATCTCATACTCACTACCTTGCTGACATTATGAGGACATGCAAATGTGTTACACTCAACATATAGAATCATTTGGACAAGTATATTATTGACTGAAAGGGAAGCAATTTAAACTCACATTTTTAGATACACTTTCTTCTTCCAAAATAATAAGGCAGCTACACATACAATTGAGAGATAGTGGGCAACACCTTAAAAAGACACGGTCGCTGAAGTAAGCATAATTATTAAGTTAAAGATGTAAATGAGAATTCCCGATTGTCGATGATGCAAGTATATATCCACCTCATGGTAAACTATCCTTGATTATATGTATTTGGATCTCTTTAGTAGTCTACACATGCATGCACTAAATACTTACATCTATCGGTTTAAATTTATTAATATAATTGTCTTTTGATTGAGATATGTTAATTTTATGTGAAGATGTCAGAGAATTGGATAATCTAATAGCACTATTGAGGCATCGATTGTTTACATCATGCATGGGTAGCTTTCACTAGAAAGAGGACAAATACAATTGATTTAGGACAATTGATTGTTAGTAATGAATAAAGCAAACTATTTTATGGACGATGTAAACCCTTCAACTTTTGGTAGCATAAATTCAACTAGGTTTGTATTTTTAGTTCCTTTTTTGTACTAATCGATTTAGGTAGGTGTGTTGTTATTTTGGTTAAGGATGATTTTTGTTGTTCTATTTTATACATATTCATTTTACACTCATCATGTACATATACTAAATTTGGCCTCATTTTTCTTGGTCTAGAGGAATTAATCAAGGATGAAAGTCGAAATAATTGACATATACTCACTCTCACATATGAAATATACAATGAAGAAGTTATGAATTATAATTTCACTAAGAAGAGTAAGCATGTACCAATAAAATAACTAATGTACTTTTATATAAAATGTAACAAGGTTTAAGAATATGTAGAGTCACCAATTATTTCTATTACTTATAAGAATAGGAAGTAATGACTAATATATTTTAATTAAAATGATATTTGTCTAGGAATATCTAAATTCAATGTGACTAATAAAACGATATATATTCCAGACCAAAAAAATAAAACAATATATTAATAAATATTAATAACTAAAACATTATTAAAAGGCAATATATTTGTAAGATAAAAGCAAAAGTTAGAAATGTGGAGGGTAGTAGAGCATGAAATGAGAGTTGTTGTAGGAAGTTTCTTACAAATATTCTGGTTCAAGCACAACATATATAACATATAATTAGATAGGAATTTCTAAAATATTTCCCAAATATTTTCAAAGGAAAAAAATGCATCCCTATAAAAAACAATGAAAAAGCTAAATACACGCGAAATATTGTCTATATCGACACTATTTTACACGCTTAAGATAAGCGTGTGGTTTTACACGCTTAAGGTAAGCGTACAGGGGTATTGTGGGTATTTTGAAAATACAGCTAAGGGAACCTACACGCTTAACTTAAGCGTGTGCCTACACGCTTAAGTTAGGCGTGTAGGTTTTTTTTTTCAAGTTTTAAAGCACACGCTTAGCTTAGGCGTACAATACTATTTTTTTTTCAAAATTGCATTTTTTTCCATAATCATGTAGAGAATTTCAATACGCGTCCGTACATATAGAATTCGTCCAAAACGGACATCGTTTGCCCCTCCAAAAGCTCAAAAAACAAAGCCTTCTTCTTCCTCCTCCTTTGAACCGCCGCCCATCCGTAAGCTTTTATAAGCTTCAATGGAGGATTTGGCAAATTTCTTGGATCCGATTTAAGCCATTAACTATTGGGCATTTAAGAGGACCTTATCATACACGTAATTCCATATTTAATCGGATTGAATGTCGATTAAAATCGTAGAATTTTATCCCTAAAGTCACCGTGTCGTCCAAGGGGCTGATTTGAACAAATCCAAAATTGGATCAAATCGTCTTCAATTGGAGGGCATGAACCATAGGGCCTTGTTGAGGGTATCCTAAGATTCAAAATGCCTATAAAATCCCTTTCAATCGTTACCCCAATGCATCCAATTTCGAAGTCAAAACTCATGAACCCTAAATCCCGTTACCGGTTGTTCTTGACCGAAATTCGAGCACATGGAAGCTTTATTCTTGCAATTGTTGGTACTACTAGCCTTGAAAATTGGTCCTCTTTCAAAGCCCTCTCTTTACATCGTCGAAAAAAGACCACTTCCATTCAATTTGGAGTTTTTCCGACGAGGTGTCAAGAAGGTATTCCGACGGGATTGAATTTGTGCCCATTTTGCGATTTTTGGGGTATTTTTGATTTGTTTTGTCTTAATCTTGGTTAAATTAATCAATCTAGATTAGTGAAAAATATTTTAGGATCAATTTGGTGCTCGGTATATAATATGTAAGTAATAAGTTTATAATATTTAACCATAATGTGTAACTATAGTATGTAAGTAATAAGTTCATAATATTTAACTATAATACATAGTATATAAGTAATAAATTCATAAATACTTAACCATAATGTTTAACTATAGTATATAAGTAATAAGTTCATAATACTTAACCATAATGTGTAACTATAGTATATAAGTAATAAGTTCGTAATATTTGATTATAATGAAATACTATAGTAAATAAGTGTAACTATATGAAATTTCATGAAATTCTATAGTATATAAGTCTAATTATACTAGATTTAATGAAATATTATAGTACATAAGTGTAACTATATGAAATTTAATGAAATACTATAATATATAAGTCTAAGTATACTAGATTTAATGAAATACTATAGTATATAAGTGTAACTATATGAAATATAATAAAATACTATAATATAGAAGTTTAAGTATACTAGATTTAATGAAATACTATACTATATAAGTGTAACTATATGAAATATAAAAAAATACTATAATATATAAGTTTAATTATACTAGATTTAATGAAATACTATAGTACATAAGTGTAACTATATGAAATATAAAAAAATACTATAATATTTAAGTTTAAGTATACTAGATTTAATGAAATACTATAGTACATAAGTGTAACTATATGAAATATAATGAATTACAATAGTACATAAGTGTAACTATATGAAATAGAATGAAATACTATAGTATATACGTGTAACTACATGAAATATAATGAAATACTATAGTATATAAGTCTAAGTATACAAGACTTAATGAAATACTATAGTACATATGAAATACCCCAAATAAGATAAGGATAATGGCATAATGGTAAATTAATTAGGGATTTATTAATGAGGAAATGGGAAATTAAGGGGATAAAAGCCATTGTCTTCTTCTTTTGGAAAGCACAGCGAAGAGAGAGAGAAGGGGGCCGCCTCCTCTTGCCTTCCTCCCGCCGTTCCGCTGGTCCTTCCGCCGGCGAGCACGACCAGCTGCTACCTGCCACCACCACCTTCCTTTCTTGGTTCGGGTCGCGACGTCAAGCTGCGGTGCGAGACCGTGGTCGCTTCTGTGCGTGGGCTCGGCTGCCGCGCGGTCATCAGTGAGCTCCGTTCTTCTACCTTTCGGTCGCCAGCTGTTGCCGTACCTCCGGCGTCGAGGAGCCTGTAACACCCCGGGCCAGAGGTGCTACAGTGCCATAGTCCCGAAGGACTATAAGGCGGTTTCTAGAAGAAAAGAAATCCAAAACTCTTCCACAAACACAAAAGTTATCAACATTAAAATTCCCTGCTCAAGTTTGAAACTACACTTAAACATTTCATCCCAAATCAGTGCATAAGTTTATATCCAAAACAACAAGCATTTAATGCAACCTTTTCAAATTCACTGCAAAAACCAAATCTTTAACTGTGAAGACCAATCTGCGAACCAGAACCCGCTTGTTGCTGCAAACCTGCAAAGCTTGGTTGACTGGGGGACCCGATACCCCAGCCTACTGCGGCACGTAAACCGAAGTTGGTCAGTCTTCCATCAAGACTGGCAAGACTCCTCAAGCCAAAACAGTTTAAAACGAGAGAAATATCACACCAATCAAATAATACCAAACAACAACATGCTACACCATATATAAATATATATATCATTATTATACCACTATCATATCAACCAACTAATAACGACCACACATCAAAGCATAAACACACACTATCACATAACCATTCATTACCCACTCTTATCCAACTCTTCACTATGCTAACCTCATCAATCCAACTTACTAACACAACCAACCAACCTTCGCATCACCGAACACATAAGCACCAACGAGACAATCATTACCTTATACAAATATAACGACCCAGGCCAGCCATCCTTCCGATGCCGCCTATTCGTTAACATGGTCCGCAACCCATACACCTCAACCCAACCCATATTGACCCGCACCCTCAAGATGGGAAACCAACCTTCCTAATCAATCAACAACCAACCTTCTCAAACTATTCACACCAAGATCCAACAACCACTACCAATGGACAACAATAGCCCACAACCACCACTAACAACAATCAACAAACGACTACTAACTACAACCAACCGACAACCAAAGTCTAACACAAAACCAATAATCAAACACCCCACCAATATCCGCAAACAAAACCATTAACTAAGCACACAACCAATAATCAAGCACACAACCAATAATCAAGCACACAACCACCCACACACACAATCCAACACATAACTGCCAACACACACATGTCCACACACACAATCCAACATACAACTACCAACACACACAAGTGTCAACACACACAACTGCACACACACACACACACATGTCAACACCCACAGTCTAACACACACAACTGTCAATACACACAATTGGCAACACACACAATCCAACACCCGATCCAAACTCCGATCCTACCTCTAATCCAACCCACCACCGGATGGGACTTTCAACCATCTAACCTAGCCTTAACCAACGGAGGTCACACCCTCACGCGGTCGGATGAGGTCACACCCTCACCCCGGCTCCATAACCAACCATCACCAATCCACCAACCACCCACCACCGGATGAGACTTTCAACCATCCAACCTAGCCTTAACCAACGGAGGTCACACCCTCACGCGATCGGATGAGGTCACACCCTCACCCCGGCTCCATAACCAACCATCACCAATCCACCAACCACCCACCACCGGATGGGACTTTCAACCATCCAACCTAGCCTTAACCAACGAAGGTCACACCCTCACGCGGTCGGATGAGGTCACACCCTCACCCCGGCTCCATAACCAACCATCACCAATCCACCAACCACCCACCATCGGATGGGACTTTCAACCATCCAACCTAGCCTTAACCAACGGAGGTCACACCCTCACGCGGTCGGATGAGGTCACACCCTCACCCCGGCTCCATAACCAACCATCACCAATCCACCAACAACCCACCACCTATCACGATCAACCCGCAATCAAACACAACACATGATAACTAATATCATATAACAAAATTTCACCATCAAGTTAATCAACAATCAATCACAATTAGTCACAATTGACTACCACGTCAACATTTAATCAGACACAACCCAAAACAAATACTAACACATGCACACACACATGCACACACATATTCACACACTTTCAAACAATCACAATTAATCACCATTAGTCACGATTGACTACCACGTCAACATTTAATCAAACACAACACGAGACAAATACTAACACACACACATTCAACCAAGTAACTCCACAATCGATAATCCAAATTAACATACTCAGACAAGAGTAAAATCAATTACTGAACAAGATAAGATGCGAAAGTAATTTTTTAAAAAATATACGAAGGGTTAGCAAGAATCATCTTGCCTCAAACTCGACAACCACGACCTCAGAGATCTCCAACCAACTCGAACGAACCTGCGAAATCAATCCGAGCAAATCCCTGGCATTAATTACTCATACAAATCCACTACTAATAAAACCCCCAAATTCAAACCCTAAATCATACCTTCAAAATTTCCAATTAAGCAACCACACCAAATCAGCCAATTGATCCAACAACCGATTGTGGCTGCATAAAACAATGTAATCAGCCCAAATACCGAATTACTTTGCTGAATATAAACTTGCCAATCAGCCAATTCAGTCCACACCACTCAGCAGAATCGAAGCCCAGAACTTCATATCGAAGAGACAAAACTCAACCCCTCAATTTACCTTGTTGACAGCTAGCTTTTGTCACCGAGTCAAACTCCTCGGCACCGGAAATACAACCGCTACAGCGGACAACAACACTTCAGCAGCAGCTCGCATCGGACTGTTCGTACCTCAGCTGGTTCACGGCCTCACTCTTCCACATCTGTCCAGCCACGCAGAACAACAACAACAACCGGTCACAATTAAATTCAAAAACACTTCCGACTCAACAATTCCGACTCTTACCTCGTCGTTAACCACTCTGTCTTTGCCGTAAAGTGGCTCCTCGTCGCCGGAGACGACAGCAGCAACAACAGAACACGGCAGCAGCACTCGGCCTTCAGTAGCTGCGACTCACGGCGTCTCTTCTACGACTGGTCGCGGCTCGCTCCGGGGAAGGGAGATGGCAACATCGGTGGTCGGGTCGAGCTCACCGGCGGATGATTGGCTGAACATGGAAGGGAGTTGGAGAAGGAGACGCGAGTTGCCCAGCTGAGTTGCTCCCGAAGACAAGGGTTTTTCCCCTTTCTGATTTTTTTCCCCCAAAATCTGCCTTTTGATGATTTAAGTAGACATAGAATTATTTTACCATTTTTATAACCTTTGGGGTATTTCAGAGCCAGTTTCGGTGATGTGGGCTCGACAACTACCGAGTTCGGTTGGAAATTTGCAGAAATTGTTCAGCTGTTGTGCGTGCTGTTGTGCGAGCCACCACCGCTGGAGCGAGATCCCGTGAACTGCTGCTGTCGAAAGCCATGAGTCGCTGCTGTCCGAAGCCGTGAACCAGCTGCAGGAGCCAGACCGTGAGCTACTGCCGAGCAAGGCCGCAAGAGCTACTGCTGGTGGCTGCACTTTCCGGCGACGTGAAGCCCGATCCCGGCGACGTAGGCGAGCCACCGACGAGGTAATTGTGGGGGTTTCTTCGATCTGATTTTTGGGGTTGAATTGGTTGGTAATCGTTGTTAAATTGGGCAGATTTAGTTGCTTGGATTGAATTAGGTTTTGGGCAAATTTGATTTGAAATTTCAGGGAGTTTGGTTAAATTGTGTGTGGATTGCTGAGATTGTGAATTGAAGGTGTGATTTTAGGGTTTAAATTGGGGGTTTATTAATTGTGACTCAGTATGAGTTAATTAATGCCAGGAATTGCTCGGATTGATTTCGCAGGTTCGTTCGAGTTGGTTGGAGATTTCTGAGGTCGTGGTTGTCGAGTTTGAGGCAAGATGATTCTTGCTAACCCTCCGTATATTTTTATAAAAGTAATTTTGTTTCTATCTTGATTCAGTAATTGAATTTATCCTTGTCTGAGTATGTTAATTTGGAATATCGATTGTGGAGTTACTTGGTTGAATGTGTGTGTGTTAGTATTTGTCTCGTGTTGTGTTTGATTAAATGTTGACGTGGTAGTCAATCGTGACTAATGGTGATTAATTGTGATTGTTTGAAAGTGTGTGAATATGTGTGTGCATGTGTTAGTATTTGTCTCGGGTTGTGTCTGATTAAATGTTGACGTGGTAGTCAATTGTGACTAAGTATGATTGATTGTTGATTGATTGAGTACGGGTGTGATGGTGGATTGTTGTTGGTTAAATTGGATTACTTGACTGTAGAGTTGCTTGGTTGAATATATGTGAGTATGTGATATAGTTGTCGTATGTAATATTTGATATTGTTGTTGGTTGATGATGGAGCCGGGGTGAGGGTGTGACCTCATCCGACCACGTGAGGGTATGACCCCGCGTTGGTAAAGGCTATGGTTGGATGGTGAAAGTCCCATCCGGAAGAGTGTTGATTCAGGGCCTCGGAGAGTGTGACCTCCGGTGGTCGGTGGGCGAGAGTGATGAAAGCCTCACTCAATCACGTAGGGGGAATGCCTATGGTGGTTAGGGCCAGGAACTCGAATGGTATGCAACCCATCCGCCTATCCGGTTAGAGAGGAAGAATTGTCTCACTCGGTGATGTGGTGGTGAGACAGAGGAGATATTATGTGTTAAATGTTGGTTGCGTACCTGATTAAGTGGTTTTGTGTTGAATGTTGGTTGCGTACCTGATTAAGTGGTTTTGTGTTGAATGTTGGTTGCGTACCTGATTAAGTGGTTTTGTGTTGAATGTTGGTTGCGTACCTAATTAAGTGGTTTTGTGTTGGATGTTGGTTGTGTATCTGATTAAGTGGTTTTGGTGTTGGATGTTGGTTGCGTATTTGATTAAGTGGTTTTGTGTTGAATGTTGGTTACGTACCTGATTAAGTAGTTTTGTGTTGGATGTTGGTTGTGTATCTGATTAAGTGGTTTTGGTGTTGGATGTTGGTTGCGTATCTGATTAAAGTGGTTTTGTGATGATATTGGTTGTGCGATTGATTAAGTGATTGTGTTGGTGAATATTGACTGTGTGTTTGGTTATTGGTTTTATGTTGGATATTGATTGTTGGCTAGTTTGACTTGTTGTCAAATATTGTTTTTTGTAGCTAGTTGTGATGTGAATTTCTGCTAGTATGGTTGTTGGTGGCAGCTAGATGAGGAAAGATGGTTATGTTGATTGATTATGAAGGTTGGTTTCCCATCTTGAGGGTGTGGGCCAATATGGGTGGGGTTGAGGTGTATGGGTTACGGCTTATGTTAACGAACAGGCGGCACCGGAAGGGTGGCTGACCTAGGTCGTTATTTTGGTCATGTTTATATAATGTGATGATTGTCTTGCTTATGCTTAAGTGGTTGTTGATGCGAAGATTAGTTGTACGTGTTAGTACAGTAGTGAGTTTTGTAAGTGGTTAGTCGTGGTTATACGTGTTAGTAGTAATATATGTGTATAGGTTCGTAGGGCTGATAATTGAGGTATTAGTAATAGAGGAAAGTTGGATTGGATCTTTTGAGTCGTCTTGTGGTGAGATTGAGGTTGGATTAAGTGATGTTAGTATATTGAAGAGTTGGTTAAGAGGGGTAATGAATGGTTATGTGATAGTGTGTGTTTATGTTTTGATGTGTGGTCGATATTGGTTGGTTGATATGATAGTGATATAATAATGATATATATATTTATATATGGTGTGGCATGTTGTTGTTTGATATTATTTAATTGTTGTGATAATTCTCTGGTTTTAAACTGTTTTGACTTGAGGAGTCTTGCCAGTCTTGATGGAAGACTGACCAACTTCGGTTTACGTGCCGCGGTTGGCTGGGGTATCGGGTCCCCCAGTCAATTTGGCTTTGCAGGTTTGCAGCAACAAGCAGGTTCTGGATCACAGATGTGTCTTCATAGTTAAAGATTTAGTTTGCATCAGATTTGAAAATATTGTATTCGCTTCCGTTGTTTTTGATATAAATTGATGCATTAAACTGATGACAGGTTTAAGTGTTGTTTCAAACTTGAACAAGAATTTTCAGGTTGATAACTTTTGTGTATTTGGAATAGTTTTGGATTTCTTTTCTTTTAAAACCGCCTTATAGTCCTTCGGGACTATGGTACTGTAGCACCTCTGGCCCGGGGTGTTACAGGAATTGGTATCAGAGCATTTACGTTCGAAAATGTTGTCAAAAGTTTGACGTGGAGAAATATTATTCGCCAAAACTGTGAAGCAATCGTGTGATCAGAAGACCCTTGTTGTTACGTATAGGTAAGTTAGTATTTGATATATTTTATATGTGATGTTTAGTGTTGTTGAGTAATTTTATGATGTGTTCCCTGGTAAGTGGGACGTGTTGGAGATTAATAAGGTAAGTGTGGGTGTGATAGAGGATGAAGTCGTTGGGCTTATCGTCAAGAGGTTGAGGCAGCTAGTCTGGTAGTTGATGATTCGGTATGAAGTTGTTGTACTTTACTGTTAATTTTTAAGAATGAGAATGTAACACCCCGGGCCAGAGGTGCTACAGTGCCATAGTCCCGAAGGACTATAAGGCGGTTTTAAAAGAAAGGAAATCCAAAACTATTCCAAATACACAAAAGTTATCAACCTGAAAATTCCTGTTCAAGTTTGAAACAACACTTAAACTTGTCATCAGTTTAATGCATCAATTTATAACCAAAACAACGGAAGCGAATACAACATTTTCAAATCTGATGCAAACTAAATCTTTAACTGTGAAGACACATCTGTGATCCAGAACCCGCTTGTTGCTGTAAACCTGTAAAGCCTGATTGACTGGGGGACCCGATACCCCAGCCAACCGCGGCACGTAAACCAAAGTTGATCAGTCTTCCATCAAGACTGGCAAGACCCCTCAAGCCAAAACAGTTTAAAACCAGAGAATTATCACAACAATCAAATAATACCAAACAACAACATGCCACACCATATATAAATATATATATATATCATTATATCACTATCATATCAACCAACCAATATCGACCACACATTAAAACATAAATACACACTATCACATAACCATTCATTACCCCTCTGAACCAACTCTTCAATATACTAACATCACTTAATCCAACCTCAATCTCACCACAAGTAGACGACTAAAAAGATCCAATCCAACTTTTCTCTATTACTAATACCTCAATTATCAACCCTACGAACCTATACACATATATTACTACTAACACGTATAAGCACAACTAACCATTTACAAAACTCACTACTGTACTAACACGTCCAACTAATCTTCGCATCAACAACCACTTAAGCATAAGCAAGACAATCATCACATTATATAAACATGACAAAATAACGACCCATGCCATCCACCCTTCCGGTTCCGCCTGTTCGTTAACATGGGCCGCAACCCATACACCTCAACCCAACCCATATTGACCCACACCCTCAAGATGGGAAACCAACCTTCCTAATCAATCAACATAACCAACCTTCTCAAACAATTCACACCAAGATCCAACAACCACTACCAATGGACAACAATAGCCCACAACCACCACTAACAACAATCAACAAACGACTACTAACTACAACCAACCGACAACAAAAGTCTAACACAAAACCAATAATCAAACACCCCACCAATATCCGCAAACAAAACCATTAACTAAGCACACAACCAATAATCAAGCACACAACCCATAACCGAGTACACAACCACCCACACACACAATCCAACACATAACTGCCAACACACACAAGAGTCAACACACACACATGTCCACACACACAATCCAACACACAACTACCAACACACACAACTGCACACACACACACACATGTCAACACCCACAGTCTAACACACACAACTGTCAACACACACAGATGTCAATTCACACACAATCCAACACACACAACTGTCAATACCACTTAATCAGGTAGGCAACCAACATTTAACACATAATATCTCCTCCGTCTCACCACCACATCACCGGGTGAAACAATTCTTCCTCTCTATCCGGATAGGCGGATGGGTCGCATACCATCCGAGTTCCTGGCCCTAACCACCATAGGCATTCCCCCTACGTGATTGAGTGAGGCTTTCATCACTCTGGCCCACCGACCACCGGAGGTCACACCCTCCGAGGCCCTGAATCAACACTCTTCCGGATGGGACTTTCACCATCCAACCATAGCCTTTACCAACGCGGGGTCATACCCTCACGTGGTCGGATGAGGTCACACCCTCACCCCGGCTCCACCATCAACCAACAACAATCACTTAATCAACATCAATCACAATTAGTCACAATTGACTACCACATCAACATTTAATCAGACACAACCCGAGATAAATACTAACACACGCACACACACATGCACACACATATTCACACACTTTCAAACAATCACAATTAATCACCCTTAGTCACGAATAAATACCACGTCAATATTTAATTAATCTCAACACAGGGTCACGACAACTAACACATTCAACCATATCAACACAAAACTAACCATCCAGCACATAATCAAAATATACCCACGACCATCAAACAAGCCAACAATCAGTATCCATACAACACCATTTAATCAATTTAATACACATTCAATCATATAACTCCACAATCGATAATCCAAATTAACATAATTAGACAAGGATAAAATCAATTACTGAATCAAGATAGAAACAAAAGTACTTTTATAAAAATATACGGAGGGTTAGCAAGAATCATCTTGCCTCAAACTCGACAACCACGACCTCAGAGACCTCCAATCAACTCGAATGAACCTGAGACAACAATCCAAACAAATCCCTGTCATAATTAACTCATACAAATCCACTACGAACAAACCCCCAAATTCAAACCCTAATTTCATACCTCAACTTTCCAATTCAGCAAATCCCCATAATTCCACCTAATTGCTTCAAAATCAAAGTATTGCTGCACAATTTCCAACCGAATTCAAGCAAACATTTTGCAGCTGTACGCCAATCTCTCCATCTGTCCACGTAGAACAACAACAACAACTCTGTCATATATAAAAAAATCAGCAACGATTCCGACTCACAATCCGACTCTTACCTCGTCGTCAAACTCACAGTTGTCGCCGAAAATGGCTCTTCGTCGCCGGAGACTATAGTAGAACACCCAGCAGCAGCAGTCACAGCACAGCAGCGGCGATGGCTTCACGCAACAGCAGCATACAGGTCGCATCAACAACGACTACCCAGAAACTGAACGATGCTCGAACAGAGGAGGAAGAGGGGCGACTTCTGGGTTGGCTCACCGGAGGGAGTTGAACGGAAGGGAGTCGGGAGGCCTCGAGCTATCCAGCTGTTGTCCGAGAAGAACGGAGACAAAAAGGGTTTTTATCCCCTAATTTCCCTTTTCCTCATTTTAAGAAATCCCTAATTAATTTACCATTTTGCCATTATTATTATCTTTGGGGTATTTCAGAGAAAGACAGATTGAGCACTTTCAGTGATGGTGGTATGTATGAAACCTTGATGGTGAAGCATAGCTGTAAATCCTTGAGTATACTGATGAGTGGTTGATTATGGAGGCTGCTACAATTGATTTTGATCAGACCGTTGATGTTGGAAGCAGTAAGAAACAGAGAACTCGGTCTGTATTTGAAAAAGTGGGATTTTACGACTATGGGTTCGGCTGAGTTAAGAAGTAGAATACGCAGATTACTGCAGGCAATTGTGGATGAATTTTCTAAGGTTGTGTATGACTGAGAATTTTGAATGGAACAGGAGATGTCAGGAGCGAGTTTCGAAGAACTCAGGAAGTGTTTGATTTGTGCGTCAGTGTTAGTGTTACTGTAGGAAACAAAAGGATTTGTTAATTACAGTGATGTGTTTAAGCAGGATCTGGGTTGCATTCTAATGCAGAATGGGAAGGTTATTGCATATGTTTTTTTGTCAGTTCAAATTGTATAAGAGAGAGTTGAACATGAGATACAGATGGTTGCTAGAATTGATTAAGGATTACGAAAAGATATTGTTTATCAATCAGAAAAGGGCTACCGTGGTTGTTGATGCTTTGTGTAGGAAGTCGACTCTCGAGCATATGGTTGCTTGTCTGATAGTTCAGCCGGGATTGCAACAAGAGTTTATGAAGGGTGAAGTTGAAATTTGTTTGGGAAAGAGCGAACGCAGCTGAATGTGATGGGATGTTGAGTAAGATATCAATGAGATTGCTCAGGGAAGAGTGTTCAGATTTTTGTTCAGGAAGATGGAGCATTGTGATTTCATATCGGTTATGTGTGCCAGCTGATAAAGAGATTAGAGAATGGATTCTCAAGGAAGGTCATTCTTTGGCAAGTCCTGTACATTCTGGGTCAGTCATACGAGGCAGTTATCCGAACTTGTTTGATCTTAGTTTCGAGGACGAAACTCTTATAAGGGAGGGAGAATGAAATACCCCAAATAAGATAAGGATAATGGCATAATGGTAAATTAATTAGGGATTTCTTAATGAGGAAATGGGAAATTAAGGGGATAAAAGCCCTTGTCTTCTTCTTTTGGAAAGCACAGCGAAGAGAGAGAGAAGGGGGCCGCCTCCTCTTTCCTTCCTCCCGCCGTTCCGCTGGTCCTTCCGCTGGCGAGCACGACCAGCTGCTACCTGCCACCACCACCTTCATTTCTTGGTTCGGGTCGCGACGTCAAGCTGCGGTGCGAGACCGTGGTCGCTTCTGTGCGTGGGCTCGGCTGCCGCGCGGTCATCGGTGAGCTCCGTTCTTCTACCTTTGGGTCCCCAGCTGTTGCCGTACCTCCGGCGTCGAGGAGCTAGTTCTGGCGATGTGGGCTCGGCAACTACCGAGTTCGGTTGGAAATTTGCAGAAATTGTTCAGCTGCTGTGCGTGCTGTTGTGCGAACCACCACCGCTGGAGCGAGATCCCGTGAGCTGCTGCTGTCGGAAGCCATGAGTCACTGCTGTCCGAAGCCGTGAACCAGCTGCAGGAGCCAGACCGTGAGCTACTGCCGAGCAAGGCCACAAGAGCTGCTGCTGGTGGCTGCACTTTCCGGCGACGTGAAGCCCGATCCCGGCGACGCAGGCGAGCCACCGATGAGGTAATTGTGGGGGTTTCTTCGATCTGATTTTTGGGGTTGAATTGGTTGGTAATCGTTGTTAAATTGGGCAGATTTGGTTGCTTGGATTGAATTAGGTTTTGGGCAAATATGATTTGAAATTTCAGGGAGTTTGGTTAAATTGTGTGTGGATTGCTGAGATTGTGAATTGAAGGTGTGATTTTAGGGTTTAAATTGGGGGTTTATTAATTGTGACTCAGTATGAGTTAATTAATGTCAGGAATTGCTCGGATTGATTTCGCAGGTTCGTTCGAGTTGGTTGGAGATTTCTGAGGTCGTGGTTGTCGAGTTTGAGGCAAGATGATTCTTGTTAACCCTCCGTATATTTTTATAAAAGTACTTTTGTTTCTATCTTGATTCAGTAATTGATTTTATCCTTGTCTGAGTATGTTAATTTGGAATATCGATTGTGGAGTTACTTGGTTGAATGTGTGTGTGTTAGTATTTGTCTCGTGTTGTGTTTGATTAAATGTTGACGTGGTAGTCAATCATGACTAATGGTGATTAATTGTGATTGTTTGAAAGTGTGTGAATATGTGTGTGCATGTGTGTGTGCGTGTGTTAGTATTTGTCTCGGGTTGTGTCTGATTAAATGTTGACGTGGTAGTCAATTGTGACTAAGTATGATTGATTGTTGATTGATTGAGTACGGGTGTGATGGTGGATTGTTGTTGGTTAAATTGGATTATTTGACTGTAGAGTTGCTTGGTTGAATATATGTGAGTATGTGATATAGTTGTCGTATGTAATATTTGATATTGTTGTTGGTTGATGATGGAGCCGGGGTGAGGGTGTGACCTCATCCGACCACGTGAGGGTATGACCCCGCGTTGGTAAAGGCTATGGTTGGATGGTGAAAGTCCCATCCGGAAGAGTGTTGATTCAGGGCCTCGGAGGGTGTGACCGCCGGTGGTCGGTGGGCCAGAGTGATGAAAGCCTCACTCAATCACGTAGGGGGAATGCCTATGGTGGTTAGGGCCAGGAACTCGGATGGTATGCGACCCATCCGCCTATCCGGATAGAGAGGAAGAATTGTCTCACCCGGTGATGTGGTGGTGAGACGGAGGAGATATTATGTGTTAAATGTTGGTTGCGTACCTGATTAAGTGGTTTTGTGTTGAATGTTGGTTGCGTATCTGATTAAGTGGTTTTGTGTTGAATGTTGGTTACGTACCTGATTAAGTGGTTTTGTGTTGGATGTTGGTTGTGTATTTGATTAAGTGGTTTTGGTGTTGGATGTTGGTTGCGTACTTGATTAAGTGGTTTTGTGTTGAATGTTGGTTGCGTACCTGATTAAGTGGTTTTGTGTTGGATGTTGGTTATGTATCTGATTAAGTGGTTTTGGTGTTGGATGTTGGTTGCGTATCTGATTAAAGTGGTTTTGTGATGATATTGGTTGTGCGCTTGATTAAGTGATTATGTTGGTGAATATTGACTGTGTTTGGTTATTGGTTTTATGTTGGATATTGATTGTTGGCTAGTTTGACTTGTTGTCAAATATTGTTTTTTTGTAGCTAGTTGTGATGTGAATTTTTGCTAGTATGGTTGTTGGTGGCAGCTAGTTGAGGAAAGATGGTTATGTTGATTGATTATGAAGGTTGGTTTCCCATCTTGAGGGTGTGGGCCAATATGGGTGGGGTTGAGGTGTATGGGTTGTGGCTCATGTTAACGAACAGGCGGCACCGGAAGGGTGGCTAGCCTGGGTCGTTATTTTGGTCATGTTTATATAATATGATGATTGTCTTGCTTATGCTTAAGTGGTTGTTGATGCGAAGATTAGTTGGATGTGTTAGTACAGTAGTGAGTTTTGTAAGTGGTTAGTCGTGGTTATACGTGTTAGTAGTAATATATGTGTATAGGTTCGTAGGGTTGATAATTGAGGTATTAGTAATAAAGGAAAGTTGGATTGGATCTTTTTAGTCGTCTTGTGGTGAGATTGAGGTTGGATTAAGTGATGTTAGTATATTGAATAGTTGGTTAAGAGGGGTAATGAATGGTTATGTGATAGTGTGTGTTTATGTTTTGATGTGTGGTCGATATTGGTTGGTTGATATGATAGTGATATAATAATGATATATATATTTATATATGGTGTGGCATGTTGTTGTTTGGTATTATTTGATTGTTGTGATAATTCTCTGGTTTTAAACTGTTTTGGCTTGAGGAGTCTTGCCAGTCTTGATGGAAGACTGACCAACTTCGGTTTAAGTGTAACTATATGAAATATAATGAAATAATATAGTACATAAGTGTAATTATATGAAATATAATGAATTACAATAGTACATAAGTGTAATTATATGAAATATAGTATATAAGTGTAACTATATGAAATATAATAAAATATTGTAAATACACGCAAAATATTGTCTATATCGACGCTATTTTATATGCTTAAGATAAGCGTGTGGTTTTACACGCTTAAGTTAAGCGTGTAGGGGTATTGTGGATATTTTGCAAATACAGCTAAGGGAACCTACACGCTTAAGTTAGGTGTGTAGGTTTTTTTTTTTTTTTTCAAGTTTTAAAGCACAAGCTTAGCTTTGTCGTACAATACTAAAAAAAAAAAATCCCCAAAATTGCATTTTTTTCCATAATCCTGTAGAGAATTTCAATACGAGTCCATACATATAAAATGCGTCCAAAATGGACATCGTTTGCCCCTCGAAAAGCTCAAAAACGAAGCCTTCTTCTTCCTCCTCCTTTGAACCGCCGCCTATCCGTAAGCTTTTATAAGCTTTAATGCAGGATTTGGCAAATTTCTTGGATCCGATTGAAGCCATTAACTATTGGGCATTTAAGAGGACCTTATCATACACGTAATTCCACATTTAATCGGATTGAATGTCGATTAAAATCGTAGAATTTTATCCCTAAAGTCACCGTGTCGTCCAAGGGGCCGATTTGAACAAATCCAAAATTGGATCAAATCGTCTTCAATTGGAGGGCATGAACCATAGGGCCTTGTTGAGGATATCCTAAGATTCAAAATGCCTATAAAATACCCTTCAATCGTTGCCCCAATGCATCCAATTTCGAAGTCAAAACTCATGACCCCTAAATCCCGTTATCGGTTGTTCTTGTAACACCCCGAGCCAGAGGTGCTACAGTGCCATAGTCCCGAAGGACTATAAGACGGATTCTAAAAGAAAAGAAATCCAAACTCTTCCAAATACATAAAAAATCATCAATACTGAAAATTCCTGTTCAAGTTTGAAACAACGCTTAAACCTGTCAACCAGTTTAACACCAATTTATATCCAAAACAACGGAAGCAAAAGCAACATTTTCAAATCTGATGCAAACTGAATCTTTAACTGTGAAGACACATCTGTGATCCAGAACCCGCTTGTTGCTGCAAACCTGCAAAGCCTGATTGACTGGGGGACCCGATACCCCAGCCAACCGCGGCACGTAAACCAAAGTTGGTCAGTCTTCCATCAAGACTGGCAAGACTCCTCAAGCCAAAACTGTTTCAAAACACAGAGATTTCACAACAACCAATTAATATCAAACAACATGCCACACAATATATATATATACATATATATACTATATCATAATATATCATTTTCATATCAAACAACGAATACCAATCACACGTCAAAACATATACACACACTATCACATACCATTCATTACTCATCCTTATGCAATTCTTCACTATATTAACCACATTCAATCCAACCTCAACCGCACCACAAGTATAAACGAATAAAACAATCCAATCCAACTTTCTTTCTACTGCTACACTTCACTTAACAACACTAAGAACATAAATTACTATTAACACGCAACCCGAGCTAACCAATTATATCGAACTCACTACTGCCAACACACAATCTAACACACACAACCGTCAACACACACAGATGTCAATTCACACACAATCCAACACACACACAACTGTCAACACACACAGATGTCAATTCACACACAATCCAACACACACACAACTGTCAATACACACAAATGTCAATTCACACACAATCCAACACACACACAACCGTCAATACACACAAATGTCAATTCACACACAATCCAACACACACACAACTGTCAATACACACAAATGTCAATCACACACAATCCAACACCCGATCCAACCTCCGATCCAACTCACCACCGGATGGGACTTTCAACCAACCAACCATGGCCATTAACCACGTAAGGTCACACCCTCACGTGGTCGGGTAAGGCTTTCAATCACCCCGGCCTAGCCTGAACCAACGGAGGTCACACCCTCGCGTGGTCGGATGAGGTCACACCCTCACCCCGGCTCCATAACCAACCAACCAACACCCATAGCCTGAACCAATGGAGGTCACCCTCGCGTGGTCGGATGAGGTCACACCCTCACCCCGGCTCCATAACCAACCAACCAACACCCATAGCATGAACCAACGGAGGTCACCCTCGCGTGGTCGGATGAGGTCACACCCTCACCCCGGCTCCATAACCAACCAACCAACCAACACCCATGCAAACACAACACAAGGCAACCAACCAACACATTCAACCAGGTTCAACACAAAACCAATAACCCAACACATAACTAACAACAAAACACACAACCAATATCCGCCAACAAACCAACAATTATTCACACAATCAATCCACAACAACGATCAACAACAATCAACAACTAACCGACAATCAACGACAACCAACAGCTACAACCAATGGCCGACAATAACCCACAGTCACAACCAACAATGACAACTAACTACAACCAACAACAACAACCGCATAATGATCCAACATAAATCAACGACAAACCAATGTCCAACAAATAACTAATATCTGACAACAAAACCAATAACCCACAAACAACCAATATCAAGCGACTAAACCAATATCCACACATTCAACCATTTCAAATAACAAAACCAATATCTATCAACAAACCACTAATCAAGCACACAACCGACCTTCAACACAAGACCAATATCCAACACGAGACAAATACTAACACACACACACAGACACAACCAAGTGATTCCACAACCAATAATCCGAATTAACGCACTCAGACAAGGATAAAATTAATTACTGAAACAAGATAGGAGCCAAACTAATTTTATAAAAATATACGAAGGGTTAGCAAGAATCATCTTGCCTCAAGCTCGACAACCACGACCTCAGAGATCTCCAACCAACTCGAACGAACCTGCGAAATCAATCCGAGCAAATCCCTGACGTTAATTAACTCGTATCGAGTCACAGTTAATAAACCCCCAATTCAAAACCCTAAATTCATACCTTCAATTTCAATTCAACAACTCACACAATTCAACCAATAACTTCAACCCGGATTGGGGATAAAATCCAATTCTGTCCAAGCATCCAAATCTGCCCAATTATAACAATAATCAACAACTAAATCAACTCTCAATTCGGATGGAATTCAGCCAAATTTCTAAACCCCAAACTTATACCTCACTTAATTAGCAAACCACACACAAATCAACTAACTCCAACAACAAATTGGCTGCACAGATTAAACAAAAAATCAGTCAAGCAATTACAACTTGCTGTCCATGCCCCTGAATTCATTAAATTTGTCTACCAATTTCAGCAGAATCAAAGCCCTAAAAAAAATTTCAGATCGAGGAGAAACTCATCCCCTTAATTACCTTGTTGTTTGCTGAATCTCACCCTCGGTTCTGGGTTCTTCATCGCCGGAATTATCAACCCCAGCCGCAGCAACTCCGGCAGCACAGCAGCAGCAACAGAACGCAGCACAACAACAACAACAGCGGCTCCGACTCGTAAAACTTCGTTCTCCCTGCTCAGGACTCCGAATGCGATGATTCCAACTCGAGGAGTTAGATCTACGAGTCTAGTTTGTCTCTTCAAAATTTATGACTAAAATAATAAGTGAGCAAAACGTTATTACAATTCTCCTCAAGTGTCGCAAGTGGGACAACAACACAGCAGCGGACAGCAGAGGAATGACGAGGCGACGGCGGTCCGGTCTGGGTCGAGCTCGCCGGCGGGGTGAATGGCTGAACACGGAAGAGGTTCTCAGCGGAAGGCTTCACGAAGGAGACGATGAAGACTCAAGACCGACTTCGGCTCCTCCTTTGCTCCCTTTCCCGATTTTTTTCTAAAATCCTCAATTTCAGATTTCTGATTTTTGTTCCCAAATTCTGATTTTTAGAAGTCCAAAAATTTTATTTATCATTTTGCCATTTTTATAACCTTTGGGGTATTTCAGTTCTTGACCGAAATTCGAGCACATGGAAACTTTATTCTTGCAATTGTTGGTACTACTAGCCTTGAAAATGGGTCCTCTTTCAAAGCCCTCTCTTTACATCGCCGGAAAAAGACCACTTCCATTCAATTTGGAGTTTTTCCGACGAGGTGTCAAGAAGGTACTCCGACGGGATTGAATTTGTGCCCATTTTGCGATTTTTGGGGTATTTTTGATTTGTTTTGTCTTAATCTTGGTTAAATTAATTAATCTAGATTACTGAAAAATACTTTAGGATCAATTTGGTGCCCGACATATAATATGTAAGTAATAAGTAATAAGTTCTTAATATTTAACCATAATGTATAACTATAGTATGTATTATATTTAACCATAATGTATAACTATAGTATGTAAGTAATAAGTTCTTAATATTTAACTATAATACATAGTATATAAGTAATAAATTCATAAATACTTAACCATAATGTTTAACTATAGTATATAAGTAATAAGTACGTAATACTTAATTATAATGCATAACTATACTTTATAACTAATATATTTTGGAATACTTAACTATAATACAAAACTATAGTATATAAGTAATAAGTTCATAATACTTAACCATAATGTGTAACTATAGTATATAAGTAATAAGTTCGTAATATTTAATTATAATGAAATACTATAGTAAATAAGTGTAACTATATGAGATTTCATGAAATACTATAGTATATAAGTCTAAGTATACTAGATTTAATGAAATATTATAGTACATAAGTGTAACTATATAAAATTTAATGAAATACTATAGTATATAAGTCTAAGTATACTAGATTTAATGAAATACTATAGTATATAAGTGTAACTATATGAAATATAATAAAATACTATAATATATAAATTTAAGTATACTAGATTTAATGAAATACTATACTATATAAGTGTAACTATATGAAATATAATAAAATACTATAATATATAAGTTTAAGTATACTAGATTTAATGAAATACTATAGTACATAAGTGTAACTATATGAAATATAATGAATTACATTAGTACATAAGTGTAACTATATGAAATATAATGAAATACTATAGTATATACGTATAACTATATGAAATATAATGAAATAATATAGTATATAAGTCTAAGTATACTAGACTTAATGAAATACTATAGTACATAAGTATAACTATATGAAATATAATGAATTACAATAGTACATAAGTGTAACTATATGAAATATAATGAAATATTATAGTACATAAGTGTAACTATATGAAATATAATGAATTACAATAGTACATAAGTGTAACTATATGAAATATAATGAAATACTATAGTATATAAGTTACACTTATATAGTATAGTATTTCATTAAATCTAGTATACTTAGACTTATATACTATAGTATTTCATTAAATTTCATATAGTTACACTTATGTACTATAGTATTTCATTAAGTCTAGTATACTTAGACTTATATACCATAGTATCTCATTATATTTCATATAGTTACACGTATATACTATAGTATTTCATTATATTTCATATAGTTACACTTATGTACTATTGTAATTCATTAAATCTCATATAGTTACACTTATGTACTATAGTATTTTATTAAATTTCGTATAGTTACACTTATATACTATAGTATTTCATTATATTTCATATAGTTACACTTATGTACCATTGTATTTCATTATATTTCATATAGTTACACTTATGTAATATAGGATTTCATTACATTTCATATAGTTACACTTATATAGTATAGTATTTCATTAAATCTAGTATACTTAAACTTATATATTATAGTATTTTATTATATTTCTTATAGTTACACTTATATAGTATAGTATTTCATTAAATCTAGTATACTTAAACTTATATATTATAGTATTTTATTATATTTCATATAGTTACACTTATATACTATAGTATTTCATTAAATCTACTATACTTAGACTTATATACTATAGTATTTTATTAAATTTCATATAGTTACACTTATATACTATAGTATTTCATTAAATCTAGTATACTTAGACTTATATACTATAGTATTTCATGAAATTTCATATAGTTACACTTATTTACTATAGTATTTTATTATAATTAAGTACTATGAACTTATTACTTATATACTATAGTTACACATTATGGTTAAGTATTATGAACTTATTACTTATATACTATAGTTATGTATTATAGTTAAGTATTACAAAATATATTAGTTATAAAGTATAGTTATGCATTATAATTAAGTATTACGTACTTATTACTTATATACTATAGTTAAACATTATGGTTAAGTATTTATGAATTTATTACTTATATACTATGTATTATAGTTAAATATTATGAACTTATTACTTACATACTATAGTTACACATTATGGTTAAATATTATAAACTTATTCCAACCCATCACCGGTGAGACACTCATCACCTAAAACCAACTATCCGGATAGGGATGGTCTCATACCATCCAACACCTGGCCCTTAACAACGCATGCTACACCCTACGAGGTTTGGTGAGACGATCATCACCTGGCCCTCCGACTCTGATTCAACATTTTTGGTCCTTAACAACGTAGGCGATTCCCTACGAGGTTTGGTGAGACGATCATCACCTGACCCTTCGACCCCCAATCAACGACAATCCAAACACCACACCGACACTCAATCAAACACAACGACAATCAATGTCACACAATCACACATCATCAACCAGGCAATTATAGTCAAATAATCCAATCGATCCACAACAATCAATCCACAACAATCAAACCATATTTAGTTACGACCAACCACCACATCACATTCAATAAAACACAACACAAGCCAATTACTAACACACCCACACATTCACACACACACACACACACACACATATATTCAACCACGTAATTCTACATCCAATAATCCAGCACATAACCAATATCTGCCAACAATCAAGCAACAACCAATATTCTACACAAAACAGTAACCAAGCACATACCAATATCTGCCAAAAACCAAGCAAACAATCAATACCCAGCACAAGACCAATAACAAAACACACAACTGGTATCTGATGCACGACCAATAATTATGCACACAATCCAACACACAACCGCCAACACACACAGGTGTCGACAAACACACATATTCAACCAAGAAATTTCACAACTAATAATCCAAATTAATTTACTCAGACAAGGCTAAATCGATTACTGAATCAAGATAGGAACAAAAGTAATTTTATAAAAATATACGAAGGGTTAGCAAGATTTATCTTGCCTCAAGCTCGACAACCACGACCTCAGAGATCTCCAACCAACTCGAATGAACCTGTGAAATCAATCCGAGCAAATCCCTGGCATTAATTACTCATACAAATCCACAACTAATAAACCCCCAATTCAAACCCTAAAATCACACCTTCAATTCACCAATCTCAGCAATCCATACACAATTTAACCAAACTCTCTGAAATTTCAAACCAAATTTGCCCAAAACCTAATTCAATCCAAACAACCAAATCTGCCCAATATTGTTCAGCAGAAATCAGTCAAAAAAAAAATCAGATTAGAGAGCCCACCCTTACCTTGATGACAACCACCACGTAGCCACCGGGTTTGATCCCCTTCGTCGCCGGAATTACAGTAGCAGCCACTAGCAGCAGCACCCCAGCAACAACAGCACGGTCTGACCTTCAGCAGTGGTTCGCACAGCAGTTGGTCCTGAAATACCCGATAAATATATATGTTAAATGGTAAAATAATTCTATGTCTATTTAAATCATCAAAAGGCGGATTTTGGGGGAAAAATCAGAAATCTGGAAAGGAGGAGCCGAAGTTGGTCTCGACCCTTACCTCCCTCTCAGTGAACCTCCTGCTGAGCTGAGACCCTCTCTCGTGTTCGATTCTCCTCCGGAGAGCTCGACCACTAGCGTCCGCCTTCTTCCTTCTTCTCCGGCAAGGTCGCGGTGTTGCTCTGTTCTGTTGTGTGTGAGCCGTTGGTTGCTGCGTTCTGGTCGCTGCTGCTGAAGGGCCGAGAGCTGCTGCGTCTGGAGCTGCTGCAGTTCGTCGGAGTTCGGCTTAGTTCCGGCGATGGGGAGCTCGACTGGCCGCTGCTGCTCGCTGCCTCTTCTTCCTCTTTTGTTCTTGTCCACTTCGCTGGTGGTTGTTGCAGTCGTGAGCTGCCGCGTTGGCTGCTGAGTTGTGCCGCTGTCCGCCGCTGTTATCGTCTCCGGCGACGGGAAGGTCAGATCCCGGTGGCTGCGCAGTGGTTGTCGACAAGGAAGGTGAGGTCTTCGAATTGGTTTTGTTGAAAGTTCAGAAGAATGGCTGAATACATATATGTGTGTGTGACCAATTTTAATTGAGATTGGTGGACTGATTTGTTGCTGATTTCAGTTTAAATCGGTGGGCAGAAATTTAATTGGGCTGAGTTCGATTATATGTGTGCAACAAACTAAATTGAATTGAATTTGGGTTTATTTGGGTGTGGTTTGCTTAATTAATTGAGGTATAATTCTAGGGTTTGAAATTTGGGGGTTTGTTAGTTTTGGATTGGTATGAGTAATTAATGCCAGGGATTTGTTCAGATTGATTTCGCAGGTTCGTTCGAGTTGGTTGGAGATCTCTGAGGTCGTGGTTGTCGAGTTTGAGGCAAGATAAATCTTGCTAACCCTTCGTATATTTTATAAAATTACTTTTGTCCCTATATTGATTTAGTAATTGATTTAGCCTTGTCTGAGTAAATTAATTTGGATTATTAGTTGTGAAATTTCTTGGTTGAATATGTGTGTTTGTCGACACCTGTGTGTGTTGGCGGTGGTGTGTTGGATTGTGTGCATAATTATTGGTCTTGTGCTGGGTATTGATTGTTTGCTTGATTGTTGGCAGATATTGGTTATGTGCTGGATTATTGAATGTAGAGTAACGTGGTTGAATATATGTGTGTGTGTGTGAATGTGTGGGTGTGTTAGTAATTGTGTCGTGTTGTGTTTGATTGAATGTGAAGTGGTAGTTGGTCATAACTAAATGTGGATTGATTGTTGTGGATTGATGGTTATGAATTGATTGTTGTGGATTGATTGGATTATTGAATTTAAAGTTGCTTGGTTGATTTTATATATGTGTGAATATGTGTTAATCGTTGTCGTGTGTAATATTTGATTGAGTGTCAGTGTGGTGGTTGGATTGTTGTTGATTGGGGGTCGAAGGGTCAGGTGATGATAGCCTCACCAAACATCGTAGGGACCGAGTGTCGCCTACGTTGTTAAGGGCCAGTGTTAATTCAGAGTCAAAGGGTCAGGTGATGATAGTCTCACCAAACCGCATAGGGTGCACGCCTACGTCGTTAAGGACCAAGGGTTGGATGGTGAAAGTCCCATCCGGAAAGTGTGTGTTGATTGTCTCACCCGGTGATGTGGTGGTGGAGACGGAGGTTGGATTGGAGGTGTTGGTGGTTGTGTGTGTTGGTTATGTGTTGAATATTGGTTGTGTACTTGATTAAGTGGTTGTGTTGTGATGATATTGGTTGTGCGCTTGATTAAGTGATTTTGTTGGCAGATATCGATTGTGTGTTTTGTTATTGGTTATATGTGTTGGGTTATTGGTTTTGTGTTGAACCTGGTTGAATGTGTTGGTTGTTGTTGTCTTGTATTATGATTGATTGGATGTTGGTATAGTAGTTGATTGTAGCTAGTTGTGGATGATTGGTTGTGTTGACGGATGGAGGTGGTGGGTTGTTGGTGGATTGGTGATGGTTGGTTATGGAGCCGGGGTGAGGGTGTGACCTCATCCGACCGCGTGAGGGTGTGACCTCCGTTGGTTAAGGCTAGGTTGGAATGTTGAAAGTCCCATCCGGTGGTGGGTGGTTGGTGGATTGGTGATGGTTGGTTATGGAGCCGGGGTGAGGGTGTGACCTCATCCGACCGCGTGAGGGTGTGACCTCCGTTGGTTAAGGCTAGGTTGGATGGTTGAAAGTCCCATCCGGTGGTGGGTTAGATTGGAGGTTAGGTTGGAAGTGTGTTGAAGTTGTCTGGGTTGTAGTGTTGAGTTATATATATGATTATAATTGGTTGATTGTTGTGATAACTGTTATGAGTTAAGTGGTGGTCGTATTGATGATTTCGGTTGTGTGTTTGGTTAATGGTTTGTGTTGGATGTTGATTGTTATTAGTTGTTGTTGTGGGCCATTGTTGGCCATTGGTTGTGGTTGTGAAATTCCGTTGGATGTAGTTGTTGCCTGTAGCTAGTTGCGGAAAGAGGGTTATGTGATATGTGGATTGATTACCAAGATGGTTAAGTGAATATTTGTGAAGGTTGAACTGGATGTGTTAGTGCAGTAGTGAGTTTGGTATAAATGGTTAGCTTGGGTTGTGCGTTAGGAGTCATATTGTGTATATGTTTCGTAGAGTCGATAATGGAGGTATTAGAAATGGAGAGAAAGATAGGAAAGGAGGATTATGTGATGATGTGCATGAGTTTTGATGTTGGTTGGTATGAAAATGATTAAGTGTAGTTATGATATTATATATATATGTATATATTGTGGCGTGTTGTCGTTTGTTGTGAGTTGATTGGTGATATATATATATGTGTTTGAAACTGTTTTGGCTTGAGGAGTTTTGCCAGTCTTTCGTAAGACTGACCAACTTCGGTTTACGTGCCGCGGTTGGCTGGGGTACCGGGTCCCCTAATCAATCAGGCTTGCAGGTTTGCAGCAACAAGCGGGTTCTGGATCACAGATGTGTCTTCACAGTGAAAGATTTAGAATTGCATCGGATTTGAAAATGTTGTATTCGCTTCCGTTGTTTCGGATTTAAATTGATGCATTAAACTGGATGACATGTTTAAGTGTTGTTTTAAATCTTGAACAGGGATTTTAATATTGATGATTTTATGTATTGGAAGAGTTTTGGATTTCTTTTCTTTTAAAATCGCCTTATAGTCCTTCGGGACTATGGCACTGTAGCACCTCTGGCCCGTGGTGTTACAGGTCCGCACAACAGTAGCAGCAGTAACTGGACAGCAGCAGCACCACGACCACCAGCACAACTCCAGAACAGAGAAGGAAGAGGACAACGCACAACGGTGGTCCGGTCGAGCTCACCGGAGACGACGCTTGGCTGGGCTGGCTCGTCGTGGGTCGCGCGAACAGAGGAGGAGAAGAGTTGGGCTGCTCGCGGCTCGGCTCTGTGCATCAGCGAACCAGCACCCACACCACCACGGACACCAGCGGAGGAGGAGGAGGAGGAAGAGCTGGGCTGCTCGCTGAAGAACTCACACGAGAGAGAGAGAGAGACAACCGAATGAGTTTAGGGATTAAATCCCCAAATTCCCCTTTCTCCCATATTTAAATAATCCCATAATTAATTTACCATTATACCATTATCCTTATCTTATATTGGGTATTTCATTCTCCCTCCCTTATAATAGTTTCGTCCTCGAAACTAGAGTCAAACAAGTTCGGATAACTGCGTCGCATAACTGATTACAGAATATACAGGACTTGCCGAAGAATAACATTCCTTGAGAATCAACTCTCTAATCTCTTTATCAGCTGACACACGTAACTGATTCTGAAATCACAATATTTCATCCTCCTGAACAAGGAATCTGGGCACTCTTCCCTGAGCAATCTCACTGCATACCTCACTCAATATTCCATCACATTCAGCTGCGTCCGTTTCTTCCCGAACCAATTTCACTTTCACCATTCACCAACTCTTGTTGCAATCCCGGCCGAACTGTCAGACAAGCAACCACATGCTCGAGAGTCGACTTCTTACTCAAAGCATCAACTATCTCATTAGCCCCTTCTGAATGATAACGATATCTATATCACAATCCTTGATCAATTCTAGCAACCATCTTGTCTCATGATCAACTCTCTCTTATACAATTTGAGATGACGAAAAGCATATGCAATGACTCTCTCATTCTGCATTAGAGCGTAACCCAAACCTTGCTCAGACACATCACTGTAGATGACAACCTTTCTGTTCCCTGTAGTAAAACTAATATTGACGCACTAATCAAACACCTCCTGAGTTCTTTGAAACTCTCTCCTGAGATTTCCCGTCTCATTCAAAAATTTTAGCCTTACGTAACCTGCCACAATCTGCCTGTAGTAACCTGCGCATTCTACTTCTCAACTCAGCCGAACCCATAGTCGTAAAATCCCACTTTTTCCAGTGCAGACTGAGTTCTCTGTTTCTTACTGCTTCCAACATCAACAGTCTGACCAAAATCAACTATAGCAGTCTCCCTGATCAAATACTCATCAGCATATTGCTCAAAGATCGTACAGTTATGCATCACCATCAGAGTTTTATCTCAAAATACAACCATCACTGAAAGTGCTCAATCTGTCATTCTCATTCTTGACAATAACAGTAGCACACAACATTTTCATACCAATCATCAGTTACCAAACTCAACCTCTTGACGATAAGCCCGACGGCCTCATCCTCTACCACACTCATACCTTTTAAATCTCTAGCACGTCCCACTTACCAGGGAACGCACCATTAAAATTACTCAACAACATTAAGCATCACATATAAAATATATCAAACACAAACTTACCTATACGCAACAACAAGGGTCTCTGATCACACGATTGCTTCACAGTTTTTGCGAGTGGTCTCATCCACATCAAACTTTTGAAAACCATTTTAGAACATAAATGCTCTGATACCAACTCCTGTAACACCCCGGGCCAGAGGTGCTACAGTGCCATAGCCCCGAAGGACTATAAGGCGGTTTCTTTCAAGAAAAGAAATTTAAAGCTCTCCTAAATTCACAAAAGTCATCAATATATCCCTGCTCAAGATTTAAAACAACTCTAAAACATGTCAACCAGTTTAATACATCAATTTATATCCAAAACAACGGAAGCGAATACAACATTTTCAAATCTGATGCAAAACTAAACCTTTCACTGTGAAGACACATCTGTGATCTAGAACCCGCTTGTTGCTGCAAACCTGCAAAATCTGATTGACTGGGGGACCCGATACCCCAGCCAACCGCGGCACGTAAACCGAAGTTGGTCAGTCTTACGAAAGACTGACAAAACTCTTCAAGCCAAAATAGTTCAAAACACATACATATATCACCAATCAACTCACAACAACGACAACACGCCACACAATATATATACATATATATAATATCATAACTATACTTAATCATATCAACCAACCAATACCAACCACACGTCAAAACATATACACACACTATCACATACCATTCATTACTCATCCTTATCCAACTCTTCACTATACTAACCGCAATCAATCCATCCTCAAACTCATCACAAGCATAAACGAATAAAACGATCCAATCCAACTTCACTGACACGTTCAATCCATCCTTCTCTCTATTACTAATACCTCAATCAACAACTCTATGCACATACACATCTCTTACTACTGACTTACAACCAAAGCTAACCAATTATACTGAACTCACTACTGCACTAACACAAAGCATCAACGAGATAATCATCACATATAAACATAACAAAATAACGATCCAGGTCAGCCACCCTCCTAGTGCCGCCTGTTCTACCATAAACCGTGACGTAAACCTATGTTGGCCCACACCCTCAAGATGGGAAATCAACCTCCACAACATCCACTTAACCATTCCATAAACTCAAAGTACCCCTCTATCCGAAACTAGCTACTACCAGCATCCACATCAACAGAGATTCACAACCACAACCAATGCCCAACAATGACCCACAACCACAACTAATGACAATCAACGTCCAACATAAACCAATTATCAAACATACAACCAAATTACCAACACAACCACTTAATCAAGTACATAATCAACATTCATCACAAATCCACGTATTCAGGTACACAACCAACATTTAACACATAATAGATATCACAACAATCAACCAATTATAACCCAATAAATAATATAACTCAACACAATAACCGACCAATTCAACCAAAAGATATACATAACAGTCATCACCATAATCGACCAATTCCACCAAATAACTCAACTCATCAAAAGCAAATAACTCCAATCCATTCCAACCCATCACCGGTGAGACACTCATCACCTAAAACCAACTATCCGGATAGGGACGGTCTCATACCATCCAACACCTGGCCCTTAACAACGCATGCTACACCCTACGAGGTTTGGTGAGACGATCATCACCTGGCCCTCCGACTCTGATTCAACATTTTTGGTCCTTAACAACGTAGGCGATTCCCTACGAGGTTTGGTGAGACGATCATCACCTGACCCTTCGACCCCCAATCAACGACAATCCAACCACCACACCGACACTCAATCAAACACAACGACAATCAATGTCACACAATCACACATCATCAACCAGGCAATTATAGTCAAATAATTCAATCGATCCACAACAATCAATCCACAACAATCAAACCATATTTAGTTATGACCAACCACCACATCACATTCAATCAAACACAACACGAGCCAATTACTAACACACCCACACATTCACACACACACACACATATATTCAACCACGTAATTCTACATCCAATAATCCAGCACATAACCAATATCCGCCAACAATCAAGCAACAACCAATATTCTACACAAAACAGTAACCAAGCACATACCAATATCTGCCAACAACCAAGCAAACAATCAATACCCAGCACAAGACCAATAACAAAACACACAACTGGTATCCGATGCATGACCAATAATTATGCACACAATCCAACACACAACCGCCAACACACACAGGTGTCGACAAACACACATATTCAACCAAGAAATTTCACAACTAATAATCCAAATTAATTTACTCAGACAAGGCTAAATCAATTACTGAATCAAGATAGGAACAAAAGTAATTTTATAAAAATATACGAAGGGTTAGCAAGATTTATCTTGCCTCAAGCTCGACAACCACGACCTCAGAGATCTCCAACCAACTCGAATGAACCTGCGAAATCAATCCGAGCAAATCCCTGACATTAATTACTCATACAAATCCACAACTAATAAACCCCCAATTCAAACCCTAAAATCACACATTCAATTCACCAATCTCAGCAATCCATACACAATTTAACCAAACTCTCTGAAATTTCAAACCAAATTTGCCCAAAACCTAATTCAATCCAAGCAACCAAATCTGCCCAATATTGTTCAGCAGAAATCAGTCCAAAAAAAATCAGATTAGAGAGCCCACCCTTACCTTGATGACAACCACCACGTAGCCACCGGGTTTGCTCCCCTTTGTCGCCGGAATTACAGTAGCAGCCACCAGCAGCAGCACCCCAGCAACAGCAGCACGGTCCGACCTTCAACAATGGTCTGCACAACAGCTGGTCCGCACAACAGTAGCAGCAGTAACTGGACAACAGCAGCACCACGACCACCAGCACAGCTCCAGAACAGAGGAGGAAGAGGACGACGCACAATGGTGGTCCGCGGGAGAGAGAGAGACAACCGAATGAGTTTAGGGATTAAATCCTCAAATTCCCCTTTCTCCCATATTTAAGTAATCCCATAATTAATTTACCATTATGCCATTATCCTTATCTTATATGGGGTATTTCAAATCGGATCCAAGAAATTTGCCAAATCTTCCATTCAAGCTTATAAAAGCTTACGGATGGGCGGCGGTTCAAAGGAGGAGGAAGAAGAAGGCTTCGTTTTTTGAGCTTTTGGAGGGGCAAACAATGTCCGTTTTGAACGAATTTTATATGTACGGACTCGTATTGAAATTCTCTACATGATTATGGAAACAAATGCAATTTTGGAAGAAAATTTTTTTTTTAGTATTGTACGCCTAGGCTAAGCGTGTGCTTTAAAACTTGAAAAAAAATAAAAAAATCTACACGCTTAAGTTAGACGTGTAGACCCACGCTTAAGTTAAGCGTGTAGGTTCCCTTAGCTGTATTTTCAAAATACCCACAATACCCCTGCATGGTTACCTTAAGCGTGTAAAACCACACGCTTATCTTAAGCGTGTAAAATAACGTCGATATAGACATTATTTCGCTTACCTTAAGTGTATAGTAAACTAAGTTAAAAATTAACACCATTTTATATGTACGGACTAGAAATCGAAGCTCGTGCGAATGATATAAAGCTTTATTAAATCAAGCATTTAATTGTTTCAAACAAAAAGAATCCCTTTATGTGCATTTACAGATTTTGTTATAAAAAAGAACTAGCTCATTTTGCTTGCACTTCTCCCTTTTGCATTGACAGCCAAGTTCGAGCCATTTCATCCTCAAACACCACCTCCTAACTCCAGAGAATTCCTTGATCAACTTACAACCATGCTTGAAGAACAAAAGGAACGAAACCACAAGTAAGATATGTTGGACATACTCATGAATAAACCCTCCCTTAATGAAAGAGAAGAACATGTTATCAATGGTTTCTTACCTTGGTGGAGTTCACAATAATCTTATGTTTTTATATCCCTATGGTAGTATGAACGTTATTCTATGTTGGTTTGGGTTTTTTTAAGTATTTCATTTTAAGAATGACCTTTTGATTTGTTTTGCTAGTTTGGTCTGGTTTAATATTTATGTAATATGTCTTTATGCATATTGTTTATTGTTTTAATGTAATGCTTATTATGAATGTAATATATTATATTTTTTCCGTAATAGTATAAAATATATATAAATGACATAAAAATTATAATTAACATGTGAGTATTATCCTCAAATAAACTATCACCACTAGTACAAATTAGGCCTTTTAGCCCAGACATATTTTGACATTTAGCCCGTATATAGTACGAAATAGGTTTGTGCTTCAGAGTGGTGTGATAATAGAGTATATAGTCCAGATGTAAAAAACACATCTAGGCCAAAAAGCCTAGACTTTTTAACCCGGATAATCGAAATTCGGGCTAAAAAAATATATTTTATTTTGAAAAAATAGATTTTTTAGCCCGGATATCTAAATATCTGAGCAAAAAAATCCTTTAATTTAGAAATTGTTATTAAATCATATTTACATGTATCAATGTATTACAAACTGTTATTAAAAATGCAATTTGCAGTAAACTAAGTTATAAATTAACACTTTGGTAAGTAATTTCATGGTCATTTATCTACTATAACAAATTAGTACATTTCATGTTGTAAAATCTATGTTGATTACATTGCATAGTCTTTTTGTTCAACCTAGAACATAAAATTCATCAATGAATTATTGTGTGATACAACACAAAATGACATGTCAAGAACACCAATCTTCTGATCAAAGTTGGTTGTTTCAAGCTTATCTAACTCTTTCAATGCATAGAGAAGAGCAATACCACCACCTGAAAACTGGAAAGCTAAGACATTCGTCCACTAGATGGACGAAATATATAGAAGCACGCTTACATGGCACTATATATACCCTCCTCTATTGTTGCCTTTGTGGCATTAAGTACGTTCGTGACTCTTGTTGGAACTCATTATTTGAATGTGGCGCCGGTCTCTTTTCCGGGCACAATTTCGGTGGGCTCCGGCCATTGTCAACACCGGGAAGTGGAAGCATTGGCTTCCTCTACGCGAGTACATTCTCGTAGTGTACTCTTACGACAAAAATGATTTCCGTTTGAATGAGAAATGGAGGCCCAAAGTAGCTTGCATGAAGTGCAAGACTTGGAGAAAATATTGGGATAAAAGTGTATCCCACATTGGAAATTTGGAGGTAGAATTACCACCATATATAAAGGAGAAATGGACTCAAGGTTGTGGCCTTGGGTCATTACCCATTTTCAATGGGGAGAGGACCTAGCTAATCAAGCTCACACGCGCGCCGGGTCGGGTCGGGCGAGCGAGCCGTGCTCGGGCCGGGTTGGATTGGATTGGACAACCAACGCCCTATCTTTTTGGGCCGATCCAGAAAGCCCATTAGTGGGCTTTGACCCAACTACAGATTCGTAACATCCAGAGTAGCTGCAACGTTCAAACCGAGATCTGTTTTTCCGAAATAATCGAGTCTGAGAGTACTACATAGAGCGGTTCGTAGCCTTCTGTAGTTTTGGTTGCGCAAACCAGAAGTCGTCAAGCAGTTGTATCCTGGGATTCGGAACGCCATCAACCCGTCGTAATACGGGGCGTTTTCAGAATTAAGGAGAGAGATCTCGTTCTCGACTATGCTTCGTTCTTACGTTCGGTATAATTTCGTTTAATTCTTGTGCGATTTATACTTGCAGTTTACATATCAAATTTGTGTTCCTACAGTCTTAATTCTGAAAACTCGATTAAACTGATTAATCGCACTAACGAAAATTGTGTTCGAGTCTTTTCTCTCTTCTCTCGCAGGAACTGTTGCGAATTTATTTGTTTTTGAATTTTCCGTGCAGTTTCACTTCGTTTCTGCACAGGAAATTTATTCCATTTCTGCACAGAAAAATTCATTTCCACGTCATTACTGTATAGTTTCTGTGTTACTAACTTCTCCTACGCAGGAACAGTTTCCGCTTTTGATTTCTATTTTCTGTGCAGATTCCAATTCGAATCTGTAGTGGTTGTATTTCTGTGCAGATTTTATGTGCTATTTGAATTCCATTTCTTAAAATCTGCAGTTCGTTAATTTCTTTCTCCAGTAACTCAATTTTCTGAAGTTCGTATATTATATTTTGCTATTTTCGGACTAATCTATTTGTGCAGGAATTATTTCATAATTTTTCGCTTCTGTATTTCTGTGCAGTTTCTGTATTTTCTGTGCAGGAAAATTTCAATTCTGTATTTTTGTGCAATTTTTGTATTTCCTGTGCAGGAAAAGTTCGCATTTGTATTTTGTGGAGTTTCTGTGTATTTTTTGCAGGAACTTAATTCCGAACCTGTTTTTGGCCATTCAAATTTATTTCGAAACCATATGTGAATACATATTATTTCGAATTATTCAAGTTAGTTCGAGATTTTCACTACTGAATTCTGGTTGCATTTCTGTGAACAAATTCTAATTCATGGCTGATATGACTGAGAAATCTGTCGCTGAGGTTGCTGGGGCCGGAAATAGAAACCCGACTGAGTCGACGCCTCAAATTCAGTTTGGGAGTGGTCTGCTAGCGGTGAATCTGCCAACATGGAATGTGCAAGCAGTGAATCTGCAAGATGCAAACCTGTCAGCAGCTAATCTGCAAGCTTCAATGGTCGAAACTTCTGAGGTTCGTCAGACTGTCCACCCAGCTGCTCTTCAGACTGTTGTACCGACAGTCCATATGCCTGGCGCTGTGAACGCTGACTTGATGCCGGAAAAGTTCGATGGAACTGACTTCAAGACATGGCAGCAGAAGATGTTCTTCTTCCTGACCACGTTGAAGCTTGAGAAGTATCTGACTGAGGACAAGCCTGTGTTGTCGCCTCATAATACAGATGCATACCTGCTAGCCAGCGTTGAGGCCTGGACTCACGCAGACTTTCTGTGCAAAGGTTGGGTTCAAAGCCGCCTGATAGATCCACTGTACAATGTGTACAGCAAGATCAAGACCTCCAAGGAGCTCTGGACTGCTTTGGAGAAGAAGTACAAGTCTGAGGATGCAGGCTCGAAAAAGTTCGCAGTGGCGAAATTTCTGGACTTCAAGATGGTGGACAATAAGCCCATCATGAAACAGGTCGAAGAGCTGCAACTCCTTACGCATGAGATCATGGCTGAAGGGATGTCTATCTGCGAGACATTCCAGGTGGCTGCATTCATTGAGAAGCTCCCTCCAGGATGGAAGGAGTTCAAGAGCTACCTCAAGCACAAGCGAAATGCGATGACTGTGGAAGACTTGATAGTCAGGCTGCGGATTGAGTCAACAAACCGCAAAGCAGATGGAGTTCAGCCTGTTGAGCAGAAGGCTAATTTGGCTGAACACAAGGACAAGGACAAAGGCAAGAAGCGGAAGTTTCAGCCATAAAGCTCCAACAACTTCAAGAAGCAACCAACTAAGAAGTTCAGTGGGAAGTGCCACAAGTGTGGCAAAATGGGTCACAAGGCTGACGAGTGTCATAGCAAGGCTGATCCGCGCAAGGACAAGGGGAAATCCCAAGCCAACATGACTGAAGGCAGGCTCTCGGATGCAGATCTGTGTGCTGTAGTGTCTGAAGTCAACATGGTTGGAAGCAACCCAAGGGAATGGTGGTACGATACAGGTGCTACCAGACATATCTGCTCTGACAATGGATGCTTCACCACCTATCAGCAGAGCAAGAGCGACGAGCATCTGTTTATGGGGAACTCGTCCACATCCAAGGTGGAAGGTTACGGGAAAGTGGTGTTGAAGCTGACTTCAGGAAAGGAGCTGACTCTCACCAACGTCATGCATGTGCCTGACATAAGGAAGAATCTGATCTTCGGCACTCTGCTGAGCAAGAACGGATTCGCGACCAACTTCGTGTCTGACAAGTTGGTTCTCTCAAAGAATGGGGTATTTTTGGGCAAGGGTTATGTAAAGGATGGACTGGTCAAAATGAATGTAATGACAGTCATCCCAAAAACTATTGTAACTGATGTTTCAATGAATAAGACTAATCCTATTGCTTATGTTGTTGAGTCTTTTAATATTTGGCATGAACGGTTAGGGCATGTGAATAACAAGTCTATTCAAAGACTATTGAACATGAACCTGATTCCAAAATGCAAATCAAGTAAAGACAAATGTGAAGTGTGCGTACAGGCCAAACTCACAAAAACGCCATCCCCACATGTTGAGAGAACAACCGAACCTCTAGGTTTAATACACACAGATTTGTGTGATTTAAAATATGTGCAAACTAGAGGCGGTAAAAAGTATTTCGTAACCTTTATTGATGATTGCACAAAATACTGTTATGTATACTTGCTAAGAAGCAAGGATGAGGCCTTGGAAAAGTTTAAGGAATACAAGTTGGAAGTGGAAAATCAACTCAGTAAATCCATAAAAGTAATCCGAAGTGATAGAGGAGGCGAGTATGATGAACCATTTAATGCGTTCTGTAGAGAACACGGGATTATTCATCAAACAACTGCTCCCTACTCACCAGAATCTAACGGAGTTGCGGAACGAAAAAACTGAACTCTAAAAGAGATGATGAATGCAATGTTGCAGGAATATGGGTTACCCCAGAACATGTGGGGGGAAGCGCTGCTTACCACCAATTATATCCTCAACAAGATACCGCATAAAGTTACCGGCAAGACGCCATACGAACTTTGGAAAGGTAACGTACCTTCGTACAAATACCTCAAAGTGTGGGGGTGCCTAGCAAAAGTGGCAGTGCCACCTACTAAGAAGGTCACAATTGGACCTAAAACCGTTGATTGTATTTTCATAGGATATGCACATAACAGTAGTGCTTATCGGTTTCTGGTACATAAATCTGATATACCAGATATACATGTAAATACAATAATGGAATCAAGGAATGCGTCCTTCTTTGAAAACGTGTTTTCGTGCAAGGATAAAGAACATCCGAAACGAACTCGTGAACAAAGTGAAGCAGACACTTTTGTAAATGAAACAGAAGATGAACCTAGACAAAGCAAAATAGCTCGAAAAGAAACAGAACCTGAACCTAGACGAAGCAAAAGAGCTGGAAAGGAAAGAACCTTTGGGCATGAGTTCATCACGGCCTTTCTTTTGGAGAATGAGCCTAGAACTTTCAAAGAAGCCATGTCTACACCTGATGCACCTTCATGGAAGGAAGCAGTTAAAAGCGAAATCGACTCCATCATGCAGAATCATACATGGGAGTTAGTTGATTTGCCACAAGGGTGTAAAGCACTTGGGTGCAAATGGATTTTCAAAACCAAATTGAAAGCCGATGGCTCAGTAGATAAGCACAAGGCGAGGCTTGTGGTGCAAGGATTCCGGCAAAAAGAGGGCTTGGATTTCTTTGACACTTATTCTCCAGTTACGAGAATAACTTCAATCAGAATGCTAATAGCAATAGCTGCATTACGAAACCTCGAAATCCATCAAATGGATGTGAAAACTGCCTTTCTAAATGGAGAATTAGAAGAGGAGATATATATGAAACAACCTGAGAGTTATGTTGTTCCTGGACAGGAACACAAGGTGTGCAGACTTGTCAAGTCTCTATATGGACTCAAACAAGCTCCAAAGCAGTGGCATGAAAAATTTGACAATGTCATGATGTCAAATGGCTTCAGCAGCAATGAATGTGACAAATGCATCTACTTCAAGGACACTCCAAATGGTTACATTTTGTTGTGTTTGTACGATGACATGCTCATTATTGGAAGCAATAAGGACATGATCAACCTCACTAAGAACATGCTTAGTGGGAAGTTCGACGTGAAAGACTTGGGATTAGCAGATGTCATACTAGGGATTAAAATCACTAGACATTCTGAAGGAATTATCCTGTCTCAAGCACATTATGCTGAAAAAGTACTTGAGAGATTCAAGAACTACTCAAGCGGGACTGTAAAGAGTCCCGTGGACCCTCATCTTCATCTAACTAAGAACTCGGGGGATGCAGTGTCACAGTTGGAGTACGCACATGTGATTGGAAGTCTCATGTACTTGACCAATTGCACAAGACCTGACTTGGCACACTCAGTCAATGTACTGAGTCGCTACACAAGTAATCCAGGACACAAACACTGGAAAGGGATAATTAGAGTATTGAACTACTTGCGATATACTCAAAGTTATGGGCTGCACTATGGAAAATACCCAGCAGTTCTAGAAGGATACAGTGATGCAAACTGGATATCAGATTCCAGAAACTCAAAGTCCACAAGTGGATATGTGTTTACACTTGGTGGTGCAGTGGTATCATGGAAATCTTTCAAACAAACACTATTGGCCAGATCCACAATGGAGTCTGAGTTCATTGCTTTGGACAAAGCAACAGAGGAAGATGAATGGCTTCGAAATCTTTTGGAAGATATCCCGATGTGGGAAAAACCAGTGCCATCAATAAGTGTACACTGTGATAGTCAATCAGCTATAGCTCGGGCACTGAGTCATTTGTACAATGGTAAGTCACGTCATATACGAAGACGACATAAAACCATTAGACAACTACTCTCGCATGGTATAATCTCAATAGATTATATCAAGTCGGCTGACAACCTAGCGGATCCGTTTACTAAAGGTTTGTCACGAGATCAAGTTGTTAAATCATCAAGGGGAATGGATTTAAAGCCTATGACTAAAGAGGATGCTTGATGGCGAACCCTACCTACGTGACTGGAGATCCCAAGAAGTAGGTTCAAAGGGAAAACTAAATCAAGCTGAATCAAGATGAGCACTGGGGGACTAAAGTCTCCTCCCAGTTCCTAGGATGATGAACAGTGCTACCTGTATGACTTAAGGTTAAGCTTGGCTTTTAATGATTCCATAGCTTTGAAATAAAAGTGGGGTATGACAGGATACTCCTTATGGCAATCACCTTATGAGTGTGAAATGGGGCCGTTTCTAGGAGAATTAAGAGAGGCTGAATTCTCCAAGTTCACTCATGAATAACCAGGGATGTTCAAGGCCAAAATGAACACAACAAGAGAACCTAGTTCAGTGAGAAGATGAAACTGTGTGATAGTTATTGTATCGGTTTACATCAAAGCCCGGGTGGTTCAAGACATCATGTTCACTACCTGGTCGAGTAAATCCGATAGCTACTCACTATGGGTGGTTCAAGGCTGAAACATGCTACCAGCCCAGATGCAGTGATTTTTCGACTGTACTCTCAAAAGTCTTTCTATTTTTAACCAATGTTTAGAATCATTTCTATTCATGTGGGGGATTGTTGGAACTCATTATTTGAATGTGGCGCCGATCTCTTTTCCGGGAACAATTCCGGTGGGCTCCGGCCATTGTCAACACCGGGAAGTGGAAGCATTGGCTTCCTCTATGCGAGTACATTCTCGTAGTGTACTCATACGACAAAAATGATTTCCGTTTGAATGAGAAATGGAGGCCCGAAGTAGCTTGCATGAAGTACAAGACTTGGGGAAAATGTTGGGATAAAAGTGTATCCCACATTGGAAATTTGGAGGTAGAATTATCACCATATATAGAGGAGAAATGGACTCAAGGTTGTGGCCTTGGGTCATTACCCATTTTCAATGGGGAGAGGACCTAGCTAATCAAGCCCACACGCGCGTCGTGCCGTGCCGTGCTCGGGCTCGGGCTCGGATTGGGCTGGCCAGCCAACGCCCTATCTTTTTGGGCCGATCCAGAAAGCCCATTAGTGGGCTTTGACCCAGCTACAGATTTGTAACATCCAGAGTAGCTGCAACGTTCAAATCGAGATTTGTAACGTGCACAAGATCTGCAACGGTCTCCTCTTCCGAGCTCTATATAAGAGCGGTATGCCTCTCATTCTAAGATACATCGAACACAACAAAACAATCCTCTTCCCTCTTCTCTGTTTTTCCGAAATAATCGAGTCTGAGAGTACTACACAGAGCGGTTCGTAGCCTTCTGCAGTTTTGGTTGTGCAAACCAAAAGTCATCAAGCAGTTGTATCCTGGGATTCGGAACGCCATCAACCCGTCGTAATACAGGGCGTTTTCAGAATTAAGGAGAGAGATCTCGTTCTCGACTCTGCTTCGTTCTTACGTTCGGTATAATTTCGTTTAATTCTTGTGTGATTTATACTTGCAGTTTATATATCAAATTTGCGTTCCTACAACTCTATCTTTCTTCTCACCCACCTCAGCTTCATTGGAACCACCAATCTGACAAAGAACAAATATGTCACAAGTTTAGACCACAATAGAACAAGGGTTGCTATGAAGTAAAAGTGGTTGTCACTAAAGATTCTACCTTAGGCCCTGTTTGGCATGTACAAGCGGTAGCGGTGGCGGTTGATGTAGCGGTAGGGAATAACGGTTAAAACTAGCGTTTTTTAAAACGCTAATGAGAATAGCTTTTAAAAAAGTAGCGTTTCAAACGCTACTTATTGAAAAGTTACTTGAAACGCTACTTTCCAAACACAATTATTTATTTCAAAACGTTAAATTCTATCTCAAACGCTATTTTTTAGCTTTACCAAACACACACTTAATCATGACTACAATTATGAATAAATGATTTACAAAAAACAAAAAAGGCAAAGAGAAGGAAACAAACCTTCAATATAACAACACCACTTGACAACTTATCCAATCTCTGTTGCACATTCTCACTGTCGTAATCAGAAGTACTCATTTCAATTGCATACCTAATATGTTAGCAAGCCACATCACATAAATTTCAATAAATTAGTCACTCTATGCACTTAACTCTTACAAATATGACATTGATATCTTTTTGTCAGTAGAACCATAATGGATCACAGTGTCATCCTTAGATATCATGATCTAGCACACAATATACCTTTAACAAATTAGAGCACTAGACAAGACAAATAAAGCAACATTTCATGATCCATTCCTAATCCACTTTCCTTTTTACATGAACCAAGCATGTCAAAGTCCATCTTTTCCAAGTTCATTCCAAGTTCTTCAGTCACAACCAATGGCACACATGTCGTGTTATATCCATATCTTGCGGTGGTTTTTAAGAATACATGATTAACATGACTCAAAGGTTTATATTTAACTACTTCTCCTCCAGGCAAAGCAGTAAGATCTTACAGACCAAAATTTTTTTCTCTTCGAATCCAGGGGCCTTAACAGCACAAACCTACGGTAATAAAGTAAAAATTTGATCATATGTTATAATATCAATGATACAAAACAATAATGTGCCTTAAAACTCCTTCAAACTGTAATTCCAGCAAGGATCTTGTTGAGGATAAGAGTTGCCAATCTCTCAATGTCGACATCTTCAACCACAATCAGCAAGGGCCTTTTCACTGAATTAATTAACAGATGGGTTATAGTGTCGTTGACACTAATCACATGCTCACTTATAGTGTTGCTGACACTATTTTAAATTTGTAAGGGAACACCTATTTTTACCTTTATATTTCTTCCGTATATATGAAAATAATGAAATCGTTCACTTAATCATGGTTATTCATCTTAATGGTTTGAATACTATCATTGTAGAAAAGATTGATAAGGTGTGAAAAAAATCTTATTAAATTCATAATTATTATTTTGTTTAGCAAGTGTGGTATTAACTTGTAGTTCAATCATGTAAAAGATTAAATGTTCACTCATTTTAGAAAAAAATGCTCAGTTATAAAAATATTATTTTTGTCACGAAATATTTAATTTTAAAATCAAAGTTTAGAAGTTTTTTATCCCAACATGATTTGTGCTTTAAACAATGTCGTGTGGCTATCAGAACATACATACAAACATGAAATGTGAAAGTCCAACAATAATGTGATGTATCATGTGAATCATACTTATTAAATTCAAGAGGTATAATTATTCTTTTAATATAGTCTATTCTCTTCGTCATTATTTAGGTCCCATGGAATTTGACCAACAAGATATTCCAATGACACAATTTTTTAAATAAGAGGTGTACATCGCAAATGGGGTGTTATGCTATATATCACGTGTCCCTAAATATCTCATTGATACTTAGTAGGTAAGAAATGTAATCTCTTTATGATAAGGTATAACTATAACCTTTATATTGTGCATGTGTACTAGAAAAAAAAGAGAGGATGAATTATAAATGTTCATTCTAAACTTTTTTCTATTATATATATTTTTGCTTGACTTCAAGATGTATAGACATGTATATTGGATATTTCTAATCTCATTTGAATTTGAAATTCAAAACCACATAAAATGGACGTTTGTTAGCAATAAATGTCTTTAGCAAAGACAAGTAAATTGATATTCATACAAAGAAAGTTTTGATATTTCGTCAAAATTTGAACAAGCAATAAATGTACTTATTATTAAAATTATATAACTTTGAATACACAAAGACAAGATTATTTATTTGCCCAATTTTTTCACAAGCAATAAATGTAATTCATTGTACAATGATTGTTTTAAATTTTAATGTATTTATACTATTGTGAAATAGAGAGTATGTATGGAGATGAAGAACTTATAATTATCTCAACAATTTCAAGGAAAGTAGAAGGAGGCTTATAAAAGTGTGAATGTTAGGCTTATCGTGGTTTGTAAATGAAAAACTATAAAGGGAAAATTGTGGCAAACCACCCGGTATAATCTAAATTATTTTAAACCACCCTTATCTCGTATTCTGTTTGCGATGAACCACCCACAAGGAAATTCCGTCCAATCTCTCGTTAAAAAGGTGAGAAATTACCAAATTACCCTTGCCTTTTGAAGCAATTTCAAGTGATACTGGTTTAGGGCATTATTTAATATTTTACTGAACCGGTTTTGGTTTATGGATTAATGTTTTAGAAATAACCCATCCCTTTCTCGGTTTTTCCTCCCTCATTGTACTTTATCTTCCCACCACGTCTAACCTTTAACTTCATAAGTACACATGTGTTTCCAGTGAAGAATTTGTCAAAGGAATCGGGCATCCCCTATGCACCCACATCCCTTCCCTGTAGAAACTTGTCTTCTCCTTCAACTCCATCTCCGGTGTCGGTTTAAGAGTTCATCTCCGCACAAAGGGTTCACCATCTTTAGTTGAGTTCCTTAATTGCTGAATCGAACTAAGGCATTTTAGGTATTTGTTTAAGAGGAGAATACAAGCTAAAGCCCTCAATGAATTTCACCGTTTATATGGATTCTAGTTTGATCCAGAAATCAGGGTTCTTCTTTTGTGAAGAACAACGAGGATAGTGAGGAGATTCGATCCGTATTTGTCAAGAAGCTTGGTATTCCAATCCGTTTATCAGAGCCAAAATTAGAGCTTGGAGTTTGAAATTCTTCTATTTAGTTTCAATTGAGCCCCAAATTCTCCCCAATTTGGTGTTTATTAGTTTACACCCAAATTCTCCTAACATCTGGAAATATTGAAGATTTAGATGGCTCAATCAATATGAACAAGTCCAAGCTATATGAGATAGAAGAGCAATTCACATGTGTTGGTGGTGTTGCTGTTGACTTTTGTGTGCACATCAAAAGGACATATATAATTTTTTAATACATCTTCTCCAAATTTGTATATTTGTTGATCTTAATGCTGATTTACATAAGCCATATTCTAAATTGGAACTCACGAAAAATTCTTATATCCAATTCTAAATGTCGGGATGACATAAATTTGTATGCACATTGGGTATGGGTTATTTATAATTGGGTTTAGTTTATATTTAATCGGGTTTGGTTTTTTTCAAACGTGTTTGATATAGGATAAAAAAACTGGGACTAAATCGATAATTTTGGAAAAAATCAAGGGGTAAAAGGGTCATTTCACACATTTTGATGAAAAAATGGATGACAAATGGCTCTGGGTGGCGCTTTGCTAATGGAATACGAGATAAGGATGGTTTAAACTAATTTCGATTATAACGGGTGGTTTGCCGCAAAAATGTGTATATAACGGGTGATTTGTCGCAATTTTCTCTTAAAATTAGTAGTAAAATAAATTCTCAATCACAATGAACATAATTTTGGATAATATTTCAGAAGTCTTGCAATCTAGTTAGGGAAGGAAAAAATGGTATAACAAAGTTAATAATAACACATTCATAGATTTTATATTTAGAACATATGATTTCAAAAAATTAGGTTCACTTAGAAAATAATTATTTAGAGTAAAGCAAGTTACATATAGTTTTGACTAAAATTGGGTAGAAGTTAATTTAAACAAATCAAGTTTTATTGTAACTTTGAATGAGCATTTAATTTATTTTTATTTATAAAAATCTTAGATGAACTTGTACTATGGGATAAAGGGTGAGGAATGTGGTTTATAGTGAATATACAACTACTAAGAAGATGATAGATATATCAGTGTCAACTACCTTACAAGTATATCATGTGACTCACCCCATCTTAGTGGGACCAGAATGCAACAATCTTAAACTCATATTTCTATTTGGACACATATAAAATGATAAAATTCATCTAGGATTCCTTATAGATAAATAGTACAGAAAAAACCTCTACATGTAAAAGCATTCAACTATTTTCTCCTAACTTGTATATATGTGGTGAGATGTGAGTTTCATGGACATATTTATTCCATCCCTCCCCCCCCCCCCCCCCCCCCCCCACACACTCCATAAGACCATTTTTCTTGTTGAAAACCTGTCAGATTTTGTTGATCTTTGAGCCAAGTGGATGTGAATATTTTCTTCCAAAATGCCAAGGGAAAGTAAGAAGAATACTCATATACCAGATCCAGATGGTGCTCCTTCTTTCCTTTCCTATGCAAAAAGAAGAAATAAGAATATGAATAATACAATTGATGTTTTTGCGAAGTGTAGTTTTGAGATTGTAGTGATCGCTTTCTCACTTGATGGTCGATCAAGCTACTTTGATGATGACTATGGGTAATCTATTTGGGTATAAGAGTCATTTTTTTCATTTCACCAACAATTTGCTTTGTTTTTGAATTTCTATTTTTTTCTGGAATCGAAGGTCGATTTCTTTGATTTGTGTATATTGAATCAATTTTGTAATTTGATGATAATCAATTTGTGTTTTTTGAAACTTGTTTTGAAGGGCACATGATGTATTGCTTTAGTTGTTGAAATCAAAGAAGACTCAAATTGGTGAAATGTAAGATTCTACCTTTTTTCTTCTTCTTTTTTTATGTGTAAAAAATAGTGTATTGAGATATTCTTTAGATCTATATTATATAAACTTCTAACTTTATTGAATTCAAAAAATTATTAACTAGAGAATTACTCGAGTTTTACTACAACCTTGCCACTATTATTTTGCTATGTGTAAAGTTATTAACAAGACATTTTCAGTAAAACAATTGAAGCAATTGATATAAACTATTTATTTCCATAGGTGTTTAGTTTTAGTCCGACATTTGTTCAATAAAGAAACAAACGAGTCTTATATTAGTTAGAGTTGTTAATTTTGTCGGTATCGATATTATTACATGATGTTATTTATTTACGACATTTATTAAACTAACCGTTACATGAATTTTACTCGCATTTGAATACTTGGATTTGTCATATACGTCAATGACAAGATGATGTCTACTTTTGTAGATGTAGTGTATTTTTGTTGATAGGCATTACTTATACAATAACACTACTTATAAAAATAATATTTTATATTACTGCAGTAATTTTAATATAGATTCACCTAACTAATGCAACATTCATTTATCTATATATTTTATATTAATTGAACTAATTAGTTTTTGTTTTATGCCAAAGGTAAATGTTTATTAATCATTTTCTTGTTCTTCAAACAATTAAGACACAATTTTTAAGCTTCGATATTTGAATGTTTAAGATGTGTAATTTTTTGAAAACTTTTTAGTCTATAATATATTCTTCTCTATAGAAATTACTTGATGTTCTTAGACAATAAAGAGACAAACAAAGAATCACTACAAATCGGCTAACAGGTACAAGCTAGTATGATTACTTATATGCATCATTTAGCATGTTCAAGGTTACGGTGCAACTACTTTATATGTCTACATATATATATTCAAACATCATACACGTACTAACATAAAGTTCAATATGGACACAATAAACCTCTGGGGATTGCACCCAGAGGAAAGGGGGGCAGGCAGGGATCGAACCCGGGACCTGCCCTTACCCCCTCTGTGCCCTTACCACCAAGCCACCACCGAAGTGGCAAAGGTATAACATAAAATTCAATATGTTACTTTATATTATAATTATACAAGTTATTATCAATGGTAGAATTTTTGCAAAGAAATATCTCGAATACAACAAAAGATTCTAGACATCCAAGATGAAATAAGGTATGTTTTGACTCCAAATCGTAGGTAGATTACCAAGTGATATATATGTGTGGTTTTTAATATTTCCATTCAGACATGGAGAATCTAATGAGATGGAAAAATATAATAGGAAATATGAGCCATCATCAAACACAATCATGTTTACAGACGAAGCAAATACGTATGAAGTGTAACACCCCAAGAGGGTGTCACAACGCCGTGAATCCCACCCGAAATCCACAAGGCTAGAGTACGTAAATAAGTACTATGTCGACAAAACGCCAATATAGATAATTAACCACATATGTCTATATATGAAAAAGGACAAGTCGTTGATATATACTATGCATAACAAAGTAATTAACCAATGCAAAAAACGACAAGGTCTACTTGACATGAAAAGAACAAGACCCAGAGAGCTATCTAATCAACGTCGATGGTCACCAATCCCATCATGTCAATCCCGTGTCTGTACATCGCTAATACCTGGATGTCAAACAGAGTCAGCCACAACGGGTCAGTCACTAAACTAGTAACATACCCAGCTAGGCATTCTCAAGTGAAAGCATGTGAATAGACACAAGAGCAAGGCAACTTACAAGTATAACAACATTATCAAACTTGTTATAAAACAATCAAAGTATTACTAAGTGCATAAGCTAATATAATACTAATAGTAATAAGAAGATGGTACCACTTATTCCCCTTAAGTCGCAACCTAAGAAGGGTAAATCCCACTCGTTGGAATTCACCGTTTGGGAACGCTTAGCATAATGTTCCCCGTTGGGGCGTGCAGCATAATTGCCCCTACTTAGCTCATAATGGGAACACACAATATAATGCTCCCCCAACCATGACTTTAGCTTATAATGTGAACGCACATACATAATGTTCCCCTAATCATATAATATAAGTGTACTTAATATATATAGCTTTCGAAACATAGCATACTTAGAAAATATACATGCTTATAGAACACTTAATTACCAATTAAGGGTAAGCAAGGCATCACAACATGCATCATCACTTCACCAACCAACACAAATGAACACATAACGAGGCACCAAACTAATCCATCAACCGAGCAAGTCGAAGAAACTTGCCTGAAATTCTTAAAACTTTAACAAAACCCGTTTGCAGTTATTCCGGGATACACTCAAGTACATTGATTGTGCATAAGATGACCCAATGAAGGATTACTTCAATAGTGTATTTTCCAAGGGAACAAGAAGAAGAAATGTGTACTAGCTAGAGTAGATTTAGGGGTATATATATGTAAACAATCTAGGTTTAGTTAAGGTGGTATCCATGTGTACACACCTATACTTGACAAGTGTGTGTCTAGGAAATGGTGGCTTTCTAGCATGTCTCCACATGAGAACATAGGTGGAAGGCATGTAAAAGAGAGGTGCTAGCTTATTGACACATAAGAACATATATATGGAAGGAAATCAAAAGAGAAGTGCTAGCTTGTTGACACATAAAAACATAGGTGGAAGACATGCAAAAGGGAGGTGCTAGCTTGTTGACACATAAGAACATAGGTGGAAGGAATGCAAAAATTGGTGGCTATCCAAAGAAAAAAAACAAGGAAAAAGAGGCTTACTCTAGAAGTTTCATAATAATAATAATAATAAAATAGCTAAAAATTACTTTTATCATGTTGAAAACTAACACGTCTTACTAACTTTTACCGTATTATGATAACTTACCCAAATTAGAGATATCACATACCTCCCCCCTTAAAAGGAGTTTCGTCCTCGAAACTAGGACGAAAATAGCTCAGGATTACGCTCTCGCATGCTCATCTCGGTCTCCCATGTAGCTTCCTCAACTAATGGCGCGACCACTGTACCTTTACCAAAGGTACCACTTTCGTCCTCAATTGTTTTGTTCTATGCTCTAGGATCGTCATTGGATGCTCTTCATATGTGACATCATCAACTATCTCAATCTCATCATAACTGATTATATGACTAGAATCAACAACATACTTCCGCAATTGAGATACATGGAAAATGTTATGCGCTCTACCCAATGCTGGCGGTAAGACCAATTGATAAGCGAGCTCTCTAACTCTCTCTAAGATCTCAAAAAGACTTAAATATTTGGGGCTCAGTTTTCCCATTTTCTCAAAGCGAAAGACTCCTCTAGTTGCTGACACTTTGACTAGCACATGGTCACCAACTTCAAACTCTAAAAGACGTTGTCGTTTGTCAGCATACGACTTTTGACAACTCTATGCAGTCAACAATCTATCTCGAATCAACTTGATCTTTTCTTTCATCTCCTAAAGCATGCCGGGCTCAGTCTCGATGAAATCTGCTCTATCATCCCAACAAATTGGTGAACGGCAACGTCGACCATACAATGCCTCATATGGTGCCATCTAAATAGATGCATGCCAACTATTGTTATATGCAAACTCTGCTAACGGTAACTGAGCTTCCCAATCAGCTTTCCAATCAAGTGCACAAGCCAGAAACATGTCCTCTAATATATGAATAGTACTCTCAGATTGACCATCTGTTTGAGGATGATAGGCAGTGCTGAAATATAGTTGGGTTCCAAGTGCTGCATGAATCGACTTGCAGAATCTCGAAACAAAATGACCTTTCCGATCAGACACTATTGTTCAAAATGACCTTTCCGATCAGACACTATTGTTCTTGGGGCACCTTGTAATCTTAAAATTTCTCTGACGAATATATCTCATAGCTTCTCAAGACTCCAAGTCTCTCGAATCCCGAGGAAATGAGCTGACTTTGTCAACCGATCAACGATCATCCAAATGGAATTCATGCCCTTCCTAGTTATTGGCAGTCCGGTAACAAAGTGATAAGGGCTAAAGTCGTATCGCCTAATCAAAATAATCCTAACAAACCTAACTCAGTAGAATAGGAAAGTAAGGGTCGAATCCCACAGGGAGGAGTTATCTTTCTTTATGTCAGGTTGCATGCAATAGGAACAAGGGGGGGTTTTGGTTGATTGTGATCAAACAAGTAAACAAAACAAACAAAGCAACGAGTTTGTAATCAATTAGGGAAAAGTACTTAGCCAGACAAATATCCACCATTCATTTGATAGGTTGATCCTTGATCATCTCTAATTCTTTCCTATGAATGTTCCTATTCCTTTTCTTAAGTTATAAACAGGACAAACAGACCCTGAGAATACTAACTATCAAACAACCAGGAAAACCTCCATGATTCAATTCAATAGCAGCAATGAGCACAAGAATTTAGATAGATACATGCAAGTGTAGCAAACAGTCATACAATTGCATGCAATTAATTCTCTCTACAATAAACCAGTCCAAATAGTTCTTAGAATATTGCAGTTGCTACACATGAATTAGGTAACTCAAACAGTAATTATTAAACCCTAGCAATAGACAATTACTAATAACAACTAGTTGCGTCCAACAAGCGAAATCAGTAAGAATCAATGGGATGAAGCACAAGAGAATCAATACATTCAAAGGAAAAGAAATAGAATTAGAATCTCACAACCATTATTCAAACGAAGCTTCAATCGTCGGACTAAGCAAAAGTTGCTTAGTTCTTCATAGTCTTAAAACAATAAAATTCAAAGGGAAAAACTTATAAGAAAATTCGATCTAAAACGGAATAATGAAAGCTGCTAGGGAAACTAGGTTAAATAGAAAACCTAGCTAAACCTAAAGCTAAAAGATAGAAAAAAATAATAATAAAAGGAAATAACGGAATAAAGAAATAAGGAAAAAGAAATAAATGAAATAAAATAACTTCGGACGAAATCTGACGAATTCTCCACGAACGCACTGACATCGATTTCCGCAATCGTGGTACAGATTCCGCGATCGCGGAAAACACACTTTTGCTCTCGGCTTTTCCCGACTTTTCCGCGACCAGATACTGGCTCCTCTGCGGTCGCGGATTTCTCACGATCTTGCTCCTTCGCCTTGCGTCTTCGCCGCGACCAACCGCAACCGCCCGAGCCCATCCGCGCCCGCGGCGGCTTGATCCGCGATCGCGAAAGCATGATGCTGCGTCTTCTTCTCTTGGTTCTCTTGTCTTCTTGGGTCGCTTCATGATGTCTTCAATTAAGCTTCTCTACACCACATATCTACACTCTTACTCCTCAACTCCAATCTCTACAATACGCTCTAAAAATCTCCAAATGGTACCCAAAACATCGGTAACAACTCATAGTTAAGCACTACAAAGTAGCGCTGATCAAATTCCCCCATGCTTAAACCTTGCTCGTCCTCGAGTAAGCGAATGTAAACCTACTCCTCCAATCAAATCCCCTAAGGTCTCAGGAAGCATAAGAAAAACCATCTCCACTAAGAATTACACCTAAACATGAAACTCCAAGGCACCAACACATTAAGCTCAACACAACACATAACCACAACACCAACCAAGCTAAAGGGAAAGCAGAGTACTTCCCCCAAGCTTATCCCGAACACCATAGAGTCAATAAGGCGCATGTCTCTGGTGTTGCGCCGGTCTTCCAATATTCTCCACTGTGCAACCAAAAGGGACCACTGTAAGGTGTAGTGGTATGACAAGGAAGTCAGGGTTGCACGACCTTCAATGAACACAAAAAATGGGCCCAAATGTACTCGTGGTGTGGGCCCTGGTGTTCCTCCTCCGCAACTGTCGAATGTAGGGCCATCATCGTTGCCAAATTAAAAAGTGGGGCTATTGTCTCCTCCTTGAAAACATGATGCGCACCGTCTCTCTATGGGGGACTCAGACAGCTGGCCTTTGGTAGAACCATTTTATTTTTTTGATTTTTTTTTTTTGATTTTTTTTTTTGATTTTTTTTTTTTGATTTTTTTTTTCGAGTGCAGGGAAATAGGAGACTTACAGTGGGATTTCCGCACCCGCGGAAATGTTGCTGGTGCGTAATTCACCTTCTTCAATTTTGCTCCAGATCTCCTTCCTGCAGGTTAGTCTAAAACGAAAACAAAAGCAAAAACAAAATAACACAAAGCAACTAAAAACAAGGAATGGAAAACAAGAAAGAAAAACATACCTTGGGTTGCCTCCCGGACAGCGCCTTAGTTATTGTCGTGGCTCGACCTATTGCTTTTCCACATCAACTTGGTTCGCTCACATCAAATGAATACTCGGGGTTCCATCTGGAGGGTGTCGCTTTGCATCATCTATGCTGAATCCGACCCTCACACCGTCGAATTCCATTGTGAGTGAATCGCTGCTCACATCGATCTTTGTACCAGCCGTGTTCATAAACGACCTTCCTAGCATCACAGGGGCTGCATCCTTATCATGCCCCGTATCCATGACAAAGAAGTCTGCAGGGAATATCAACTTGTCAACTTGAACCAGTACGTCCTGCACCACTCCCTTGGGACACACATAGGAATTGTCAGCCAGCTGGATCACAATCCCCGTTTTCTCTAATGGCCCGACCTCCAGAGACTCGTACAGTGAGAGAGGCAACACGTTAATGGAGGCACCCAAATCTAGCAAAGATTTGTCGAACATGGTGCCCCTTATCTTGCAGGGAATAGTGAACATGCCCGGATCACTGGCCTTCTTAGGTAACCGCTTTTGCAGCATAGCGGAAACATTCTCACTAACTTGGACTTTTTTCTTCTCCTTGACCGCCTTCTTCCTCTTTAGCGTGCACAGCTCCTTCATAAATTTAGCATAGCGATGGATGCTATTGATCAGCTTGAGTAAAGGGACATTAACCTCGCAGTTGCTGAAGGTCTCAAATAATTCCTTGTCATTCGCCGGCCTTCTAGTGTCCTTCAGAGCCTCGGGAAAGGGTGCGGGAGGCTTGACTGATTAGAGCGGAGGGAAATTGGGGCACACGTACCCATCATGGTTGTCGTCGAGAGGAACGGACACTGCTGGGGGGGTTTCTGCGATCGCGGTTTGGTGTCCGCGGTCGCAGAATACTCTCGAACAACTCCCCTTATTCAACGCTTTTTCCGCGATCGCGGACTTCAGGCCGCGGTCGCGGAAAACTCTCAACCTGTTCCGATGGGAATTTTCCGCGGTCACGGATATCTCTCTGTCGTGCTCGACTGGCCTCCACCTCAGCTCCGCTCCTTAGTGTCATGGCGCACACATTCTCCCTCGGGTTGACTACCGTTTGAGATGGTAGTTTCCCCGACTCCCGAGCTTCCAATTTGCTCACCGCTATAGAGATCTGCCCCACTTGTTTTTCCAGGTTCTGAATACTGGACTTCGTTTCTTGTTGGTGTTGGGCCATAGTGTTGGCCAACTGGTGAATATGTGTCCCCATCGAGTTCACCGTGTTGGCCATGGTTGTCATGCCCTGGATAAGGGCATTGATCTTGTCCTCACTGGACGTAGGGGCACTAGAACTCTGGCCTTGGGGTCTTTGGTCGTAAGGAGCTCAAAATTATTGTTGACCCCGAGGCTACTGGTACTGTTATGGGCGGGGAAGGAATTGTGGCAGCCTCTGTTGATATTCTTGGTTCTCCTGGCCATGATGAGTGTTCTGCTGGATTGTATGTGTTGGAGTACGGGTCATATCTTGGCCTTTGAGGGCCATATCCTCCAATTGCATTCACCTCAACAGTGGGCTCCTGCAGCGTGGGACATGCATCAGTTGGATGCATCGTGTCTTGGCATATCCCACGTGATTTGACCTGCTGCTGGCCACCCTTCATCATGTACCGCCTCATCATCTCCTTCATCTCAGCCATCTCAGAGAGTAGAGTGGAATTAGGCTGAGATTCTGCAGCTCTCATGGATTGGGCGCCCGCCCTCCTGCAGAACTGTCTTGAGCCTTCAGATAGCTCAAAGAAAATTTCATACGCCTGCTCTGGAGTCTTGTTCAGGATGTTCCCTCCACAGGTAGCGTTCACAATCCGACGCTCGTCATCAAGTAAACCTTCGTACAAATAAAGTATGAGGTCCTGGTCGGAGTAGCCATGGTAGGGGCAACTAGAAATCAGCCTCTTGAACCGCTCGTAGTACTCATATAGCGACTCAGCGGCTTGTTGTTCAATGTTGCTGATGCTCCTCTTCAGACTGTTGAGCTTGGTCGCCGAAAAGTACTTCTCCAAGAAAGCCTTCTTCATCTTGGCCCACGTGTCAATGCTCCCTGGGGTCAAGTAGTAAAACCAGTCATTGGCCGAATCCTTTAGAGAGAAAGGAAAGGCCCTCAGCTTGATCTGGTCTTCAGTCATGCCCTTGGGCTTCATGCTGGTGCAGACTGCATGGAATTCCGATAGATGCTTTTTGGGGTCTTCCCCACTCATCCCATGGAAGTGTGGGAGCAAGTCAATCAACCTTGACTTGAGCTCGAAATTGACCCCATCAGCAAGCTCAGGAAAATGTACAGCCAATGGTTGCTGCTGCAGGTTTGGGGCAGTCAGCTGCCTCCGCGTCTGTTGTTCGTCAGCCATCTCAAAATTTGGGTTGTCAAAGACTAAAGATCTGTTTACTCAACGGCTCTGGGAGAGCGTTCTCTCAATTTCTGAATCCAAAACCAAAAGTGGGGAGTTAGTAGCATGGGTGTGGACCATAAGATAGGTCCACACAAAAATTTGCACACAAACACACACAAAGAAAAATCAAAACTTGCCTCCCCGGCAACGGCACCAATTCGATAAGGGCTAAAGTCGTATCGCCAAATCAAAATAATCCTAACAAACCTAACTCAGTAGAATAGGCAAGTAAGGGTCGAATCCCACAGGGAGGAGTTATATATCTTTCTTTATGTCAGGTTGCATGCAATAGGAACAAGGGGGGGTTTTGGTTGATTGTGATCAAACAAGTAATCAAAACAAACAAAGCAAAGAGTTTGTAATCAATTAGGAAAAAGTACTTAGCCAGACAAATATTCACCTTTCATTTGATAGGTTGATCCTAGATCATCTCTAATTCTTTCCTATGAAAGTTCCTATTCCTTTTCTTAAGTTATAAATAGGACAAACAGACCCTGAGAATACTAACTATCAAACAACCAGGAAAACCTCCATGATTCAATTCAATAGCAGCAATGAGCACAAGAATTTAGATAGATACATGCAAGTGTAGCAAACAGTCATACAATTGCATGCAATTAATTCTCTCTACAATAAACTAGTCCAAACAATTCTTAGAATATTACAGTTGCTACACATGAATTAGGTAACTCAAACAATAATTACCAAACCCTAGCAATAGACAATTACTAATAACAACTAGTTGCGTCCAACAAGGGAAATCAGTAAGAATCAATGGGATGAAGCACAAGAGAATCAATACATTCAAAAGAAAAGAAATAGAATTAGAATCTCACAACCATTATTCAAACGAATGCTTCAATCGTCGGACTAAGAAAAGGTTGCTTAGTTCTTCATAGTCTTGAAACAATAAAATTCAAAGGGAAAAACTGATAAGAAAATTTGATCTAAAACGGAATAATGAAAGCTGCTAGGGAAACTAGGTTAAATAGAAAACCTAGCTAAACCTAAAGCTAAAAGATAGAAAAAAATAATAATAAAAGGAAATAACGGAATAAAGAAATAAGGAAAAAGAAATAAATGAAATAAAATAACTTCGGACGAAATCTGACGAATTCTCCACAGACGCGCTGACATCGATTTCCGCGATCGCGGCACAGATTCCGCGATCGCGGAAAACACACTTTTGCTCTCGGCTTTTCCCGACTTTTCCGCGACCAGATACTTGCTCCTCCGCGGTCGCGGATTTCTCGCGATCTTGCTCCTTCGCCTTGCGTCTTTGCCGCGACCAACCGCGACCGCCCGAGCCCATCCGCGCCCGCGGCGGCTTGATCCGCGATCGCGGAAGCATGATGCTGCGTCTTCTTCTCTTGGTTCTCTCGTCTTCTTGGGTGGCTTCATGATGTCTTCAATTAAGCTTCTCTACACCACATATCTACACTCTTACTCCTCAACTCCAATCTCTACAATACGCTCTAAACATCTCCAAATGGTACCCAAAACATCGATAACAACTCATAGTTAAGCACTACAAAGTAGCGTTGATCACAAAGTCAATGGAGATATCTTCCCACTTTCACTCAGGAATTGGGAGTTGTTGGATCACTCCCGCTGGCCTAGTGCTCAGTTTTGACCCACTGACAAGTCAAGCACTTTGAAACCATCTCTACAATGTCATTTCTCATGTTGGACCACCAACAAAGTTATTGAGGTCTTTATACATCTTACTTGTGCCAGGATGCACAGAGTAAGGGGTTGCATGAGCCTCTTCAATAATTGTCTTTCTCAAATCTTCATCAATTGGGACACAAAGGCTATTGCTAAACCTTAGAACTCCATCCTCATGCACTAGAAATCATGGTGCTTTCCCTTGGAGCAGCACCTCATCTCAGATTTGAACCAACAATGGATCCTTACACTGCCCTTGCTGGATAGATTCCAACAATGAAGATTGAACTTCTAGCATATTTAACTGTCCCAGAGTTCCCGACAACCAAATTTGGATGCCATTTCGGATCAAGTCTTGTTGTAGAGCCGGTTGTACCGTTAACCGAAAGAGTATTTGCTCCTGTAACGACTTCTTGCTTAATGTGTCAACTACTACATTAGCTTTCCCAAGATGATATAAAATCTCAAGATCATAACTTTTAATCCACTCCAACCATCTTCGCCGTCTCATATTTGACTCCTTTTGCGTAAAGAGGTACTTCAAACTCTTGTGATCAGTATATATTTGGCAAGTAACCCCAAAAAGGTTGTGTTGCCAAATCTTTTAGTGCAAAAACAACCGTTGAAAGCTCTAGGTCATGTGTTGGATAATTAGCCTCATGAGTTTTCAGTTGGCGGTAAGCATATGCAATAACTCGGCCATGTTGCACCAATGCACATCCCAAGCCTTGCCTAGAAGCGTCACTATACACAACAAATCCATCAGTACCCTGAGGTAAAGTCTAAATTGGTGCAATTGTCAATCTCTTCTTGATCTCCTTAAAACTTCTTATACAAGAATTATCCCACTCGAACTTCTTAGTTTTGTATAGTAGATTAAACCCTTCCATAAACCTTCTGTAGTACCCTGCCAAACCAAGTAAACTCCTAACTTCCTTCACATTTTTCGGAGTCTGCCATGCAGAGACTACTTCAATCTTTTGAGGGTCAGGTTTGACACCCTCTGCTGAGATGACATGGCCAAGAAAAGTGACTTCTGACATCTAGAGATCACACTTAAAGAGCATGGCATATAGTTGGTACAGTCTAAACCAACCCAAAACCAATCTTAGATGTTCAGTATGTTCTTCATGACTTCGAGAGTATATCAGAATATCATCGATAAAGACAACAACAAATTGATCCAAATACTCTATCAACACTCGATTCATCAACTCCATGAAGACTGCGGGGGCATTAGTTAATCCAAAAGGCATTACCACAAACCCATAATATCCATACCTCGTTCAGAAAGCATTCTTGGGTATATCTTCATCCTTAATCCTCACCTGATGATAACCCAACCTCAAATCAATCTTAGAGAAGACAGAGGCACTTGAAGATGATCCAACAAGTCGTCAATACGAGATACTTGTTCTTCACTGTAACCTTATTTAATGCTCTGTAGTCTATTTGCATTTCTTATTTTCATGGTGTCCCTTGTTTTGTGTCTTAGTTGTGCAGAATGAATGGTTTTCATGATTAAACTTTGATGTGTCATAGTTGTGGCACAAAATATGATAGGTTTTTGTGGTGTAGCCTCTCATGGCAACACACTGATTGCTTGCATGTTTGGCCATGTTGTGGTTGGCCAATTAGTGTTGTTTATGTGTTGTTTTGTGTTTTTTTACTAAGATGTGATTTCGTTGTGTTAGTATGTTTATTTTAATAAAATTTCTACTATGATTTCAGTTTGTGCTTTGGTTAATCATTGATTGTATTGTCAATGTAGTTTTTTTATTTGTGATTTGTTTGCGAGCTGTTTGTTAGGATCTCAATTACTAACCCACGTTACTCTGAGAATTTCTTTTTAGTTTGTGTGTTTCGGTTACTGGTTTTAGCCCTGCACAAACTGAAAATGTACTTGGTGGAATTAGAGGTGCATGATAGTGGAGCTAGCTTAGGCTTTAGGGATTCCATTTTCATTCCTGTGTGTACTCTAATATTGTTGTTAAGTCGAATTCACCTTCTGTTGGACATTCATTTCATTATTTTAATACTTATTATTTAATTTCTCATTGGTTTCATTCAGTTCAATTTTTAAAGTCGCTTCCCTTATCGTTCCCTTTGTATTCTTCGCATGGTGGATTCCCGGTGGAATCCATGATGCTTGAACTAACAGTATTTTATTTCTTGCAAGCCCCAAATCAGTCCTTATAATATCAATAGTTCGTTTACTACCACAATTAAATTAACCAAGTCGGTTACCGAACTCCGAGTCCAACTTGATTCATACGATTTTATGAAGAAAATTTCCAGCAGCAATTGACATTTACAACACATAAAACAATCCATAATTGCTCCAAATCAGTATGTAATCCTTTAAACCAAAATTTCCATTAATCTAATTTATCTACTAGTACAAATACTTACCCGGAAGGTCAAAATCGAACTCAAATTGGGATTTCCGGCAGTAGGTCATGTGCTCAAACAACCCTCGAAATGCTTCCTAAACGTAATGCTCAACCTGATAGTTGGCGATCGGAGAAACGATAACGCGTTACGTTTGCAATCGGAGGCATGAGAAACGACTCGACTCTCGTTCCCCTTCTAATCTGATATAAACCTTCATCAATTCAAGGTTTTAATTATTTCAAACACAAAGAATCCCTTTATATGCATTTAGAGCTTTTATTATTAAAAAGAACTAGCTCACTTGGCTTGCACTTCTCCCTTGTGCATTGAGAGCGAAGTTCGACTAATGCTTGAAGAACAAAAGGAACGAAACCACCGGTTAGATATGTTGGACATACTCATGAATAAACCCTCTCTTAATGAAAGAGAAGAACATGTTCTCAATGGTTTTTTACTTTGGTGGAGTTCACAGTAATCTTATGTTTTTATATTCCTTTGGTATTATGAACGTAATTCTATATTAGTTTGGTTTGTATAAGAATGACCTTTTGATTGGGTTTGCTAGTTTGGTCTGGTTTAATTTTTATGTAATATTTCCTTATACATATTGTTGAGTTTGGATCATATGCGGAGCACTCTTTCCGTGCGGACGTGCGGAGCATGCACTTCTGGGTCTTATTTGTGCACTTTAACGTCTTATTTGTGCACTTTTTCAAAAAAAAAATTCTTTTTCAAATTTTTTTCCAAGCATTTTTCAAATTTTTTGCAAAAGTGCACAAATAAGGCCCTATAGTGCATGTCCGCACGTCCACACGGAAAGAGTGCTCCGCACCGGAACCGCACTCACATATTGTTTATAGTTTTAACGTAATGCTTATTGTGAATGTATTATATTACATTTTCTCTGTATTAGTATGTAGTATATATAAATGACATAAAAATTATAATTAACATGTGAATATTATCCTTAAATAAACTATTATTTTCATTTAATTTAAACCTACACAATATGATTGTCATTAGGTAAAGAGAAACGTTTTATGTATTTATAAAATATCAAAAACAAAATAATACAAAACAAGATTCAAATTAGGTCCATTCTAAGTGGGTACCAAGGATATTATTCCCACCAAAAAAATTAGTATCCTACTATTACCCATCTAGTACAGCTATTGCAAATGGCCTGAGTCTTGTTAGTAACAATAGGTAATCTCTTGAGGTAGATGTAATACTCAGAATTGTTTTTGGATATTGAGACTAAAGTCACTGAACCCATTTAAATTCTTATCAATTTAACTTGTTTTGTGAGATTATTTTCCTTATTATGATCATAAGTTAGATGCATGTTTTGAGAGTTTGAATTTGATTCGTTTCGTTCTAAGAGCAATATGTGGTCAACTGATATTATCTAGTGTTACAAGATTGGGTTACGACCCTTTAGAATTGTCTCATAAGAATAGATGGGTGACCATACATACCATAGATATTACTTATACTATCAAATTACCTTTTTTCATTTTTAAGATTTTATTCTATTTTTTACCCTAAATATATTAAATCCCCAAAAATTAGATTTATTCCCCATTTTTTTCTGCATGCCTCCCCGACCCACTAAAAACTGTGCAGCTTCCTCCCACCTTTTCCATCTATGAGCTTCTCACATGGATTCTTCTTGGCGCCTCCTTGAACCTCGATCGCCGCCGGAGAAGGGCTCAGGTCGTTACCCATGCGAATCTGACCTCACTTGGCGGTCTACCCGACCGCCGCCGGAGAAGGGCTCAGGTCGTTACACATGAATATTAAATCTTGGATTATGCGTGAGTATTGAATCTTGTATCATGAATTAATGTTTAACTAGTTAGTCGTACATTTCCACGTTGTCCTTGTATGGTAGACGTGTCGATAAATGGATGTTGATTGTTAAGATGATATGGTGATATGGAAATGATGATCGTATGTATTAATCTGGTCGTATGTTCATCTTGGAATAAAATGATATATTGGTTGGATTGAGAAATGTGACACTTGCGGGTAAGGATGGTTCTGATCCTGGATGATTTTAAAATGTTTTCTTCTAATACTCTCCTCGACTAAGGGCTCTATCCGGGTAGAGCGGATCTAGGGAGTGCTCTACCATTCTAGGGGAGGTCGGGTCACCTGATCGGTGGCGCCATTTCCGACCTGTTGGTAGAGGTAATATTACCCGCGATATGGGTCAGAAGGTACCTTCGTGTCCAAGGCAAGATTGGGCATGTTTTCGAAATATTTTCATATTTGAGTTTTAATTAAGTATTGTTTACAAGAAAAATATACTCCAGTATAGATTTTGGACGAACTCTTTCAAGCCGTGTAGTCTGTGACTTGATTGGAATGTGTTTTTATGACTTGGTATTGTGTTCTCTGTAAGCATGATATTCATTCGTATTGTTACACATTGTTGATAAGGTCTAATAGTGTCGTATCTAGCGTTGATATTACGTTCTTGTTGTGACTCTCTTCAACTGCACTTTTTCTTGTAAATCTACAGATTTTAGAAATAATACCTTCTTGTTATGTCATGATTATCTTTAGTTTTACTTGTATAATATAATTTTGGTTGTGGTATGTTTAGCTATAATACGTATAGCTTATCTGTAATCTCTTACTTATGCTATTGCATGTATAAGTTGTTTATGTAACTTGCTAGTTTGGTTGGAGACTAACCCCCATTATCGTGGGGCTGGCTATGTTTTATGCATGGTCAGGTACTCTTTAATTCAAGGATGGTGTGGAGGTCAGGCAAGATGGACACGATGCTAGGACTAACCCTGTGGGATTTTGGGTCAATTCTATTTTAATAGTTTTTGAACTGGTTGATCACTATATTTCCGCTGCAATATTGTAGAGTTTTAAACTGTTTGTTAAAACCGTGTTATATACAAGATTTAAGGTATGAGTTTTATTGCGTTAATTATTGTAGAGTTCTCATTCTTATAAAGTTGTATTTGTATGACATTAACTCTATTTAGGACTTAGACACTCTGTTTTATGTTTGACTACAACATTGAGATTTTATATAACTTGTTTACTTTCTACTGGTATTCGTTTTATATTTTATCATATAATGCCTTGTGAACCCTTTGGAATTTACGGCATTATAGCACCTCAATTTGGGGTTGTTACAGTAGAAGAGTCATTTTTCAATTTCACAAATAATTTGCTTATCATCTTTTAAATTTATTTTGTTTGATTTGTCACATCATGAACCTAGTCTGTGATAATAAATTTTTGGCTTTGGAAACTTGTGCTTAAGAATGACCCATGTTACGTAGCCAAATTATTTAATTTAGAAAAGCTACGAAATAAAGAGTTGTAACATTCTATCTTTATACTTTTTCAATTGTTGAAGAAAGACCTTGGCCTCTTTATCAACCATTTGATTCAATGCAAACGAAATTATCATGCATGTTGTTGCTTCTCAATTAAGTACATTTAAAGTATTTGATAGACTAATAGAAATTTTGTAATCATATGTAATACCCTAGACTTGTAATCGTTTACAAGGATTAGAGTGCAACCAAAGTCAACAAGAGCTCTTCATTTTCATGGTTCAAGTGAGGATAAAGAACTCTGAAGTTAGACGTACTACGACGAGAGTAGTACTAGGATGGGTGACCTTATGAGAAGTCCTCGAGTTGGCATGGGCTAACGCTTCTATGGCCTCGGGTCTTACACCATATCACTTTTTCGTGTCTCAATTCAATTATCTCCTAATCGTGAACATACATACAAACATGAAATGTGAAAGTCCAACGATATTGTGATGTATCATGTGAATCATACTTATTAAATTCAAGAGATTTAATTATTCTTTTGATATAGTCTCTTCTCTTGGTCATTATTTATGTCCCATTAAATTTCACCAACAAGATATTCTAATGACACAATTTATATAAATAAGAGGTATACATCGCAAATGGGGTGTTATGCTATATATCACGTGTCCCTGAATATCTCATTGATATTCAGTAGGTAAGAAATTTTATGTCTTTATGATAATGTATAACTATAAGCCTTTACATTATGCGCATGTACATGTACTAGAAAACAAAAGATGAATTATAAATGTTCACTCTAAACCTTTTTTTTTGTTATATATATTTTTGTTTGACTATAAGATGTACAGATCGACATGTATATTGTATATTTCTAATCCCATTTGAATTTGAAATTCAAAACCACATAAAATGGACGTTTGTTAGCAATAAATGTCTTTCGCAAAGAAAAGTAAATTGATATTTATATAAAGAAAGTTTTGATATTTCCCAAAAATTTGAACAAGCAATAAATGTAATTGTTATTAAAATGGAGTGCGGTTCCGGTGCGGAGCACTCTTCCCGTGCGGACGTGCGGACATGCACTATAGGGCCTTATTTGTGCACTTTTGGGCCTTATTTGTGCACTTTTGCAAAAAATTTGAAAAATACTTGGAAAAAAATTTGAAAAAGAAAAAAAAACATTTTTTTTTTGAAAAAGTGCACAAATAAGACGTTAAAGTGCACAAATAAGACCCAAAAGTGCATGCTCCGTACGTCCGCACGGGAAGAGTGCTCCGCATATGATCCAAACTCTATTAAAATGATATAACTTTGAATACACAAAGACAAGATTATTAATTTCCCCAATTTTTTCACAAGCAATAAATGTAATTCATTGTAAAATGGTTGTTTTAAATTTTAATGTATTTGTACTATTGTGAAATAGAGAGTATGTATGGAGATGATAAACTTATAATTATCTCAACAATTTCAAGGAAAGTAGAAGGAGGCTCATAAAAAAAGTGAATCTTAGGTTCACTTAGAAAATAATTATTTGGAGTAAATCAAGTTACAAATATTTAAACAAATAAACTTTTATTGTAACTTTAAATGAACACTTAATATATTTTTATTTATAGAAATCTTAGATGAACTTGTACTATGTGACAAAGGGAGATGAATGTGGTTTATAGTGAATATTCAACTACTAAGAAGATGATAGATATATCACTATCAACTACCTTACAAGTATATCACGTGACTCACCCCATCTTAGTGGGACTAGAATAAAACAATCTTACACTCATATTTATATTTGGACCCATATAAAATGATAAAATTCATCTAAGATTCCTTATAGATAAATAGTATAGAAAAAACCTCTACATGTAAAAAACATTCAACAATTTTCTCTTAACTTGTATATATGTGGTGAGATGTAAGTTTCAAGGATATATATATTCCATTCTCCCTCCCCCCATTCCATAAGACCATTTTTCTTGTTGAAAACTTGTCAGATTTTGTTGATCTTTGAGCCAAGTGCATGTGGAAATTTTCTTCCAAAATGCGAAGGGAAAGTAAGAAGAATACTCATATACCAGATCCAGATGGTGCTCCTTGTTTCATGTCCTTTGCAAAAAGAAGATATAAGATCATGAAAAAGACACTTGATGTTTTTGCAAAGTGTAGTTTTGAGATTGAAGTGATCGCTTTCTCACTTGATGGTCGATTAAGCTACGTTGAGGATCACAATAGGTAATCTCTTTAGGTATAAGAGTCATTTTTTTTCATTTCACCAAAAAATTGCTTTGTTTTTGAATTTCTATTTTTTTCTAGAATCGAAGGTCGATTTCTTTGATTTGGTTAACTTGACACAAGTTTGTAATTTTATGATAATCAATTTGTGGTTTTTAAAACTTGTTTTGAAGGGAACATGATATATTGCTTAAGTTGTTGAAATCAAAGAAGACTCAAAATAAAGAAATGTAAGATTTTACATTTTTTCTTCTTCTTTTTATATGTGTATTAAATAGTGTATTGAGATATTTTGTAGATCTATATTATATAAACTTCTTAAATCACTGGATTCAAAGAATGATTAACCAGAGAATTACACGAGTTTTACTACAAACTTAGCACTCTTATTTTGCTTTGTGTCAAGTTATTAACAAGAAATTTTCAATAAAACAATTGAAGTATTTGATATACACTGCTTATTTTCATTGGTGTTTACTTTTAGTCTGAATCAATTTATATATGAATTTGTTCAGTAAAGAAACAAACGACTCTTATAGGTTGTTAATTTTGTCGATATTGATTTATTGCATGATGTTGATTAATTATGGAATTCATTAAACTAACTGTTACATTAATTTTACTCGCATATAAATACTTGGATTTGTCCATCAATGACAAGATGATGTCTACTTTTGTAACTGTAGTGTATTTTTTGTCGACTTGCATTACTTATAGAATAATGCTACATATAAAAATAATATTATGTTTTAATGAACTAGTTTTAATTTAGATTAACCTAACTATGCAACATTCATTTTTCTATATATGTTATATTAATTGAACTAATTAGTTTTTGTTTATGCCCATGTTTTACAGCAAAATAGTGCATCTAGAGGTAACTGTTTATTAATCCTTTTCTTGTTCTTCAAACAATTAAGACACAATTTTTAAGCTTTGATATTTAATGTTAAAAATGTGTCATTTTTTTTAATAACTTTTTAGTCTCTAATCTATTCTTCTCTATAGAAATTACTTGATATTCTTGAGACAATAAAGACACAAACAAAGAATCACTACAAAACGGCTAACAGGTACAAGCTAGTGTGATTACTTATATGCATCATTTAGCATGGCTAAGGTTACGGTGTTGCTACATTATATGTCTACATATATATATATTCAAACATCATACACGTACTAAAATATATTTATTTATTTATGTTGTATTATCCCTTACTATAACTCAAATGCTGCTACATACATTTTGAATCCAGAGATTCCATAGTAAGTTGAATTTTTTCAATACTCAACAAATATGTTATAAGTACTACATAAAGTTTAATATGTTAGTTTATATTATATTTATTCAAGTTATTATCAATGGTAGAATTTTTGCAAACAAATATCTCGACTGCAACAAAAGATTCTAGACATCCAAGATGAAATATGGTATGTTTTCACTCTAAATCCTAGGTAGATTACCAAATGATATATATGTGTGGTTTTTAAAAATTCATTCAAACATGGAGAATCTAATGAGATGAAAAAATATAACAGGAAATACGAGCCATCAGCAAACACAATCATGCTTACTGATGAAGCTAATATGTATAAAGTATTTCTCCAAGAAGCACTAAAGTCGTTGCAAGAACAAATGATATCCTTATAAATCTCTTTCTACATGCAATACACATATGCAAATTTATTTCATAGTGCTACTTCCATATTTGTATTAAAGAGATTACATAAATCTGAAATAAAGTATTCATGTTTGTTAAATTGTAAATTTGATTTAGAATTAGTCTTATGAATCTGATACAAATGCATTTGGTGGGACTGCCCAAAGTATTCACGGGGAATTTGATCATCCTAGACCCACGTCAACAAATATTCATAGGTAATTTTGTATTAATTACTTCTAAGCATTTTTTGGAATCATTTTGGAACTTAGATGTCATTCGTTTCACATCAATTAAGTTGTTTTTTACTTGTCGTCCTTAGCATCTACATTAACAGACTTTTTATTGATCGTGTTTAACCTAGTCTAATATATAAAAGATTATAATCTATTTTATCTTACTTTATATGATGACCTAAAATTCTATCATTCTAACGCACCCTTAAATATTTATTCTCTCCTCTCAAATCATACAATGAATGTTATCTATTCTAAAGCAAATGACGCTCTTTGAACTCTTGTAGTACACAAATAGAATTTGAATATGAAGTGTCAAACTCTCATGTTGTCAAGGAGATTATGTCTTTTTCCAACCTTCTTTCAAAATCCTCTAATCAGGTATTAAATTGTTGCAATAAATGCACCTAACACTTACTATCTATTTAAATTTCTTCTTCCTCTAATGATTTGCACTTTGTTACGTATACTAATGCTATTACTGGAACAAGAACTTTGGACATTACATGATAAATTGCTATCACAATCAAGCGTATATCCTAGAGAAGGCTCTTTATCATCAGTTTTTGTTAATGGAAAAACCAACATCTCCTCTTTTGATCTTTCTCAATTCGAGTCATCCCAAAAAACTGATAGGCTTCATGAAATTATCATATTACCACCATTTCCTCTTTCAATTCTACCATCGCCTAAATTTGAACAAGAGACAAGTCATATTAACATCGACAGTCAAATTGACGTTGAAATATTCAATCGGTATGTTACCTTATGCTTTATTATTTACTCATCTCAATTAGTACATTCTAAATGTGCATGTTTTTTTTTTCTTCAATTGTTTCTCAGACAAGAAACATAAAGTAGTAATTGTGATTAACTTGAAATCTGTGATCTATTTTGCACAGATTTAGAAATTTGGAATATTTAAATGTTCCTTCCCATCCAGCCAAGAAATTCAATTTTTATATTATTATGTTACCTTCCAACATGCACCATGCTAATCTTGTAAGGCTTTCTTTAGTTCATTATTATTTTAAACTCATAACAAGTTACATAATTCAAAATCTCATAAAACTATACATATGTACATATTCTAACCATTTATTTCAACTACAGGTAGCCCCACCGGATACACCATTATTTGAATTGCCAACTTTGGAATCAAAGTATGTCATTCTTTGTATCTTAACAAGTAAGATGATCCATTCTTTCTAAAGAACAATTGTACGATACATATTAATCAGAAAATATCAACTTTTGCTCTTTTAGTTTAGAAGAAACATTCCCTTCGAAATGAATATGATGCTTGGCATGATTCAACAGAGTGAAGCCTCTTCTTCATCGATAAATCCTAACATACATGCTTACCCTCAACAGGTTTGAATATCTTGAACATTTTGTAGAATATCAAGTATTTCATATATAACCTGTTCAACTCATATACATCCGTGGTTACATTCTTACTTAATTTGTTATGACATTGAGGATGTTAGAGCCAATGGATATTTTCCTATCATTCATGTTAAATTATCACTAGAGGTACCGTAATTAGTCATTTAGACACCGAATTATTTATCAATTTCATGGTTCTGCATCTACTCTTACCATTTTTATGTTACATGTATTTTGTAATGTGTCGCTAGATTAGTATAATGTTAACCTAATATAATCATGCTACTATGATTTTGCTAGATCCAGGGGACAAGTGATCATGACGATTCAACTAAGATTTCAATAGATGCAAACAATGAAACCATAAGTGACAACATAACACCAGCACATGATCAGGGTGAACTTGATCGTATAAGGTACCAGATACTAAGTATTATATGGATTAAAGTCAAACTATACATATAATTAACAATTGTCTTCTTATGATTTAAACTCAATTATTTTCACAAGACGATTTGATACCTAATTACTATATAATGACGTTGTTATAATATTATCATGATATTGCAGGGAAGCGTTAGAAGATCCATTCCTTGGAATATTGCTCGAAATGGATATTTCGAAAGACAATTATGGTAATTTAATGGTACACCAATCTATTTTATTCATTATACAAAAAATCATTTGTTTTCCCTTATTGTCAGAGACATGAATAATGTTTAGCATACATTCAAAATTGAAAATACATTTTTTAGGGAATATAAAAAATATAGCACATCAATAATAATTTATTGGAAAAACATCTCATTGTTTGTTCTAATTTTAGGTTTAAAAGGTTTTTTCATAACATATAAGTATTCATGTATATAATTATGCTAATGTTTTTAAAAAATATTGATGCTAAAGGCAACTACTTCATAGGCCAAACACCAAGCTAGGATTCAAGGGAATGCAAGCTTACTCCAAGGTGGATTCTATGCAAAATGAAGATTGAGGTGGTCCCCTAGTATAGATAATTGAAAAACAAGCTCACTTGTACACCTTTTAGTCTGATATATTGCGTCTTTCCTAGTAGGATTTAAGTTATGTTTTCGACGACCATTATAAGACTCAATGAGTGAATATTAACATGTGTTTTATCTCATTAGTGATATATAACTAATTTATCGACAAAGCAAAATTGTTGGTGTACATGACATTTAAAAGTCAAATAGGCTTGTGTGTTTTATCTCCATATCGAATGACAAATCTCGTAACCCTAATGGGTTAATCCATTAGAGTTGGTCCTGGGGCGCAAGTCAAAATCCTATACTTGCTAGATTAGAGGTTCGAGCACTACTGTACTCCTAAGGGTCAAGTAAGTACAAGCCTTCTATAAGTATTTTGAGATCAATGATTTCTAAATCAAGAATTTGATCCTTATCCCTTCATCCTAGAATTTTTCATCATCTTAGCAGAATTTATAATGTCAAGTAAATCAGCTTCGGGTATTGAATGAGAAACCAAACACATATTCATTACGGTCTTGTTTAGACTAGCTTCAATTTGTATGTTAACAACTATTTCATATTTAACTTTGTTGTGTTTTTGTAAAAGAATTAAAATTGGCTATGTACTCATAGTTATTGAGCATGATTAATTGAATAACGTTATTACTACAACAAGATCCAAGAATCTAAAGTTTAGCAATAACGGTTTCAACTTGTTTTCGGACCACATCGCAACAATCTTAGATTGATCTCAATATTTGAACCCATATAAAATGACAAATGCATTAATGATACTTACAAATATATTGCATAGGAAACAAAATCTAATGATAAAGAACTTCTAACATTTCTCTCTTACCTTGTATATATGTTGTGAAAATTGAGTTTTCAGAAGGATAATTTTTCTCATTTTTCCTTGATTCAATTATAACATTTTGCATAATAGAATATTGGCCGTTGTTGTTGTTCTCCATGACCAAGTTCACTTGAGACATTTCCTTCCAAAATACCAAGCGACAAAAAGAAGAAAAATCATATACCAGATCAGACGGTGTTGCTTATTTCTTTTTCCTTTTAGAAATAAGGAATACGTATTTACAAGAAACACACTTGATTCTTTTTCATAAAGATTAATCTTGGCTTTGACCAGCATGACGATTGCATTTTTGGATTCTATTTGCATTTCTTATTTTCATGTTGTCCCTTGTTTTGTGTCTTAGTTGTGTAGAATGAATGGTTTTCATGGTTAAACTTTGATGTGTCTTAGTTGTGGCGCATAATATGATAGGTTTTTGTGGTGTAGCCTCTAATATGATAGGTTTTTGTGGTGTAGCCTCTCATTACTTGCATGTTTGGCCATGTTGTGGTTGGCCAATTAGTGTTGTTTTGTGTTTTTTTACTAAGTTGTGATTTCGTTGTGTTAGTATGTTTAATTTAATAAGGTTTCTACTATGATTTCAGTTTGAGCTTTGGTTAATCATTGCTTGTATTGTCAGTGCAGTTTTTTTTATTTGTGATTTGTTTGCGAGTTGTTTGTTTGGATCCCAATTACTAACGCGGGTACTCTGAGATTTTCTTTTTTGTTTGTTTGTTTTGGTTACTGGTTTTAGCCCTGCACAAATTGAATGTTTCGGTTACTAGTTTTAGCCCTGCACAAAATGAAAAGGTATATGAAGGAGTTAGAGGTGCATAATTGTTTCAAACAAAAAGAATCCCTTTATAGGCATTCAGAGCTTTTATTATTAAAAAGAACTAGATCACTTCACTTGCACTTCTCTCTGATGCATTGTGAAATACCCAAAGGTTATAAAAATGGTAAAATGCTAAATAAAAAATTTGGACTTCTAAAAATCAGAATTTGGGAACAAAAATCAGAAATCTGAATTGGGGATTCTAGAAAAAAATCGGGAAAGGGAGCAAAGGAGGAGCCGAAGTCGGCCTTGAGTCTTCATCGTCTCCTTCGTGAAGCCTTCCGCTGAGAACCTCTTCCGTGTTCAGCCATTCACCCCGCCGGCGAGCTGGACCCAGACCGGACCGCCGTCGCCTCGTCATTTCCTCTGCTGTCCGCTGCTGTGTTGTTGTCCCACTTGCGACACTTCAGGAGAATTGTAATAACGTTTTTCTCACTTATTATTTTGGTCTGAAATTTTGAGGAGACAAACTAGACTCGTAGATCTAACTCCTCGAGTTGGAATCATCGCATTCGGAGTCCTGAGCAGGGAGAACGAAGTTTTACGAGTCGGAGCCGCTGTTGTTGTTGTTGTGCTGCGTTCTGTTGTTGCTGCTGTGCTGCCGGAGTTGCTGCGGCTGGGGTTGATAATTCTGGCGACGAAGAACCCAGAACCGAGGGTGAGATTCAGCAAACAACAAGGTAATTAAGGGGATGAGTTTCTCCTCGATCTGAAATTTTTTTTAGGGCTTTGATTCTGCTGAAATTGGTGGACAGATTTAATGAATTCAGGGGCATGGACAGCAAGTTGTAATTGCTTGACTGATTTTTTTTGTTTAATCTGTGCAGCCAATTTGTTGTTGGAGTTAGTTGATTTGTGTGTGGTTTGCTAATTAAGTGAGGTATAAGTTTGGGGTTTAGAAATTTGGCTGAATTCCATCCGAATTGAGAGTTGATTTAGTTGTTGATTATTGTTATAATTGGGCAGATTTGGATGCTTGGACAGAATTGGATTTTAGCCCCAATCCGGGTTGAAGTTATTGGTTGAATTGTGTGAGTTGTTGAATTGAAATTGAAGGTATGAATTTAGAGTTTTGAATTGGGGGTTTATTAAGTGTGACTCGGTACGAGTTAATTAACGTCAGGGATTTGTTCAGATTGATTTCACAGGTCCGTGCGAGTTGGATTTGATCTCCTGAGATCGTGGGTGTCGAGTTTGAGGCAAGATGATTCTTGCTAACCTTTCGTATATTTTTATAAAATTACTTTCGCTTTCTATCTTTGTTCAGTAATTGATTTTACCTTGTCTGAGTGTGTTAATCTGGATTATTGGTTGTTGAATTTCATGGTTGGATGTGTGTGTGTGTTGGTAATTGTCTTGTGTTGAAGATCGGTTGGGTGCTTGATTAGTGGTTTTGTTGATAGATATTGGTTTTGTTATTTGAAATGGTTGAATGTGTGGATATTGGTTTAGTTGTTTGTCATTGGTTGTTTGCTTGGATATTGGGTTCGTGTTGAATGTTGATTGTGTGAATAATTATTGGTCGTGCATTGGATATTGGTTGTGTGCCTTGCCATTGGTTCTGTGTTGGATATTTATTGTTTGTTTGGTTGCTGGTTTGTTGGCGGATATCAATTGTGTGTTTTGTTATTGGTTATATGTGCTAGGTTATTAGTTTTGTGTTGAACCTGGTTGAATGTGTTGGTTGGTTGCCTTGTGTTGTGTTTGCTTGGGTGTTGGTTGGTTGGTTATGGAGCCGGGGTGAGAGTGTGACCTCATCCAACCACGCGAGGGTGACCTCCGTTGGTTCAGGCTATGGGTGTTGATTGGTTGGTTATGGAGCCGGGGTGAGGGTGTGACCTCATCCGACCACGCGAGGGTGACCTCCGTTGGTTCAGGCTATGGGTGTTGATTGGTTGGTTATGGAGCCGGGGTGAGGGTGTGACCTCATCCGACCACGCGAGGGTGACCTCCGTTGGTTCAGGCTATGGGTGTTGATTGGTTGGTTATGGAGCCGGGGTGAGGGTGTGACCTCATCCGACCACGCGAGGGTGACCTCCGTTGGTTCAGGCTATGGGTGTTGGTTGGTTGGTTATGGAGCCGGGGTGAGGGTGTGACCTCATCCGACCACGCGAGAGTGACCTCCGTTGGTTCAGGCTATGGGTGTTGATTGTTTGATTGTTGTGATATTTATTATGTGTTGAATGTTGGTTGCGAACTGATTAAGAGATTTTGTGTTGAATGTTGGTTGTGTACCTGAGTAAGTGATTTTGTGATGATATTGACTGTGCGCTTGATTAAGTGGTTGTGTTGGCGAATATTGATTGTGTGTTTTGGTTATTGGTTTGAGTTGGATGTTGATTGGTATTAGTTGCGGTTGTGGGCCATTGTTGGCCATTGGTTGTGGTTGTGAAATTTTGTATCTTGTAGTTGTTGCTGGTAGCTTGTTGCGGAAAGAGGGTTATGTGATATGTGGATTAATTACCAAGATGGTTAAGTGGATGTTGCGAAGGTTGGTTTCCCATCTAGAGGGTGTGGGCCAACATGGGTTGAGTTTGAATGTATGAGTTGCAGTCTATGTTAACGAACAGGCGGCACTGGAAGGGTGGCTGGCCTGGATCGTTATTTTGTTATGTTTATATAATGTGATGATTGTCTTGCTTATGCTTAAGTGTTTGTTGATGCGAAAGCTGATTGGATTGTTTTATGCGTTTATACTCGTGTAAGGTTGAGATTGGCTGGATTGTGGTTAGTCTATTGAAGAGTTGGATAGAAATGGTTAATTAGTGGTATGTGATAGTGTGTGTATATGTTTTGACGTGTGGTTGATATTGGTTGGTTGATATGATTAAGTATAATTATGATATTATATATATGTATATATTGTGTGGCGTGTTGTCGTTGTTGTGAGTTGATTGGTGATATATGTATGTGTTTTGAACTGTTTTGGCTTGAGGAGTTTTGCCAGTCTTTCGTAAGACTGACCAACTTCGGTTTACGTGCCGCGGTTGGCTGGGGTATCGGGTCCCCCAGTCAATCAGGGTTTGCAGATTTAGCGCCAGCAAGGAGGATTCTGATCACCGTCGGTTTTGGAGTCGAGAATTCTACTCTTTTGGTTTGGACTTGACTTGTTGCACGTGTCGTTTTGGTTTCGGACTTTGAATGGGTTGTATTTATTGTATTGGTTTTGGTTTTTGGTTGTTGGTTTGTAAATGGTTGTATTTCAGTATGTTAAGTTGTTGGTGGTTTCAAACTCTGGACAGGTTTTACAGGTTTTCCGCTGTGCTGCTTTTGATATTATATATATGGGTTATGTTTTGCATTTTTTCTTTTCACCCGCCTTATAATCCTTCCGGATTATGGCACTGTAGCACCACTAGCCTGGGGGTGTTACACATTGAGAGCCAAGTTCGAGCCCTATATCCTTCACTCATCTTTTCTTATTTTTTTATGTGGGCCATTTCATCCTCAAACACCACCTCCTAACTCTAAAAAATTCCTTGATCAACTTACAACCATGTAAGAAATCAGACCTAAAGATGTGGAACGTCAACTATTGCTTGAACAACAAAAAAGGAACGAAACCACAAGTTAGATATGTTGGACATACTCATGAACAAAACCCTCCGTTAAAGAAAGAGAAGAACATGTTATCAATGGTTTCTTACTTTGGTGGAGTTCACAGTAATCTTATGCTTTTATATCCCTATGGTAGTATGAACGTAATTCTATGTTTTTTAACTATGTCATTTTAAAAATGATCTTTTGATTTGGTTTGCTAGTTTGGTCTAGTTTAATTTTTATGTAATATTGCTTTATACATATTGTTAATAGTATTAATGTAATGCTTATTATGAATGTAATATATTACATTTTCTCGGTATTAGTATGTGGTATATATAAATGAAATGAAAATTATAATTATCATCTGAATATTATCCTTAAATAAACTATTATTTTCATTTAATTTAAGCCTATACAATATGGTTGTCATTATGTGAAGAGAAACATTTAATGTATTTATAAAATATCAAAACCAAAAAATATACAAAACAAGAATTAAATTCATTTTTCAAAATAGCATAACAAATAATTCCACTACTTCACCAATTTCTTGGCTTTACAAGGTGATATTTCCCCCCATTTGTAGTACTAAGTCGTTACCAAATTAGGTCCATTCTATGTGGGTACCAAGGCTATTTTTCCCACAAAAAAACCAAGTAGTATCCTACTAGTACCCATCTAGTACCGCTATTGCATATGGCCTAAGTCTTGTTAGTAACAATAGGTAATCTCTTGAGGTAGAAGTCATTTTTCCATTTCAGAAATTATTTTCTTATCATCTTTTCAGTTTATTTTGTTTGATTTGTCACATTATGAACCTAGTCTGTGATAATAAATTTATGGCTTTGGAAATTTGTACTTAAGAATGACCGATATTATGTTGCCAATTTTTTTAATTTAGAAAAGATACGAAGGAAAGAGTTGTATCATTCTATCTTTATACTTTTTCAATTGTTGAAGAAAAACCTTGGCCTCTTTATCCACCATTTTTTTCAATGCAAAAGAAATTATCATGCATGTTGTTGCTTCTCAATTAAGTACATTTAAAGTTGTTGATAGACTAATAGAAATTTGGTAATATGTAACACTTTAGATTTGTAATCCTTTATAAGGATTGAAGTTCAACCAAAGTCAACAAGATTTCTTCCTTTTTATGGTTCAAGTGAGGATACAGAACTCTAAAGTTAGACGTGCTAGGGATAGAGTAGTACTATGATGGGTGACCTTCTGAGAAGTTATTGAGTTGGCATGGGCTAGCGCTTCTACGGCCTCGGATTTTACATCATATCACTTTTTCGTGTCTCAATTCAATTATCTCCTTATCGTGAACGAGAAACTAATCACTTGCTCACTTACAGTGTTGTTGACATTATTTTAAATTTGCAAGGGAACACCTAATTTTATCTTTATATTTCTTGTGTATATATAAAAAGAATGAAATCGGGTCACTGAATCATGGTTATTCATCTTGATGGTTTGAATACTATCATTGGAGAAAAGATTGATAAGGTGTGAATAAATCTAATTAGATTCATAATTATTATTTTGTTTAGCAAGTGTAGTATTAACTTGTAGTTCAATCATATACAAGATTAAATGTTCACTCATTTTAGAAAAGATCGCTCAATTATAAATACATTATTTTTGTCACGAAATATTTTATATTAAAATCAAAGTTTAGAAGTTTTGTATCCTAACATGATTAGTGCTTTAAACAATGTCGTGTGGCTATAAGAACATACATACAAACATGAAATATGAAAATCCAATGATAATGTGATGTATCATGTGAATCATACTTATTAAATTCAAGAGATGTAATTATTCTTGTAATATAGTCTCTTCTCTTGGCCATTATTTATGTCCCATGGAATTTCACCAACAAGATATTCTAATGAGACAATTTATATAAATAAGAGGTGTACATCGCAAATGGGATGTTATTCTATATATCACGTGTCCCTGAATATCTCATTGATATTCAGTAGGTAAGAAATTTCATGACTTTATGATAAGGTATAACTATAAGCCTTTATATTGTGCACATGTACTAGAAAAAAGAAGAAGATGAATTATAAATGTTCATAAACTTTTTTTTTCCTGTTATCTATATTTTTATTTGACTTGAAGATGTATAGACATGTATATTGGATATTTCTAATCCCATTTTAATTTGAAATTTGAAATTCAAAACCACATAAAATGGATGTTTGTTAGCAATAAATGTCTTTTACAGAGAAAACTAAATTGATATTCATACAAAGAAAGTTTTGATATTTCCTTAAAATTGAACAAGCAATAAATGTAATTATTATTAAAACAATATAACTTTGAATACAAAAAACACAAGATTATTTATTTCTCCAATTTTTTCATAAGCGATAATTGTAATTCATTGTACAATGGTGGTTTTAAATTTTAATGTATTTATACTGTGTGAAATGGAGAGTATGTATGGAGATGATGAACTTATAATTATCTCAACAGTTTTAAGGAAAGTAGAAGGAGGCTTATAAATGAGTGAATGTTAGGCTTATCGTGGTTCGTGAATGAAAAATTATAATAATCATTACTACATAATTATAGTAGTAAAATAAATTCTCAGTCACAATGAACATAAGTTTCGATAATATTTCAGAAGTCTTGCAATCTAGTTAGGGAAGGAAAAAATGGTATAAGAAAGTTAATAATACCACATTCACAAATTTTATATTTAGAACTTCTAATTAAAAATTTTGAATTTCAAAAAATTAGGTTCACATAGAAAAAAATTATTTAGAGTAAATCAAGTTACAAATATTTATGATTAAAATTGGGTAGCACGTAATTTAAATAAATCACATTTTATTGTAACTTTAAATGATCATTTAATATATGTGGTGAGATGTGAGTTTGAAGGATATATTTATTCCATTCTCTCTCCCCCCACTCCATAAGACCATTTTTCTTGTTGAAAACGTGTTGGATTTTGTTGATCTTTGACCCAAGTGCATGTGAAAATTTTCGTGCAAAATGCCAAGGGAAAGTAAAAAGAATACTCGTATACCAGATCTAGATGGTGCTCCTTGTTTCCTTTCCTTTGCAAAAAGAAGAAATAAGATTATGATAAAGACACTTGATGTTTTTGCAAAGTGTAGTTTTGAGATTGCAAGGATCGCTTTCTCACTTGATGGTCGATTAATCTACTTTGAAGATGACAATAGGTAATCTCTTTGGGAATAAGAGTCATTTTTGTATTTCACCAACAATTTTCTTTGATTTTGAATTTCTATTTTTTCTGTAATCGAAGGTCGATTTCTTTGATTTGTTTAAATTGAATAAAGTTTGTAATTTGATGATAATCAATTTTTCTTGAAACTTGTTTTGAAGGGCACATGATGTATTGCTTCGGTTGTTGAAATCAAAGAAGACTCAAAATGGAGAAATGTAAGATTCTACCTTTTTTTTTATGTTTAAAAAATATTGTATTGAGATATTTTATAGATCTATATTGTATAAATTTCTTAAATTATTGGATTCAAAGAATGATTAACCAGAAAATTACACGAGTTTTACTACCACTCTTATTTTGCTTTGTGCTATGTTTTTTACAAGACATTTTCAGTAAAACAATTGAAGCAATTTATATACACTGCTTATTCTATTAGTGTTTACTTTTAGTCTAAATCAATTTATATATGAATTTGTTCAGTAAAGAAACAAACGAGTCTTACATTAGTTAGGGTTGTTAATTTTCTCGGTATCGATATTATTACATGATATTATTTAGTTATGGCATTTATTAAACTAACCGTTACATTGATTTTACTCACATATGAATACTTGGACTTGTCATATATGTCAATGACAATATGATGTCTACTTTTGTAGTTGTAGTGTATTTTTGTCGATAGGTATTACTAATAGAATAACGCTACATATAAAAATAATATTCAATTTTAATGCACTAGTTTTACTTAGATTCACCTAACTATGCAACATTGATTTTCTATATATTTTATATTAATTGAACTAATTAGTTTTTGTTGATGCCCATGTTTTATAGCGAAATAGTGCATTCAGAGGTAATTGTTTATTAATCATTTTCTTGTTCTACAAACAATTAAGACACAATTTTTATGCTCCGATATTTTAATGTTTAAAATGTGTCATTTTTGGCAAACTTTTTAGTCTCTAATCAATTCTTCTCTATAGAAATTACTTGATGTTCTTGAGACAAGAAAGAGACAAACAAAGAATCACTACAAATCGGCTACCAGGTACAAGCTAGTGTGATTACTTATATGCATCATTTGGCATGATTAAGTGTTGAATCATAGTGTGTTAGATAGGGAACGGTGTGACTGTTCCCTGGGCAGCGGAATATATAAAGATTCAAAGTAACAAGTAATTCCCCAAAAAACATATACTTGTATTATTAAGAATTATACAATCTCACAAGTCTTCTCTCCACATATACCCTAGGTTAAAGAGTTTGAGTGCGATCAACTCTCAATGACACAAGAACAAAACAAGACCCTTAGCAAGAACTACCCGTACCTTGCCTTAGACGTTCAATCTCAGTTTTCACAAGAGCTCCTTGGTATGCTTGAGGATTATAGCTGAGATACCTTTCCCCAAGGCAATCTCATCTATATATAGGGTCTAACAAAATCCTATTACCAAATATCTAACAATTGACATATATGGTAACAATGAACAATTTCGTTACCAAATATACTATTTAGCTTATAAACACATGGTTTCCTTCTATAAACTTTCCTAAGACTCATTATCTTCTTTTTCTTTTCCAAGCAGTACTCAAAATCTCGTTTCCTTGTATAACAGAGTCTATCTGGGAACAGCTGGCAACTCTATGCGTTCCACATCGTTCCACAGACGTTGTTTCCATATTAGGAAGTTTCCTTGTATAGGAACCACGCGCTTCAGATTTCCAATTTGCTTCTCGCGTAACTGTTCCGTGTTTCCACACGTTCCATTGCATTCCTCTGCTTTCTCTTCTTCATGCGTTTTCCATTATTCCCTAATTCTTTCATAAGACCTGAAACTCATAGGAACAACAAGAAAACATAAAACCTAATGGTGTTTATCATCATCAAAACCAGAGGGAACTTCAAGGTTCCAACAATTTCCCCCTTTTTGGTGATGACAAACCCATTCAAAAATTGTTCGATCAAAACAGAGCAAAAAGCAAGGCAATATTAATCAACATGTATCTTAGTTTAAATGTATAAGCAAAATTCTATGTCAAATGAATAATTGCAATTCATACCTTCAAGTTGCATCATCGTTCCCCCTCAGCACTAGCATCGTCCAGAAATTCATAAAGAATTAGGAACAATGTAAACTGTTACCTCCTTTAACTGAGTTATTTCACAATTTCCACACTTCCCCGTTTTGGCATCATCAAAAGACCAACAATAAACAGTGGAACAACATAACTAAGGCAGCAGTTAAGAGCAAAAGAAAAGTTCATATATCAAGCAAGGAATTGATTACAAAATATCAGAGGCAACTTGACAAACAAACACAAAAAGACCAAAATGCAAACACTTAAACACGATAGCATATTAGAAAGCGAAGAGAAGAGGGTAAGACGGGCTGGATAAGAGAAGGTGTCCACTCAAGACTCAGATCCTTCCTTCCGTTCCTTGTCCTTAATGAGAAAGTGTTCAAGAAGCAGTGACATGATATTCTTAATTTCACGCAGTTCAGCCAACATCTGGCTTTGCACATAACTGTTCCTTGAAGTTCCTTCACCAGGTTCGCGTTTGAGCACTTCAGAAGGGGGCAACGTTCCCTTATCATCCCCTTGATACTTCATTTTGTTTATGTTTACCATGTCAAGCTCAGTGACCATGGAAACCTCCTCTTCTTCTCTGTAGACCTTTTCATCTTGCAGGATTAACTTGGTCACATACGGATAGGCCAGCGAGTGAGTCTTAGCGGTGCATTTGGCCATGTGCTGCAGAATCACCCTTGGGAGGTCGAATTTCTCCATATGCCGGAACTTGTCTAGCAGCACCAGATCCGTATTGGTGATCCCGTTTCTTTTCTCCTGCCTGGGAACAATAATCTTCATAATGATGTGGTGAGCGATGCGTTGAGGCAAAGTGAGGGTTGAGACATGAGTTACTCCAGTAGTTCCCTCAAACATGCGTTCAACGCTCGCTTTCCGTGTCTCCTTTTGCTCTTCAGTGGCTTTGTCACTTGGAAGATCATTGAAGCCTTCGGCGGTCATACCCAGCAGGCGGGCAAGCTTGGTAGCAGTGAAAGACAGATCTTCACCAACCACAGTGGTTTTTCCCAGCATAGTGTTTGAGAAGTTTAGGCGGTAGGAATTGTAGAATTCGCGAACCTGATCAGGATTGACCTGGATGCGGATGTTGACAAGATGTTCCCAGCCTTGGAACTTCAATCTCTCCAGCACTTCTTCAAACCCGTTCTCAGAGAGGAAGCCATTAGGGATCAGCAGTTGTGGAATAATTTTCTTTCCACCAACAGGGGAGGGAGCAGAGGACTTAGCCACTGCTTTTCCCTTCTTTTTGCGAAGCCGATCCTTGAGAGTGCCCGAAGTTGACTCACCGACGGCAGACTTGGCGGGGGTGGATAAGTTGGTGGTGGTGCGTCGTTCCCTAGTGCACTGAACCTCAGGCTCCTCTTCCTCATCAGCGGAGCTAAGGATATGCTTGTGTTTCTTGCTGGGGCGAACTGTTTCTAGTGGGAGAATATCCAGATCTACTTCCACCTGAGCCATTTCTTCCTCCTCATCGCCTTTGAGAGGAGAGGAAGCTACATGCTCAGGTGCCAGCGCCATGTCTTGTGACGGCACCTGGGGCTCAGAGAGTGGTGTTGCCGTCGTTCCTTGGGGCTAATCTTCTTTAGCAGTGTCCTCTTGCTGAGCAGCTATAGAGCAAGAGATCTCCTTGGCGATGTCGGCTACGGCAGAGATAGAGGTAGGTATTTTGGGTTGGGGAGAGCGAGCCGCTAGTTGCTCTCCAAGTGATTTTTGAAGAGCAGCCAGTTGCTCATCATTCATGTCGGAGATGCCAATGGAGGGAACAAAGGTGGAGCTTGTGGTGTCCATGGATTTGGGTTGAGAAGGTATGAAAAGGAAGGCAGAAGGCAAGGGGACAAAGAGAAGCTTTTAGCAAAGAAAAAGGTAACGGCTTTGAACAGAGGTGAGTTGGGTGAAAATGTAAGAGATAAATATATAGGAGAGATGTAATTTGGAAAGGAAATTTGAAAATCAGCTTACCAAAAATTAACTCGCCAAGAAGATCACCCAAATCGCCACAGAGATCTTTCTATTTCCTCTGGTAACAGTGCTTTCCTTATCGAGGCACACAAAAATAGCCGTTCTGTTTGCAGAGCAATCACATCATGCATTCAATTTTTGCTTATCAGCGAAGCGACTTTCCTTTGTATTTCGCAACGTTCTTCTCAACGTTCCCAACACTGACGTTTCTGTGCAATGTTCCTCCTAACGTTCCCAGCACTGACGTTCATGTTCACTGTTCCCCCTCAGGCCAGGTCCCATCTAGAAGATTCCGAGACACTTGAGTGGATGGAAAGGCCGATTTGGATATTTTATGGGGTTCACACAAAATATCAAAGATATATCCAAACAAACAATAGGTAGGGAACAATGACGATCCAGAGAATGATTCCCAGTAAAATGTGGCAAATAAAGAGAGGTGCATAGGGAACGTTTACCTGGATCCAAGCTAGGGACGACAGTGCAACCAATTATCATTTTGGCTTGTAATGAAGGTGCAGATAATCAAATCGGTTGCTTTGGGCTTGAAAGAAGATGTTATCATGTAAAGAATAAGGCAGATATGATCAAGAATAGAAGTTGCAAGAAGTTTTTGATATAATGTAACACAAAGCACATAGCAGGAATAATAAACAAGTCATTTGCAAATATCATGCCACATAGCAGAACTTCCCTAGTTTATAATTGATCGATCTAGCCAATCACTGAGGGAATAGTGGAAGAGGAGTTCCTTAGTTTAGTGAGATCATCCCAAGGAGCATTCTCAAATACTCAAAGGGTTTTCTATCCAGTGCTTTGGTGAAGATATTTGCAACTTGATCCTCTGTCCTGCAATGATCCATTCTAATGAAATTTTTCTCAACATTATCACGAAGAAAATGATGACGAATATCAATATGCTTAGTACGTGAGTGATGAACAGGATTTTTGGAAATGTTGATAGCACTAGTATTATCACACATAATGGGAACGGTGCCAAGAGACATACCAAAATCCTCCAATTATTGTTTGAGCCATAATACCTGGGCAGAACAAGAGGCAGCATCTACGTACTCAGCTTCGGCGGTTGAAAGGGCAACATAATTTTGTTTCTTTGATGCCCAAGAGACAAGACATGGGCCAAGGAACTGTGCCGTCCTTGATGTGCTTTTGCGATCCACAAGGTGACCAGCAAAGTCAGCATCAGTGAAACCCACAAGTTCAAACCCACTGTTCCTTGGATACCAAAGACAGAGATTATCATTCCCTTTCAAGTATCGCAAGATCCTTTTGACCTCAGTTAGGTGTGACTCCTTAGGATTTGCTTGAAACCTGGCACAAAGGCACACACTAAACATAATATCTGGCCTACTTGCCGTTAGATAGAGTAATGAACCAATCATGCCTCTATACATTGTAGCATCGACATCTTGGCCATTCAAGTCTGCATCAAGACGAGTGTTAGGAGAAATAGGGGTATCAATAGGTTTAGCTTTATCCATACAATACTTCTTCAACAGTTCCTTGATATACTTTTGTTGATGTACTCTTGTTCCCTCAGAGGATTGGGAAACTTGTAATCCGAGGAAGAAGGAGAGTTCCCCAATCATACTCATCTCAAATTCACTACTCATTAGATTTTTGAATTTTTCTACAAGGCAAGAGTTAGTGGAACCAAAGATAATATCATCAACATAGACTTGAACTACGAGAATCTCACCTTTGTGTTCCAAGAGGAAAAATGTCTTGTCAATCGCGCCACATCTGTATCCATTTGAGAGAAGGAACTGTGCCAGCCGATCATACCAAGCTCTGGGAGCTTGCTTGAGCCCATATAGTGCCTTGTCTAGTGCATACACATAGTCAGGATGTTCCATGTCTTCAAAAACTGGGGGTTGTTTCACATAAACTTCCTCTTGAAGATAGCCATTGAGAAATGTTGTTTTGACATCCATTTGATACAACGTGAATCCTTTGAAAGCAGCATATGCGATGAGAAGTCGAATGGCTTCGATGCGGGCTACTGGAGCATATGTCTCATCATAGTCGATCCCTTCTTGTTGATTGTAGCCTTGAGCAACGAGTCTCGCCTTGTTCCTTGTCACAGTTCCAGAATCGTCGAGCTTGTTTCTGAAAACCCATCGAGTACCAATAGCATGCTTATGCTTTGGAAGGGGAACAAGTCTCCAAACTTTGTTCCTTTCGAATTGATATAGCTCTTCTTGCATAGCAACTATCCAATCTGGCTCTTTTGGTGCTTCTTTGATATTTTTTGGTTCTACAAAAGAGATAAAAGCATAGAAGGCACACAAGTCATATAGTTGAGAGCGTGAACCTCTTTGTTCGTATGGTGTGAGAAGAGCATCAACTGGAAGATTCTTCTTGGTCCAGACATTCTTGGATTCAGGCGGTGAAGGAATAGGAGGAAGAGCAATATTTGTTGTTGCAGTTGAGGATGAAGAGGGAGGAACGTCAGCAGCAATTGCAGTGGCTGCCTCAGACACTGTTCCATCAATAGCATCCACAGGTTCTTCCTCAATAATTGTTACCACATCACCACTCACTTTGCCATCTTGCACGAGTTGTGCATCAGATGTATCACCACCAGAAGTTCCATTGGGAGCAGTGGTGACATCAGCATCAACGATTGGAGTTGTTTTTGTGGGAACATCAGGTGTTGGTATAGTAGGGGTTTCATCGTCACTGGTTGTGGTAGCTCCGAGAGAACTAGTAGTGCTCCCACCAGCATTGGGGGCACTGTTCCCTGTACGTGGATTACCCTGGTGATTCCCATCATCACCTTCATCATCTGAGTCTTCACGCTACATGCGTGGAAAGTGATAATCAGGGAACAGTGAGTTGGAATCATCACTCATAGCTTTTTAGTGTTCATCAAAGACAACATGAATGCTCTCTTCAATCTTCCGGGTTCTCTTGTTGTAGACTCTATAAGCTTTGCTTGAATTAGCATATCCCAGAAATATTCCTTCATCACTCCTTGGATCAAATTTTCCCAAGTTGTCTTTTCCATTGTTGTGAATGAAACACTTGCAACCAAAGGCACGCAAGTGGGAAACATTGGGCTTGCGTTCCCTGATTAGTTCATATACAGTTTTATTTAACAATGGTCTAAGCATGGCACGATTAAGGATATAGCATGAAGTGTTGATAGCCTCAGCCTAGAATATTCGAGGAAGGTGTCCTAGGAGCCGAGAAGTTATGAGAGACCCCATGTTCCCTGCAGTAATCAAGGAACATGGAATTCTCAAACTCCGTTCCATGGTCGGATCGGATGGAGCTTAGCTTGTGACCCAGATTAGTTTCTACACCCTTGATGAAAGATTCAAATGTCTCGAATACCTGTTCCTTGGAAGAGAGAAAGATTGTCCATGTAAATCTAGAGTAATCATCAACAATAACAAACACATACATGTTCCCTGCATGACTTCTTATCCTCATGGGACCACAGAGATCCATATGGATCAGTTCCAGGGGACGAGAAGTGGTAACATCCGGTTTGCTCTTGAAAGAGGAGTGTGTTTGCTTCCCTCTTACACAGGCTTCACAGACTCCATGGATCTCAGGTTTGACATTTGGAAGTCCTCTAACCAGTTCCTTCTTGTGGAGTTTGTGAATGAGTTGTAAATTTGCATGTCTGAGCCTTCTGTGCCACAGTTCCGTCTCTTCAGCTAGAGATGCAAAGCACAGTTCCCTTGAAGGCTTGAATGTTGTGTCAACAGTGTACACATCGTTGAATCGGACACCCTTCAATACGATCTCATTGGTTTTTCTATTTCTTATGTAGCAATCTTTGGTTGTGAACACAGTCTCGTTGTCTCATTGATCATAAAGTTGAGCTACACTTAACAAATTAAAACCAAGTTGATGAACCAGAGTAACCTCTTTTATTTTGATGCTTGAGTTCAACGTAGCTTCTCATGTTCCCACTATCTATCTGCATCGTTTATCTCCAAGGGAAACGGTTCCGTTAGAGTGTTGTTGAAGTGAGGTAAGGTGATCTTTATTTCCTGTCATATGGCATGAGCATGCGCTATCAATGAACCACTTGTTGTTCCCTCTCACTTCATCCTCTTGTTCTTCACTTGATGACTTCAAAGTCATTGCACACATTCTGTTGTTCCCCCATGACTCTGGCTCGTCATCATCAGAGTTGGCACAATCATCTCCCCAGACAGCAACGAAAGCCTTCTTTTTATCATTCCCAGAATTTTCACCATTATTGTCTGAGTTGTTCCCTTTAGGGCACTTATTGGCATAGTGACCCTTTTCCTTGCAGTTGAAGCAAGTGACATCCTTGATGTCTCGTTTCTCACCATTGTTCCCATCATTCCTGAATGATCGACCCTTGCGATAGAGAGTTCGCATGGCTTTGGTGAGAAGAGCAGTTTCTGGATCTACACCATCCAAGTTGTCATCTTTGTTGTTTTCTATCATCTCGAAAGCTTTTTCAACCATCAAGGCAATGCCTTTAGGTTTAACATATTTGTCTTCTTCATCATACTTTTTAATTTTCCTAAATACTTCATGAAGTGTGAGTTTGAGAGTATTGGGATTCTCCTTGAGAATTGATTTAGTCATCTTATGCCTTGGAGGAAGTCCATCAATGATGATGAAAATTTTCTCCTTGGGAAGAATTTCCTTTTCATCGATATCATAAGCAGCAAGTCTAGTGGTGATTTTCTCAAATCTGGATTAATAAGAGGAAACAGTCTCACCATCGATCATGGCGAAGTTATAAAAGTCTTTCTTTGCTTGGAAACGATCAAGCTCTCTAAGATCATAACTTCCCATGTACATCTATTCCAAGACTGCCCACATATCTTTTGCAGTTGCACAAGAGTGTAATTTGGATGCATCTTCAATGCTGATAGCGTTGTTGATAAACATACGAGCCTTAGAGTTTTTCTCCATGATTCTGAAATCATCTCGACTCCAAGGTGTTGTTCCTTTGATTACATCTTCAGCAACCTTTTCTTCACCAACCTCAATGACTCTCCAGCATTGGTAGTCATTACTCTTCATCCAGTCCGTGAAGAGGTCCTTCCAGTGTTAGAACTTTCCACCGATAGGCAGGAACGGTGGTTTGTTGTTCTCAAGCCCAACTTCATGAGTGAAAGACATTGTTACCTGTGAATCTGAAAAGAACACACAATCTAGAGCAAAACCTGCTCTGATACCAATTGTTAAATCATAGTGTGTTAGACAAGGAACGGTGTGACTGTTCCCTGGGCAGCGAAATATATAAAGATTCAAAGTAACAAGTAATTCCCCAAAACATATACTTGTATTATTAAGAATTGTACAATCTCACAAGTCTTCTCTCCACCTATATACCCTAGGTTAAAGACTTTGAGTGCAATCAACTCTCAATGACACAAGAACAAAACAAGACCCTTAACAAGAACTACCCGTACCTTGCCTTAGACCTTTAATCTCAGTTTTCACAAGAGCTCCTTGGTATGCTTGATGATTATAGCTGAGATACCTTTCCCCAAGGCAATCTCATCTATATATAGGATCTAACAAAATCCTATTACCAAATATCTAACAATTGACATATATGGTAACAATGAACAATTTCGTTACCAAATATACTATTTAGCTTATAAACACATGGTTTCCTTCTATAAACTTTTCTAAGACTCATTATCTTCTTCTTCTTTTCCAAGTAGTACTCAAAATCTTGTTTCCTTGTATAACATAGTCTATCTGGGAACAACTGGCAACTCTCTGCGTTCCACATCGTTCCACAGACATTGTTTCCATATATGGAAGTTTCCTTGTATAGGAACCACGCGCTTCAGATTTCCAATTTGCTTCTCGCGTAACTATTCCGTGTTTCCACACGTTCCATTACATTCCTCTGCTTTCTCTTCTTCGTGCATTTTCCATTGTTCCCTAATTCTTTCCTAAGACCTGAAACTCATAGGAACAACAAGAAAACATAAAACCTAATGGTGTTTATCATCATCAAAACCAGAGGGAAGGTCAAGGTTCCAACATTAAGTTTACGGTGTTGCTACTTTACATGTTTACATATATATATATATATATATATATATATATATATATATATATATATTCCAACATCATACATGTACTAACATATATTTATTTATTTATGTTGCATTATCCCTTACTACAACTCAAATGCTGCTACATATAAGCTAAATCCAGAGATTCCATAGTAAGTTGAATTTTTTCAATATTCAACAAATTTGTTATAAGTACTACATAAGGTTTAATATGTTAGTTTATATTTTTTTATTCAAGTTATTATCAATGGTAGAATTTTTGCAAACAAATATCTCGATTGTAACAAAAGATTCTATACATCCAAGATGAAATAAGGTATGTTTTCATTCCAAATCCTAGGTAGATTACCAAATGATATGTATGTGTGGTTTTTAAAATTCATTCATACATGGAGACTCTAATGAGATGGAAAAATATAATAGGAAATACGAGCCATCACCAAACACAATCATGTTTAATGATGAAACTAATATTTATGAAGTATTTCTCCAAGAAGCACTAAAGTCATTGCAAGAACAAATGGTATCCTTATAAATCTCTTTCTACATGCAATACATATATGTAAAGTTATTTCATAGTGGTACTTCCATATTTGGATTAAGGAGATTACATAAATCTAATATAAAGTATTCATGTTTGTTATATTGCAAATTGATTTAGAATCAGTCTTATGAATCTGATCCAAATGCATTTGGTGGGACTGGCCAAAGTATTCACGGGGAATTTGATCATCCTAGACCCAAGTCAAGAAACATTCAAAGGCAATTTTGTTTTAATTACTTCTAAGCATTTTGTGGAATCTTTTTGTAACTTAGATGTCTTTCGTTTCACATCAATTAAGTTGCTTTTTTACTTGTCGTCTTCAGCATCTACATTGAAAGACTTATTATTGGTAGTGTTTAACCTAGTCTAATATATAAAATATTGTAATATGTGCTATCTTACTTAATATGATGACCTAAAATTATATCATTCCAACGCACCCTTAATTATTTATTATCTCCTCTCAAATCATACAATTGATGTTATCTATTCTAAAACAAATGACGCTCTTTGAACTCTTGTAGTGCACAAACGGAATTTGAATATGAAGTGTCAAACTATCATGTTGTCAAGGAGTATATGTCTTTCTCCAACCTTCTTTCAGAATCCTCTAATCAAGTATTAAATCATTGCAATAAATGCACCTAAAACTTACCATCTATATAATTTTTTTCTTCCTCTAATCATTTGCACTTTGTTACGTATACTAATTATATTATTGGAACAGGAACTTTGGACATTGTATGATAAAATGCTATCACAATCAAGCTTATATCCTAGAGAATGGTCCTTATCATCTGTTTTTGCTGATGGCACACTACTACACAATAAGCCTTTTAACCTGAGTGTTTTTTTAAATATAACACGGTTTATAAAGTGTAGCCGTTTTCAAAAAAAGGGAGACTTTATATTCTTGGACCGTTGCAGGTCCGAGCTAACAAATCCCATTTTAATCATATAAAAAAGTACACCTAAAAGGACACACTGCCCAACTGTGTCTACCAGGCCGTGAAAAAGAGCAATTAGCATATGCAACAAGAAAGAATTGTCATTAACATTTTTTGAAACTCCAGCTAAAAGGACATACAATGAAAAAGAGCAATTATCATATACTACAAGAAAGAAAAGAACTGCTAACATAACAATAGTGAATTCATCAGCAACTTTATAGTACTAGTTTCATTCCAAGTATTGACAATGGCATCCACGTACGAGTAACGGACAAAGAAACATACAATCCCATCTGGAACAATAGAAACCATTTACAACAATCGTCTTGCATAATTCCGAGCAACACCAAGATCACTTCGCATGTCATATCTCGTACTAAGAGGAAGTTGATCACTTAAAGAAGAACAAATTATCAACTACATACAAAGACATATCAAATCAAACATGATTACAAGATAGAGGACAAATATTTTATGCAAGGCCTCACCTCCTACGAGTAAGGACCATAGGACATATGCAAATTCTAGTCAAGGACATGGTAATGCTTCTGATGACTACTGGATTGAAACTGAGAATTCGGGGATAAAGATCAATTGGGCACAAAGTTCTTGATGTGATGGTAATCGTTTGAAATCGTTACAAAACATGCTTGATTACAAGAGATGCATTATGACAAGTTGAAAGGCAGAGTTCAAAGCCAAAACAAAATGTTTAAAAGACATGAAGAGTCAAAGAAAACCCAATTTTGATGTTGCAAAATAGAGATTACATAGTATAATACAATAACAAGCCATATATGCACAATAGAAAAATTAATTGATAGTTTCATTTTTACATGTCAATAAGCAATAAGATAGAGAGCTTATAAGACTTTAGATGTTATTCTATAATAATCCATGAGTTAAAGGAGATGATATCAAAAAAGGAAAAGGAAAACTGTAGAGAAAGAATATTGGACTAAGAAATTGGACTACTAACCTGCAATATTGGATCAGGAATGTGATACAGTCTTTCATCATAAGGCTCAAGAATAATAGAAAATCCGCGATTATATGTTCCCAAAACTGTTGCAATTCTCAAATTGTTTGAATGTGTAAGAACTCATCTATAGCATACTTTTGTTAAGCACGACCAAAAGAGCTCTAGTACTTTAGCATCTAGTCCATTGATTGTTTGAATTTAACTTTATTAAATACACCAATCTCCATTTGTGGAGTAAAAAAGGTAATCTATAGGGATACTGATCTATGACGACATTCATTATTGAAATATCACATAGCATGCAATTTAGTGATTTCATACTAATATCAATCAACCACAATAGTTGCAAACTTTATCCAGCATAGCGTTGGAATAACTTACTACAAATGAAGGCCTTTGGTCGGGTCTTGAGCAAAATCTTGTGGCGAATGATTCCAATAACGTCAAGCTCTACTTGTACAGATTCAGTGCATGCACTTTTATCTCCAACAATTCACCTTACCTTTCTGAGCATTAAAAGTGGTTTCATAAGTGTCACTTTTGATCCACTTACCTCGTGATATCCAACAGTGAAGGTGTAGACTTCTTGAAAACAACAAATCACATGGAGTTACTATTAAGCAAACAAAAAAAAACCTTATAGACACTCATCGATAAAAATTAACAATCAGTTGTTAAAGACGCACAAGTATGCATTCATCTTAGTGTAAAATCAAGAAAGGAAAATGTTGTAATACCTAGAAATTTTGAGATGTAGAATTTGATCCTTTATAATCCCATTGGTTAAACTTGTATAATGTGTGGTAATTTTGAGTTTTCCGAGTTTATCGATTTCTCTTTGTATGTTTAAAGGGACCTCTTGTATAACCTTATAATAGTTTCATAACAACCCAAATTACTTTATTACCCCTACCCTTATCTTCTTATTCTAGATGGGACAAAATAACTCTCACCCCACATTCTCTCTCCTCCCCTTTTTCAATTCATTTTCCCCATGAAAACAAAAACCTAATTTTCTTCCTTGCTCTTCCTCCTCCATGGCTGCTCGTCGTAGAGCTCAAAAGTCGATGCCGGTGCGGTATTGTGGGCAAGAAGATGACAAGGAGGCCGGAACTGGTGGTGGTGTGGCAGCGAAATGCGCACAACAATTGCTCCTCCGTTTTCCTCTTTGTTTTCACCTCCCTTTGGCTGATTCGAACTAGTGTTTGGGCGTTGGCGAGTGGAGGGCAGCTGAGAATGGTTGTGCTAGGCCAGATCTGAGGCAGTGGCTCACCCTTGTGTCCAACACTCACCTTCTTCTAACCCATTTGTGATCTAAGGTTAGGAAACTTGTATACAAATACCACTTTGAACTCGTTTTTCATGGATTCTGTAGATAAGTTATGATTTGTGTATGGTTATATTGACCGGAAGGCTGTTGGAAGTGTAGTGAGCAAGATCCATGGAAGAAGATAGATTTGAGGGCATTTTTTCATGTATTGTGTAGATAAGTTATGATTTGTCTATGGTTATATTCTACGAGTATGAGGAATTTTACGGATTTCGATTTGGACGTATATCTGACAAGTTATGTGCCTTTGTGCGTTTTTTGTGAAGGTTGGTAAAGCTGGGCTGTTTTGGTAATAATGTTTGTGATTATAATAGTTTGTTATCAAGGAGTGACGATATATGAATCTTGTTGGATGTTTTGGACTTACATGTTGTAGTTTAAGATTAGAGTCATGGACTATGCATGGATATTATATCTTGGTTTATGCATGAGCATTAAATATAAAATTATATATTAATATCTAACCTTGGATTGTGCATATTTATCGAATATTAGATTATGCTTGACTATTGAGCTTCGAATTATGGATGAATGTTGAGATAATGGGTTGTGTCTTAAACATGTGCATATATACGCGTATTGAGTACTACATTGGCTTGATATGGTGTGATGTGTCGATAAATGGATATTGGTTGTGTAAACATGAGATGTGAATGAGGATATAATGATCATATAGACGAACATTGTTGTACGGTTGATTTGAAGTAAAATGATATGTTGACTAAAATGTGGTATGATATACATGTGGGTAAGGATGGTTCCGATGCCAAATGGTTTTAAACTGTTTTCTACTGACAAGCTTCTCGACAGAGGGCTCCATCCGGGTGGAGTAGTTCGAGAGAGTACTCTACCATTTTAGGGGAGGTCTGGTCACCTAGCTAGTGACACGTTTCCGTTGGTAGTGTTGATAATACCCGTTATACGGGTTCAGAAGGTACCTTCATGTCCAAGACAGGCTTGGACATGTTTTGAATCTTTTTCGTACTTGGATTTGTAATTGAGTTGTCGTAAAAAGAAAAATATACTCGAGTATATAGATTTTGAATGATTTCTTAAAAGTTTGGAACTTGTTGATTGATTAGAAATTGAGTGAAGTTAATGTGATCTAGTGTTGGATTCTCTATAAGTATGATGTGTATGCTTGGAAGATCTGGTATTGTGACCTCTAGAGTTGATAATACACTCTTGTTGTGACTATTCTAGTTGTAACTTTTCTTGCATATCTGTATGTATGTGAAGTAACACTCTCTTGTATGTCATGATTGTTTGTAACTTTCTTGTCATGTTTCATTGTCATTAATCTCACATATTCGCCTATATGTAGAGATTACTTTATCAATGTATCATGTCTAGTTGTAGTATTTCTTGCATAATTGTATGTGTGTGTATAATACATTCTAGTTGTAACATGTTCATCTGTGCCTTTGCATGTGTATATGTGATCCCTTACTTGCACTATTGCATGTATTAAATAGCTTTTATTTTTTGCAAACAAATATCCCTTCTATTGGTTATTGTTTTAACATTTTATCCCCTAATGCCTTGTGGACCCTTCGGGATTCACGGCACTGTAACACCTCGATTTGGGGCTGTTACAGAAGTGGTATCAGAGCCTAGGTTTCGAATTAACCTATTATTTTAGTGGGTGACTTAAATGAACTTGAAAATGATAATGAAAAATTAGGAGGAGCAATCTCGAATGCTGATAGGGATTGTCGTGACACCTAAACAAAATTATCCTTAAAAACCTAACTAAGTAGAATAGGCAAGCAAGGGTCGAATCCCACATGGAGGAGTTATCTTTCTTAATGCAAAGTAGTATGCCAAAGTAACAAAGGGGGGTTTGTTGGTTTGTTTGCAAATAACAAAGTAGATCAAAAGCAAAGGGTTGTAATCAATTGGGAAAAAGTACTTAGCTAGACAAATATCCACCATTCATTTGATTGATTGATCCTAGATTATTTATATTCCTTCCTATGAATATTCCTGTCCCTATTCTGAAATAATTATCAGTCCAACTAGTCCTGGTAACCCTAACTATCGAACACACAAGAAACTATCAAGATTTAGAACAATAGCAGCAATAAGCATAGGAATTAACCAAGATACATGCAACACCACAACTCGCAGTATTTAACAGATAATCAATTCTCTTCACAATAAACTAGTCCAACTAGTCCTAGAATATCATGCTTGCTACACAAGATAAGGGATTTCAACTCGAAATATCCAAACCCTAGCAATAGACAATTACTAATATCAACTAGTTGATCAGGCCAGTCAAATCAGCAACAATCAATAGGAATAAGCTCAAGAGAAAAGATATAGTCAAAGGAATAGAAATAGAGTTATAATCTCACAACCATATATCAAATGAAGGCTTCAATCGTCGGACTAAGAAAAGGTTGCTTAGTTCTTCATAGTCTTGAAACAAAAATTCAAAGGGAAAAACAATGTTGAATCGTAGTCTGAATGATTTTTTTGATCCCATCAAGTGACTGCTAGGAAACTAGGTTAAATAACCCTAGCAAACCTAAAACTAAAGATATGAAATAATATCTTTCCAAAAAGAAATAAAACAGAAATAAAATAAATAAAAGAAAAAGGAAATAAAATAAAGTAAAAACAGATCTTCGGAAGAAACTTCGGCGCGCGCGTCTGATGACTCGTTTCCGCGACCGCGGAGGATTTTCCACGACCGCGGAAAACTTACTGTTGAATCTCGATGTCTTCATTTGCCTCGTAATATTCCACGACCGCGGCGGTGACTTCCGCGACCGCGGAAAAGCTTCTGTAAAGGTCTTCAGCTCTTCCTTTTTCGTCTTCTCTAGTCTTCTCATGTGGATTTTTCCTCCATCTTCATAATCTTCATTTAAGCTCTTCTACGCCACCAATATCATACTCCTTCTTCTCAACTCCATACTCCATATTAACGCTCTAAACTCTCCAAATGGTACCCAAAACACCGGTAACAACTCCTAGTTAAACCCCACAAAGTAGCGCTGATCAAATTCCCCCATGCTTAAACCTTGCTCGTCCTCGAGTAAGCTAATTGAAACCCACTCCTCCGATGAAATACCCAAGGTCTCAGGAAGCACAGAAAAATCATCTCCACTAAGAACTGCACCTAATCATGAATCTCCAAGTACCAACACAATCAACACAACACACAACATACAAGTTTAAAGGAAAGCAGAGTACTTCCCCCAAGCTTAACCCCAACACCATAGAGTGAATAAAAATATCTAATCCTAGCCTCCATCAATCTTCTTATGCCTCCCAGAGTGACCTACCCGAATCCTCCTTATATCACCTCTTCTTATGTCACCATGCCAGGAAAAATGAGAAATCCTAATAATCACTCATTTTATTTTCACTCATTTTGTCAAAGCGCCCTTTCGGGTTTTCACCAAGCCACTCATTTCATTTTTCAATAGATGGGCTCACATAAACTCACATCACTCTTGACCTCTTATTACCCTAGCCTAATGTTGGTCCAAGCCACCTGCTTATTGCCTAAGCCGACCTTTCAGGTTTTCGACTTATCCTAGGATTTCTATTTTTGTCTTTTTCTCTTATTTTTGACTTTTTTTCTTTTTCATTATTTTTTCTTTTCCTCTTCAGGCGACTAGCAAGTATAGAACACTCCCCCATGCTTAAACATTGCATTGTCCTCAATGTAATGAAAGACAAAAAAAAATGAAGCACAGGGAAGAGCAGAAAAGTACTCACGAACGTCGCCGAGGTGGCCTGGACTTGGAAGTTGGTGCTGGCGGTTTGTTAGAACTAGTATCGTATTCTACGCCGACGCTTTCACCCGATCCATATAAATATGTTGTGATTCTTATCATGTCATGAAGTTTGTGTTTTGCTTCTGAAGCAGAACTTCATATTTATTTATAATTGTTTGTTTGGACTTCTCTCATAGTAATGTTTGATCTTTGGTAGTTTGAACTTGTGTTTTCAAAAGGTTTAAGTGTAAGAATGGTAAAATTTGAAAATTTTGTTTTATAAGGATCAAATTTGATTTGTGCAGTACTTAGTTTTACTTAATTGAATAAAGTGGTTGAGAAATTGTAATTTACAAAGGTGGTACCTATGATTTTCATATAAATTTTTTGAGGTTTGAGGTTCAAGAAATCTTTGTACAAAAACTTGGTCATCTATTAATTATGAAGGTGATGTTTCAAACTCACTAGTATATTATATGGCTTTAAGCTTCGTATCTCAGATGATGTTCATGTTTTCATTATGTGTACAAATTGGAAAATGTTTATCAACTTAGAGTTTTCTATTTCTATTCTTTTATTCTTGCGTGTCAAAGTGACTCTGTTGGTTTGCATTCTCATTTAGGAAGTAATGTGGTTGACATTCCGAAGAACCTTTTTTGTCAAAGCTATTCTTTGAGATCATTTGAAAAGTGTTGGCAATAAGTGAGGTCTTTGGGAAAAGGAGTGGATTGATTAGTGGATTATGCACCTGATTTGTAATCATGACTGTCTTAATAATGGTTGTATGAGATGTTCATGTATGAATTAGGTATAGAATCACATTGTGATGCCGGATATGATTTTTCGTGCAGAGAACTTTTGAAGTTGAGGATATCTTATGATATTTTTTATTTGTAGTTGGAGGTGATTTGATAGTTATATTTTTAGGAAATTACCATAATAATTGATGGTTTTGGATTATACGTAAACAAATATGTGAGTGATCGTACCATACTATTATAAGACATTGGTCCCTTATTGTTATATGTGGGTTGATGAGCTATTGTGCTATGATATTGGGTTTATGTTTCTTGGTGAATGTAATGATTATCGAGTGTATGAAGCATTTTAGTTTTCTTAGTATAATACTACTTAAGATATAGAATACGAGCGCCTTGGAGGTTAGATGCTTATTGGGCATATGTCTAATGGATGGCATTGTGATTCACAATGTAAATGAGTATTAGTAAGAGATGCATGTGAAAAAAATGTAGGATTCGATGGAGACTGATGAAAACTTGATTCAGTGGTAAAGATGATTGTCTTGGGTATATTTCATGTACTATATGACGTTCACCCTTAAAGGAAGTAAGTTAACTTGCTTAAAATGGTATATGCCTATTAAGAAAAAATAGGTAACATTTACACGTTCTAAGGTAAAAACATGAGAAGAGTTAATGTCAAGGTGTATCATTATGAGACTTCTATTGACGTGAGTTATTCTCTTAACCTAATGATATTGAGGGAGTTAGAACTATAAATGGGAGTTTGAGTATATTAGTCATGTACCTAGGTTAAGGTTATTTTAATGCAAGTTAATAATTTGATGTGAAGTTGAGGTTGTGACATTGGGAAGTGATATTGACAATTGATATTTACCCTAGCATGTAGTTATTGCGCTTTGGATAAGTATAAGGTCTTGTTGTACCTGTATAAGGATTGGGTTTCGAGAGTTGCACGTTCAGTGGTGAGTATCGTTAAACATTAAGAAGAGTTACATTCATGTCATGATTTGAAATTAGACGACACTTCAGATTGCTAATATAGCACCAGACTATACAAGTAGACTAAGGTAACTTGATTATCGTTAAACATTAAGAAGAGTTACATTCATGTTATGATTTGTAACATTTACACTTTCTAAGTTCTGAGTTTTGTGTTATTAGAATGAGTGAAAACGGATTCTGATCAGCTCTACTTTGTAGTGCGTAACTAGGAGTTGTTATCGGAGTTTTGGGTGCCATTTGTATGGGTTTAGAACATAAGTTAGGAGAAGGGAGTTGAGGAGAAGGAATGTTGATTTGGTGGTTTCAAGAGCTTAAATGAAGACTTATTGAAGATGGAGACAAGCCACGAGAGAAGACGACAAGAGAAGAAGAAGATGTCACAAAAGGATTTCCGTGGGCGCGGATCATCCAGCCGCGATCGCGGAAATACGTAGAAGCAGCGAAGACATTAGAGAGTTTTCCGCGGTCGCGGAATTATACCCGCGATCGCGGCCACTGTTCACGTACGTGGGAGCAAGATTTCGTCCGAACTTCGTTTTATTTTATTTATGTTAGTTTTTTTTTAGGATATTATTTCTTATCTTTTTAGTATTAGGTTTTGCTAGGGTTATAACCTAGTTAGCATTGGCAGCCTTTTTATCATTATCATAATTCAAGTTTACATTATCGTTCAGTTTTTCCCTTTGAGTTTGTAACACCCCCAAAACTTAACCCTTTTGGAAAGGTATTACCGCCAGTGACCCTAGTGTTCCTTACCGAGATCACCCAAGGCTTTACCATTGAAACCCAATTTATGAAATACAAATGATACATGATGATCAAAGCATTCAATTCCAACACATAACATTGTCAAGGAAACAAGAGTTACGGGATTACAACTCAATCCCGAATAGGCTAACACAGAGTTTAAACCAAAAACAGCGGAAGTCTTAGAAAGTACATTACAACAAAAGTCATTGTCCAAAAGATCTCAACCTGATTAAAGAAATAATTAAAACGTTCAAAAACCACCGTCAACTCCATAGTCCTTATATTCTTCGGAGCTACTTTCGATCTGATGTGCCGAATCGAACGGATGACGCCAACCCACATATAGAGAACAAAGTCCGTGGGTTAGTCTACTTGAATAGACTAGCAAGGGTACAAAGCGGAATGGTTCGAAGCAGTCGTATTAGGTTAGACTCATCGCTTCTCGAATAACAATCGATGACGATAGTCAACCATCATACTCCTACTGGAATAAACAAGAGGTATGCATAAGAGAAGATTCTGGAAGACTGAATCTTCACAGACATCGACTCGTACTCGGCCTCCTTCAACTTGTTTGGGTTCTGACCTCCAAAGGCAACCACAAGCTTCTCGGAGGGTTACTGGAACAACACCAAAGGCCACCGGCAAAAGCTTCAGAATTCCGGCGAGAGGCACAAACTCCGACGAGATGAAGATTTGAGGATTTCAGCTTGATTTGTGTATGAATCTGATCCCAATCCTCTCCCTTTTATAGCCACAGATCATGTGGACACCGCGATGGTCTAAACGAGACGTGGTGAGGCTAAATCGGCGCCTTGTCAGACGTCTCCGGCGACCAACAGATAATGACCCCTCGGTAATCACGGCGGGCGCCACAATTTTGCCTACGGCGGGCACACGGCGGGCGCCGTAATTACGGCGGTCGCCGTTCTTCGGGTCTTCGCGCCCAGCTGGAAGGCGAGGGCACTGTTGCCTCGAGCCTTTTGCGGCGGTCGCCGCCTTACCTACGGCGGTCGCCGCCACTGTGGTGTTGTCCTTCTCAGCTTTTGGATGACAACAACTTTAACCCGGGATAAAAATTATCGTATGCGAACGCGTATTAAAATCCAAGGCATGTTGTCTGTATATTATTTCACTGAGAAAAATATTACAGATACAGAGCACATTACAGAATGTCTCAAACTCTCTGTATTAAATCCGACGTACACAACGGGTACTCGGGAAAATTCCTAAAATTCCCAAAATAGCCTTACAAAAATACGGGGTATCACAGAGTTTTTGTGCTTTGAAGACTATGAAGAACTAAGCAACTTTTGCTTAGTCTAACGATTGAAGCCTTCATTTGTATTTGGTTGTGAGGTTATAATTTTATTTCTTTTCCTTTGAATGTATTGATTCTCTTGTGCTTAATCCCATTGATTCTTGCTGATTTGACTGGCCTGATCATCTAGTTGATATTAGTAATTATCTATTGCTAGGGTTTGGTAATTTCTGTTTGAAATACCTAATTCAGAGTAGCAACTGCGATATTCTAAGAACTGTTTTGACTGGTTTATTGTAGAGAGAATTGATTGCATGCATAGTAAGACTGTTTGTTGCACTTGCATGTATCTATTGAAATTCTTGTGCTTATTGCTGCTATTGAATTGAATTTGGAGGTTTTCCTGGTTATTTGATAGTTAGTATTCTCAGGGTCTGTTTGTCCTATTTATAACTTAAGAAAAGGAATTGGAACATTCATTGGAAGGAATTGAATAATCTAGGATCAACCAATCAAATGAATGATGGATATTTGTTTGGCTAAGTTACTTCTCACCCATTGATTACATCTTTTGCTTTGATTTACTTTGTTACTTGTTTACAAACCAAAACCCTCCTTTTGTTACCATTGGCATATACTTTTTCACTTAGAAAGATTGTTACCTCCCTGTGGGATTCGACCCTTGCTTGCCTACTATACTTAGTTAGATATTTGAGGATTACTTTGATAGGCATAACAACTTTAGCCTCATCAAATTTGGCTAGGGATCCATTTTCGTACCAAGATTCGAAATGCTTTTATATGATGACTTGCAATGAGTTTCTAAAGAACTATCATGTTTATTTGAAATGATTTTCACGATAGATGTTATTTTATTCATCAAGTTTGGATTTTTAAAGCATATGATCAAACTTGTCCAATATGGTTGATTTTGGTGTGTTCTTCATATAGTATTGGAGAGTAAATTTGTTGTACTTATATTTCAAGATATGTGATATTAACTTACCTTGCTAGAAACATGTTTTATCGTGTTATACTTTCATATCTTGAATTGAGTTAGCAACACTTGGGTGCACTAGACTCGTTCGCTTTTGGGCCTTAGTCTAATCCTGATATTTTGGTATACCTAATTCAATATAAGAGGTTTTATTGATACGAGTTCTCTTCGTAAGGCATCACTAGGAAAGTAAGACCTTAGTGTCTTTTCTTTTATTCCCTTGAATGCGTATTCCTTTTCTTTTTATTACTAAATTCCTTAATACCAAAGTCTTGCTTATCCTATTTTTTAGAGGATGTCATGATCATTGAATTGAGACACTTGCATATCCATTTTCGTTTGATAAGATGGAGAATCATTGGTCTAAATCTGATTGTTGTTCGAACTATCATAGATATACTTTCAAGATGTAGATATCGTACGAACAATATTTAGAATATGAGGTTGTTGGAGAATAAATTGATTTTAGTTTAGAAAACCTTCTGTTAATGGAGTGACATTGCCCGTGGTAAGAATAATGAGTTCGGAAGTAAGCATTTTGAACCATCACTTGACTATAGAGGAGTAGATGCACATGAGGTACTTAACACATAGTAAGTTCAGATGAGAAGTGGTGGTTAGAGAGCATTAAATCTACGATGACACTATGATAATTCAGAATGAAGTGAAGTGATGGATAGAAGAAATAACGTGACCTTGTTCAGGACATGTGAGATTATTTGGAATTTTGGATCACTGTGAGAATATATCGCGAATTGCTTGAGATATAGTTTCGAGGATGAAACTCTTCTTAAGGGAGGTAGTATATAATACCTAGAAATTTTGAGAAGTAGAATTTGACCCTTTATAATCCCATTGGTTAAACTTGTATAATGCGTGGTAATTTTGAGTTTTTCGAGTTTATAGATTTCTCTTTGTATGTTTAAAGGGACCTCTTGTATACCTTATAATAGTTTTATAACAACCCAAATTACTTTATTACCCCTACCCTTATCTTCTTATTCTAGATGGGACAAAATAACTCTCACCCCACATTCTCTGTCCTCCCCTTTTTCAATTCATCTCCCCCATGAAAACAAAAACCCATTTTTCATCCTTGATCTTCCTCCTCCATGGCTGCTCGTGGTAGAGCTCAAAGGTCAATGCCGGTGCGGTATTGTGGGCAAGAAGAAGACAATGAGGCCGAAACTGGTGGTGGTGTGGCGGCGGAAGGCGTGCAACAACTGCTCCTCTGTTTCCCTCTTCTTTTCACCTCCCTTTGGTTGATTTGAACTAGTGTTTGGGTGTTGGCGAGTGGAGGGAGCTGAAAATGGTTGTGCTAGGCCAAATCTGAGGCGGTGGCTCACCCTTGTGTCCAACACTCCCCTTCTTCGAACCCATTTGTGATCTAAGGTTAGGAAACTTGCATACAAATCCAACTTTGAACTTGCTTTTCATGGATTCTATAGATATGATATGATTTGTGTATGGTTATATTGTTTGGAAGGTTGTTGGAAGTGTAGTAAGCAAGATCCATGAAAGAAGATAGATTTGAGGGCTTTTTCTGCATTTCTGAAAAATCTAGAAATATTGTGTAAATTCTTGAAAGTTAGGGTCACTGTTATAAGGTGATGAATTATTCTACAAGTATGAGGAATTTTACGGATTTCGATTTGGACATATATGTGACAAGTTATGTTCATTTGTGCGTTTTTCTTGAAGGTTGGTAAAGTTTGGCTGGTTTGGTAATTGCTGCAAAGTTTGGGCTGAATGATTGAATATGGAAAGGGTGTGCTTGGCATCGAACTTCATTAAGGCAAGTTATTTGTGAGTGTTTATGTGTTATAGTCTAAGTTTAGGGGTCTTGTTGTCGTATGAATATTGAATTGTTTGGTCGTGTTTCAAACATGGGTTTATCTATTTTGAATTGCTCATATTTATTATATAGTCATGATGTGTTGATAAATGAATAACGAATGTTTGTGATTATAATAATTTGTTATAAAGGAGTGATGATATGTATGAATCTTGTTGGATGTTTTGGGCTTACATGTTGTAGTTTAAGTATAGAGTCATGGACTATGCATGAGTATTATATCTTGGTTTATGGATGACCATTAAATATAAGATTAAAAATGATTGTCTAAACTTGGATTGTGCATATTTATCGAATCTTAGATTATGCTTGAGTATTGAGTTTCGAATTATGGATGAATGTTGAGATAGTTGGTTGTGTCTTAAACATGTGCATATATGCGCATATTGAGTACTACATTGTCTTGATATGGTGTAATCTGTCGATAAATGGGTGTTGGTTGTGTAAACATGAGATGTGGTTGAGGATATGATGATCATATGGACGAACATTGTTGTACGGTTGATTTGAAGTCAAATGATATGTTGACTAAAATGTGGTATGTTATACATGTGAGTAAGGATGGTTCTGATCCCAAATGGTTTTAAACTGTTTTCTACTGACATGCTCCTCGATAGAGGGCTCCATCCGGGTGGAGCAGTTCGAGAGAGAACTCTACCATTTTAGGGGAGGTCTGGTCACCTAGCTAGTGACACGTTTCCGACCCGTTGGTAGTGTTGATAATACCCGCTATACGGGTTCAGAAGGTACCTTCGTGTCCAAGACAAACTTGGACATGTTTTGAATCTTTTTCGTACTTGGATTTGTAGTTGAGTTGTCGTAAAAAGAAAAATATACTCGAGTATATATATTTTGAATGATTTCTTACAAGTTTAAAACTTATGTATTGATTACAAATTGAGTAAAGTTCATATGATCTAGTGTTGGATTCTTTATAAGTATGAATGTATACCTGGAAGATCTAGTATTGTGAGCTCTAGAGTTGATAATACACTCATGTTGTGACTATTCTAGTTGTAACTTTTCTTGCATATTTGTATGTATGTGAAGTAACACTCTCTTGTATGTCATGATTGTTTGTAATTTTCTTGTCATGTTTCACTGTCATTAATCTCACAGTATCTGAACGTCTTTTCGGAGAAGATTCCCGATTTACCCCATAATCGTGACGTGGATTTCACTATTGATCTCGAGCCTGGTACCGCGCCAATTTCTAAGGCACCGTATCGGATGGCTCCAGCGGAAATGCAAGAGTTGAAGGAGCAACTCGAGGACCTTCTTGAGAAAGGATACATAAGGCCGAGTGCATCGCCTTGGGGCGCTCCGGTATTGTTTGTCAAGAAGAAGGATGTGTCGTTCCGACTTTGTATCGACTATCGAGAGATGAACAAGGTTACGATCAAGAATAAGTATTCGTTGCCTAGGATTGATGATTTGTTGGATCAACTGCAGGGAGCAAAAGTCTTTTCCAAGATTGATCTAAGATCTGGTTACCATCAGCTCAGGATTCGCGAGAAAGATATCTCGAGGACTGCATTCCGGACGAGGTATGGGCACTACGAGTTCGTAGTCATGTCATTTGGACTTACTAATGCTCTGGCAGTCTTCATGGATCTGATGCATCGATGTTTCCACCAGTACTTGGAAAAGTTTGTGGTGGTATTCATCGACGATATTCTGATCTTTTCCCCGAGTGAGGAGGCTCACGAGGAACATCTTCGTATCACCTTGTCCGTCTTTAGACAAAATCAGTTGTATGCGAAGTTGTCTAAGTGTGACTTCTGGATCAAGGAAGTGGCTTTCTTAGGCCATGTGATCAATGAGGATGGGGTTATGGTCGACCCTCAGAAGATTGAAGCGGTAGCCAACTGGAAGTGGCCTCAAAATGTGAAAGAGGTGCACAGTTTCTTGGGACTTGCAGGATATTACAGACGGTTCGTGGAGGGATTTTCTAAGATCGCTTTACCTATGACCGGGTTGCTCCGCAAGGTCCATAAGAAGTTCATATGGGACGACAAGTGCGAGACAAGCTTTCAGAAGTTGAAGAAGTGCTTGACGTCCGCACCAGTTTTAGCGCTACCAGAGGGAACTGATGGTTATGTGGTCTTAAGTGACGCTTCGAAGCGTGGGTTAGGATGTGTACTGATGTAGAAGGGGAAGGTTATTGCATACGCATCTTGGCAGTTGAAGACCTATGAAGCAAACTATCAGACGCATGATCTGGAGTTAGCGGCTGTGGTTTTCGCGTTGAAGATTTGGAGGCACTACTTCTATGGTGTTAGGTGCCAGGTCTTCATCGACCATAAGAGTCTCAAGTATGTGTTCACTCAGAAGGAGTTGAATATGAGACAACGTCGTTGGTTAGAGCTACTCAAAGACTACGACATCGAGTTGCTGTATCATCCGGGCAAGGCTAACGTGGTGGCCAATGCATTGAGCCGGAAGACGCCGCACAAGACCGTAGTAGCTTTACTCACTGCTCAGACCAAACTGAACCAAGGATTGTGCGAGATTGACGTCTTATACAATCAGCGTCGAGGATGCCTGCGTATGTTGGAGATTCAGGCTACTCTACTTGATCAGATCAAGGAGAAGCAGGTTGATGATGCAATTTTGGTAAAACTAAGCAGTGAAGTGATGGACGGGAAAGCTCCCGGGTTTGTGATTCAGGATGATGGATCACTCTGGTTTCAGGACCGGATTTGTGTGCTTGACGGGGATGGCCTTCACCAGTTGGTGTTGAAGGAGGCCCATTCGTCAACATATTCTATACATCCAGGATCCAGCAAGATGTACAAGGACCTCAAGAAGAAATTCTGGTGGCCCAATATGAAGTGGAACGTAGCAGAATTTCTGGCGAAGTGCTTGACTTGTCAGAAGGTCAAGACAGAACACCGTAAACCGGGTGGTGAATTGCTACCTCTCCCAGTACCAGAATGAAAATGGGAGGATATTGCTATGGACTTCGTCATGGGATTGCCGAAGACTCAGAGTCAGAAGGATGCTATATGGGTGATCATTGATAGGCTCACGAATAGTGCTCACTTCGTGGCTATCTAGTCAACATGGGGAACCCAAAAGCTATCGGAAGTGTTCCTACACGAGATTGTCCGTTTGCATGGTGCACCAAAGACCATTGTCGTGACGGCCGATACAAGTCGAGATTCTGGAAAGAACTCCACAAGGCCATGGGAACTGAGTTGAGGTTTAGTACTGCGTTTCATCCTCAGACGGATGGACAGTCCGAGAGGACCATCCATACACTGGAAGATAAGCTGAGAGCTTGCGTACTTGATCGTCCGACCATCTGGGAGAACAGCTTAAGTCTGATCGAATTCACGTACAACAATAGCTGGCATTGTACCATTAAGATGGCTCCATTCGAGGCTTTGTACGGTCGGAAGTGCAGATCTCCAATTTGTTGGGATGAGAATGCCGACAAGGTTTTGCTCGGACCGGAGTTAGTCGAAAGGACTGCCTCGGACATTGCTTTGATCAGACAGAGGATGTTGACAACTCAGAGTCGACAGAAGTCTTATGCAGATCTGAAATGAAGGAAAGTCGAGTTTGAGGTTGGTGACAAGGTATTTGTCAGGGTGTCGCCATCCAAGGGTGTGTTCAGGTTCGGCAAGCGTGAGAAGCTTAACCCTCGCTACGTGGGACCGTTTGAGATCCTTGACAGAGTGGGGTCTCTAGCGTATCGTTTAGCATTGTCGCCATCGGTGCATCTAGTGCATAACGTGTTCCACGTGTCCTTGCTGAGAAAGTACGTGCCAGATGTGTCTCATGTGCTAAGTTATGAAGACATCGAGATTCAGGCAAATGGTACCTACGAAGAGATACATGTGCGTATTCTCGAACGCCGCGAGAAGTATTTGCGGAACAAGGTGGTACCATTAGTACGAATTCTCTGGTCCAAGTCTGGATCTGAGGAGGTTACTTGGGAAACCTGGGAGACTGAGACGGATATGCTTAGTCATTTTCCCGAACTGTTTTCGGCCTAGTTTCGGGGTCAAAACCTTTTTAACGGGACGGTGATGTAATATCCCTCATTTTCAAGTCGTTTTCGGCCAAGTTTCGGGGTCGAAACTTTTTTTAAGGAGGTAGTGATGTAATACCCCTCAATTTCAGTAAGGGTATTTAGGTAATTTTCCTAACCCTCATTCTGTAAACGAGACGCGTTGGGCGTATTCGGAATTTCTGTAACTTTTATGACCTCTGTATTAATCTTTTGAACGTATTAATATACGTTATTGTATGTTTGGTCTTAAAATATATTTTTAAGAATGCAAAAATAATATTAATTTGGCTCGCTTTGGACGAAACCCGCGATCTGAGGGCAAATGACGCATTCGCGGTATTTCCGTGACCGCGGAGGAGTTTCAGCGATCGTGGAAACTGGTCATCATCGTCTTCATTGCCTCTCGCATTTCGCCGGTTCGGATGGCCGCCATTACGCCGGGGGGAGGCCGATCGCTTTGTCTTCTCGGCGTTGGGCTTTTGTGGCTCTATAAAAGAAGGCCTCCAGCTCTGGAAATCTTCATCCAACCCTCAATCAATCTCTCTTTCTCTCATTCGAGCCTCGCCGGAGTTCGTGCGTCGTCGGAGTGTTCGCCGAAGTTTTTGGGTGGTTGTCGTGGTGCCTTGGAAGCTGGAGTGGCAGCAGCCTCGTTCGAAGCCAAGGCGTTGTCACCGTCGTCGTAATCGGTGAGCCTCAAGCCAATTTAGGGTCACGTCTGTGGGAGTTCCGCGACCGCGGCTATGAACACCGCGACCGCGGCTCTGCCCAGAAATCCGCGACCGTGGAAATCCAAACCGCGACCGTAGCTTGCTTTAGCAAGCGCGATCGTGGCTTGGAGGAGCCGGTCACGGCTTTGACCCTCGTTTCCTTTTGATTCTTTCGTTCATATATTTTATCCGATTCGTATCGAATCTAACTTAGGGTTCTGTCGTTGTTCGTCATTGTCGTAGGAATCTGTAACCAGATTCCAGTTCCCAGATACCAGAAACCCGACAACTACATTCGTCTCAATTAAGGCAAGTGGCGGTTCGCTCTTGCTTATCATTCCATATTTTTGTTAGTTATCAATTACTTTTGATTGTTAACTAAATTGGAATGAAATGTGGTTTTCGTTTGAGAACAGATTTTATAAAATGTTGTGATTAAAATGTGATATTGTAATAGGTTGTATATATTGCTAGAAACAACACTATTATACTTGTTTATTACCGTGATGGTATTGGTATAGATTGTTGTGTTGATTTAACTGTGTAGTTAGAACGAGTATTCGTAGGAACACTATGTACCTTATGAGGTCTAGTCGTTTCTTTATAACTGGTATTAGGAGGTTTTGCCCTAGTACTCTCTGGTCATGAATGTACCCTTACTCAGGGTAGGTGCACACAGTTGGTGCTGACAATCGGGATTAATTCCCCCGATATCTCTCGTGATGAGACGATACGTCTTAAAAGCTTAAAACGTAAATATACGCTTTGTCATTAAATAAGATAAGTGCGGTTATGCACATAATTAATGAACCTTCGGGCGAGAAGTACAACTTGGAACCCGCTCGGACTTCGGTTAGAGTAAGTCCTCCTTCCAAATCTGAATTCGCATTACGCGGTGAGGTTGGTCGTGGACCTAAATGATCAAGTCGTTTTAAACGCTTGTGTAAAACTATAACGTTCCCAAACACTTGTCATACTTTCCGATAAGACTCAATCTTTTGGAGTCTTCTCTTCATACGTTTCCCATAAGACTCACTCTTTTGGAGTCTTCTCTTGTTCATACTTTTTCGTATGTTTCCGTAGAAGTGTTGAGGTTCACTGTCGTCATTGGTTATTATTCGAGAAGCGACAGGTGTAACCTAATACGACTACTTAGAACCTTTTCTATTTTTCCCTTGCATAGTCTTTCATTAGACTAACCAACCGGTTTATTCCTTTGCATGGTTGGTTGGTGTCATCCGTCTCATACGGCACATCAGGAAAACACCCTTTTCGTGAAGGCTAGTACGCGATGATGAAGGCATATGACGTTTAAAGAGTTTTCCAAGGTTAAGGATCCTAGGCGTGAGATCGCACAGATCAAGACCCTTCGTATTGCTATTTATTTTAAAGACTTCCGCTGTATTGAAATAATTCTATATTTGGTTGTATTTTGCATTATCATATGTAAAACCGTGATTTTGGTTTGAATAATATTTATGATATTTAATAAAGTTTGGTGTTATTATATAGTTGTATAAATGGTTAAGCCTTGGGTGACCCCAAATGTGTAATCTGAGGTCACTGGCGGTAATACTTTCAAGGAAATATTTGGGGGTGTTATAGATTTGGTATCAGAGCCAAAAGTTTTAAAATGGGTTGGGTTTTCAAAACGTGTTACTGAAAACAAAAAATTTATAAACCGTTTACCCGTTCGTGTCGTGAAAAGTTGTTTAAATCCAAAAGTTGATATTTTTTGAATAAAATCGTACTTGAGTAAAAAGTATATTTTCAAATCTCTGCCATGCAAGTAGTGCCTTCTTTCCAGTCTGATATAGTAAGTTCGCTTCTATATTTATAAAGACTAATCGTTTCTCGTCGCCTCGCAGGATATGGGCGCAATCGTTTCGCAACTCAGGAACAAGAAGAAAGCCGAGGTGGTTCCACCATCTCCAGTTAGGCTTGAGTTTCCAGTTCCCCCTCAATACATTGAGGTCGGGGAGCCAAGTTGTCCACCCGAGGTGGTGAAGACCGTACTCGAGGAGTCGGTAGTATTGGTATCCAACGGGGTAAGGGTTCCCGAGGTAGAGCCCGAAGCAGACCCGAGGGAGGACACGGAGGAGGAGGAGCCGTTGGAGTATCATGGAGGGTATTACGACGACGACTTCGAAGTGGAGGAGGATCCCGAGGAAGATCCCGAAGAGGATCCAGAGGAAGACCTGGAAGAAGAAGAAGATCCAGAGTAAGAGGACCCTGAAGAGGACCTCGAAGTGTTCGGCTACGAGTCTGATGGCCTAGAGCATTTGCTTGAGGACAGTGAAGACCCGGGAATGCAGATTATTTTCCCGAGTCCAGAGTTGCCGCCTGATGAGGAGTATACGCCGTTGTCCCCTGCCGCTTGGGAGGCGCTTGGGATCTCGGGTATTAGCGGAAGAAGATATGGGCCACTGGATGCACCGGTGAACCCACAGTTTATCCCCACTCCGAGAAGGCCGATGGTGAGCCCTACTTCTAGGCATGTGCTTCATCAGAGCGAGAGGGTTTCCTCCGAGACTCGTCGTCGGATGGAGGAGATGACTGAGCGTTCTCGCATGAGGGCAAGGCCTTGGGAGTCGATGGGTGCCCCGAGGGTGGTCCCGACCCAACAGGCCAGGCCGAGGCCCCGAGTGCTTATCGAGCGCATGGAGGAGTGGACGAATGCCTTGTATGATATGGAGGAGAGGACTTAGGATACTGAACTCGGTCTCTCCCGTATGCTTAAGGACGTCTGCGAGCTCCAGGATTATATCCGGCAGGTGAAGTTGCTACTCAACCCTCAGTACAAGGTGCACAGGGCAGACTTCCAGCCAGGGTTTCTTGAGGAGTTTTGCTACCCACCAGGACCAGATGAGGGGCCGAGTGTCCCCGTGTCTAGAGAAGGACCGAGAGTACCAAGACCCAGGGAAGAGCCGTGTGCTCCGGGCCCTAGTAGGTCGAGGAGTCCGACACCGGAACCCGAGGAGGGTCCACTTCCGAAGAGAAGATGTCAGAGGTCCACTGGGTATAGGAAACTCTTCATGGCACCGTGAAGGAGGCAGTGTTATGCCTTAGTGGTTTCTTTTTCTAGTTGTTTTGTTCGTTTGTTTAGAACTTTAGCCTCCTAGCAATTTTTTCTTTTCGCTTAGGAGGGCTTTCTGTAAAAAATCGTTAAACTCAGTTTCAGTTCACTACATCAATAAAAGTTTACCAGTTGATCTATTCTGAGCCTACTCTATGCGTTGTGTATTTTAATAATATGATATTAATTTTGTGAGTTACTTGGGAAATTTATCGATAAACAGATGGTGAACACAAGGAACACTATTCGTGCTGGTGTTGGGCCGAGCAACGACCCCAGTCTGAATCAGAGGAATGCCACGAATCAAGGGGATGAGAGCGAGTCGGTCTCTCACAACAACCCCATGGGCAGTGTCCAAGTTCCGGCTAATCCTCAAGTGGTGTTCGACGCCGCGACAATAGAAGCTATTCGGGGGATCGTTATGCAAGCGGTCACCGACATAATACGGCCAATCGTACCACAGGCACAAGGTGTGCCAGTTCCTCGAGTTGTTCCTGGACTCGAGGAACCAGTTATTCATGTGCCTCTGGATGATGCCGTCAGGAACAGAGATAACTATGGTCGAGCATTGAAGGTCATTAGCTCTATGAGGCCTGACAGCTATGATGGCAAGGGGGAACTAGTCAAAGTGGCATATTGGTTCTCGTACATGGAGAGGTTGTTTAGAAACGTCGAGTGCACTGAAGCTGAAAAAGTGCATATTGCTTCCCTTCAACTGAAGGAGGTGGCTAGCGAATGGTGGGAAAGCACTGGTCTAGCTGATCATCCTGGTTTGAACTGGGGAATGTTTAAGACGAAGATGACCGATCGTTTCTTTTCCCATGCTATGAGGGAGGAGAAACATAAGGAGTTCCTATATTCGAAGACGGATGGGTTGAAGGTGACTGAGCTTACGGCCAAGTTTAATCACCTGTTGCAGTATGCTGGGCCGGAAGTGTCCAGTGAGGAGCAGAAGATCTGGCATTTCCACGAGTGGATGAACCCAGACATCAAGCCACTGATGGTGCGCCATAGATTCTCTACTCTGGAGCAGTACGTGGACGCCTCTTATAAGCTTGAAGTGACTCTGGAGGAGTCGGCGAAGAAGCGCAATCACCAGAGACCGGCGCAGAGCCAGCCTCAGGCAAGTGGGTTCAAGCGACCCGCGCCACCGTCAAATTTTGCCAAGTCTGGTCGGGCTAGAACGGAGGTTACTCAGGAAGGTTCCACTCAACGCTCGGGTCAGGGCAAGAATTCGATCCAATGTTATAACTGTGGTGGCACAAGAGCAATGAGTGTCCGAAGGACGAAAGGACGTGTTTTGCCTGCGGAAAGGAGGGGCATTTGCAGACGTTTTATCCGCAAATGAGGCAGAAAGGAGCTGAGTCACAGCAAGGGTCTGTTAGTGACAACAACCGACCCCGATTCAAGCCAGTGGAGACTCCTAGCCCTTTGACGCAGACGACTGCCCAAAATAGGGGGAAGCCCCAGCTGCTTCTAGAGGTCAAGGTCAGCGGCTTTACGAGATGCGTGAGGCTGACGGACCGAATGCTCTGATTGCTCAAGGTACTCTATACCTCCATTCTACTTCTGTGTGTATATTGTTTGATTCGAGTGCCACACATTTTTTCATTTCGGAGAACTGTTTGAATAAGCTAGGCTTAGTGTGCAATGAGGCTTGTGAGCCTTTTGTGGTAAATCTTCCAAATAGTGAACAGTTGGTAGGAACCGAGCATCTGTTAGAATTTCCGATTACTATTCAAGGTCGGAAGTTCGAAGCAGATTTGATCTGTATAGCCATGGCTCCATACGACATTATTCTCGGGATGGATTGGTTGATGCGTCATGGGGCGGTAATCGATTTTAGCTCGAGGACTATGACAGTTTCATCTGGGGGCCAGTTTGTATGAAAATTTAAGGGTCGTAATGACGTTGATAATGGAAAGCTCATCAATGCGATGGCTGCGTGTAAGCTACTTTGACAAGGTTGTGTCGGGTACCTGTGCTATCTGGATAAATCCAAGAGAGATAAGACTTCGGTTCTTGATATTCCTATAATTTGCGAGTATCCGGACGTCTTTCCGGAGGAGATTCTCGGTTTACCCCCTAATCGTGACGTGGAGTTCACTATTTATCTCGAGCCTGGTACCGCGCCAATTTCTAAGGCACCGTATCGGATGGCTCTAGTGGAAATGTAAGAGTTGAAGAAGCAACTCGAGGACCTTCTTGAGAAAGGATACATAAGGCCGAGTGCATCGCCTTGGGGCGCTCCGATCTTGTTTGTCAAGAAGAAGGATGGGTCGTTCCGACTTTGTATCGACTATCGAGAGTTGAACAAGGTTACGATTAAGAATAAGTATCCGTTGCCTAGGATTGATGATCTGTTGGATCAACTATAGGGAGAAAAAGTCTTTTCCAAGATCGATCTGAGATCTGGTTACCATCAGCTCAGGATTCGCGAGGAAGATATCCCGAGGACTACATTCCGGATGAGGTATGTGCACTACGAGTTCGTAGTGATGCCATTTGGACTTACTAATGCTCTGGCAGTCTTCATGGATCTGATGCATCGATGTTTCCACCAGTACTTGGATAAGTTTGTGGTGGTATCATCGACGATATTCTGATCTTTTCCCCGAGTGAGGAGGCTCACGAGGAACATCTTCGTATCACCTTGTCGGTCCTTAGACAAAATCAGTTGTATGCGAAGTTGTCTAAGTGTGACTTCTGGATCAAGGAAGTGGTTTTCTTAGGCCATGTGATCAATGAGGATGGGGTTATGGTCGACCCTCAGAAGATTGAAGCGGTAGCCAACTGGAAGCGGCCTCAGAATGTGAAGGAGGTGCGCAGTTTCTTGGGACTTGCAGGATATACAGACGGTTCGTGGAGGGATTTTCTAAGATCGCTTTACCTATGACCGGGTTGCTCCGCAAGGTCCATAAGAAGTTCATATGGGACGACAAGTACGAGACAAGCTTTCAGAAGTTGAATAAGTGCTTGACGTCCGCACCAGTTTTGGCGCTACCAGAGGGAACTGATGGTTATGTGGTCTATAGTGATGCTTCGAAGCATGGGTTAGGATGTGTACTGATACAGAAGGGGAAGGTTATTGCATACGCATCTCGGCAGTTAAAGACCTATGAAGCAAACTATCCGACGCATGATCTGGAGTTAGCGGCTGTGGTTTTCGCGTTGAATATTTGGAGGCACTACCTCTATGGTGTTAGGTGCCAGGTCTTCACCAACCATAAGAGTCTCAAGTATGTGTTCACTCAGAAGGAGTTGAATATGAGACAACTTCGTTGGTTAGAGCTACTCAAAGACTACGACATCGAGTTACTGTATCATCCAGGCAAGGCTAATGTGGTGGCCGATGCATTGAGTCGGAAGACGCCACACGAGACCGTAGTAGCTTTACTCACTGCTCAGACCAAACTGAACCAAGGATTGTGCGAGATTGATGTCTTGTACAATCAACGTCGAGGATGCCTGAGTATGTTGGAGATTCATGCTACGCTACTTGATCAGATCAAGGAGAAGCAGGTTGATGATGCAATTTTGGTAAAACTAAGCAGTGAAGTGATGGACGGGAAAGCTCCCGGGTTTGTGATTCAGGATGATGGATCACTCTGGTTTCAGGACCGGATTTGTGTGCTTGACGGGGATGGCCTTCGCCAGTTGGTGTTGAAGGAGGCCCATTCGTTAGCATATTCTGTACATCCAGGATCCAGCAAGATGTACAAGGACCTCATGAAGAAATTCTGGTGGCCCAATATGAAGTGGGACGTAGCAGAATTTGTAGCGAAGTGCTTGACTTGTCAGAAGGTCAAGATAGAACATCGTAGACCGGGTGGTGAATTGCTACCTCTCCCAGTACCAGAATGGAAGTGGGAGGATATTGCTATGGAATTCGTCATGGGGTTGCCGAAGAGTGCTCACTTCGTGGCTATCAAGTCAACATGGGGAACCCAGAAGCTATCGGAAGTGTTCCTACACGAGATTGTCCGTTTGCATGGTACACCAAAGACCATTGTATCGGATCGTGACGGCCGATTTATGTCGAGATTCTGGAAAGAACTCCACAAGGCCATGGGAACTGAGCTGAGGTTTAGTACTGCGTTTCATCCTTAGACGGATGGATAGTCTGAGAAGACCATCCAGACACTGGAAGATATGCTGAGAGCTTGCGTACTTGATCGTCCGACCAGCTGGGAGAACAGCTTAAGTCTGATCGAACAATAGCTGGCATTCTACCATTAAGATGGCTCCATTCGAGGCTTTGTACGGTCGGAAGTGTAGATCTCCAATTTGTTGGGATGAGAATGCCAACAAGGTTTTGCTCGAACCGGAGTTAGTCGAAAGGATTGCCTCGGACATTGCTTTGTTCAGACAGAGGATGTTGACAACTCAGAGTCGACAGAAGTCTTACGCAGATCTGAAACGCAGGAAAGTCGAGTTTGAGGTTGGTGACAAGGTATTTGTCAAGGTGTCGCCATCCAAGGGTGTGATCAGGTTCGGCAAGCGTGGAAAGCTTAACCCTCGCTACGTGGGACCGTTTGAGATCCTTGACAGAGTGGGGTCTCTAGCGTATCGTTTAGCATTGCCCCCATCGGCGCATCTAGTGCATAACGTGTTCCACGTGTCCTTGTTGAGAAAGTACATGCCAGATGTGTCTCATGTGCAGAGTTATAAAGACATCAAGATTCAGGCAAATGGTACCTACGAAGAGATACTTGTGCGTATTCTCGAACGTCGCGAGAAGCATTTGCGGAACAAGGTGGTACCATTAGTACGGATTCTCTGGTCCAAGTCTGGATCTGAGGAGGTTACTTGGGAAACCTGGGAGACTGAGACGGATATGCTTAGTCGTTTTCCCGACATGTTTTCGGCCTAGTTTCGGGGTCGAAACATTTTTAAGGGGACGGTGATGTAATATCCCTCATTTTCAAGTCGTTTTCGATCAAGTTTCGGGATCGAAACTTTTTTTTAAGGAGGTAGTGATGTAATACCCCTCAATTTCAGTAACGGTATTTGAGTAATTTTCCCAACCCTCGTTCTATAAACGAGACGCGTTGGGCGTATTCGGAATTTCTGTAACTTGTGTGACCTCTGTATTAATCTTTTGAACGTATTAATATACGTTATTGTATTTTTGGTCTTAAAATATATTTTTAAGAATGCAAAAATAATATTAATTTGGCTCGCTTTGGACGAAACCCGCGATCTGAGGGCAAATGACGCATTCACGGCATTTTCGTGACCGCGGAGGAGTTTCCGCGACCGCGGAAACTGGTCATCATCGTCTTCATTGCCTGTCGCGTTTTGCCGGTTCAAATGGCCGCCATTACGCCGGACGGAGGCCGATCGCTTCGTCTTCTCGGCGTTGGGCTTTTGTGGCTCTATAAAAGGAGGCCCCCAGCTCTGGAAATCTTCATCCAGCTCTCAATCAATCTCTCTTTCTCTCATTCGAGCCTCGCCGGAGTTCGTGCGTCGTCGGAGTGTTCGCCGGAGCTTTTGGGTGGTTGCCGTGGTGCCTTGGAAGCTGGAGTGGCAACAACCTCGTTCGAAGCCAATGCGTTGTCACCGTTGTCGTAATCGGTGAGCCTCGAGCCAATTTAGGGTCGCGTCTGGGGGAGTTCCGCGACCGCGGCTATGAACACCGCGACCACGGCTCTGCCCAGAAATCCACGAGCGCGGAAATCCAAACCACGACCGCGGCTTGCTTTAGCAAGCGCGATCGTGGCTTGGAGGAGTCACGGCTTTGACCCTCGTTTCCTTTTGATTCTTTCGTTCGTATATTTTATCCTATTCGTATCGAATCTAACTTTGGGTTCCGTCGTTGTTCGTCATTGTCGTAGGATTCCGTAACCAGATTCCAGTTCCCAGATACCCGGAACCCGACAACTATGTTCGTCTCAATTAAGGCAAGTGGTGGTTCGCTCTTGCTTATCATTCCATATTTCCGTTAGTTATCAATTACTTTTGATTGTTAATTAAATTGGAATGAAATGTGGTTTTCGTTTGGGAACAGATTTTATAAAATATTGTGATTAAAATGTGATATTATAATAGGTTGTATATATTGTTAGAAACAACGCTATTATACTTGTTTATTACCGTGATGGTATTGGTATGGATTGTTGTGTGGATTTAACTGTGTAGTTAGAACGAGTATTCGTAGGAACACTATGTACCTTGCGAGTTCTAGTCATTTCTTTATAACTGGTATCAGGAGGTTTTTCCCTAGTACTCTCTGGTCATGAATGTACCCTTACTCAGGATAGGTGCACACAGATGGTGCCGACAATCGGGATTAATTCCCCAGATATCTCTCGTGATGAGACGATACATCTTAAAAGCTTAAAACGTAAATGTACACTTTGTCATTAAATAAGATAAGTGCGGTTATGCACATAATTAATGAACCTTCGGGCGAGAAGTACAACTTGGAACCCGCTCGGACTTCGGTTAGAGTAAGTCCTCCTTCCAAATCTGAATTCGCATTACGCGATGAGGTTGGTTGTGGACCCAAATGATCAAGTCATTTTAAACGCTTGTGTAAAACTATAACGTTCCCAAACACTTGTCATACTTTCCGATAAGACTCAATCTTTTGGAGTCTTCTCTTCATACGTTTCCCATAAGACTCACTCTTTTGGAGTCTTCTCTTGTTCATACTTTTTCGTATGTTTCCGTAGAAGTATTGAGGTTCACTTTCGTCATCGGTTATTATTCGAGAAGCGACAGGTGTAACCTAATACGACTACTTAGAACCTTTTCTATTTTCCCTTGCATAGTCTTTCATTAGACTAACCAACCGGTTTATTCCTTTGCATGGTTGGCTGGTGTCATCCGTCTCATACGGCACATCAGGAAAACTCCCTTTACGTGAAGGCTAGTACGCGATGATGAAGGCAGATGACGTTTAAAGAGTTTTCCAAGGTTAAGGATCCTAGGCGTGAGATCGCACAGATCAAGACCCTTCGTATTGCTATTTATTTTAAAGACTTTCGCTGTATTGAAATAATTCTGTATTTGGTTTTATTTTGCATTATCAGATGTAAAACCGTGATTTTGGTTTGAATAATATTTATGATATTTAATAAAGTTTGGTGTTATTATATAGTTGTATAAATGGTTAAGCCTTGGGTGACCCCAGATGTGTAATCTGAGGTCACTGGCGGTAATACTTTCAAGGAAATATTTGAGGGTGTTACAACCTATCCCTCCATCGCTAGCTTCTGCCTGCGAGATCATCTCTCCCCAATTCGGCCCCGCCGAGAGCAAGAGAGCCGGTAACCGAGCCCACGCTTGGTTGCTACCTATCCCGGTTACTAAGGAGAAGGATCAAGGCCGCTTCCTGCCTAGATCCGATGTCAAACGTGGTCCGAATCCGTCGGAACACATCAATTGGTATCAGAGCAGCCAGGGGCACGCAGCGCGCCTCCTTCTCCGACGACGCCACCACCACCACAAAAGCAAAGAAAACCACGTCGACTCTGCCCAGAATTCGTCGAAAAAAAATCGTTATTTCTGCAATTTTCTTCCATATTCCTGTAGAACATCTCGATACGAGTCCGGGCATATAAAATACGCCCAAAACGGACATCGTTTGACCCCTCAAAAGGCCAAAATACGAACCATCCGTTGCACAAACCCTAGCCGCCGCGACCGCGGGCCACAAAACCGCGACCGCGATTTCTACATTGTCGTTGCCGAAACCCTTCCCTTTTCCTTATCCAAAACCCTAGCATCCGCCACCCCTCACAACCCTAGTTTGGCCTTTCCTTAACCAACCCGTCCTTAGCCACACCCACTCCATGGCCCGCTTGTATCCATACTTCGAGCCCGACGAGTGGGACCCCGACCCTTGGTTCGGTGGCGTGAGCCCATACGAAGCGGACCCGGATTAGATCCCGCAAAGGATTCCAATGCCACCGCGACGCCGCCCGTACCCGTTGCCCCACGTCTTTGGACCACCTCCGACACACCGCACCCACGACCGGTACCACGACAACGCATACTACCGAGACACACGACCCAACCCGCATCACGCGAACCTCGATCGCGGTCCCCACTGTGACTTGGCCCGCGACCGCGGCCTTCTTCGCGACTTGTCTAGTGATCGCAGCCCCCGCTGCGAGTCCCTCGTCCATTCTGTGATCGTGCCCTGACGAGGCCGGAAACCGGTGTCGTTTTCCTGTCAAAAGAATCTCAATTCACCTACTAAAGAGTATAGCAAGTAAGTCAAGGTCGATCCCACAGGGAGTCGGTTATCTGTACGCAGTTATGTATGATCAACAAGTAACGGGGGGTTTTGTCTAGAATAATCGTAACGTAAACAAACATGCAATTAATGACAAGAGATGAAATATGATGAGAGAAAGTATTCCACCAGACAAATATCCACACCACAATGCAATCGGTTGATCACTGAAAACTATCTTTCCAAGTTCTTTTACTATCTTATCATTGTTCCCACCCTGATCGTGAATACTATCGATTCTCACAGTTGTCGATAGACTTATTACTATGCCAATGATAAAGCATAACTGATTCTCACAGTTGTCAGCGCACTTTAACACCAACACAGCAATAGCAATACACACAAGGATATAGGACACATGCAAGTAGAAAGACGTACAAGTACTCACTCCCCTACTTAACATGCAATTGACTCTCACACACAAATATACGCTCGGAACCCTTATACGCACAAACGTGTTTGCCACTAGATATGCACTCGGAACCCCTATATGCAATCCTAGCAATATGATAAATGCCGAAAGACCTAGTTAGCAACTCTAGGTAAACCAACATAAATCAATAATCAATTCAATCGAGAGAATCAATCCAACTTAATAAGATATAGAACAAGGAAATAGAAATCTCACAACCAATTCATTGTAGTGCTTCAATCGTCTAGCGAAACAAGAATTTTTAGCTATCCATTACTTGAAAAACCTAGAAATTATATTAAGGAAGAAGAACGTAACTATCTGCGCTCCTTCTCAAAACTAACGAAAAGACCTTATATAGGTTTTTCGAAGTTGACCTAATAACCGAAATAAGGAAATAATATAAAACTAAAACATAAAGTATAAAATATCAAAATAGGAAATAACAGCACACATCAGCCACGCGGTCTTCATTCCACCGCGAAGCGGTAATGCTCCACCGCGATGCGGTGGCTTCTTCTGGCGCGAGGCGCTTCTCCTAAGGATCTTAACCGCGGGGCGGTGACAGTGCCGCGGGGCGATGCGGGCAACTTCTTCATCCTTCATCTGCTCCAACGTACTACCAAGCGAGGTAGTTTTCTCCCTTAGCTCTGAGCAGATCTTCTTCAACATCTCCAACTTCCTTCATTAGGCTACAAAACCTCCAAGTCTGTACAACTCCAACTCTTCTCCTAAGTAACAGACTTAGCCTAATTCTCCACTTAAACTCCATCTAATATGTGTCAAAAGTCACTAGTTAAGGTGCACTAAATTGCACCTATCAAATATCCCCACACTTAGACCTTTACTCGTCCCGAGTAAATTAGCTCCATCATACTCCAATCCAGCAAAATCAAGGTCTCAAGAAGTGTGACAATATAAGACACTAATAACCACAACAACTCAACAACCAACACTCCAAACAACCAAAACGAATGATGCGAGAGAACTCTAATCCTAGCTCCAGTCCAACTCCTTATCGCTCCAAAGTGGCCTACCCGACAATCCTTCTATGTCGCCCTTCTTATGACGCCTCGCCAATAGGTAAGAGAAATCCTAAACTCACTCTTTTTTCTTTTTTCACTCATCTTGCCAAGGCGCCCTTTCGGGTTTTCACCAAGCCACTCATTTCATTTTACTGGATGTCTCACATATACTCACATCACTCCAGTCCACTCTTGCCCTGGTCTATTACCAGTCGGACTACTTGCTTGTTGCCTGAGCCGCCCTTTCGGGTTTTCGACTCATCCCAGGATTTTTGATTGCCTTTTCAACATTTTTTTTTTTGAAATAAATGCAAGTACGAAAATGCATGAATTAAAAACTGTACACTACCTAAGATAGACAGTGAGTCTAAATCCCTCCCCACACTTGAATGACACATTGTCCTCAATGTAAAAAGAAGACAAAGCAAATAGGGAAGAGAGAAACACACTCACTGGGAACGTGGATACTAAGGATAGCCCGGCGGAGGTGGGTGCCTCCCAAAGTACTGCTCTGTGATGTAAACCTCCACGGCGTCCAGCTGCTCCCGGATGTCACGTGTAATCTCAGCTTGACGAGCCTGCAACCGAGCCAAAGTCGCCTCGTTCGCAGCCTCCTGACGTAGCTCAAATGCAGCAAAACGGACGAACATCTCATCCCAGGAGAACTCAGGAGGTGGTGCAGACGTGGAAGCCACGTCGGGGATGGGTGGATCAACATCCATGATCATGGGTGCATCCACCATAGGCTCAGGCTCCAGCTCAGCGCCCTCGGCGTCCTCAGCTTGTGGTGCCATCTCCTCATTAGCTGGTGTCTCCAACACCCCGTCCGCAGGAACGATGTCAACCACATCAGCCTGTTGTTCCATTTCAATAACCACAGGATCAATCGCAACATCATCAGCCGGTGGCTCTAACTCCTCCTCCACAGGAGCAATCTCAACATCGGAAGGAATGTACCAACCCGTGAAATCCTCCGGATACGCTAAGGGACGAGGAAGACGCACAAGATGGCCACCATGAGAACACCACATATACTCCCCCTGAGATCCGCTCAACATACCGCGACGCCGCATATACTGGATGTTATAATGAATGGGCATAAGCGGGTCCGGAATGGTATCCAAAGAAATCCTGGCTGCCGCAATCAAAGTAATCAAACCTCCCTGCACAATATCTCGCCCAGCGTCCTCACGAACCAGCAGCAACTCATGTAACCAAATAGCGAACCATCCGGGTGTCACCTCGTCTAGTGGGTTGATCATCGCGGAGAAAAGACCCAGACGCTTCATGGATGCTCTACCCTCCTCCATACCATAGAATGTCTGAATCAGCACTGTGTAAATCAAGCAGAGGCAGGGATGCAGGATTTTATCACTAGTCTCCTGGCCCTTCTGAAATTCAGCCATCCCCGTGGCGCTCATCCAAAACTCCTTCATGGCCTCTTTGGCGGGACCATGCCTCCATCCAACTGTGCCCGGCCTAGATATACCCAGCAATTCTCGTAGCGCAGTAACAGGAAAACCATAACTTCGACCCTCGTACTTGAAGGAAATACCCACAAGAATACTCTCCTCTCGGCCGTTCACAACACGACGTCTATGGCTCTTGGTCACGGTGGCAAGAAACTGGTAACAAAGGTCGGGGTAGGTGGGGGCAGATTTGTCTAGGAAACCCCCCAAGCCTAGTTTCTCCAGACAGTGTTGGGTCAATTCTAGCAGACCCAATTCAGCCAAGGTATCCTTATCAAACAAGCGGGTTGGCAGCACATTCCTAGTCGACACCGCATCATATAAATTCGACTCCTCCTCAGACATGCCAACCTTTCTAGCTCTCTCCATGGTGCGAGAAAGAAAGAACTAGAAGAGAAAGGCTCGGAGAAGGGCACTTACAACCGGCCAAAGGCAGACCGCAAAGGCACCGCTGGGCGGTGATGATATCTGAGCACAGGTGCAGGGTCGCGGCGGAATGAACGCGGGGCGGCGACTGTTTGCCTTCTTCTCCAGATTCAAAAAATTTGACTCACGCGAGGCGGCGAGATGGCGACACGAGGCGGTCACTGTGCTATTCCCCTCCAAACGCCTCCAAAACACCGGCAAAAGCACCCAATTTGCACCGAGCACACCAATACTCCAAGGAGCACCCTTCTTCAACTACGAACCACTACAGGGGACCGAAAATCAGCACAAAGGGGGAGGTATGGGTAGAGGAAGATAGTGTTGGGTTTAGAGCATCCGAGATCAGAGCTAGGGCAGGGGTGAAAATGGCGGATTGGGTGAAAGCGAGGCGATGGAGAATTTTGGGGGTTAGGGCACGGCAAAGAGAGAGAAACGGGGAAGAAGAAGGGATAAAAGGGGGATTAGGGGAGAAGTAATGAGGGGTTAAATGGGGAAAGTGGGACCGAGCCGCGGTTTTAAACTGACACCGTCAAATCCTTCGTATCCAACTCAAGGCATAAAAATATTACTCACCCGTTTAAGGTTTTTTCGGGGCCCTTTATGCCTTGCATTTTTTTTTAGAGTTGAGAAATTATACCAGAGGTCCACCACGGGGCGGTGGAATCCACCGCGAAGTGGTAAATTGGCGACGCGGGGCGGTGGGAAACGCTGGGTACCAAGTCTCATCTCGGATTTACTTTCGTACCTAAATTATGAGTAACAGGCGAACGAAACAAAGCAAAATAAACTACGAAATTAATCTAAGAAAAAAAAAGGAAAAGAACTAACCCGGGTTGCCTCCCGGACAGCGCCTTGGTTTACGTCATTGGCTCGACGTGGGTTGTGGCTCATCCTGCTTCAGCGTCAGGGTTCTGGATTAGTGCCTCATCCTGGATTGGATCGAACCCCTCGTAGTAAGGCTTGCATCTGTGGCCGTTCACCTTGAAAGTGGTGCCGGTCTTGGGGTTGATTAGCTCTACGGCCCCATGGGGGTACACCTCAGCGATTTCATACGGGCCTAACCACTTTGATTTCAGCTTTCCAGCAAAGAGCTTAAGCCGAGATTGGAATAGAAGAACTTTATCTCCTGGCTTGAAGTCTTTCCGCAGAATGTGTTTGTCGTGCCACTGTTTGGTCTTCGCCTTATAGATGACTGAGTTTTCATAAGCGTCAAGGCGTAATTCCTCAAGTTCTTGCATTTGTAGCTTACGGAATTCACCTGCTTCATCCAGTTGCAGGTTGCACTTCTTTATTGCCCACCACGCCTTGTGTTCAAGTTCGACGGGTAGGTGACAAGCTTTTCCATATACCAGCCGGAACGGGGACATCCCTATCGGCGTCTTGAAGGCTGTACGGTATGCCCACAGCGCATCATTGAGCTTGGCGCTCCAGTCTCTCCGGTGAGCTGCTACTGTCTTCTCCAGTATGGTCTTGATCACTCTGTTGGAGTTCTCAGCTTGCCCATTAGTCTGAGGGTGGTAGGCCGTGGAGATTCTCTAAGTGACATGATATTTCTTCAATAGGGCAGTCACCGTCTTGTTGCAGAAATGGGTTCCCCTGTCGCTGATTAAAGCTTTGGGTACTCCAAATCTTGAGAAAATGTTCTCCTTGATGAAACTTGCCACAACTTTGGAATCATCAGTCCTGGTGGCCTTTGCTTCCACCCACTTGGAAACGTAGTCCACTGCCAGTAATATATATAGATTCCCATGAGAGTTAGGAAAGGGTCCCATAAAATCCATGCCCCAGACGTCAAAGACTTCGCAGAAAATCAGTGATGACTGTGGCATTTCATTCCTTCTGGTGATGTTGCCGACCCGTTGGCATCGGTCGTAGGCTTTACAGAAGACATGAGCATCCCTAAAGAGGCGTGGCCAATAAAATTCTGCTTCCAATACTTTCCTAGCAGTCCTATTTGCTCCAAAATGACCTCCACATGCCTCAGAATGGCAGAAGTTAAGGACAGATTGTACCTCGTTGTCTGGGAGACATCGGCGCACAACCTGATCGATGCAATGCTTCCACAGATAGGGATCGTCCCATACATAGTGGCGAGCTTCTCTCCGTATCTTTACTTTTTGGGCTCTAGTGTAGTCCGGGGGAAATTCTTCTCGAACCAGATAATTGACTATGTCTGCATACCATGGTCTGTAAGATTGGATTCCGAAGAGATCCATAGCTATCTGAAGAGGGACGTCAGCAAGATTGCCAGGGCAAAGTGTGATCCCAGAAATAAGACCGCGGGGCGGTGATGTGCTTTGGGGTCGCGGTGAGCTTTCCTTGCTCTCAAGTAATCTAATTGTCGCGTCGCGGTGGTCATCACCGCGAGGCGGTAGTTTCTACAACTGCATACTGTATACAGCTCGCCGGGTCGCGGTGGTGGGAACCGCGGGGCGGTGCGTGTTCTCTGAACTGCCTTCGAGTATGAACAGTGTATCATCTGGGAAGGTGCCATGTATGGGGCTCTGTTCTCCAGGTTTATCTTCCTCATGGACGAGTCTGCTTAGGTGATCCGCTACGAGATTCTCTGCTCCCTTCTTGTCACGGATTTCCACATCAAATTCAGTAAGGAGGAGAACCCATCGGATTAATCTTGGCTTTGCTTCTTTCTTCGTCATTAGGTAACGAAGAGCAGCGTGATCTGTGTAGATAATCACCTTGACTCCCAGGAGGTATTGCCTAAACTTTTCCAAGGCAAAAACGACAGCCAACATCTCTTTCTCAGTGGTGGAGTAGTTCCTCTGGGCTCCATTCAGAGTCATGGATGCGTAATGAATCACATGGGATGCCCGTCCCACTTTTTGTCCTAGAACTGCTCTGACTGCATAGTCGTTGGCGTCACACATGATCTCAAATGGGCGAGACCAGTCAAGTGCCTGAATAATGGGTGCGCTTGTCAGGCATTCTCTCAGGCAGTCAAACGCTTTCTTGCACTCATCTGTGAATACGTAGGTCACTTCCTTCTTCAAAAGCTCGCAGAGGAGTGAAGATATCTTCGAGAAGTCCTTAATAAATCTGCGGTAGAAACCTGCATGACCTAAAAAGGAACGCACTTCACGCACATTAGTAGGATAAGGCAAAGACTGAATTACATAAATCTTTGCCTTATCGACCTCAATACCCCTAGCAGAAACAATATGACCCAAGACTATTCCTTGTTCCACCATAAAATGACATTTTTCAAAGTTTAAAACCAAATTGGTATCAACACATCTTTTAAGCACAAGTGCCAAATGGTCTAAACATGAATCAAAGCTAGTGCCATGCACCGTGAAATCATCCATAAATACCTCAATGAATTTCTCAACATAGTCAGAGAAGATACTAACCATACATCGTTGAAATGTATCGGGTGTGTTACACAATCCGAATGGCATTCTGCGGTATGCAAAAGTGCCAAAGGGACATGTAAAAGTGGTTTTCTCTTGGTCCTCTGGTGCAATGGCCACCTGGAAATATCCTGAATATCCATCCAGGAAGCAATAGTAGGGTCGCCCAGCAAGGCGTTCTAGCATTTGATCAATGAAGGGCAGGGGAAAATGATCCTTCCGAGTTACCACATTCAGCTTACGGTAATCAATGCATACCCTCCATCCTGTGGTAGTCCTGGTGGGGATTAGTTCTCCATCTTGATTCTCCACTATAGTAATCCCTCCTTTCTTAGGGACAACCTGGGTTGGACTTACCCATTGGCTATCCGAAATAGGGAAGATCATATCAGCTTTGAGGAGTTTGAGCACTTCTTTCTTCACCACTTCCATCATTGTAGGATTTAGCCGTCTCTGTGGCTGCCTAGACGGTTTAGCTCCGTCCTCAAGTAAAATCCGGTGCATACAAGTCGAGGGACTTATCCCTTTTATGTCTGCAATGGTCCATCCAATAGCGGTTTTGTGCTCCCTGAGCACGTCCAAAAGCTTCATCTCTTGATCTACAGAGAGCTTGCTGGACACAATGACTGGCAAAGTGTCTTTGGCTCCAAGAAAGGCGTACTTGAGATGGTCCGGCAGCGGCTTCAATTCGATCTATGGGGCCTGTTCAACAGAAGAAACGAGCCTTTCACTCGGGTTTAGTAAGATGGGGCCAATGCCCAAAGGATCTGTAGAGTACTTACCATGAGTGTCTAGATGAGCGATGGCTTCCTGCATGTTAGAGGGTAAAGAATATTCCTCATAGGAGGAATCCAAGTTATTTTCAATAATAGACATCAACTCGTCAAAACCAGAAATATCAAAGACCTCCTGCACAATGGAATTGAGCACATCAATGGAACACAGAGAATGGTCTTCTTTGGGGTATTTTATTGCTTCATAGATATTATATTCTACCCTCTCCACATCGAATTCCATGGAAAGTGTCCCACTTTGCAAATCAAGTTTAGTCTTAGCAGTTTTCAAAAATGGCCTACCTAACAGTATATGAGTTGCCTTTGCATCTGTTTCCATATCTAAGACATAAAAATCTGCAGGGAATATCAACTTATCGACCATAACAAGGACATCCTCTATGACTCCCCTAGGATAGACACTAGACCGGTCAGCCAATTGAATCACAATACCTGTTTCCTGCAGAGGTCTAAGTCTGAGGGATTCATTGAGAGAATAGGGTAGCACATTGATGGAGGCGCCTAGATCAAGCATAGCTTTCTCAAACCTGGTGTTCCCGATGGTGCAAGGAATGCTCCACATGCCTGGATCTCCGCATTTCTTTGGCAAGCGCTGGAATACAGCAGAGACGCGTTCGCTGACCTTGACTGTCTCCTTTCCTTTCAGCTTCTGATTCCTCTTTACTGTGCATAGCTCCTTCAGGAATTTAGCGTACTTTGGTACACTCTTGACAAGATTGAGGAGTGGGATATTCACCTCACACTTACTGAAAGTATCAAAGAGATCCTTGTCATCAATAACTCTCCTTTTCTTGAGTGCTTCTGGAAAGGGTGCAGGTGGTTTCTCAGATCCAAGAGGAGGAAAGTTGGGCCGTACATAGGTATCCACCTCCTCGTCAAGAAGGTCTATGAGTTCTGGGCTTTCACCGCGGGGCGGTGAGTTCAACGCGGGGCGGTGAGGGTCGCCGCGAGGCGGTGATAATGGTGTAGGAACACTGGGAGCTACCACCTCGTTGCGGTGAGAACTGCCGTGGGGCGGTGATACTGACTCTTCAGCAATCTCAATCTCAGCTCTGTCGTCCTGATCAGCAATAGGGGCGACATGTAGTTCCTTGCCACTTCGTAGGGTTACTGCGTTTGCAGCATCTTGCCTTCTCTCTTTTCATAGCTCAATGACCACATCCTTGAAGTCGGTCATGAACTCTGCTATCCGCTGGAAAGTAGTCTCAGTTTTCTCCACATGTGTTGCAAAGTGTTGGGTTAGGGTATGGAGAATCGCTGCGGTCGAAGAGGGGCTGTGAGCAGTTGGTGGATCATCAATGCAAAGCTGTCGTGTTTCAATGGGCGCGTAGCTCTCAGCAGCACAGACTTCAGCAGTGGTGGTATCTGTGGTTTGCCTTCCCATCCCCACAATTACTTCCCTCAAAGAAGCAATCTCTTGTGATATATACGAGTCATGGGAGCTGATGGCACCAACTAGCATGGTTCTCGGGGGTTCAGAATATTCCCTTATACCTTCAGCCATCTCTTTAAGCATGGCCATGGCGACATCCGGAGTCAGATTGAGGATGCTACCACCACAAGAGGCATCAATCATTCTTCGTTCAATGTCATTCAGCCCGTTGTAAACATAAAGCACCAGAGACTTCGTATCAAAACCATGGAATGGGCAACTCGTGCAGAGTCGATCAAATCGCTGACAATAGTCATAGAGTACCTCATCTTCGCCTTGTTCGATGCATGTGATCTCCCTTTTCAAAGCGTTTTCCATCTGAGCGGGAAAATAACGGGCAAGGAAAACCTTGTGCATCTTAGTCCAGGAGTCTACACTCCCTCCAGGTAGATGATAGTACCAATCTTCAGCCTCATCCTTTAGAGTGAACCCAAAGGCTCTCATTTTGATCTGGTCCTCAGTGACATCGGTGGGCTTAATGCTCATCAGAATGGTGTGGAACTTGTTCAGATGGAGAATGGGATCCTCTCCACTTCTTCCATAATATTTTGGTAGAATTGCTCCTGGTTTAAGCTCAAACTTGACCCCGTCAGCCAGGGGTGGAATAGTCACAGCCAAGGGCTGCTGTACCAGATTTTGTTCAGTCCATTGGCGGAGTGTTTGCGCCATTCGTACCTGTCTCTGTAAGAACTTCAACAAGTAGCGAATCAGTAGTAAAAGTGTGGATCGCAAGATAGATCCACACGGCAGTCAATCACAAATAATCACAAACAGAAAATTTGACTCCCCGGCAACGGCGCCAAATTTGACGAGGTCGAAAACCGGTGTCGTTTTCCTGTCAAAATAATCTCAATTCACCTACTAAAGAGTATAGCAAGTAAGTCAAGGTCGATCCCACAGGGAGTCGGTTATCTGTACACAGTTATGTATGATCAACAAGTAACGGGGGGTTTTGTCTAGAATAATCGTAACATAAACAAACATGCAATTAATGACAAGAGATGAAATATGATGAGAGAAAGTATTCCACCAGACAAATATCCACACCACAATGCAATCGGTTGATCACTGAAAACTATCTTTCCAAGTTCTTTTACTATCTTATCATTGTTCCCACCCTGATCGTGAATACTATCGATTCTCACAGTTGTCGATAGACTTATTACTATGCCAATGATAAAGCACAACTGATTCTCACAGTTGTCAGCGTACTTTAACACCAACACAGCAATAGCAATACACACAAGGATATAGGACACATGCAAGTAGAAAGACGTACAAGTACTCACTCCCCTACTTAACATGCAATTGACTCTCACACACAAATATACGCTCGGAACCCTTATATGCACAAACGTGTTTGCCACTAGATATGCACTCGGAACCCCTATATGCAATCCTAGCAATATGATAAATGCTAAAAGACCTAGTTAGCAACTCTAGGTAAACCAACATAAATCAATAATCAATTCAATCGAGAGAATCAATCCAACTTAATAAGATATAGAACAAGGAAATAGAAATCTCACAACCAATTCATTGTAGTGCTTCAATCGTCTAGCGAAACAAGAATGTTTAGCTATCCATTACTTGAAAAACCTAGAAATTATATTAAGGAAGAAGAACGTAACTATCTGCGCTCCTTCTCAAAACTAACGAAAAGACCTTATATAGGTTTCTCGAAGCTGACCTAATAACCGAAATAAGGAAATAATATAAAACTAAAACATAAAGTATAAAATATCAAAATAGGAAATAACAGCACACGTCAGCCACGCGGTCTTCATTCCACCGCGAAGCGGTAATGCTCCACCGCGATGCGGTGGCTTCTTCTGGCGCGAGGCGCTTCTCCTAAGGATCTTCACCGCGGGGCGGTGACAATGCCGCGGGGCGATGCGGGCAACTTCTTCATCCTTCATCTGCTCCAACGTACTACCAAGCGAGGTAGTTTTCTCCCTTAGCTCTGAGCAGATCTTCTTCAACATCTCCAACTTCCTTCATTAGGCTACAAAACCTCCAAGTCTGTACAACTCCAACTCTTCTCCTAAGTAACAGACTTAGCCTAATTCTCCACTTAAACTCCATCTAATATGTGTCAAAAGTCACTAGTTAAGGTGCACTAAATTGCACCTATCATGGCCGTTCCTGGTGTCGAGTCTCTCATTCCTTCCGCAGCTTCATCGACCCGACATGCCGTAGAAGAGGCCCATGCCAGGGCGATAGAGGAAATACTTTCAACGATCGAAGAATTGCGGAGGGAAGTTGCCTCCTACAGAGCCGCCACTGTTGTCGCAACCGCGACCGCGGGCAACACTGCGACCGCGGGCAACACCGCGACCACGGCCAATGTTGATGACAAGCGATTGTTGTATACCACCAAATCAAAATAAACCTAGACAAACCTAAACAAGTAGTTAGGGTAAGTAAGGATCGAATCCACAGGGAGGAAGGGATTAATCTATATGTTGTTCGCATGCAATAGTAACAAGAGGGGGGAGTTTTTGGTTGGTTTTGTAATCAAGAAAGTAAACAAAGCAAATAAGAAAAGAGTGTAATCAAATGTGGGAAAAACACTTAGCCAAACAAGATCCACTTTTCCTATGGTAGATTGGTCCTAGGTTCTCTCTATTCCTTTCCTTTGTTTATTCATGTCCCTATTCTTGTATAGTTACTAGTCCTACCAGTCCTAGCAACTCTTATTATTGAACGCACAAGAAACAATCAAGATTTAGAACAATAATAGCATTGGGCATAGGATCAAACCAGGATACATGTCAAATAATCACAAACCGCAATAATTTAACATGCAATCAATCTTCTTTCATAATAATCTAGTCCTACCAGTCCTAGATAATTATGGATGCTACTCTAGATAAAGAATCACCGACCGGTCAATTCTAAACCCTAGCAATAGATAATTACTAAACCTAACTAGGTGATCAGTCTAGTCAAATCAATAACAATCCATATGAATAAGTGCAAGAAGAAAGATATAAACCCAAAGGAAATAGGAAATAGAGAATTAACCTCGCAATCAAACCATAGAAAAAGCTTCACATGCCGGGCTAAGCAATGGGTGCTTAGCTACTCATAGTACTGAAAGACATAATTATTGAAAGGGAAAAACTCTCAATACTGAACATACGATAATCCGGGGTTCATCTATATGGGATCCTGAATGGAGGTTGTGGGAGTTAGGTTAACTAAGTTAACCTAAAGCCCAAGATCACAAACCTCATCCCTAAAAAGGAAAAATACTAATATTCGGAATTAAATAAAACAACGAAAAAGGAAAAATAGAAAAAGAAAACAGAAGTTCGGAGCGCGTCGAGCTGACTCCCGCTGATGGCCGCGGTCGCGGTTTGCTCTCGAAGTGCATAATTAATTTCCGATAATTTGGCCGCGGTCGCGGCCTCTTCGCTATCGCCCATCTCCTTCGGAAATCTTGCCGCGGCCTTCTGCTCCCCGCGGCTTGGTCGCGGTTTCTTCACTTCACCGCCTTCTCACGTGGTTTCTTCATGGATCTTGCTTGTCTCCTCAGGTGGTCAATTTCTCTTCCTCTGGATGTCTCCAATAAGTTCCTCCGGACCACCAAAACCACACTTCTCTGCTCCAACTCCATAATCTCTAATTGTGCATAAAATCCCACCAAATGGCGCCTCAAACCTGGTAATAATCCCTAGAAATGTGCTACAAAATAGCACTGATCAAATCCCCCATGCTTAAACCTTGCTCGTCCTCGAGTAAGCTAAAGTAAACATACTCCTCCAATCAAATCCCCAAGGCTTCAGGAAGCATAGAAAACTCAACCTCCAAGAATTACACCAAACAATAAACTCCAGGCAACCATACAAAATAAGCTCAGCACAATAACTACAACATCAAATCAACACCCCACACAGTCACGCTAAAATGAAAGCAGAGTACTTCCCCCAAGCTTATCCCAAACACCATAGAGTGAAAAAAATTCCAATCCTATCTCCCATCTATCTTCTTATTCCTCCAGAGTGACCTACCCGAAACCTCCTTATGACTCCTCTTCTTATGACGCCTCGCCAAGTAAAATAGGGATTCCTAGAAATCGCTCTTCTTCTTTTCGCTCATTTTGCCAAGGCGCCCTTTCGGGTTTTCACCAAGCCACTCATTTCATTTTTCATAGATGGGCTCACAGTATGCTCGCATCACTCTTGACCTCTTATTACCCCAGCCTAATGTTGGTCCAAGCCACCTACTTATTACCTAGGCCGCCCTTTCGGGTTTTCAACCTATCCCAGGATTTTAATTTTAGCCTTTTTTCAAATTTTGTGGCTCTTTTCTCTTTCTTTTTCTCCTCAGCGACATAGAAATATAAAACCCTCCCCCATGCTTAAACATTGCATTGTCCTCAATGTAATGAAAGACAAAAGAATAGAAGCATAGGGAAAAGAAGGAATAAGCTCACAAATGTCGTCGAGTTGGCTTGGACACTTCCGTTGTTGTTGGCGGTCCGCATAATATGCACCGGTCGCTGGTGTTGGGTGGGTGTCATCATCAACTCCAGCATCTTCTCCTACCGTGCAACCAAAATATACCACTTGGTGAGTAGTGGTAAAACAATGATGTCGGGGTTACACGGCCTTCAAATACCACAAAAATGGGCCCAGATATGATCGTGGTGTGGGCCATGAGTGGTCTTCCTTCACGGCTGTCGACTGTGGGGCCGCCATCGTTGCCAATAAATTGTGTAGCGAAAATTTACTCTGTTGGCAACATGCGCACCCCTCTCCATGGTAATACTGGACAACTCGTACTTGTACAACTCTTTTTTCTTTTTTCTTTTTTCTTTTTTTTTTGCCCCCCGTTTAAGGTTTTTTCGGGGGGTTGACTATTGCAGGGACAGGAGAGACTTACAATGGTGGTAATTACCTTCTTCAATAAGCATGGGTCTCTTCCCTCGGGTTGCCTCTCGGACAGCGCCTTAGTTATTGTCATGGCATGACATACCGCTTCCTCGTCCTCAACTTGGTTCGCTCACCTCCAATGAGTGCTCGGGGTCCCCATCAGGAGGGTGTCTCTTTTGGTCGTTTATGCTAAACCCGACCGTCTCCCCATCAAACTCCATTGTGAGCGAACCGCTACTCACATCAATCTTTGTACTGGCCGTGTTCATAAACGGCCTTCCCAGCATCACAGGTGAATCCTTGTCCTGCCCAGTGTCCATGACGAAGAAGTCTGCAGGGAACACTAAGTGGTCCACCTGTACCAGCACATCCTGCAGAATTCCCTTTGGATTGACAATTGAATTGTCCGCCAGCTGGATGACAATCCCTGTCTTCTCAAGTGGCCCCACGTCTAAGGACTCGTAGTGAGCGAGTGGCAGCACATTGATGGAGGCACCCAAGTCAAGTAATGCCCTGTCGAACAGGGTACCTCCAATCTTGCAGGGAATTGTGAACATCCCTGGATCATCTGCCTTCTTGGGTATCCGTTTTTGCAGTATAGCGGACACGTTCTCACTCACCACCACCTTCTTCTTCTCCTTCAATGAGTGCTTCCTCTTTTGTGTGCAGATCTCCTTTAAAAATTTAGCATAATGACTAGTCAAAAGTTTAAGCAAAGGGACATTTACCTCGCAGTTGCTCACCCAGTCGAACATATCCTTATCCCTGGCAGGCTTCCTGGTGTCCGCTAGAGCCTCTGGAAATGGCGCGGGAGGCTTCTCGGAGAAGAGGGGAGGAAAATCAGGTCGTACGTAGTCGTCCACATACACAGGGGCCTAGCCGCGGCCGCGGTTTGGGGACCGCGGTCGCGGTCGCTTCAAAACTTCAGAAATCTTCTCAACGAACAGGCCGCGGTCGCGGTTTGCTCTCGACCTCAGGGGAGAATAAATCAGCATTTTCATCAGTGAACAGGCCGCGGTCCCGGCCTTCGTGCCGCGGTCGCGGCACCTTCTCTCCCTCGCCGAACTCGCCTTCGACCTCATTTTCTTGGTGGCTTTCCTTCTTGGTCACCTGGTCCTCCTTCTCATCAGCCTTCCTGGCCTCTATCTCAGCACCACTTCTTAGCATCATGGCGCACACATTCTCCTTCGGGTTGACTACCGTTTGAGAGGGTAGTTTCCCCGACGCATGAGCCTCTAGCTTGCTCACCGCCATAGACAGTTGACCCATCTGCTTCTCCAGGTTTTGAATACTGGATTTATTTTCCTGCTGATTATGGGCCACCGTATTTGCTAGCGCTTGGATATGTGCTCCCATCTCTTTATTTGTTTGGACCATAGCATTTGACATTAATAGTATGCCTTGGTTGAGAGCTTTTATCTGGTCGTCGACGGATGTAGAGACACTGGAACTCTGGCCCTGGGGTCTTTGTTCATAAGGAGCTCTAAATTGTTGCTGACCCCCAGGCTGCTGGTACTGCTGCGGGCACTGGAGAAACTGTGGGGGCCTCTGCTGATAGTCCTGGGTCTCCTACCCTTGATGAGTGTTCTGCTGGTTCCCGTACCTCAAATTTGGGTGATCTCTCCACCCGGGATTGTAGGTGCTGGAGTACGGGTCATATTTTGGCCTTTGAGGGCCATATCCGCCAATAGCGTTCACCTCAGTAGTTGGTTCTTGCAGGGTGGGACATGCATCAGTTGGATGTGTATTCTCATAGCATATCCCACATGATTTGACTTGCTGTAAGCCACCTCTCATCATGCATCTTTTCATCATCTCCTTCATCTCAGCCATTTTAGCAAGAAGAGTAGAATTGGGCTGAGACTCTGCAGCTTTCACGGATTGGGCGCCCGCCCTTTTATTGAACTGTCTTGAGCCCTCAGATAGCTCAAAGAAGGTCTCAAAAGCTGCAGCAGGAGTCTTGTTGAGGATGTTCCCTCCACAAGAAGCGTTCACCATCCTTCTCTCTTCAATTAGAAGACCACCGTACAAATAAAGTACGAGGTCCTGCTCAGAATAGCCGTGGAAGGGGCAGCTAGATATCATCTTCTTGAACCGCTCATAATACTCGTAGAGCGATTCACCAGACTTCAGCTCGATGTTGCTGATAGCTCGCTTCAGGCTGTTCAGTTTTGTAGCCGAAAAGTACTTCTCTAGGAAGGCTTTCTTCATCTTGACCCATGTGTCAATGCTCCCTGGAGTGAGATAGTAGAACCAGTCATTGGCCGCATCCTTCAGTGAAAAAGGAAAGGCCCTCAGCTTAATCTGGTCCTCAGTCACATTCTTCGGCTTCATACTGCTATACACCGAATGAAACTCAGCAAGATGCTTATTAGGGTCTTCACCACTCATCCCATGGAAGTGGGGGAGTAAGTGGATTAACCCAGACTTCAACTCAAAATTTACGCCCTCAGCCAACTCAGGAAACCGCACAGCCAGCGGTTGCTGCTGCAGGTTGGGCGCAGTCAACTGCCTCAACGTCTGTTGTTCTTCAGCCATCTCGAACGCATGATTATCAAAAACCAAAGCACGATTTACTCTGCGACTCTGGGAAAGAGTCCTCTCAATATCTGAATCAACACCAAGTAGAGGGGAGTTAGTAGCACGGGTGTGGACCATAAGATAGATCCACACCAAAGGAACACACACACACAAACACACAGAAAAATCAACACTTGCACTCCCCGGCAACGGCGCCAATTTTGACAAGCGATTGTCGTATACCACTAAATCAAAATAAACCTAGACAAACCTAAACAAGTAGTTAGGGTAAGTAAGGATCGAATCCATAAGGAGGAAGGGATTAATCTATGTGTTGTTCGCATGCAATAGTAACAAGAGGGGGGAGTTTTTGGTTGGTTTTGTAATCAAGAAAGTAAACAAAGCAAATAAGCAAAGAGTGTAATCAAATGTGGGAAAAACACTTAGCCCAACAAGATCCACTTTTCCTATGGTAGATTGGTCCTAGGTTCTCTCTATTCCTTTCCTTTGTTTATTCTTGTCCCTATTCTTGTATAGTTACTAGTCCTACTAGTCCTAGCAACTCTTATTATTGAACGCACAAGAAACAATCAAGATTTAGAACAATAATAGCATTGGGCATAGGATCAAACTAGGATACATGTCAAATAATCACAACCCGCAATAATTTAACATGCAATCAATCTTCTTTCATAATAATCTAGTCCTACCAGTCCTAGATAATTATGGATGCTACTCTAGATAAAGAATCACCGACCGGTCAATTCCAAACCCTAGCAATAGATAATTACTAAACCTAACTAGGTGATCAGTCTAGTCAAATCAATAACAATCCATATGAATAAGTGCAAGAAGAAAGATATAAACCCAAAGGAAATAGGAAATAGAGAATTAACCTCGCAATCAAACCATAGAAAAAGCTTCACATGCCGGGCTAAGCAATGGGTGCTTAGCTACTCATAGTACTGAAAGACATAATTGTTGAAAGGGAAAAACTCTCAATACTGAACATACGATAATCCGGGGTTCATCTATATGGGATCCTGAATGGAGGTTGTGGGAGTTAGGTTAACTAAGTTAACCTAAAGCCCAAGATCACAAACCTCATCCCTAAAAAGGAAAAATACTAATATTCGGAATTAAATAAAACAACGAAAAAGGAAAAATAGAAAAAGAAAACAGAAGTTCGGAGCGCGTCGGGCTGACTCCCGCTGATGGCCGCGGTCGCGGTTTGCTCTCGAAGTGCATAATTAATTTCCGATAATTTGGCCGCGGTCGCGGCCTCTTCGCTATCGCCCATCTCCTTCGGAAATCTTGCCGCGGCCTTCTGCTCCCCGCGGCTTGGTCGCGGTTTCTTCACTTCACCGCCTTCTCACGTGGTTTCTTCATGGATCTTGCTTGTCTCCTCAGGTGGTCAATTTCTCTTCCTCTGGATGTCTCCAATAAGCTCCTCCAGACCACCAAAACCACACTTCTTTGCTCCAACTCCATAATCTCCAATTGTGCATAAAATCCCACCAAATGGCGCCTCAAACCTGGTAATAATCCCTAGAAATGTGCTACAAAATAGCACTGATCAGCCGCGACCATGGCCGTTACAGCAGCAACCGCGCCCGCGGCCAGAGAAACCACGCCCGCGGCCAATGAAACCGTGCCCGCGGCCCACACCGTTGTTGTTGAGGCCGCCGCCACCGAGCCCCTTCTGCCGCCCACAGCCGTTTCCAGTGCTCCCCTGCCCGCATGCAAGTCTGACATATCCTCTACGCCTACTCCAGACCCGGGCTTCCGCGCGATATTCTCTAAGGCACCCGACGCTATGACCACACCTGGACCCGAGCCATACCTTTTCATCTTTCCGGTTCCAAGAGTCGGTCTCGAGCCCGATGCCACTTTACCACTGACCGCTGAGCGTCTACTCTCCCTGGCTCCACCTAGTTCAAAGCGGGTATGCTTCGATTCTAAGGGAGGGAGAATGATGTGTCACGGGCTCGACTCAAGCCGGGCAACGACGAGCCCAAGACGACCAAGACCGTGGCGTCCTCCTTGGTTCAAGACTTAGTCTAGTTTAGCCTATTTTATGTTATTTCCCGTTTTAGCATGTTTCCCTTTTTAGTATTTCCATTTCCGTACTTTCTATTTCGGGTGTGTGCCTTTCTCTTGCTAGAGAAGGCTAGCCCATTAGTGTGTTTTCGGCCCAAGCTCATTAGGGTTCTTGGTCGAGCCTTATGGCTTTAAATAGCCTTCGTTGTATTCATTATTCGCTACGTTGAAATTAAAGCTTAAGCCTTGCAGTTGAGATCATCTCCTCCCTTAAGCCTCGGCGTCACAAAACTGGTTAGACCCGATTGAACCACGTCACGGTTCACAAACACAACCTATCCCTCCATCGCTAGCTTTCGCCTGCGAGATCCTCTCGCCCCAATTCGGCCCCGCCGAGAGCAAGAGAGTCGATAACCGATCCCACGCTTGGTTGCTACATATCCCGGTTACTAAGGAGAAGGATAGAGGCCGCTTCCTGCCTAGATCTGATGTCAAACGTGGTCTGAACCCGTCGGAACACATCACATATCAATCCCAAATACACACAAAGAAGAAACGGAGACCTTAGTTTTAGCGGACACTTGCATTTGTTGTTTCAAAAGAAAAAGAAAAGCTAAGTATATACCTGGATTACAAATGTGATCACGTCTTCACCCTGGAAGCTAGAAGTGAGAAGCCTTTCCATAATACACAATAGCTAGCTCAAGGTTCTGGGTTTGCTTGTATAAATCTCTAGCTTCAAGAATATATTAGAAACACACCATTAAGTTTTTCCATGGTAATGTAAAGCTTCATATTACACCCAAGGTCTTACTCAAAGTTTGTGACAACGAATTAGGAATTTTCGACATGGCCCACCTACCGAATATGGGAATTGGCTTAGCAAGAAAATGATCAAAATTTTATCTTTCTCATTGGCTATTCTAAAATTAAACAATAATTGCACAAGCATAATAGATCGTACGCTCTAAAATGGTTCTACCTCAACCACTAATAATTTGCAGATACCAACTCAGAACCTTCAATGCTCAATAGTCACTCAATATTAAAAGGCATCAAAATGGAGTTATATCGTAATTACTAGTGATATTGATACCAAGCAAATAACCATGATAATGCAGCGTTATGAATTATGAACTTGAGCAACATTTCACTCATTTTGCAAATAAAAAACCATAACTTCCACTGCTCTGTCACAAAAATAAGTAATCACAAGAATCAGATAGTAGCACACAATAGAAAAGAGGTGACAAGCAAGATAAAAAGGGGCGGTTATACACAATCTTCACCAGAACTACTTGATAAATTAGGACGAAAATAAACAAATGATTGCAAAAGACAAATGTAACACGAACTGTAGAAGTCGTACAGTAGTTTCGAGTGATTAAGAAACGTAAACCTAAATTTCCTGCAAACATGGAATTCGATTATCTCAAACACAATTAAAAGTAATAGGAGCCTACCTCAAGAAGATTTGTGAAATCAAAACTGGAGAGGGATAAATCTCTGACAAGGTTTTATTGTTCTTTGGGATAACTTGAAAATAAACCCATTTACATATTAAGTAGTCTTCATATAAGCAATTCATGTCAAGAAAGTGGAAGTAACAAACCAAGCTTTGCAATTCATGAAAGAAATTAATTACAGAGAAGATTAAACTTCAATAAGCCATAAAATTGGTTCAAAGTAAAGAAAGACAGAGATGGAGGAGAAGAAGCATGCACGTGGAGATTGGGATGGGAGGGGTGGAAGAGAGTGAAAAGTTCAAAATGAGAGCAAGAAGAGAACCTTGTCGTTCTCATCGACAAAGATCCACCGGCGAGAACGACAAGCTACCATAATAGTCGTGGAGGATCCCATTGTCACCGGTAGGTTGTAATTAATCGGCGAATTAGGATGCTGATATCCGTAGATTCCTCCTCTACCGACATCCACCATCTCTACGCCTCTTCCGGCAAGTAATTATGCAACAATATGAATCCTTCTTCAAGGTTATCGGGTGCATCCTTGAATCGATTTGGATTGAACTTTTTTAATTTGGGGTAGACCTGAAATATTCAAAAAACAAAATGAACTCCCTTACCAATGAAATTGAAGGGAAATTTTGAAGAAGAAGATAAACAGAAGCGTAACAGATGAATCAATCCAAGAAGAAACTGAGTTTTCCACCAGGAGCAGATGAAGAAAATCGCAAACTGAAGAACACAAATGAAGAGACAGAATTATAGGGTTTAGAATATTGTATTGGGCAAAGGCGTAAAGGTGATAAAACCTGCTTAATTTAATTGGAAAATAACCCAGATTTATAAAACTTTGGCATCTATAATATCAGAAACTTTATTGGCAAAGGCGTAGAGGTGATAAAACCTGTTCAACCTGATGGTTGGCGATCGGAGAAACGGTAACGCGTTACGTTTGCAATCGGAGGCATGAGAAACGACTCGACTCTCGTTCCCCTTCTAATATGATATAAACCTTCATCAATTCAAGCTTTTAATTGTTTCAAACACAAAGAGTCCCTTTATATGCATTTAAAGCTTTTATTATTAAAAAGAACTAGCTCAATTGGCTTGCACTTCTCCCTTGTGCATTCAGAGCAAAGTTCGAGCCCTATATCCTCCATATCTCTTTCTCATTTCTTTTTATATGGGTCATTTCATCCTCAAACACCACCTCCTAACTCCAGAGAATTAATTGATCAACTTACAACCATGCAGGAAATCAGAGCTAACGATGTGAAGCATCAACTAATGCTTGAAGAACAAAAGGAACGAAACCACCAGTTAGATATGTTGGACATACTCATGAATAAACCCTCCCTTAATGAAAGAGAAGAACATGTTCTCAATGGTTTTTTAATTTGGTGGAGTTCACAGTAATCTTATGTTTTTATATTCCTTTGGTATTATGAACGTAATTCTATATTAGTTTGGTTTTTTTAAGTATGTCATTATAAGAATGACCTTTTGATTGGGTTTGCTAGTTTGGTCTGGTTTAATTTTTATGTAATATTTCCTTATACATATTGTTTATAGTTTTAACGTAATGCTTATTGTGAATGTAATATATTACATTTTCTCTGTATTAGTATGTAGTATATATAAATGACATAAAAATATAATTAACATGTGAATATTATCCTTAAATAAACTATTATTTTCATTTAATTTAAACCTACACAATATGGTTGTCATTAGGTGAAGAGAAACGTTTTATGTATTTATAAATTATCAAAAACAAAATAATACAAAACAAAATTCAAATTATATTTCAAAATAGCTTTATAAATAATTCCACTACTTTACCAATTTCTTGGCTTTACAAGGTGGTATTTCCCCCCATTTGTAGTGCTAAGTCGTTACCAAATTAGGTCCATTCTAAGTGGGTACCAAGGATATTATTCCCACCAAAAAAACTAGTATCCTACTATTACCCATCTAGTATAGCTATTGCATATGGTCTGAGTTTTGTTAGTAACAATAGGTAATCTCTTGAGGTAGATGTAATACTCGGAATTGTTTTTGGATATTGAGACTAAAGTCACTGAACCATTTAAGTTTTTATCAATTTAACTTATTTTGTGCGATTAATTTTTTTATCCTTATTATGATCATAAGTTAGTTGCATATTTTGAGAGTTTGGATTTGACTCGTTTCGTTCTAGGAGCAATATGTGTCAACTGATATTATCTAGTGTTATAAGATTGGGTTATAACCCTTTAGAATTGTCTCATAAGAATAGAGGGGTGTCCTTACATACCATAAATATTACTTATACTATCAAATTACCTTTTTTCATTTTTAAGATTTTATTCTATTTTTTACCCTAAATATATTAAATCCCCAAAAATTAGATCTATCCCCCATTTCTTTCTGCATGCCTCCCCGACCCACTAAAAACTGCGCAGCCTCCTCCCACCTTTTCCATCTATGAGCTTCTCACATGGATTCTTCTTCGCGCCTCCTTGAACCCCGACCGCCGCCGGAGAAGGGCTCAGGTCGTCACCCATGCGAATCTCGCCTCACTTGGCGGTCTACTCGTCGCCACTGCACTCGAGCTTCCTCTTTCGCGCAGCTCCGTCCCGTCCCACCATATCCAGCTGTGAGCTCGCCGTCTGCCACCTCCCACCACCAGCTGGCCACCATCCGCCACCACCCGCCCTCCAGTGAAGCTCCATTTGCCCTTGTTCAACCCAATGTCACCTTTAACTCTTTCCAAATTGTGTTGTTAAGATTTTTCCCAATTCCTAAAAACCCTAACTTTAAAAATTTGGATTTTTTGTGCAATTAGAGGTTAATTATTACTTGAGATTGATTAGGTTGACCAAAGTTGGAGATTCATAGTAGATTGATGGAGATTTGGGGCATTTGGTACACTTTCTGAAAATCTGGGCAGTTTTTGTAAATTCTGGAAAGTTTTGATTGTCGTCATGAGGTGGGAAATTGTTCTACGAGTATGGGTAATTTTACGGATTTCGATTTGGATACATATGTGAAAAATTATGTGTGTTTGTGCGATTTTGTGAAGATTTACAATGTTTGGGACAAATCTGCGATTTCTAAAATTTATGGGCTAGATTCGAAACTCTTGCATATCCGCTGGACAATCCGCAATTTCAAGAGAAAAAATATATATGGCATTGAAGTTGTTTAAGACAAGTTATCTGTGAGCGTTTACGTGATATAGTCTAAGTTAGAATTCTTATGTTGTTTGAGTATTGAGTTATTTGACCGTGTTTTAAGTATGTGTTTATGTATGTTGATTTGCTCATTTTCGTTACACTCATGTTGTGTTGATAAATGAATGATGAATGTGATTATGGATGACGATTGTATGAATTGACATGTTGTAGCTTTAGTTTAGAGTCTTGGATTACACATTAATATTAAATCTTGGATTATGCGTGAGTATTGAATCTTGTATCATGAATTAATGTTTAACTAGTTAGTCGTACATTTCCACGTTGTCCTTGTATGGTAGACATGTCGACAAATGGATGTTGATTGTTAAGATGATATGGTGATATGGAAATGATGATCGTATGTATTAATCTGGTCGTATGTTCATCTTGGAACAAAATGATATATTGGTTGGATTGAGAAATGTGACACTTGTGGGTAAGGATGGTTCTGATCCTGGATGATTTTAAACTGTTTTCTTCTAATAGGCTCCTCGACTAAGGGCTCTATCCGGGTAGAGCGGATCGAGGGAGTGCTCTATCATTCTAGGGGAGGTCAGGTCACCTAATCAGTGGCGCCATTTCCGACCTGTTGGTAGAGGTAATATTACCAGTGATACGAGTCAGAAGGTACCTTCGTGTCCAAGGCAAGCTTGGGCATGTTTTCGAAACATTTTCATATTTGAGTTTTAATTAAGTATTGTTTACAAGAAAAATATACTCCAGTATAGATTTTGGACGATTTCTTTCAAGCCGTGTAGTCTGTGACTTGATTGGAATGTGTTTTTATGACTTGGTATTGTGTTCTCTGTAAGCATGATATTCATATGTATTGTTACACATTGTTAATAAGGTCTAATAGTGTCGTATTTGGCGTTGATATTACGTTCTTGTTGTGACTCTATTCAACTGCACCTTTTCTTGCAAATATACAGATTTTAGAAATAATACCTTCTTGTTATGTCATGATTATCTTTAGTTTTACCTGTATAATAGAATTTTGGTTGTGGTATGTTTAGCTATAATACGCATAGCTTATCTGTAATCTCTTACTTATGCTACTGCATGTATAAGTTGTTTATGTAACTTGCTAGTCTGGTTGGAGTCTAACCCCCATTATCGTGGGGATGGCTATGTTTTATGCATGGTCAGGTACTCTTTAATTGAAGGATGGTGTGGAGGTCAGGCAAGATGAACATGATGCTAGGACTAACCCTGTGGGATTTTGGGTCAATTCTATTTTAATAGTTTTTGAACTGGTTGATCACTATATTTCCACTGCAATATTGTAGAGTTTTAAACTGTTTGTTAAAACCATGTTATATACAAGATTTAAGGTATGAGTTATATTGCGTTAATTATTGTAGAGTTCTCATTCTTATAAAGTTGTATTTGTATGACATTAACTCTATTTAGGACTTAGACACTCTGTTTTATGTATGACTACAACATCGGGATTTTATATAGCTTATTTACTTTCAACTGGGTATTCGTTTGATATTTTATCATGTAATGACTTGTGAACCCTTCGGGATTTACGACACTGTAACACTTCAATTTGGGGTTGTTATACTAGAGGAGTCATTTTTCAATTTCACAAATAATTTGCTTATCATCTTTTAAATTTATTTTGTTTGATTTGTCACATCATGAACGTAGTCTGTGATAATAAATTTTTGGCTTTGGAAACTTGTGCTTAAGAATGACCCATGTTACGTAGCCAAATTATTTAATTCAGAAAAGCTACGAAAGAAAGAGTTGTAACATTCTATCTTTATACTTTTTCAATTGTTGAAGAAAGACCTTGGCCTCTTTATCAACCATTTGATTCAATGCAAAATAAATTATCATGCATGTTGTTGCTTCTCAATTAAGTACATTTAAAGTATTTGATAGACTAATATAAATTTTGTAATCATATGTAACACCCTAGATTTGTAATCGTTTACAAGGATTAGAGTGCAACCAAAGTCAACAAGAGTTCTTCATTTTCATGGTTCAAGTGATGATAAAGAACTCTGAAGTTAGACGTATTACGGCGATCGAGAGTAGTACTATGATGGGTGACCTTCTGAGAAGTCCTCGAGTTGGCATGGGCTAGCGCTTCTATGGCCTCGGGTCTTACATCATATCACTTTTTCGTGTCTCAATTCAATTATCTCCTAATCGTGAACATACATACAAACATGAAATGTGAAAGTCCAACGATATTGTGATGTATAATGTGAATCATACTTATTAAATTCAAGAGATTTAATTATTATTTTGGTATAGTCTCTTCTCTTGGTCATTATTTATGTCCCATGGAATTTCACCAACAAGATATTCTAATAACATAATTTATATAAATAAGAGGTGTACATCGCAAATGGGGTGTTATGCTATATATCACGTGTCCCTAAATATCTCATTCATATTCAATAGGTAAGAAATTTCATGTCTTTATGATAAGGTATAACTATAAGCCTTTACATTATGCACATGCACTAGAAAAAAAAGATGAATTATAAATGTTCACTCTAAACTTTTTTTTTTGTTATATATATTTTTGTTTGACTTCAAGATGTACAGATCGACATGTATATTATATATTTCTAATCTCATTTAAATTTGAAATTTGAAATTTGAAATTCAAAATCACATAAAATGAACGTTTGTTAGCAATAAATGTCTTTCGCAAAGAAAAGTAAATTGATATTCATATAAAGAAAGTTTTGATATTTCCTCAATATTTGAACAAGCAATAAATGTAATTATTATTAAAAGGATATAACTTTGAATACACAAAGACAAGATTATTTATTTCCCCATTTTTTTCACAAGCAATAAATGTAATTCATTGTACAATGGTTGTTTTAAATTTTAATGTATTTATACTATTGTGAAATAGAGAGTATGTATGGAGATGATGAACTTATAATTATCTCAACAATTTCAAGGAAAGTAGAAGGTGGCTTATAAAAAAAGTGAATGTTAGGTTCACTTAAAAAATAATTATTTGGAGTAAATCAAGTTACAAATATTTAAACAAATCAACCTTTATTGTAACTTTAAATGAGCACTTAATATATTTTTATTTATAAAAATCTTAGATGAACTTGTACTATGTGACAAAGGGAGATGAATGTGGTTTATAGTGAATATATAACTACTAAGAAGATGATAGATGTATCACTATCAACTACCTTACAAGTATATCACGTGACTCACCCCATCTTAGTGGGACCAGAATGCAACAATCTTACACTCATATTTATATTTGGACCCATATAAAATGATAAAATTCATCTAAGATTCCTTATAGATAAATAGTATAGAAAAAACCTCTACATGTAAAAAACATTCAACAATTTTCTCTTAACTTGTATATATGTGGTGAGATGTAAGTTTCAAGGATATATTTATTCCATTCTCCCTCCCTCCACTCCATAAGACCATTTTTCTTGTTGAAAACTTGTCAGATTTTGTTGATCTTTGAGCCAAGTGCATGTGAAAATTTTCTTCCAAGATGCGAAGGGAAAGTAAGAAGAATACTCATATACCAGATCCAGATGGTGCTCCTTGTTTCATGTCCTTTGCAAAAAGAAGAAATAAGATAATGAAAAAGACACTTGATGTTTTTGCAAAGTGTAGTTTTGAGATTGCAGTGATCGCTTTCTCACTTGATGGTCGATTAAGCTACGTTGAGGATCACAATAGGTAATCTCTTTGGGTATAAGAGTCTTTTTTTTCATTTCACCAAAAAATTGCTTTGTTTTTGAATTTCTATTTTTTTTTCAGAATTGAAGGTTGATTTATTTGATTTGGTTAAATTGACACAAGTTTGTAATTTGATGATAATCAATTTGTGGTTTTTAAAACTTGTTTTGAAGGGCACATGATGTATTGCTTAAGTTGTTGAAATCAAAGAAGACTCAAAATAAAGAAATGTAAGATTCTACATTTTTTCTTCTTCTTTTTATATGTGTATTAAATAGTGTATTGATATATTTTGTAGATCTATATTATATAAACTTCTTAAATCATTGGATTCAAAGAATGATTAACTAGAGAATTACACGAGTTTTACTACAAATTTAGCACTCTTATTTTGCTTTGTGTCAAGTTATTAACAAGACATTTTCAATAAAACAATTGAAGTAGTTAATATACATTGCTTATTTTCATTGGTGTTTACTTTTAGTCTGAATCAATTTATATATGAATTTATTCAATAAAGAAACAAACGAGTCTTATAGGTTGTTAATTTTGTCGGTATTGATTTATTGCATGATGTTGATTAATTATGGCATTCATTAAACTAACTGTTACATTGAATTTACTCGCATATAAATACTTCGATTTGTCCATCAATGACAAGATGATGTCTACTTTTGTAACTGTAGTGTATTTTTTGTCGACAAGCATTACTTATAGAATAATGCTACATATAAAAATAATATTCTATTTTAATGAACTAGTTTTAATTTAGATTAACCTGACTATGCAACATTCATTTTTATATATATTTTATATTAATTGAACTAATTAGTTTTTGTTTATGCCTATGTTTTACAGCGAAATAGTGCATCTAGAGGTAACTGTTTATTAATCCTTTTCTTGTTCTTCAAACAATTAAGACACAATTTTTAAGCTCTGATATTTAATGTTAAAAATGTGTCATTTTTTTATAACTTTTTAGTCTCTAATCTATTCTTCTCTATAGAAATTACTTGATGTTCTTGAGACAATAAAGACACAAACAAAGAATCACTACAAATCGGCTAACAGGTACAAACTAGTGTAATTACTTATATGCATCATTTAGCATGACTAAGGTTACGGTGTTGCTACATTATATGTCTACATATATATATATATTCAAACATCATATACGTACTAAAATATATTTATTTATTTATGTTGCATTATTCCTTACTACAACTCAAATGCTGCTACATACATTTTGAATCCAGAGATTCCATAGTAAGTTGAATTTTTTCAATACTCAACAAATTTGTTATAAGTACTACATAAATTTTAATATGTTAGTTTATATTATATTTATTCAAGTTATTATCTATGGTAGAATTTTTGCAAACAAATATCTCGACTGCAACAAAAGATTCTAGACATCCAAGATGAAATATGGTATGTTTTCACTCTAAATCCTAGGTAGATTACCAAATGATATGTATGTGTGGTTTTTAAAAATTCATTCAAACATGGAGAATCTAATGAGATGGAAAAATATAACAGGAAATACGAGCCATCAACAAACACAATCATGTTTACTGATGAAGCTAATATGTATGAGGTATTTCTCCAAGAAGCACTAAAGTCGTTGCAAGAACAAATGGTATCCTTATAAATCTCTTTCTACATGCAATACACATATGAAAATTTATTTCATAGTGGTACTTCCATATTTGGATTAAAGAGATTACATAAATCTGAAATAAAGTATTCATGTTTGTTAAATTGCAAATTTGATTTAGAATCAGTCTTATGAATCTGATACAAATGCATTTGGTGGGACTGCCCAAAGCATTCACGGAGAATTTGATCATCCTGGACCCAATTCAATAAATATTCATAGGTAATTTTGTATTAATTACTTCTAAGCATTTTTTGGAATCTTTTTGGAACTTAGATGTCATTCCTTTCACATCAATTAAGTTGTTTTTTTACTTGCCGTGTCCTTAGCATCTATATTAATATACTTTTTATTGATCGTGTTTAACCTAGTCTAATATATAAAATATTATAATCTATGTTATCTTACTTCATATGATGACCTAAAATTCTATCATTCCAACGCACCCTTAAATATTTATTCTCTCCTCTCAAATCATACAATGAATGTTATCTATTCTAAAACAAATGACGCTCTTTGAACTCTTGTAGTGCACAAATGGAATTTGAATATGAAGTGTCAAACTCTCATGTTGTCAAGGAGATTATGTCTTTTTCCAACCTTCTTTCAAAATCCTCTAATCAGGTATTAAATTGTTGCAATAAATGCACCTAAAACTTACTATCTATTTAAATTTCTTCTTCCTCTAATGATTTGCACTTTGCTACGTATACTATTGCTATTACTGGAACAGGAACTTTGGACATTGCATGATAAATTGCTATCACAATCAAGCGTATATCCTAGAGAAGGCTCTTTATCATCAGTTTTTGCTAATGGAAAAACCAACATCCCCTCTTTTGATCTTCCTCAATTCGAGTCATCCCAAACAACTGATAGACTTCATGAAATTATCATATTACCACCATTTCCTCTTTCAATTCTACCATCGCCTAAATTTGAACAAGAGCCAAGTCATATTAACATCGACGGTCAAATTGACGTTGAAATCTTCAATCGGTATGTTACCTTATGCTTTATTATTCACTCATCTCAATTAGTACATTCTAAATGTACATGTTTTTTTACTTTTCTTCAATTGTTTCTCACACAAGAAACATAAAGTAGCAATTGTGATTAACTTGAAATTTGTAATCTATTTTGCACAGATTTGGAAGTTTGGGATATTCAAATGTTCCTTCCCATCCAGCCAAGCAATTCAATTTTTATATTATTATGTTACCTTCCAACATGCACCATGCTAATCTTGTAAGGCTTTCTTTAGTTCATTGTTATTTTAAACTCATAACAAGTTACATAATTCAAAATCTCATAAAACTATACATATGTACATATTCTAACCATTTATGTCAACTACATGTAACCCCACCGGATACACCATTCTTTGAATTGCCAACTTTGGAATCAAAGTATGTCATTCTTTGTATCTTAACAAGTAAGATGATCCATTCTTTCTAAAGAACAATTGTACGATACATATTAATCAGAAAATATCAACTTCTGCTCTTTTAGTTTAGAAGAAACATTTCCCTTCGAAATGAATATGATGCTTGGCGTGATTCAACAGAGTGAAGCCTCTTCTTCATCGATGAATCCTAACATACATGCTTACCCTCAACAGGTTTGAATATCTTGAACATTTTGTAGAATATCAACTATTTCATATATAACTTGCTCAACTCATATACATCTGTGGTTACATTCTTACTTAATTTGTAATGACATTGAGGATGTTAGAGCCAATGGATATTTTCCTATCATTCATGTTAAATTATCACTAGAGGTACCGTAATTAGTCATTTAGACACCGAATTATTTATCAATTTCATGGTTTTGCATCTACTCTTACCATTTTTATGTTACATGTATTTTGTAATGTGTCGCTAGATTAGTATAATGTTAACCTAATATAATCATGCTACTATGATTTTGCTAGATCCAGGGGACAAGTGATCATGACGATTCAACTAAGATTTCAATAGATGCAAACAATGAAACCATAAGTGACAACATAACACCAGCACATGATCAGGGTGACCTTGATCGTATAAGGTACCAGATACTAAGTATTATATGGATTAAAGTCAAACTATACATATAATTAACAATTGTCTTCTTATGATTTAAACTTAATTATTTTCACATGACGATTTGATACCTAATTACTATATAATGACGTTGTTACAATATTATCATGATATTGCAGGGAAGCGTTAGAAGATCCCTTCCTTGGAATATTGCTCGAAATGGATATTTCGAAAGACAATTATGGTAATTTAATGGTACACCAATCTATTTTATTCATTATACAAATATTCATTTGTTTTCCTTTATTGTCAGAGACATGAATAATGTTTAGCATACATTCAAAATTGAAAATACATTTTTTAGGTTTAAAAGGTTTTTTCATAAGATATAAGTATTCATGTATATAATTCTACTAATGTTTTTCTAAAATATTGATGCTAATGGCAACTACTTTATAGGCCAAACACCAAGCTAGGATTCAAGGGAATGCAAGCTTACTCCAAGGTGGATTCTATGCAAAATGAAGATTGAGGTGGTCCCCTAGTATAGATTATTGAAAAACAAGCTCACTTGTACACCTTTTAGTCTGATATATTGCGTATTGCCTAGTAGGATTTAAGTTATGTTTTCGACGACCATTATAAGACTCAATGAGTGACTATTAACATGTGTTTTATCTCATTAGTGATCTATAACTAATTTACCGACAAAGCAAAATTGTTGGTGTACATGACACTTAAAAGTCAAATAGGCTTGTGTGTTTTATCTCCATATCGAATGACAAATCTCGTAACCCTAACGGGTTAATCCATTAGAGTTGGTCCTGGGGCGCAAGTCAAAATCCTATACTTGCTAGATTAAAGGTTCGAGCACTACTGTACTCCTAAGGGTCAAGTAAGTACAAGTCTTCTATAAGTATTTTGAGATCAATGATTTCTAAATCAAGAATTTGATCCTTATCCCTTTATCCTAGAATTTTTCATCATCTTAGCAGAATTTAAAATGCCAAGTAAATAAGCTCTTGATATTGAATGAGAAACCAAACACATTTCATTACGGTCTTGTTTAGACTAGCTTCAATTTGTAAGTTAACAACTATTTCATATTTAACTTTGTTCTATTTTTGTAAAAGAATTAAAATTGGCTATGTACTCATAGTTATTTAGCATGATTAATTGAATAACATTATTAATACAACAAGATCCAAGAATCTAAAGTTAGTAATAGCGGTACAAATATATTGTATAGGAAACAACATATAATGATAAAGAACTTCTAATATTTCTCTCTTACCTTGTATATATGTTGTGAAAATTGAGTTTTCAGAAGGATAATTTTTCTCATTTTTCCTTGATCCAATTATAACATTTTGCATAATAGAATATTGGCCGTTGTTGTTGTTCTCCATGACCAAGTTCACTTGAGACATTTCCTTCCAAAATACCAAGTGACAAAAAGAAGAAAAATCATATACCAGATCATACGGTGTTGCTTATTTCTTTTTCCTTGTAGAAATAAGGAATAAGTATTTACAAGAAACACACTTGATTCTTTTTCATAAAGATTAATCTTGGCTTTGACCAATATGACGATTGCATTTTTGGATTCTATTTACATTTCTTATATCCTTCACTCCTCTTTTCTTATTTATATCCTTCACTCCTCTTTTCTTATTTTTTTATGTGGGCCATTTCATCCTCAAACACCACCTCCTAACTCCAAAGAATTCCTTGATCAACTTACAACCATGTATGAAATCAGAGCTAAGGATGTGGAACATCAACTATTGCTTGAACAACAAAAAGGAACGAAACCACAAGTTAGATATGTTGGACATATTCATGAATAAAACCCTCCCTTAAAGAAAGAGAAGAACATGTTATCAATGGTTTCTTACTTTGGTGGAGTTCACAGTAATCTTATGTTTTTTTTGTTTTTTCTAACTATGTCATTTTAAGAATGACCTTTTGATTTGGTTTGCTAGTTTGGTCTGGTTTAATTTTTTATGTAATATTTCTTTATACATATTGTTAATAGTATTAATGTAATGCTTATTATGAATGCAATATATTACATTTTTTCAGTATTAGTATGTGGTATATATAAATGAAATGAAAATTATAATTATCGTCTGAATATTATCCTCAAATAAACTATTATTTTCATTTAATTTAAGCCTATACAATATGATTGTCATTAGGTGAAGAGAAACATTTAATGTATTTATAAAATATCAAAACCAAAAAATATACATAACAAGAATTAAATTCATTTTTCAAAATAGCATTACCAATAATTCCACTACTTCACCAATTTCTTGGCTTTACAAGGTGATATTTCCCCCCATTTGTAGTACTAAGTCGTTACCAAATTAGGTCCATTCTATGTGCGTACCAAGGCTATTTTTCCCACCAAAAAACCAAGTAGTATCTGATGCGAACAACCCCTGAAGTGTCGTTGCAAACGCAGAATCTTCGTTTTCTCAAGCTTGTAGTCGATTCTCCTCTTGCATAGCCAAATAGATGGCTTTCATAGGGCTAAAGAGATAGTCAAACTCGTCCAAAGAGATGAACGTAGGGATCAACGTGATGATCGCGAAATACCGAAGAAACGATGTTTGATTGCTCGAAGCGACGAGCTATGGGATAGTTTGATCTGTGAGATCGCAGAAAGGATGCAAGGGATTTTGGAAAGGACATAACTCAACTTAATTCTCAAAATCTGCATAACATAACAAACTAGGGTTCGCTAGCTTAAATAACAACTTAAAAATAATAATAAGTTTAGAAATAAAACGCCGAAGTCGCTAACGCCCAGTCCAGTTTCCGCGGGCACGGAAATACTTCCGCGGTCGCGAAAATACTTCCGCGGTCGCAAAAATACTTCCGCGGTCGCGAAAAATCTTCTGTAAAAGACCCGATCGCCAGTAACAATTCCGCGGTCGCGGAAATACTTCCGCGGTCGCGGAAAACCTTCTGTAAAGACTCAATCGCCAGTAGCAATTCCGCGGTCGCGGCTATGTCTTCTGCGGTCGCAGAAAACCTTCTGTAGAGCCATCCGCCAGTGGATATTCCGCGGTCGCGGAAATGGTTTCCGCGGTCGCAGAAATGCTTCTGTTCTGCGTCTGGCTCTCCTCGGCAGGGGCGGCTAAGGCGGGACCTCACCCAACCCTTCATATAGGTCAAGAGAAGGACCCATTTAGGACTAGATGAACCCGAGTCACTTGCGTAAGCCCGAGAGACTAATGATTGTGTTGCGCGTTCCATTGCCCTTGCGCGAGCTCTTGTTATCAGGCCATTCGAGCGCACTCCCATTGCTTCCTTTTCGTCCTTCGCCGCCATCGAGGGGGTCGTGGAGCTATCAATCTCCCCTTCTTGGCAGCGAAGTGTCCCCGCTTTGTCCTCATCGTCAAAAGCAGGAGGCGTATAAGGAGACAGATCGGCGACGTTGAAAGTAGGATGTGCACCATAGTGATCGGGTAAAGCCAAGCGGTAGGCATTGGCCCCAAGGCGTTGTAGCACCTGGAAAGGACCATCACCTCTTGCATCCAGCTTGTGGCGTCGCTTCAAAGGAAAGCGTTTCTTGCACAAGTGCAACCAAACCAGGTCGTCTGGCTCATAGGCAACCGGACATCGGTTTTTGTTGCATTGTGCAGCTATCTGCTCGGACCTCTGCTCCAGCTGCTGCCTCGTCCTCTCATGTAGGGCCTTGACTTGGTCTGTATGCTCCACTCCCTTGATGCTTTCCTTTTCCTTCATTGGCCGTGGTACGAGATCCAAGGGGGTGAGCGGATTGAGGTCATAGACCACCTAGAAGGGAGTCTTTTGCGTAGCCGAGTGCACGGACCTGTTATATGCAAATTCAACAAAAGGCAAGCACTCTTCCCACTTGCAGAGGTTAGACTTTAACATAGTACGCAATAAAGCACCCAAAGTCCTATTAGTAACCTCCGTCTGGCCATCCGTCTGGGGGTGATAGCTAGTAGAAAACAACAACTTAGTCCCTAGCTTGGACCACAAAGATTTCCAAAAATAACTCACAAATTTAGCATCACGATCCGACACTATACTCCTAGGTATACCATGCAATCTAACAACATGCTCAAAAAATAATGAAGCAATCTCATAAGCATTATTAGTAGTCTTGCATGCAATGAAGTGAGCCATCTTAGAAAACCTATCAACTACCACAAATATTGAGTCCCTCCCCTTCTTAGACATGGGCAAACCAGTGATAAAATCCATACTAATATCTTCCCATGGGACGTCCGGGATAGGCAAAGGGGTATACAATCCTTGGGGACTCGACCTAGACTTAGCATGCACACAAGTAACACAAGCCTTGCAAAAACGTGTAACATGATGCAACATTCAACATTTTAGGCCAAAAGAAATGTTCCTTTAATGCAGCCAAAGTCTTAGGAATACCAAAATGTCCTCTACCTTCATGAGCTTCTTGAGTTAGCAACCTACGTATAGACGTTTTTGGGATACATAGTTTCCCGGCCTTAAATAGGTAGCCATTATCAACATAGAATCCCTTAGACTCTCCTTTTTCCATGCATGTTTTAAAAATTACAGCAAAGTCATCATCATGCATATACACATCTTTAATCAAGGAGAAACCTAAGATAGAAGCATCAAGATAAGTAAGTAACACATACCTGTGAGAAAGGGCGTCAGTAACCACATTCTCCTTACCTTTCTTGTATTTGACCACATAGGGGAAGGTCTCCATGAACTCCACCCATCGTGCATGGCATCGGCTGAGGTTGTCCTGGCTCTTCAAGTACTTCAACGCCTCATGGTCCGAGTGAATGACAAACTCCTTAGGCCATAGATAGTGCTGTCAAGTCTTCAACACCCGAATAAGAGCATAGAGCTCCTTGTCATAAGTTGGGTAGTTGAGTTGGGCGCCTGTGAGCTTCTCGCTAAAGTAAGCAATGAGACGCCTATTTTGCAGCAAAACCCCTCTAATTCCATGATGAGAGGCGTCACACTCTACCTCAAAAGTCTTGGAGAAGTCCGGTAATTTTAGCAAAAGAGGCGTTGCATAACCGGTCCTTCAAGGTGGTGAATGTTGTCTCGTGTGCGTTCGTCCACTCAATTGATGCAGCCTTCTTTATAAGCTCATGTAATGGGGCTGCAATGGTGGATAAATCACGCACAAATCTGCGGTAGAAGCCAGCCAAGCCCAGGAATGACCGAACCATGGTTGGAGTTGTGGGACGTGGCCATTCTTCTATGGCGCGAACCTTCTCTGGGTCGACTTTCAGCCTATCCTTGCTTACAACAAAACCAAGGAAAATAGTAGAATTCAAGCAAAAAGAACATTTACCAAGGTTAGCATAAAGTTTATCATTCCTAAGACACTCTAAGACCTTCCTAAGATGCTCAACATGCTCATCTAACGACCTGCTGTAAACAAGGATATCATCAAAGTAGACAACTACAAATTTTCCGAAGTAAGCCCTTAAAACATGATTCATCAATCATATAAAAGTGCTAGGAGCATTGGTCAAACCAAAAGGCATAACCAACCACTCATAAAGGCCATACTTAGTCTTAAAAGTTGTTTTCCACTCATCACCCTCATGCATCCTAATTTGATGATAACCACTCTTAAGATCAATTTTAGAAAATAAAGTAGCACCATGCAATTCATCAAGCATATCATCAAGTCTAGAAATAGGGTGTCAATACTTCACCGTAATTTGGTTGATTGCCCGACAATCAACGCACATGCACCAACTACAGTCCTTCTTAGGCACTAGAATGACCGGTACTGCGCAGGGGCTTAAACTCTCTCGGACGTGGCCCTTATCCATCAACTCTTGCACTTGACGCTGCAATTCCTTGGTCTCTTCCGGGCTCGCGCGGTATGCAGCTCAGTTAGGTCGATTTGATGCTCAATTCCACGTATAGGTGGCAATCCTTCGGGCAGCTCTTCGGGCATCACATCCTCAAATTCCTGCAAAAGAGAAGTCACTGCAGGGGGTAAATCAACAATATCTTTAACATTTAAAAGACACGCGAAAGGAACAAGTAAAAAGCAAGGAAGACGTCCCTGAATGATTGGGGAGACATCCCGAGACCTAGCCAAGAGAAGCCGGTTTTCACAAGATCCTTGAATGCCATTTAGAGCCGGCATAGGGGGCTGTTTTGTGGCTGATTTTTGTGGCATCTCACGGCCAGCTGATGGGAAGTGGATGTCCCTTGGCTTTTTCAAGTGCCTTGACTCGGTTCCTTTCAACTTGATCGTGCATAATCTCCTGAGGGCTCATAGGAAGCAATGTCACCTTTCTTCCATTGTGCATGAAGACGTAGTTGTTGAGGAATCCATCATGAAGGGCTTTCTTGTCAAATTGCCAAGGCCGTCCTAAGAGAAGATGAGTTGCATCCATGGGCACTACGTCACAAAGCACCGAATCCTTGTAATGACAAATGCTGAAATGTATTGTGCATTATTGCTTCACAACATTGGAATCATCACCCACGGAGATCCATTATAGACTATAGGGTTGTGGATGCAGAGTCGTATTGAACTTGAAGTGCTTGATCACCTTTTCATTGATGATATTGCAACAACTTACATCATCTATAATGGCACTCAAAGAAGCACCTTGGACCGCACACTTAGTATGAAACAAATTTTCACGTTGGTCAAGTAAGGTACCTTTTTTGGCGGTAAGAACGCGGCGTGTAACCAAGCCAAGAGGCACGTTGCCTTGCTCATCCATAAGGTTGCATATGTGATCGGCACTATTTTGTAGTGTATTTCTAGGGGTTGTTACCAGGTTTGAGGTGCCATTTGGTTGGATTTAGAGAACAATTGGAGATTATGGAGTTAGAGCGGAAAAGTGTGGTTTTGGTGGTCTGGAGGAGCTAATTGGAGACATCCAGAGGAAAAGAAGTTGACCACCTGAGGAGATGGCTAAATTCCCTAGAAAAATGACGGAGAAAAGCGAAGGCCGCGCCCGCGGTTTAATCCGGGAAATAAATTGGGCAATTCGAGAGCAAACCGCGACCGCGGCCTTACACGCGAGGCGAAGCTGGAATGAAGTGGAAATTCACGTGAAGCTAAAATTTGGGTGAAGCTCGGCCCATGAAGGAAAGGCCCAGATGAGAAAAGAATCTCGCGTCAAATTGAAGCGGAAGGAGAATTGGGCATGACGCCGCCATGACGTCAGCGAGGAGCTGCTGATGGAGTGGGCCGATGTTGCGCATTGCTGCTGTGGATGTGGGCCGAAGTTGGGCCGCGCTGATGAGCTGCTTGGAGTGGGGAGCGAGATGCCTTGCGAGAGTGCTGAACGAGATGGAGCGGCAGCTTTCGTATTTTTGTTTCTTTTTCCCTTTTTTCGTTTCTTTTTATTATTTTATTATGAGATATTATTTTACTTCCTTGTAAGATGGGGTTTGTGATCTTGGGCTTTAGGTTAACTTTATTTAACCTAATTCCCACAGCCTTCATTCATCATCTTCGGATCACGATAGACCTAGTTTTCCATTCAGTATTGTTTTTCCCTTTCTTAGTTTAGTTCTTTGTTTTGTTTGGTGTTTTTGGCTAGACAATTGAAGCCTTGGTTTGAATTTGATATTGAGATTATCCCTTTACTCTTTCTATGATTGTATTAATTCTCTCTCGTGCTTAATCTCATTGATCATATATCGATTCCCCTTGATTTGTTGATTAGGACATCAATTAGATTGTTAATAGTAGTTCCCTCTAGTCTGACAACCTAGAGAAATTAGTATTATGCTATTGGTTCCCCTTTTCTATACAACCTGTTGAGATTGTTATTGATCATACTACTAAGGATTAGAGGATACTGGTTGAGCATCTAAATCCCTTAGTTTGTGTAGAGAATTAATTGCATGCAACTGTATGACTGGTTGCTACACTTGCATGTACCTATCTATTCCTGAATTCATTGCTGCTGTTAGATTCAATCTAGAAGGTCTTCTAGGTTATTTGATAGTTAGGGTTATCAGGACTGGTTGGACTGGTAACTAATTCAGAACAGGGATTAGGACATTCATGAGTATTGAGGACTAGGAGTAATCAATGATCGATCAACCAAACTAAAGGTGGATATTTGTCTAGCCAAGCTTTCTATATTTTATTTATCGTTTTCTTAGTTAGTTTCATTCAACCCCCCCCCCCCCCCCCCCCTTGTCTTTGTTATCAATTGGTGAATGATTTTGCAAACATGAAATATAACTTGATTCTCTATAGGATTTGACCCTTGCTTACCAGACTACATTAGTTAGGTTTGTTTAGGATTATTTTATTTAGGTGTTACGACAACGCCTTATCAAATTGGCGCCGTTGCCGGGGAGTCAATTTTACTATTCTAATTGTGTGTTTGTTTACCAACTGTTGTGTGGACCTATCTTACGGTCCACACCTGTGTTACTAATTGTTTTCATTGAGATCTCAATCCAAACAGATGGCAGCATTTGATTTTTACTATCAGCAGCAAGGCTGGCCTCAGTACTTTCCTGAGCCTCAAAAGATGAGCCAAAATTCATACACGTCAATGGAGGAGAGCATCAAGTCACTTGTGCAGAGCATGATGACTATTGATCAGGAGACAAACTCCAACATCCAACTTTTAACAACTCAAGTTGGAAGTTTGGCAACTCAGCTTGGAAGGTTGACTCAAGTTGTGGCAAATATGAAGGAGGATTTTGAAAGGCCACCACCCCAACCGACCCCAGTGGCTAATGTGAGTGGCATATCACAACTGAAAGGAGAAAAGACGGAGGAGCCCTTTTGCTCAGGAACCGTGACCACGGATGAGCGAGAACAGAAAGACGAGAACCAGCGTCCGCAAGTTTGGACAAAATTTTGCGGATCAGTTCTTGGCATATACCCTTTATAAGCGATTCATGTTTATTACACTCCTCCACCCTGTGATCCTAAGAAGCCACCTCCTCACCTTCCTAAGATGCTAAAAGTGAAGAAGAAGCTGGAGCTCAATATGGAGCCGCGCAACTCCATAGGTGAGCATGAGGTAAATCTCCCTTTACTTGATCTGATGCATGATGTGCCTAAATTTGCTAAATACATGAAATGCTTATGCTGGCCTAGGAAGAGGAAGAAATTGACAGGAGAAATTAATTTGAATGAACATGTGTCTGCTGCATTCGGAAGACATTTGCCTAAAAAGTGTAGTGACCCTGACATGTTTAGTATTCCTTGTGATATAGGTTACTCCAGGTTTGATCATTGCATGATAGACTTGGGCTCATCTATTAATGTGTTACCCTACTCTGTGTATAAATTGCTAGATCTTGGACCTTTGCTTGAATCTGATTTAGTTATTCAATTTGTGAATGGATCCAAAGTTTTTCCGAAAGGAATAGTTGAGGATGTTCTTGTAAAGGTTAATAAGATGATTTTTCCTGTGGATTTTGTGGTGTTTGACATTGGTTATGATATGCATGTGCCCCCTATACTGTTAGGTAGGCCTTTTCTTAAGACTGCTAACATCCGAATCATTATGAGTAGAGGTATTGTGTCTGTGAAGTATGGGGGTGATAGGGTGACATTTAAGATATTTGATCATAAGAAACATCCTCCTGATAGTAAGTCTGTGCTGTGTTCTGGATTGAGTGATATTACATGATCATATTAGCACAATGTCAAGCCATGACAATAACTAAGGCGCTATCCGGGAGGCAACCCGGGGTATGCTTTTCTTTCCTTGCTTTTCTTTCTTTATTTTTGCAATAGTTTTGCGTGTTTTTGCTTTGTTTTTGTTTTTCTTTATTTCCGACTAACCTACAGGGAGGAGACCCCATGCTTATTGAATAAGGTGTTTCCACACCAATGTAAGTCTTTTGTTTCCCTACACTCAATAACTCCCCGAAAAAACCTTAAACGGGAGCAAAAAAAAAACGAAAAATAAATAAATCCCGAAAAGAAAAAAAGAATAATCGGAATGTAAAAAAAAAAAATCTACCAAAGGCCAGTTGTCCAGAGTTTCTCATGGGAGATGGTGCGCATTATGTTGTCAAGGAGGAGACATTCGCCCCACATTATTTGGCAACGATGATGGCCTTACAATTGACAACTGTGGAGGAGGAACATTAGAGCCCCCACCATTATTACATTTGGACTCCATCATGTGTTCCTAGAAGGCCGTGTAGCCCCGGCATACTTGCTATACCACTATTCACCAAAGTGATTTCCTTTTTGGTTGCACGGTAGGAGAAGATTATGGAGTTGAAGAAGACACCCGCCCAACACGGGAGACATGTGCATACATTTTGTATACCGCCAGCAACAATGAAAGCGTCCAAGCAGCTTGGCGACGTTTGTGAGTTATTTTTTGCTTTTCCCTGTGCTTCTATTCTTTTTGTCTTTCATTACATTAATGACAATGCAATGTTTAAGCATGGGGGAGGGTTCTATACTTGCTATGACGTTGAGAAGAAAAATAAAGAAAAAGAGAAAAAGCCAAAAAAATTGAAAAAAAAGGCATAATAAAAATCATGGGATAGGTCGAAAACCTGAAAAGGCGGCCTAGGTAATAAGCAGGTGGCTTGGACCAGTATTAGGCTGGGGTAATAAGTGGTCAAGAGTGATGTGAGCATATTGTGAGCCCATCTATCAAAAAATGAAATGAGTGGCTTGGTGAAAACCCGAAAGGACGCCTTGGCAAAATGAGTGAAAAGAAGAAGAGTGATTTTTAGGATTCCTCATTTTTCCTGGCGTGGTGACATAAGAAGAGGCGATATAAGGAGGATTCGGGTAGGTCACTCTGGAGAGATAAGAAGATAGATGGGAGATTAGGATTAGATTTTGGTTCACTCTATGGTGTCTGGGATAAGCTTAGGGGAGGTACTCTGCTTTCCTTGTAGCTTTGGTGTGTGGTGTTTGATTGGTGTTATTATATGTTGTGTTGTGCTTATTGTATGGGTACCTGGAGTTTATTGTTAGGTGTGATTCTTGGAGAGATTGATTTTTCTATGCTTCCTGAAACCTTGGGGATTGAATTGGAGGAGTAGGTTTACTTTAGCTTACTCGAGGACGAGCAAGGTTTAAGCATGGGGGATTTGATCGGCACTATTTTTTAGTGTATTTCTAGGGGTTGTTACCAGGTTTGAGGTGCCATTTGGTTGGATTTAGAGAACAATTGGAGATTATGGAGTTAGAGCGGAGAAGTGTGGTTTTGGTGGTCTGGAGGAGCTAATTGGAGACATCCAGAGGAAAAGAAGTTGACCACCTGAGGAGATGGCTAAATTCCCGAGAAAAATGACGGAGAAAAGCGAAGGCCGCGCCCGCGGTTTAATTCGGGAAATAAATTGGGCAATTCGAGAGCAAACCGCGGCCACAGCCGAAAACCGTGACCGTGGCCTTACACACGAGGCGAAGCTGGAATGAAGTGGAAATTCACGTGAAGCTGAAATTTGGGTGAAGCTTGGCCCATGAAGGAAAGGCCCATGAAGGAAAGGCCCGGATGAGAAAAGAATCCCGCGTCAATTTGAAGCGGAAGGAGAATTGGGCATGACGCCGCCATGACGTCAGCGAGGAGCTGCTGATGGAGTGGGCCGATGTTGCGCATTGCTGCTGTGGATGTGGGCCGAAGTTGGGCCGCGCTGATGAGCTGCTTGGAGTGGGGAGCGAGATGCCTTGCGAGAGTGCTGAACGAGATGGAGCGGCAGCTTTCGTATTTTTGTTTCTTTTTCCCTTTTTTCGTTTCTTTTTATTATTTTATTCTGAGATATTATTTTATTTCCTTGTAAGATGGGGTTTGTGATCTTGGGCTTTAGGTTAACTCTATTTAACCTAATTCCCACAGCCTTCATTCATCATCTTCGGATCACGTTAGACCTAGTTTTCCATTCAGTATTGTTTTTCCCTTTCTTAGTTTAGTTCTTTGTTTTGTTTGGTGTTTTTGGCTAGACAATTGAAGCCTTGGTTTGAATTTGATATTGAGATTATCCCTTTACTCTTTCTATGATTGTATTAATTCTCTCCCGTGCTTAATCTCATTGATCATATATCGATTCCCCTTGATTTGTTGATTAGGACATCAATTAGATTGTTAATAGTAGTTCCCTCTAGTCTGACAACCTAGAGAAATTAGTATTATGCTATTGGTTCCCCTTTTCTATACAACATGTTGAGATTGTTATTGATCATACTACTAAGGATTAGAGGATACTGGTTGAGAATCTAAATCCCTTAGTTTGTGTAGAGAATTAATTACATGCAATTGTATGACTGGTTGCTACACTTGCATATACCTATCTATTCCTGAATTCATTGCTGCTGTTAGATTCAATCTAGAAGGTCTTCTAGTTTATTTGATAGTTAGGGTTATCAGGACTGGTTGGACTGGTAACTAATTCAGAACAGGGATTAGGACATTCATGAGTATTGAGGACTAAGAGTAATCAATGATCGATCAACCAAACTAAAGGTGGATATTTGTCTAGCCAAGCTTTCTATATTTTATTTATCGTTTTCTTAGTTAGTTTCATTCAAAACCCCCCCTTTGTCTTTGTTATCAATTGGTGAATGATTTTGCAAACATGAAATATAACTTGATTCTCTGTGGGATTCGACCCTTGCTTACCAGACTACATTAGTTAGGTTTGTTTAGGATTATTTTGTTTAGGTGTCACGACAATGCCTTATCAATATGTATCCATCCATCTCCTCCTCCTCCTCATGGCCGTAGGTGTCAAATATCGGCCCGGCTTCGAAGGTGTCCTTGTCAAAAGACTCGTAGCCGGAGGTGTTTGAGAAGAGGACTCGCTTGTTGTTGGGGCAGTCTCGTTGCATGTGGCCACGCCCTTGGCACTTAAAACAGACCTTTTCCCTCGCCCTATCATCAGAAGGAGGCGCTCGACGCTGCGGTGGCTCGTTGACGCGCGCCAGTGTGTTGCTCGGTCGAGTGGCCGGCGCCAATGTTGTAGTCGCGGGAGCGGACTGTGAAGAGGAGCGCACATTAGAATTAAACGAACCTGAATTAGGGGAAGGAGAATACATGGTAGTAGGGCGAGACCAAGACGTTCTCTTAGCCGCTTGAGCTTGCGACCATATCTCTTGTGCCGTATGGGCGCACTTTTAGAGGTCTCGTATGTTAAGCACCCGAAGTTAGTTTCTAATAGGCTCATGCAGGCCACGAAGGAACATGCTCCGAAAGTCCTCGTCAGTGTGATGGATACCTGCCTTATGGGACAATTCTTCAAGTTCAGCGTAAAAATCAAGGGGAGAACGGTTACCTTGGGCCGCTAGTTGTATCTTGAGGCGCATTTCGGAAGTAAAGTCCTCGGGGACATATTTCATTCACATGATCTGCATAAGATGGCGCCACGAAGTGACTGGACGCTCATGACGACGCGCAAGGTCAGCTCGGAAACGATGCCACCAAGCCTTGGTGGCGTCGTCGAAGTGCAAAGCGGCGGTTTCAACCCGTTCTTCTTCCGAGTAGCGATAATGATCCAAAATATACTCCGTGGACTGCTGCCAATCAAGAAACTTAATGGGATCAAAATCACCAAAAAAGTTTGGAAGTTTTACCTTAATGTCGGGGCGACGCGGTCCATGGCGCCTAGGGCTCGGCCGGCGCCGTTCCAGTGTCTGTCGGCGGTTGCCGCGGCGCGCGGAGCGCATCTCCTCCTGACGTTCCCACTCATATGCCTCATAGTCATCAAATCCATCCTGGGAGTAGTCCGAGGCGCGGTCATCGTCATCATCAAGCTCGGATTCGGGCTCGTCATACCTCATATGTTGTCGGTCTCTTTCCCAACGACGACGACGGGAGCGATCCGAGGAGTAATCATCATCTCTAGGAGCAAATGTAGGATTATACCGAATGCTGGGGTCGACACGCTTAGGAGGGTAGCCTTCGATTTGAGAGCGAAGGCGATCATGAGGGGTAGACAAGGTGCCCTTACCCTTGCGGTCCATTGGCCTGCTGGTGGAGGCCGTAGGGTTCAACAGTAGGTCAGTCGTGGGCAACCGCATGTCACTCATGGCCAGACGATGTTGCGCAAGCTCGGCATCCTTCGCGGCCAGTTGGCGGTCTTTATCTTCATTCGATGCATGAAGTGCGTCAATTTGCTCATAGGCGGAGTCCATGTGTTCGGGGCTGCGATGGCCCGTAGAATGAGAGTACCTTGTCGTAGGAAACTCCAAAGTACCTATACGAAGCATACAACACAAGGAATAAGTTGCACCAAGCAAAAGAACAAGTCCTTGTCTCAAAAGTGAACCAATAAATTTTCCGCTAGACGTACTAATTTTGGTTGCTCGTGAGGAGGGAGAGGCTTGAACGGAAGGCAACAAAGCAAGAACTAGCAAATCAAGTCCCAAACAACACACAAATTTCCAAGTTCAAGTATATCAAATCAAGTTTCTTAGAATTAATCACAAGAGAGTTGAAAAAATTGCCCTTTTCAAGGAGAGTTGCATAGAGACATGAAAGGAGTGAAGATGGAGTATGGCCGTATGGTGCATTCTCTGCCTATTTTAAGGCTTCTGTCTTCCCAAACCTTTTTTTTTGTTTGATGGAAGGTGAGAATTGATTGTTTTTTTTGTCTTTTTTCTTTTTTTTTTGTACGGCCACACTGTTTTTTTTATTATTATTTGATTTGTAATCAAACAAGAAAGAACCACACAAACAAGTGCAGGAGAAAGAAGGAATAGATGTATGCAACTAAGAGGGAATACGATCTAACAACTAGTCTAGCAATTAATCCAAAGATGAAGCAAGAATTAATCAAACAAATAAACAAGGAAATCAACTTATGCAAATAAGGGAACAAGATATTGCTAGAAGGAGAGATTTAAGGATAATTGAAAGTCAAAGATTACTCTTACTTTAGAATAACCAAAACCTAAAGGAAATTTGTACTTAAGAATGACCGATGTGATAATAAATTTCTGGCTTTGAAAATTGTCACATTATGAACCTAGTCTGTGATAATAAATTTCTGGCTTTGGAAATTTGTACTTAAGAATGACCGATGTTATGTTGCCAAATTATTTAATTTCGAAAAGATACGAAAGAAAGAGTTGTATCATTCTATCTTTATACTTTTTCAATTGTTGAAGAAAAACCTTGTCCTCTTTATCCACAATTTTTTTCAATGCAAAAGAAATTATCATGCATGTTGTTGCTTCTCAATTAAGTACATTTCAAGTTGTTGATAGACTAATAGAAATTTTGTAATATGTAACACCTTAGATTTGTAATCCTTTACAAAGATTGAAGTGCAACAAAAGTCAACAAGAGTTTTTCCTTTTCATGATTTAAGTGAGAAAAAAGAACTTTGAAGTTAGACGTGCTAGGGATAGAGTAGTACTAGGATGGGTGACCTTCTGAGAAGTCCTTGAGTTGGCATGGGCTAACGCTTTTACGGCCTCGGGTTTTACATCAATATCACTTTTTCGTGTCTCAATTCAATTATATCCTTATCTTGAACGAGAAACTAATCACTTGCTCACTTACAGTGTTGTTGACACTATTTTAAATTTGCAAGGGAACACCTAATTTTATCTTTATATTTCTTGTGTATATATGAAAAGAATGAAATCGGGTCACTTAATCATGGTTATTCATCTTGATGGTTTGAATACTATCATTGTAGAAAAGATTGATAAGGTGTGAATAAATCTAATTAAATTCATAATTATTATTTTGTTTAGCAAGTGTAGTATTAACCTGTAATTCAATCATATAAAAGATTAAATGTTCACTCATTTTATAAAAGATCGCTCAGTTATAAATACATTATTTTTGTCATGAAATATTTTATATTAAAATCAAAGTTTAGAAGTTTTGTATCCTAACATGATTAGTGCTTTAAACAATGTCGTGTGGCTATAAGAACATACATACAAACATGAAATGTGAAAATCCAATTATAATGTGATGTATCATGTGAATCATACTTATTAAATTCAAGAGATGTAATTATTGTTGTAATATAGTCTCTTCTCTTGGCCATTATTTATGTCCCATGGAATTTCACTAACAAGATATTCTAATGAGACAATTTATATAAATAAGAGGTGTACATCGCAAATGGGGTGTTATGCTATATATCACGTGTCCCTGAATATCTCATTAATATTCAGTAGGTAAGAAATTTTGCGACTTTATGATAAGGTATAACTATAAGCCTTTATATTATGCACATGTACTAGACAAAAGAAGAAGATGAATTATAAATGTTCATAAACTTTTTTTGTCTGTTATCTATAATTTTATTTGACTTGATGATGTATAGACATGTATATTGGATATTTCTAATCCCATTTGAATTTGAAATTTGAAATTCAAAACCACATAAAATGGATGTTTGTTAGCAATAAATGTATTTTACAAAGAAAACTAAATTGATATTCATACAAAGAAAGTTTTGATATTTCCTTAAAATTGAACAAGAAATAAATGTAATTATTATTAAAACTATATAACTTTGAATACAAAAAACACAAGATTATTTATTTCCCTAATTTTTTCATAAGCGATAAATATAATTCATTGTACAATGGTGGTTTTAAATTTTAATGTATTTATACTATGTGTGAAATGGAGAGTATGTATGGAGATGATGAACTTATAATTATCTCAACAGTTTCAAGAAAAGTAGAAGGAGGCTTATAAACGAGTGAATGTTAGGCTTATCGTGGTTTGTGAATGAAAAATTATAATAATCATTACTACATAATTATAGTAGTAAAATAAATTCTCAGTCACAATGAACATAATTTTCGATAATATTTCAGAAGTCTTGCAATCTAGTTAGGGAAGGAAAAAATGGTATAAGAAAGTTAATAATAACACATTCACAAATTTTATATTTAGAACTTCTAATTAAAAATTTTGAATTTCAAAAAATTAGGTTCACATAGAAAAAAATTATTTAGAGTAAATCAAGTTACAAATATTTATGATTAAAATTGGGTAGCAGATAATTTAAACAAATCACGTTTTATTGTAACTTTAAATGAGCATTTAATATATGTGGTGAGATGTGAGTTTGAAGGATATATTTATTCCATTCTCTCTCCCCCCACTCCATAAGACCATTTTTCTTGTTGAAAACTTGTTAGATTTTGTTGATCTTTGACCCAAGTGCATGTGAAAATTTTTGTGCTAAATGCCAAGGGAATGTAAGAAGAATACTCGTATATCAGATCTAGATGGTGCTCCTTGTTTCCTTTCCTTTCCAAAAAGAAGAAATAAGATTATGATAAAGACACTTGATGTTTTTGCAAAGTGTTGTTTTGAGATTACAAGGATCGCTTTTTCACTTCATGGTCGATTAATCCACTTTGAGGATGACAATAGGTAATCCACTTTGAGGATTAATCCATTTATTTATTTCATCAACAATTTGCTTTGTTTTTGAATTTTATTTTTTTTCTATAATCCAAGGTCGATTTCTTTGATTTGTTTAAATTGAATAAAGTTTGTAATTTGATGATAATCAAATTTTTTTGAAACTTGTTTTGAAGGGCACATGATGTATTGCTTCGGTTGTTGAAATCAAAGAAGACTCAAAATGGAGAAATGTAAGATTCTACTTTTCTCTTCTTTTTTTTATGTTTAAAAAATATTGTATTGAGATATTTTATAGATCTATATTATATAAATTTCTTAAATTATTCGATTCAAAGATAGATTAACCAGAGAATTACACGAGTTTTACTACCACTCTTATTTTGCTTTGTGCTATGTGTTTAACAGAACATTTTCAGTAAAACAATTGAAGCAATTGATATACATTGCTTATTCCATTGGTGTTTACTTTTAGTCTAAATCAATTTATATATGAATTTTTTCAGTAAAGAAACAAACGAGTCTTACATTAGTTAGGGTTGTTAATTTTGTCGGTATTGATATTATTACATGATATTAATTAGTTATGGCATTTATTAAACTAACCGTTATATTGATTTTACTCACATATGAATACTTGGACTCGTCATATATGTCAATGACAAGATGATGTCTACTTTTGTAGTTATAGTGTATTTTTGTCGATAGGCATTACTAATAGAATAACGCTACATATAAAAATAATATTCAATTTTAATGCACTAGTTTTACTTAGATTCACCTAACTATGCAACATTGATTTTTCTATATATTTTATATTAATTGAACTAATTAGTTTTTGTTTATGCCCATGTTTTACAACGAAATAGTGCATCTAGAGGTAACTGTTTATTAATCATTTTCTTGTTCTACAAACAATTAAGACACAATTTTTATGCTCTGAAATTTTAATGTTTAAAATGTGTTATTTTTGGCAAACTTTTTAGTCTCTAATCAATTCTTCTCTATAGAAATTACTTGATGTTCTTGAGACAAGAAAGAGACAAACAAAGAATCACCACAAATCGGCTACCAGGTACAAGCTAGTGTGATTACTTATATGCATCATTTAGCATGATTAAGGTTACGTGTTGCTACTTTATATGTTTAAATATATATATATATATATATATATTCCCACATCCCACATGTACTAACATATATTTATTTATTTATGCTGCATTATCCCTTACTACAACTCAAATGCTGCTAGATATAATTTAAATCCAGAGATTCCATAGTAAGTTGAATTTTTTCAAAATTCAACAAATTTGTTATAAGTACTACATAAGGTTTAATATGTTAGTTTATATTTTATTTATTCAAGTTATTATCAATGGTAGAATTTTTGCAAACAAATATCTCGATTGCAACAAAAGATTCTAGACATCCAAGATAAAATAAGGTATGTTTTCACTCCAAATCCAAGGTAAATTACCAAATGATATGTATGTGTGGTTTTTAAAATTCATTCAGACATGGAGACTCTAATGAGATGAAAAAATACAATAGGAAATACGAGCCATCACCAAACACAATCATGTTTACTGATGAAACTAATATTTATGAAGTATTTCTCCAAGAAGCACTAAAGTCGTTACAAGAACAAATGGTATCCTTATAAATCTATTTCTACATGCAATACATATATGTAAAGTTTCATAGTGGTACTTCCATATTTGGATTAAGGAGATTACATAAATCTAATATAACGTATTCATGTTTGTTATATTGCAAATTGATTTAGAATCAGTCTCATGAATCTGATCCAAATGCATTTGGTGGGACTGCCCAAAGTAATCACGGGGAATTTGATCATCCTAGACCCAAGTCAAGAAACATTCAAAGGTAATTTTGTTTTAATTACTTCTAAGCATTTTGTGGAATCTTTTTGTAACTTAGATGTCATTCGTTTCACATCAATTAAGTTGCTTTTTTACTTGTCATCTTCAGCATCTACATTGAAAGACTTTTTATTGGTAGTGTTTAACCTAGTCTAATTGATCAGCGCTACTTTGTAGGGTTTAACTAGGAGTTGTTATCGGCGTTTTAGGTACCATTTGGATGAGTTTAGAGTATAATTGTGGAGAATGGAGTTGAGGAGTAGAAGTGTGAATTTGTGGTTTGGAAGAGCTAAAATGAAGACTTAAGAAGAATGAAGAGAAAGCCACCAAAGAAGACCACGAATGAAGACTTAAGAAGAAGGAGCTGAAGAGAAGCTACATGAGCTTTTCCGCGATCGCAAAAGTCACCGCCGCGGTCGCGGAAATACGAAGACGCGAGGGCTTTACAGTAAGTTTTCCGCGGTCTTGGAAAACTATTCATTAGACGCGCGCGAGAGTTTCTTCTGAAGATTTGCTTTTTATTTTATTTCCTTTTCCTTTATTTCTTTTATTCCGTTTTATTTCTTTTTGGAAAGATAATATTTCCTATCTTTAGTTTTAGGTTTTGCTAGGGGTTTATAACCTAGTTTCCTAGCATAATCTAGATTATGCAATAACTTATCGTTCAGTTTTTCCTTTTGAGTTTTTGTGTTCCAAGACTATGAAGAACTAAGCAACATTTGCTTAGTCCGACGATTGAAGCCTTCGTTTGTATTTGGTTGTGAGATTATAACTTTATTTCCTTTCCTTTGATTATATCTTTTCTCTTTGAGCTTCATCCCATTGATTCTTGCTGATTTGACTGGCCTGGTCAACTAGTTGATATTAGTAATTGTCTAGTGCTAGGATTTGGATATTTCGGGTTGAAATCCCTTATCTTGTGTAGCAAACATGATATTCTAGGACTGGTTGGACTAGTTTATTGTGAAGAGAATTGATTACATGTTAAATGCTGACGGGTTATTAAGTATTGCATGTATCCTGGCTAATTCCTATGATTACTGCTACTATTAGATTAAATCTTGAAGGTTTCATGATTGTTTAATAGTTAGGGTTACCAGGACTAGTTGGACTGATAACTATTTCAGAATAGGGACAAGAATATTCATAGGAAGGAATTGAGATAATCTAGGATCAATCAATCAAATGGATGGTGGATATTTGTCTGGATAAGTTACTTCACACCAATTGATTATATCCTTTGCTTTGATTTACTTTGATACTTGATAAACAAAACCACAAACCCTCCTTAGTTACCTTTGACACACAACCTGTTGCACTTAGAAAGATTGCTACCTCCCTGTGGGATTCGACCCTTGCTTGCCTACTATACTTAGTTAGGTTTTTAAGGATTACTTTGATTAGGCATAACGACTTTAGCCTCTACCAAATTGGTGTCGTTGCCGGGGAGGCAAGTTTTAATTTTTCTTTGTGTTTGTTTGTGTGCCAACTTTTGTGTGGACCTATCTTATGGTCCACACCCGTATTACTGACTCTCCTACTTTAGATCTTGATCCAGAGATTGAGAGAACAATTTCCAAAAATCGTATAGCAGCCCGCACGCAACTAGAGATGGCTGAGGAAGCACCGACTTTGAGGCAGTTGACTGCCCCGAATCTGCAGCAACAACCGCTTGCTGTGCACTTTCCTAAGCTGGCAGATGGCGTGAATTTCGAGCTCAAATCTGGGTTGATCCATTTACTACCCCACTTCCATGGGATGAGTGGAGAAGACCCCAATAAGCATCTATCTGAATTCCACGCTGTCTACACCAGCATGAAGCCACGATGCGTTACTGAGGACCAGATCAAGCTGAGGGCCTTTCCTTTCTCTCTCAAGAATTCGGCCAACGATTGGTTCTACTATTTGGCTCCAGGAAGCATAGACACATGGGCTAAGATGACGAAAGCCTTCCTGGAGAAGTACTTCCCTACAACGAAGCTCAATAGCCTGAAGATGAGCATCAACAATATTGAACAACAGGCTACTGAGACGTTGTATGAGTACTACGAGAGGTTTAAGAGGTTGATTTCTAGCTGCCCCTACCATGGGTATTCTGACTAAGACCTCGTACTTTATTTGTATGGTGGACTGCTTGATGACGAGCGTCGGATGGTGCACGCAGCCTGTGGTGGAAATATCCTAAACAAGACGCCTGCTGCAGCTTTTGAGGTATTCTTTGAGCTATCTGAGGGCTCAAGACAGTTTAGCAAGAGAGCGGGTGCTCAAACAGTCAAAGCTGCAGACTCTCAGCCATCGTCTTCAATACTTTCTGAGATGGCTGAGATGAAAGAGATGATGAGGAGGTTCATGACGAAGGGCATCCCACAGCAAGTCAAATCATGTGGGATATGCTATGACACGATGCATCCTACTGATGCATGTCCCACGCTGCAGGAACCCACTGTTGAGGTGAATGCTATAGGAGGTTTTGGTCCTCCTAGACCAAGATATGACCCGTACTCCAACACTTACAATCCAGGGTGGAGGGATCACCCCAATTTGAGATACAGGAATCAGCAGAACCCTCCTCAGCGCCAAGATAATCACGAGTTTCAACAGAGGCCGCCACAGTTCCTACCGCGCCCACAACAATTTCAGCAGCCTAGGGGTCAACAACAACAATATAGAGCACAATATGACCCTAGACCTCAAGGCCAAAGCTCAAGTTCATCTATGACCAGTGATGACATGATCACGACCCTCACCCAGAGCGTATTGACGTTGGCTAGCACTATGGCCCAACAAACTCAGGAGATGGGGTCACAAGTTCAAGCAGTGACCCAGCAACATAAGACTCTCGCTCAGAATGTTACAACGTTGGCCAACACTCTGGTCCAACAAAATCAAGAGATGCGGTCAAGTATTCAGAACTTGGAGAACCAAGTGGGGCAAATCTCCATCGCAGTGAGCAGACTGGAAGCCCGTGACTCGGGAAAACTACCATCTCAAATGGTAGTAAATACAAGGGAGAACGTATGTTCCATGACGCTGAGGAGCGGAACACAAGTGGATGAAGTTCGTGGCCAACAGAAAGAACTCCGCGACCGCGGAGAGGAAGGCCGCGATCGCGGAATTGTTACTGAAGACAATGAGAAAATCGGCGAATTTCCGCGACCACGGATAGATTTCAGCGATCGCGGAAAAGTTCATGGGGAAGAGGAGTTGCTCGAAGAAAATTCGCGACCACGGACAGAATTCCGCAATCCCGGAAAACTCCCTGGAGACTTATTTGCCCAGACGAAGAGCCGCGACCGCGGGTCCCAAACCGCGATCGCGGTTTTGACTCTGATGTGCATGACACTTATGTGCGTCCGAATTTCCCTCCACTCAGTTCGCTGAAGCCACCCGCACCCTTTCCCGAGGCTTTGAAAGATACTAGAAGGCTGGAAAATGACAAAGAACTCTTTGAGACCTTCAGTAATTGCGAGGTAAATATTCCTTTGATCAAACTTGTCAAGAGCATCCCTCGCTATGCCAGATTTTTAAAAGAGCTGTGCAAAATAAAGAGGAAGAAAACGGTAAAAGAAAAGAAGAAGGTCCAGGTCAGTGAGAACGTCTCCACTATGCTGCAAAAGTGGTTACCAAAGAAGTGCAGTGATCCAGGCATATTCACTATTCCCTATAAGATAGGTGGCGCCATGTACGAAAAAGCAATGCTGGATTTGGGTGCCTCTATCATTGTTTTACCTCTTTTGTTGTATTAGTCATTAGAGGTCGGGCCATTACAGAAGACGGGGATAGTGATCCAACTAGCGGATAATTCATATGTGTACCCCAAAGGAGTTGTGCAAGACGTGTTGGTAGAGGTAGATAAATTGCTCTTCCCTGTGGATTTCTTTGTGATGGATACGGGGCAAGACAAAAGCGCAGCCCCTGTGATGCTGGGAAGGTCGTTCATGAATACGGCGAAAACAAAGATTGATGTGAGCAGTGGTTCGCTCACAATGGAGTTTGACGGGGTGAGGGTCGGATTCAACATAGACGATGTAAAGAGACACCCTCTTGATATTGACCCCAGGTGTTCGTTTGATGTGAGCAACCCAAGTTGAGTGGGAGAGCACCAAGTCGAGCCACGACATTAACTAAGGCGCTGCTCGGGAGGCAACCCGAGGTATGAAGTTCTTTTCTTATCTTTTTTTTTCTTTCTAGTTGATTATTGTTATTGTTTTGTTTTGTTTCGTTTTTGTTTCTAGACTAACTTGCAGGTAGGAGACCCGAAGCCTAAATTGAAGATGGTGTTTAACTCGCACCAGAAACAATTCCGCGGGTGCAGAAAAACCACTGTAAGTCCCTTTACCGAAAAAAAAAATCGAAAAAAAAAATTGAAGGCCCAGCTGTCCGAGTTCTACTTTGACAGTGGTGCGCATCATGCTGCCAAGGAGGAGATCAATCACCCCACATTTTTATTTGGCACCGATGATGGCCCGACATTCGACAGCTGACGAGGAGTAACACCAGAGCCCACAACACGCTTACATTTGGGCTCTCATTCTGTGTTCATTGAAGGCCCGTGCAACCCCGTTTTTTTATGTACCACTTACATTACAGTGGATTTATTTGGTTGCACGTGGAGTTTGATTTTGAAGGACCGATGCAGCACCAGAGACATGTGCTTTCATTGATTTACCGCCAGCACCAACTTCCAAGTCTAGGCTACCTCGACGACGTTCGTGAGTACTTTTCTGCCTTTCCCTGTGCTTCATCTTTTTGTCTTTCATTACATTGAGGACAATGCAATGTTTAAGCATGGGGGAGTGATCTATACTTGCTAGTCGTCTAAAGAAAAAGAAAAAAAATGAAAAAGAAAAAGTCAAAAAATTGAAAAAAAGACAAAAATAAATCCTGGGATAAGTCGAAAACCCGAAAGGGCGGCTTAGGTAATAAGCAGATGGATTGGACCAGCATTAGGCTGGGGTAATAATTGGTCAAGAGTGATGTGAGTTTATGTGAGCCCATCTATTGAAAAATGAAATGAGTGGCTTGGTGAAAACCCGAAAGGGCGCCTTGGCAAAATGAGTGAAAAGAAGAAGAGTGATTATTAGGATTCCTCATTTTTCCTGGCGTGGTGACATAAGAAGTCGGGTAGGTCACTTTGGGAGTTATAAGAAGATAGATGGAGGCTAGGATTAGATATTTGTATTCACTCTATGGTGTTCGGGATAAGCTTGGGGGAAGTACTCTGTTTTCCTTTAAGCTTGTTGTTGTGTGTTATGTGTTGGTGCCTTGGAGATTCATGTTTAGGTGCAGTTCTTAGTGGAGATGGTTTTGCTGTGCTTCTTGAGACCTTGGGTATTTCATTAGAGGAGTAGGTTTCTCTTAGCTTACTCGAGGATGAGCAAGGTTTAAGTATGGGGGAATTTGATCAGCGCTACTTTGTAGGGTTTAACTAGGAGTTGTTATCGGCGTTTTAGGTACCATTTGGATGAGTTTAGAGTATAATTGTGGAGAATGGAGTTGAGGAGTAGAAGTGTGAATTGGTGGTTTGAAAGAGCTAAAATGAAGACTTAAGAAGAAGGAAGAGAAATCAACCAAAGAAGACCACGAATGAAGACTTAAGAAGAAGGAGTTGAAGAGAAGCTACAGGAGCTTTTCCGCGGTCGCGGAAGTCACCGCCACGTTCGCGGAAATACAAAGACGCAAGGGCTTTACAGTAAGTTTCCCGCGGTCGCGGAAATTCATCCGCGGTCGCGGAAAACTATTCATCAGACGCGCGCGAGAGTTTCTTCCGAAGATTTGCTTTTTATTTTATTTCTTTTTATTTTATTTCTTTTATTCCGTTTTATTTCTTTTTGGAGATATATTATTTCCTATCTTTAGTTTTAGGTTTTGCTAGGGGTTTATAACCTAGTTTCCTAGCATAATCTAGATTATGCAATTACTTATCGTTTAGTTTTTCCTTTTGAGTTTTTGTGTTCCAAGCCTATGAAGAACTAAGCAACCTTTGCTTAGTCCGATGATTAAAGCCTTCATTTGTATTTGGTTGTGAGATTATAACTCTATTTCCTTTCCTTTGATTATATTTTTTCTCTTTGAGCTTCATCCCAGTGATTCTTGCTGATTTGACTGGCCTGATCAACTAGTTGATATTAGTAATTGTCTAGTGCTAGGGTTTGGATATTTCGGGTTGAAATCCCTTATCTTGTGTAGCAAACATGATATTCTAGGACTGGTTGGACTAGTTCATTGTGAAGAGAATTGATTACATGTTAAATGCTGACGGGTTGTTAAGTATTGCATGTATCCTGGCTAATTCCTATGCTTATTGCTGCTGTTAGATTAAATCTTGAAGGTTTCACGATTGTTTAATAGTTAGGGTTAATAGGACTGGTTGGACTGATAACTATTTCAGAATAGGGACATGAATATTCATAGGAAGGAATTGAGATAATCTAGGATCAATCAATCAAATGGATGGTGGATATTTGTCTGGCTAAGTTACTTCTCATCAATTAATTACATCCTTTGCTTTGATTTACTTTGTTACTTGATAAACAAAACCACAAACCCCCCTTAGATACCTTTGACACACAACCTGTTGCACTTAGAAACATTGCTACCTCCCTGTGGGATTCGACCGTTGCTTGCCTACTATACTTAGTTAGGTTTTTAAGGATTACTTTGATTAGGCATAACGACTTTAGCCTCTACCAAATTGGCGTCGTCCACACCCGTGTTACTGACTCTCCTACTTTAGATCTTGATCCAAAGATTGAGAGAACAATTTCCATAAATCGTATAGCAGCCTGCACGCAACTAGAGATGGCTGAGGAAGCACCGACTTTGAGGCAGTTGACTGCCCCGAATCTACAGCAACAACCGCTTGCTGTGTACTTTCCTGAGCTGGCAGATGGCGTGAATTTCGATCTCAAATCTGGGTTGATCCATTTACTACCCCACTTCCATGGGATGAGTGGAGAAGACCCCAATAAGCATATGTCTGAATTCCACATTTTCTGCACCAGCATGAAGCCACGAGGCGTTACTGAGGACCAGATCAAGCTGAGGGCCTTTCCTTTCTCTCTCAAGGATTCGGCCAACGATTGGTTCTACTATTTGGCTCTAGGAAGCATAGACACATGGGCTAAGATGACGAAAGCCTTCTTGGAGAAGTACTTCCCTACGACGAAGCTCAATAGCCTGAAGAGGAGCATCAACAATATTGAACAGCAGGCTACTGAGACGTTGTATGAGTACGACGAGAGGTTTAAGAGGTTGATTTCTAATTGCCCCTACCATGGGTATTCTGACCAAGACCTCGTACTTTATTTGTATGGTGGACTTCTTGATGACGAGCGTCGGATGGTGAACGCAGCCTGTTTAGGAAATCTCCTAAACAAGACGCTTGCTGCAGCTTTTGAGGTATTCTTTGAGCTATCTGAGGGCTCAAGACAGTTTAGCAAGAGAGCGGGTGCTCAAACAGTCAAAGTTGCAGGCTCTCAGCCATCGTCTTCAATACTTTCTGAGATGGTTGAGATGAAAGAGATGATGAGGAGGTTCATGACGAAGGGCATCCCGCATCAAATCAAATCATGTGGGATATTCTATGATACGATGTATCCTACTGATGCATGTCCCACGCTACAGGAACCCACTGCTGAGGTGAATGCAATAGGAGGTTTTGGTCCTCCTAGACCAAGATATGACCCGTACTCCAAGACTTATAATCCAAGGTGGAAGGATCACCCCAATTTGAGATACGGGAATCAGGAGAACCCTCCTTAGCGCCAAGATAATAACGAGTTTCAACAGAGGCCGCCACAGTTCCTACCGCGCCTATAACAATTTCAGCAGCCTGGGGGTCAACAACAACAATATAGAGCACAATATGACCCTAGACCTCAAGGCCAAAGCTCAAGTTCATCTATGACAAGTGATGACATGATTAGGACCCTCACCTAGAGCGTATCGACGTTGGCTAGCACTAAGGCCCAACAAACTCAAGAGATGGGGTCACAAGTTCAAGCGGTGACCCAGCAACATAAGACTCTCGCTCAGAATGTTACAACGTTGGCCAACACTCTGGTCCAACAAAATCAAGAGATGCGGTCAAGTATTCAGAACTTGGAGAACCAAGTGGGGCAAATCTCCATCGCAATGAGCAGACTGGAAGCCCGGGACTCGGAAAAACTACCATCTCAAACGGTAGTAAATTCGAGGGAGAACGTATGTGCCATGATGCTGAGGAGCGGAACACAAGTGGATGAAGTTCGTGGCCAACAGAAAGAACTCCGCGACCGCGGAGAGGAAGGCCGCGACCGCGGAATTGTTCCTGAAGACAATGAGAAAATCGGAGAATTTCCGCGATCGCGGAAAAGTTCATGGGGAAGAGGAGTTGCTCGAAGAAAATCCCTGACCGCGGACAGAATTCCGCGATCTCGGAAAACTCCCAGGAGACTTATTTTGCCCAGACGAAGAGCCGCGATAGCGGGTCCCAAACCGCGATCGCGGTTTTGACTCTGATGTCCATGACACTTATTGGCGTCCGAATTTCCCTCCACTCAGTTTGCTGAAGCCACCCGCACCCTTTCCCGAGGCTCTGAAAGATACTAGAAGGCTGGAAAATGACAAAGAACTCTTTGAGACCTTCAATAATTGCGAGATAAATATTCCTTTGATCAAACTTGTCAAGAGCATCCCTCGCTATGCCACATTTTTAAAGGAGTTGTCAAGAGCATCCCTCGCTATGCCACATCCCTCGCTATGCCACATTTTTAGGAGAGCTCTCATTGTCCGACGGGGACAAGCGGCTCAGTGATCGAAAGGCATGGTTCGACGTTGCTCGGCCAAAGCCGAGACCGCATCGGAGGTTGAAAAAAATCGAACCAGCGGGCGATTCGCTGGTTGTTTGGTTTAGGGGATTTATACGGGCTTTCTCCTCAAGCTTGCTTCGTTGATTGTTTGGTTTACCAGTGAGTTGATTTGGTTTCATTTGATTTGAGCTTAGTTGATTTGGTTGGTTAATTTTGGAGATATTTTTATAAAGATAGATGTTGAAAGGTTTACTGGATTGTATTTTGGTTGGTTTGCATAGTTAGGAGTTTGGATTTAGTTGGATCTTGGGTTTTGAAGTCTGGGATTACCCCGTATTATCGGATATGTCCTCTTCAGTATTGATAGGAATTACCCCCTTGTTGTTTGGGTGTTGTTGGTGTGTGAGTTTTCCGACTCTATTGACGGAATATTGCTCCTTTGGTTTTGTTGATTGTGATTTGTATGTCGATTTAGACTATTGTTGATATGGGAGGTTTTCCCATGTGAAGAGTTATTAGGGATGTTCAAGCCTTTGGTGTTTGTCCTTGGGGTTAGTGGTGGGGGATTGCCCCTAAGATAGTAAGTTTGGGGTTTTTAGAGAGAAGAGTTCTCTCTTCTCTCTAAAAAATCTCAAACTTACTATTTTTAGAGAGAAGAGTTCTCTTTTCTTTTATATTGTTTATTGTCATGTGATATTTAGTTTTTCAAACTTAAAAGAAAATTCTGATTTTAATTTATCTTTTTTTTGGATATTTTTGGAAAAAAAAATTAGTTAGGATATTTTTACAAAACAAAAAAGCAAGAGTTAAAATTGCAAATAGGGTATAAGGATGGGATATGGGGTGCTATTAGTCTAAAAAAAGTCCTATCCAGAACACTTTCAATCTGGCGGGTGGCATATCATCAGTCTATCCCAGCGGTCTTAGATGGGCTCTGAAGCCGAACCTAAACTCTGGCCCAGATTTACAATTGTAAGCCCAATCAAGTAATTAGGCTCAAGAATTGGACCGTTAATTGAGGCGGATTGTTCATTGGGTTGCCTGGAATTGAATGGCTTCTCAAGCGAGCCGGGTCGCCCGTCGCCGTGTACTTCGTTCCCCGTCGGCGATCAGCCCTTCCTGAATTCGCCTGTTAACTATAAACCTCGTTTGATTACTTCTCTTTTCGTTTGAATATAGTACAAATTCGCAGTTTTCAACTTCTGTGCTGAAATGTTCTATCTTTCGGAGGCGCCCACCACTTGTTCGATGAAATGCTTCAAAGGAGAAATGGTCATTTTCCTGGGGCGACACGGACACCAACCGATCACAAGTTCAACGTACCCCATTTCGCTGAGTATGACCATTTCTTTCTAATTTGCTATTTAGCTCAGATTGTGCAATAAATGGCCCCCAAGCATCATGGTCTTGAGCCACGAAATTGACCCTCTATAGATGAGAGCTTTTGGGATTTGTATCATTTTGTACGTGTACGGTAGGGATCGTATGTGTGGTAATGTTTTTCAACAAAGTGTGGAAAAAAAAATATAGAAGGAAAACCGCACGATAACTATGAGAAAAGAAAAAGAAAAGGAAAAGAGAGAGAGGTTGAATGAAGACGATGATGGAAATGCGCACTATCGCCCAGCTTTTAGCACACTTAGACACTGAGCCAGAACTTACCCACCTTCTCTTCTGTTCCACTAATCATTACTATCATGAATCCTTTTTCAGTTCCCATTTCGTATTTTCAAGTTCAACTAACAACATTCTCCTACCCCCATAGTCCAGTACACAGCTCAAATACCACCAACCCCATCCTAACTTTATTATTATTATTCGCTGAAATTCCTGCCATAAAAACCCACTCTTTCTTTTCCACTTTTCCTCTGCTGCTGGTGGCTGATCTCTTTCTTCATGGTTGCCAGCTGCTAATTTCTAATTTGCCATTGCTGGGAATTGAATCCTCCTCCTTCTTTGTTTTTGGATCACAACTAAAAGCATTCGCACCCTCTAGTTTTTCTTTGCTTTGTTTCTTCTCCTTTTTCTTTTTCTGTGGCTGTCAAATAATGGGTAATTGCTGTTGTGGGCGGGAACCTTCAATCTACAAGATTTCCTCTAATGCCAAATCAGGTTTGATCTCTCTTTTACTTCAAAGTTTTTTCGTTTATTATAATTTGAGCTTATATTGCATCGTCCTGCTTAATCTTGCATTAGATTGGTTTCTGTTTGATCCCGGGTCCTTAACTGCAGTTTGAGCTCCCTATGAATGGTATATTAATTTTGAATCCTGTTGATTTGTTTATATCTTTTTCATGCCATCTGTTTCCTTTGCTCATCTCGATTTTCATAGAATGTTCACAATCCAGAACAAGAAAACACCTTTTGCCAAACTTGCTATTTCTACTAGCCTTGGTTCAGGGGTTTAAATCCCCGTTTTACAAGCCTTTGTGCCTGCTTTCCCTTTTTGATAGGCTATGTGCCTGCTTATACCATATATAGAAATTAATCTTTCTGTCTGACAAATGACATGGACAATCTGAGAAACAATCAGTACAAATAATTAGTTAGTTAATCACAGATGAATTTATAATTGCAGAATCTGCAAAGGGTGACCACATCTCCTCTCAGAAGGCAGAAAAATATAATTTTAGGTTACCTTCAAATCCCAAAGAAGTAGAAGACCTTCGCCGTGATTCAGCTGCAAATCCTCTCATCCCGTTCACGTTTGAAGAACTTAAGATAATTACTGCCAATTTTAGACCAGACCATTTACTGGGTGGTGGTGGATTTGGAAGTGTTTACAAGGGTTTCATCACAGAAGATCTTAGGGAAGGGATTGAGCCCCTTCAAGTAGCCGTTAAAGTTCATGATGGAGACAATAGTTACCAGGGTCACCGCGAATGGCTGGTATCCCTTCTGCTCTTATGATAGCCTGTGCTTTTCATTTTTCCGGTCTTTATACCAATAATTTCCATCCTTGACAGGCAGAGGTCATATTTCTGGGACAGCTTTCCCATCCGAATTTGGTGAAGCTTATAGGTTATTGCTGTGAAGATGATCAGCGGGTATTAATATACGAGTACATGCCTCGAGGCAGTGTGGAGAACAATCTCTTTTCTAGTAAGCATACATGTGATTTCGCTTTCTGGATAACAATAGAAATTTGTTCTAGTTGACCAGAAAAAAAAAATCCGGGTTCGTTTGGCACAATCTCCATATAATGTATGATCACATTGCGTCGCCATTATGGAACGAAAACATCCATGATTATATCTAGAATACTTTATTCCTTGAGCACATTGGGAATTGACTTGGACAATGATGATCACATTTGCTTAAACATAGAGTGCCATGACTTGTAACTTTACCTCCCAGACTGAGCTTTTTCACTCTGGAACATATCCTCAGCTCAAGAGTTGGCAGCATGGATATGGCCTTGCCCTATTTACTACTTTTGAATTGTGGTTTAGTTTGCTAATCTTCTAGGGACATGCATTACGATTTCCCACTGTTCGACATGTAACCACATATATATTTTGTTAACATCATAACAGGAGTGCTGCTTCCTTTACCCTGGTCAATCAGAATGAAGATTGCACTAGGAGCTGCAAAAGGACTTGCTTACCTTCACGATGCTGAGAAGCCAGTTATATATCGTGATTTTAAAACTTCCAATATTTTGTTGGACATGGTGTGTACATCAAGTTTTTGTCTTTTCTTAAAAAATGTAGCTGTACTTCTTTTGTCATGATCTATGAACTTCAGTTATGATCCTATACTACATTAATTCATTGATGAAGAATTGTTTGGAAATCATGGATTCTGTTCTGGTTACATGTTGCAATTCATCCTGTAAACACCTTCAGTTTTGCAAGTAATTTCCCTTGATTGATTAATCGAAATCTTCTGTTGATACGACAAATAGTACTAAAGATACTGATTGGAAGGGTTTCATTTTCTGTCTGTTCTCCAATGTAAGTGCAACTTGTTTCTATGATACAATTCATGGCAGGAATATAATGCAAAGCTCTCAGACTTTGGCCTTGCCAAGGATGGTCCAGTAGGGGATAAATCTCATGTTTCCACTCGTATAATGGGAACATATGGGTATGCGGCGCCGGAGTATATAATGACAGGTAAATGAAAATCATGTGTTGGAATGGAATGCCTTCATAATAAAATGCTACTTGAGAGATGTGAATCGCAAGTGATATTCTTTCAGTTTTCAGGTTTGTCAGTTATTTCTAGTTTAGTGACAGTGCTGGTAGAGATGCTAAATAGTAGTGTTTTGATTTGACTTTTCCAGGTCACCTGACTCCTAGGAGTGACGTTTACAGCTACGGTGTAGTTCTACTTGAGCTTCTCACAGGCAGGAAATCGTTGGACAAATCAAGGCCAGCCAGAGAACAGAATCTCACAGACTGGGCTCTTCCTCTGCTCCGAGAAAAGAAGAAGCTGCTCGACATCGTTGATCCGCGACTTGGAGGGGATTATCCGATCAAAGGAGTGCAAAAGGCAGCCATGCTAGCTTACCATTGCTTGAATCGTAATCCAAAGGCAAGGCCGCTGATGCGTGACATTGTAGATTCCTTAGAACCTCTTCAGGCTGATGATGGTGATAGTTTGCTAGGGAAGCCGGCACCGATATTAGTCGGAGAGGTTTCTAACAAACCAGTCAAGAATGATAACGCATCTGTCAATGAGACTAATGTATAATAAAACCAAGCATTAATCTAGTGTCTTGTGTAGGCACAGTAGTTTATTCCTCTCTTCTTCTGACCCTGAACCAAAATAGGATGAAAAACATCAAATATGCATTCGTGATTTGCTATGCTGTGGTAAGAAGAGTTGGAACTTTTTCTGTGGATTGATGTTTGTTTATACACAAGGAAGTATTCAGTGTAATCCTAGTCGTTAAAGGATATACGATGACATGAAAATTGATGGAAGTATGGAGGGGGTCAAGTGGGTAATGAATGGAAGACGTGGCAACATTAGATTGAGTTGGATAGAAAGGACTCACCAGTCACCACTCACTGGTTGTGATTGTGTGTGTTATATCGCCTATGACTTGTCATCCATGTGTTTCTTTTTCTTTTTCTTTCTAATTTTCTGGGCTCTTTTATTGCTATGCAAATATTATTAAAATCCAAATATGAATGAATCAAATATCAAATAAATTTGAAAAGGAAAAGAAATCAGGTGGCAGAGAATTGTTGAGGGACATAGAGTTCTCCTCTTCTGATTCTCTGTATGTGGTTCCTTGGTGGCATAGCTATCAAGTGGTAAGAGCCCAAGAAGGCTAGAAGAAGAAGAAGAAGAAGAAGAAGAAGAAGAAGAAGAAGAAGAAGAGATAAGGAAATAAGTTGACAGATTGAGATATGTTGGGGGCCATTGCAAATCCAAATCCAAATCCAAGCCCTTGCTACATCAGGAGGCACAACAGGTTTCCTCTTGCGTCTCCTCTATCTGTGCACAACTCTGTGCTATTGAGCTCATGGAAGATTGCAAGTCTGAATGCTCAAACCCAAGCAAAATCAAAAGATTTGCGGGTTAGGGCTTCAGAATCCACAGCCAAGACAGCAGAATCAGACCCAGGAGAAGAAGAGGAAGAACCATATGAAGAGTATGAGGTGGAAATTGAACAGCCAATTGGTTTGAGATTCGCCAAAGGAAGAGATGGTGGTACTTACATTGATGCCATTGCCCCTGGTGGCTCTGCTGATAAAACTGGCAAATTCACTGTTGGTGATAAAGTTCTTGCCACAAGGTACCTCTTTTTCACTGCTTTTACTACATACATCTAACATCAATTGACAAAAATAAAAACCCAGAAATGTTTCTGACGATGAGATTCCAATTTGTATGTGTTCACATATTGACAGTGCGGTTTTCGGAACTGAAATTTGGCCAGCTGCCGAGTATGGTAGAACTATGTACACCATTAGACAGAGAATTGGCCCCTTGCTTATGAGAATGCAGAAGAGATATGGTCCGTCTTTTTTTCTTTGCCATTTTATACAATACAATACAATACAATACAATACAATTGATCAGTGAAGTTAAACATAATTTGCTTTCCACCAGGGAAGACGGACGATACCGGTGAGATGAGTGAAAAGGAGATCATCAGAGCTGAAAGAAACGCCGGGTTTATCAGCAACCGGATCAGGGAGATACAGGTTGCAATGTCAAGAGTTGCTACTTTGCTTCTTCTGTGGATTAAATTTTGGTTCTAATTGGACATTTTATTTGTCACTGTTGGGAATTAGGTGCAAAATTATCAAAGAAAGATAGAACAGAAACAACAAAGGGAAAGGGACCTTCGTGAAGGACTCCTGCTTTACAGGTGCAATCTTGTATCCAATCTAGTACAATTTGAGCTAATTTTTGAGTCATGAATACTATGTCATATAACGTGTACAACTGTTCATTCAAGGGATGGGAAGTATGAGAATGCATTAGACAAGTTCGAGTCAGTACTAGGATTAAAGCCTACTCCAGGTGAAGCTGCAGTGGCAAGTTACAATGTTGCTTGCTGCTACTCAAAGTTGAATCAGGTATTACTTTCAAATATCTGGATTTTGACATGATTGTCGCTTCGCCTTGTCTCGTAAATGTGGAGGCTCTGCAGTTTCATGTTTTCCGTATATGTCTTGTGATTCACAGATACAAGCTGGCCTCTCTGCTCTTGAAGAAGCACTTAAATCAGGGTATGAAGATTTTAAGGTGAGTTGGTTCAACCATTTGCTTATTTTCTCTTTTGCTTGCAAGTGCTAAACAGCTTCCACTTGATGCTACAGAGAGTCAGGACAGACCCAGATCTGGAGAACATTAGAAAGTCTGATGAGTTTGATCCGCTCTTGAAAAGGTTTGACGAGTCCTTCATAAACGAGAACGCCATCAATGCCATCAAGTCCCTATTCGGCTTCAACAAGAAGTAGAAGTTCAGGTTTGTTGCTCTTGAAAATGTTAAGAGGGAGATGAAAGCCTCTTTTTGTTTCTCCTCGGATTATAGGCTTAGGTAGGATGATTCTTGAAAGTGCTTATTAATGTGTACACAGCCTCGGATCATACATTACTTTCTGGAAAATGTATTGTATTTATACCTCAATGTCAACGACTTCATAAAAAGATGCATGCTCATTTCATTTCCATCCATTCAAAGAACTCGTTTCAGCACAACAATTTGCAATTCATGAACAGATTTAGCGCCACTTTGGTTTGCATGAATTGAAACGGTAACATAAAGGAAACGAATTTTCCCCTCTACTAGTGTTGGTTTCAAAATGATAAAAACATTCTCTTCCTCCTTCTCTTGACACACAAATTGATAGGAACCGTGAAGCAAGGATCTCACAATGCAGTGTTTGGCTGAAGAATCTTCAACGTTTTTGTGATTTTCAATAATAAAAATTGATGCCCATTACAATCAATAGACCTAGCTATTTATAAAGGAAATAATTGACTAGAATACTCAAAATTAGTCATTAGTTTGCCCACTAACAGCACTACGCAACTAGGAATAGAAATAGCAACAAATCAACCACTAACTAATTAATTAAAGCTAAAATAATAACTAAGCTGCTAATTTTCTGAAATTCACTTGGTTGTGGATTGAGAGTCACGTGCCATTGATCTTCTTCTAGAATACATTTTCAGAGGTGGAGTTGTATCACAAATTTTAGAGACCTAAGCAAGATAAAATTTTCATTCAATATATCATGATGTCAAAGTGGATTAGACTTTTTCTTTCCGTTACCGTTTTCCGTTTTCATAAGTTCTGGTCTTATTGTATTGTTGCCACACAACATACAGATCCATACACGACATGTAACAAACTAACAATATGTATAAGTATGCTAGTTTTGTTATTAATTACAGAGAAAAAGTGAAGTATACAAGTAGAGTTTCTGATACCGAGGGCAAAACTATGAAGTGTGAGGATGGAGACGGATTGGAAGTTGTTTGGCAGGTACCGCCATTGGATCATACTCGACTTTTTCTTGTGGAATAAGCAGCTCCCAGTTGAAGTTGTTGACAATGTTGTGCAAGAATACGAGTATCTCTATACGAGCATATTCCTTTCCCAAGCACATCCGAGGCCCCCCTCCAAATGGCACGTATGTGTAAGGGGCAGGGCCACTTCCTTCAAACCTGCAAGGCTCAAACTTGGGTGCATCCGGGAATAAACCTGGGTCCTTATGCGTGGATGCCGGGCTCCAGAACAACTGCAAACACATTATGTACAACTATTAGCATGTTTTTGATTCAAGAACTAAGATGTATGCAGAAGATAACCTTCCATCCTTTAGGAATAGTATAGCCCTCATAGTCAAAATCAACAATGGCTTCTCGGAATCCACTAGGAACAGGTGGAGTGATCCTCATGACCTCCGAGACAACATGCCAAGAGTACCTCATCTTCTGAATGTCTTCCCACTGCAGCAACTCCCCTGCTGCCTTTAATTCTGCAATTTCCTTTTGTTCTGCATTAACCCAGAAAACACATGACAGTAAATATGCATTGGATACATGGAAATTGTTCCAGAGATTCTTTGTTTTCAAATTTACAAGTCTAGTAAGCAAAATATGATCATATGATTATAATCATTCAAGATCCTTCCACTTCATAGCAGTTTTCCAAAAATTTCCCCACATCATCAGTAAAAACACTCAAACACCAATAGATCAAAATAGGTTTTTGGAGGTAATGAGTTGGAGCACCCGATGAGACATCAAATGGAACAAAGAATCCTCATGGGAATATAAGAGATTACCTTTAAGCACTTGGTCATAAACATGGGGCAGCTCTCCCAGGTACTTGATAAGCAGGGTAATGACAGAGCAGGAAGTGTCATGGCCTGCAAAGAGGAGTAAAAGTATGTTGTTGATGATCTCCTCCTCGGTCAAGAACTTCCCATTCTCATCACAGGTAACCAACAAGTGAGATAAGAGGTCTTGGCCAGGGGATGCTCTCTTGTCTTCCAAATCCCTTCTCCTTTGCTTCACAAACACTCTAAGCTCTCTCCTGATGGCATCTGCAGCTCTCATTGCACTGTAAAAGCGGGTTCCCGGGAAGTTTAGAGGCATGCCAATCACCCCTTTCAGCAGCACCTTGAAATGAGCTGACATCCTTGAGATGAAGACTGGGTCTTCTGTGCTAGTGAACAACCGGCATGCTAACTCAAAGGTGTAATGCTTTATCAAAGGGCTAACCACCACCTCTTGTTTACCTTCAATTCAAGATGTATGTCAAGTTTCCATCCAAAGAAGCTTTCAACACCGCTCAATCTACCCATACAGATTATCACCATTTCAGGTGTCAACATAAATATGAATATGACACTATAATCAGGCATATTTAAATTTATGTCATAAATCCTATTCAACCACATGAAAAAAGACTGAAATCATATAATCCACAGTTCAGTCAAATTCACCCACACCACTCGGCATACAAGTCCACACTTGTACAAACTCAAGTTTAATTACTTCAAATCATTATCTTCATCTCCCATTTCTTATTTAGTTTCTTCAATTTTCCATATTCCCACCTCCTAGTTTTTATGCATTTTCCCCTTTTGTCATATTATCTAGTAAAGTATAAGGATTTATCAATTTTGTATATCTAGTACAACATGAGGAGCATAATTTCGGACTTGATTATAGAATTGAACTTCGGATTCTGACTTTTGCTCATCGGTTGAATTGGGATATTTTTATCAACAACTATTCAATTATCAGACCAGCAAGGGCTACGTAATCTCTGATTTCTAAATAGCACACCAGGTGTTCGATAAAACTCCTCAAACAGCATAACATAAAAGCTTGTTACGAAACAAACGAGTATACCTTGCCAGAAGGAGGAGATATGGTGGCGAGTGACGACATCCATGGTTCTGACATAAGTAATGAGCGCATCAGGCCCCAGGAAGGACAGGAGGATCCTGCGCAAGCGCTTAGCATCGTCGCCGAGAGAGGTGCTTACGCAAGACCCAAAGAGCTTGTGCACAGACGGCGGCCACCATATCTGAACCAGCTTGTTCTCGTTGGAGAAGAGGAACTTGTTCGCAGCTTTTCCGCAGAAGACAACGGTAGGGTAACCGAACAAGGAGGTCTTGAAAAGGCGGATCCCGTCGCCATTTGTGAGGATCCTCTGGGTGAGGAAGAGCTCTGGTTCTCCCTTCTTCAACGCCCTGAACAGCTGCAGAGTCTCCCCAAGAAGGGGAAACCCTAGGCTTCCCGGAGGAAGATTTTTGGGGCTTGAATCATTCTTCTTCTTATTGTAGAGACTGAATATTTTGATGATTAGCAGCAATAGGATGAATAATACTGCTGCTATGAGCGGCAGCATTGTTGCTGTTAATTTTTCTGGATAACTTGAAAAAAGATAAATCAATAACAGGATGAATAACCCATAATTTTACAAGTCGTCAAATTTTCATTTTTGAAGGCTGTTACAAGTTTATAATACTATATGCGCCACTTCGGTGGTGGCATGGTGGTAAGAGACATGAAGGGATATGGAAAGGTGACGGATTCGATCTCTGTCGGTCCTCTTTTCTTGAGTTAATTTTTAAGGTTTATCATGTTTCTTGTTATTAGATCAAGTCGGTCGGTGCAAGTCAGTTTACCTGATTTGTGGCCTTTGCCGGCTAGGAGGTTACGAGTCCGGGATTTATCACTCCGCAAGTGGTGGGTTTCCTGTAATAAAAAAAAAAGTTTATAATACTATACGCATCCTTCTAAAATGGTGCTAAAATAATATAAAAATAGGGTTTGTGATGAACGGTTTTGAATGAAGTGTTTGGCTATACTTTTTTTTTTTCCAAAATGTTTGGCTATAGATTGATGTGCGTGTTCATTTAAGACGCAAATATTTGAAAGATTTTTTTTTAATGTGTACATGGTTATATAATAAAAATTTCATATTTGATAATAAAAAAATTTAGTCACTAGTTTAATTTCTTTTTCTATGAATTCACCCTTTTAGTTTATAAAAAAATTTGAAAAAAAATTTAAAATTTGGACTATTAACATATACTCATAGGCACACATTAGATAAATCGATATTGAAATCATGCCCTCTTTCTGGATGATGTCACTGTCAACTACATCTAAACACCTCTACGTATCGGCCCCTCTTCGTGGGTGCATGCATTTTGATTATGTTTGAAGAATCTAATTTTGTTGATATAGTTATATTACAGGTGATTTCTACCACTATATTAATACTGAAATGGTTTTTCATTTCCAATGAATAGTTAGAAATTTATCGATATATAACACTCATATCGATAAAAAGATTCGAAATCTTTATTGGTATTGAAAATGGGTTCATCCTTTTTTCTTTTATTTTACATTTTTTGTTTAAATGCCAAATGTTGAGTTGATGACCTATTTATAAAAAAAAAAGTATAAAATAAGAAATTTTGGATTTGAAAAAAACAACAATTTTGCTCACAATTACATATTTTTTGTTTGATCAGAAGAGTCCTCCAAATATTTCGGCCTTGGATTATTGATTTATTTTCAATTTTGTTCGAATATGAACAAAAAAAGTAGAGGACAAATCCTTACATTCATTTCCAAGTTGTAAAGTTTGTATTTGTAGTTAATATACGTATACAAATAAGAATAAAGTTATTATAAAAAAATAAGAATAAAGTTGATGTCGTAGAATAACCATGTTCTAAAATTCTATATGATAACTAAATGTTGTTATGTTTTTGAATTAAATATATAACTTAGTATATATAATAAATTATTTTGATTGTTTCCATTTTTATATGTAAAAATCATCATTATAATATATATAAAAAATCTAAATATTTAATTGTTTAAGATATAATGTTAGTTTAGAGTAATTTGGTTAACGTTTAGTCGTACCAAAACTACGAATCGAAATCTCATTTAACCGAAGTCTGGTTAACAAACCGTGCCCACGGGTGAGTTATTCTAATTAATGGTTGGAATTTTATTTTTTTTCAAATATATAATTAATGATTAACTTATAAAGCGTATGCCAAGATCTAACGTACAATTTATTTGGAAAAAAATTCGGCCGTTGGAAAATTGCCTTTGAAATATAGTCTTGTGTACTCAAAAATATAGCATACGCCATATTTCTGCGCACCAAACGACTATATTTGCAACGGTCGAATTTTTCCTTATAAATACTAAAACTCTTTCATCTCACTTCCATATCCGAAAACAATCTTACCATAATGGTATATAGTGAAAATACGTATTAGAGTACTGGAGAAGAGGATAAAGATTTCGAAGATGGCAATTTCAAGGTTACTAATGCATGAATGTTTGTAAAAGCAATATTTGCATTATACATACACATATAGATTTAGGCTCTAGTGAAACGAGAAGTTACGGTAAAACGAGTGTATTAATCTAGAACGTTGGATGAGAATAGAATTGATGGTCATGATTTAATCTAGAGGGTTGCAAAATATGTTGGTGGATTCACCCACACACGATTTCTCCATTAGCATTATTTGTGGGATTTATTTTACTCCCAGATTTTTCCATAATAGAAGAAAACAGATGCTTTCCGCATTTGCTTCCCCTCTCTCGCAAATCTCTCTCTCTCTCGCATTACTCTCTGGCGCCGCAGGAAACCACCATTGACGATCTCACCGAGCTTCGTTTCTCCTCATTGATCGCGTCTCCTCGTCGCCTCCTCGTGTTATCGTCGGCGTCCTCTCTCTCTCGTGTTCATGCTCTCTGCCGCAGGAAACCGCCATTGATGACTTCGCCAGAGCTTCGCTTCTCCTCGTTGCTCGTTCTCCTTGTCGCCTCCTCACTTTATCATTGGCGGCGGCGTCTTCGAATTCGATTCTCCTCGTCCCTCGCTTCTCCACATGTATCTTACTCTAATTTTTTGAACCCTAATTTTTTGAAACCTAAATCCTTTCGGTTTCTCAATCTTTTCAATTTTTCAATGTTAGGGTTTGTACATGGTTAGGGGAGTGATGGACAGACTGTCCCTGAAGATAAAGCATGGCAAGCTTAGAAAACTTGTTAAAGGTAAGTTTTGATGCTATTATTAGTTGATGTTCATGTTTCTCATTATGATATTCATGTTAACAGTATTGTTATTCACAGTGTTACAGTTTGTGTGTTTTGATATTTATATTTTGGATATTGTATATTTGATATTCAATTTCTCTGTGGTGTTATTCATTATAATTTTGTTGATATTCATGTGGATTCAGATTATGCTTGTTGATGGTGTTGTATGAGTTGTTGATCATTGATATTCACATTTTTATATGTGATATTCAAATTGTTTGATGTGATACTCATACAAATGCTTTTGATATTCATGTTGGATGTAGGTTTCATGCGTTGAGTCGTTGATATACAAATTTTATGATGTGATATTCACTATAATGCTGTTAATATTCATGTTAGATTAGTTTTGGTGTTTTGTTGGTGTTATTTGTACTGTTTGCAATTGATATTCAAATTGATTGATGTGATATTCATACAAATTCTTTTTGATGTTCATATTAGATGTAGGTTTCATGCTCTAAGTAGATGATATTCAAATTTTACGATTTGATATTCACTACAATGTTGTTGATATTCATGTTCGATTAGTTTTGGTGCTTTTATTTATACTTAGGGTATAGTGTGTATGAATTTATGGTTTAGGGTTTATGGATTTAGGGTATATGAGTTTAGGAGTTTAGGGTTTAGGAGTTTAGGGTTTAGGATTTAGGAGTTTAGGGTTTAAGATCTTAATTAGAAATAATTTATTAATATATTTGGAATCAAATTTAGGAATCTTTTTTAATATAATTTACAGTTTTATCAAATCTCTTAGTTTAATTTTAAATTTACTCTATATTATTAACAAAAAAGTACATTAATTTAAATTAAAAAAGTGGCAATTCATTTAAAAAAAATCAAAAAGAGGGTTAAACTCAAGTAAATACTAAGAATTAAGAAAAAAAATCCCTAAAAGAATATTAGTATACCTGGAATTCTATGAGGAGGCTCATCAAAATCAATAAATTTATATACATATTAAACTCATCCTCTTTCGAGTCACTAAAATGCTTTCAATCCTAATTTGCTTATGTATTAAAGTATATTTTGTTTGTTTCTTAATTTGTTATTATATCAAATTATTTAGCAAAATTTAAATAAACAAATCTTAACAAAATTTGTTCCAACAATCATAACAAATTGACTTTTTACTTACATTCTAATATGATTTTTTTATTTAAGCAAAATGTTTGATTTAATTTGATTAGTTGAGATCTCATTATTTACTAGGGTTAATTACCGAAAACCACCCGTACAATAGGCCATATTGCCAGAAACCACCCGGATAACGACTATTTACCGTAAACCACCCGTATATCCATCTCCGTCCAACACGTACCACCCTACCCCACTCTCCGTCCATTAGATCGTTAACGTAATTACAGATTTAAGCAGAATTTTTTATTTTCATTCAATTTCTCCACAATTTCAAAACTTGGGTAAAAATTATAATTAATCCAAAAATAGTGTCATCTTCAACCTCCAGCCAAGCCATCCTCACGCGCAAGCTCGGCCGAGCTCCATCAATGGCGGATTCGGACCAAATTCGAGCTCGAATTCGACAATTAACCATTGGGACTTTTAGATAAGATCCAGACGCGTCATATCTCTGTGAAATCGGGAAGAATAAACCCGGGACGAGATCGTATTTGCCCCAGAAGGAAACAAAATTTGGGGGTTGGCACCGGCCGGAAACTGGGCAAATTGGGGCACGTCGGAGCATATCCGAAGTCGGGGACAAGAGTATTTTGAAGAGGGATTAAGGGTGGTGCTAGTGGTGGCGGCAATTTCAGAGGTGGAGTCGGTGGTGGGTGGAATTTGACGAAGAACAGTCTCGATAATATTTCTAGGGTTCGGGGCTTTGAGGATGAAATTGGATGCCAAAATCTCTGTGAAATCGGGAAGAATAAACCCGAGATGAGATCGTATTTTCCCCAGAAGGAAAGTCCCAATGGTTAATTGTCGAATTCGAGCTCGAATTCGGCGGAAAACCGCCATTGGAGAGCTTGAGGAGCTCACGGCTGGCTGGAGGAAGAAGCTGATGAATAGTGCCAGTCGGGGCCCCTCACTTTTGGCTTAATTGCATTTTGGCCCCAACTTTCCAAGTTGGGGCAAAAATGCCCTTGCATAATTCTTGAAAAATTACAAAAAATTATCCAAACTTTCCCAAACTTAATTATTTTAATAATTCTATTTTAATAATTTTTAGCTTAATTACAATTTTTACCCAAGTTTTAAAATTGTGGAGAAATTGAATGAAAATAAAAAGTTCGGCTTAAATATGTAATTACGTTAACGATCTAATGGACGGAGAGTGGGGTAGGGTGGTACGTGTTGGACGGAGATGGATATACGGGTGGTTTACGGTAAATAGTCGTTATCCGGGTGGTTTCTGGCAATATGGCCTATTGTACGGGTGGTTTCTGGTAATTAACCCTATTTACTATTAATACAATAACCTTTTAATTAGCTTTTTTATACGACTACGATTTTACGAATTCTTTATCAAGTCCTATGTCGAGCTTCAACTAACATTATCTTAATTAAAATTTGTTTGTTCAAGTAAATTTAAACCAAGCTAGCAATAAGATAACTTATAATGATAATATAACGAACTAGATGAATTTTGTTCTATCTAAGATTGATTATGTATTTTGTTTTCACAATATCATCAATTCCATAAGAGAAAGTGGATCAAATGACATTGGATCGAAAACCATGCATCCATAATTCTATACATATAAATATACTCACAAATTTAGTTATATACAAGTTATGATTAATATTATACTTCCTTTTCGTAACACATTCAAATTGTTCATTTCTCAATTCACCCTAATCATATTAAGCTTTTTTGACGTGTAAAATTGTATTTTTTTCTTCATTCTTTATACGTTAGTCACTTTGTAGCAAATTTTCAAAATATAAATTTGAACAAGATTTTTATAGTGTTTCAAGTATTATTTTTACACGATTTCTATTTCACGCACCGGCAAAATTGTTATTTCACGTACCAGTTCGTCCGTGACGGACCAAAGGAACTCATACGTGACGGACCAAAGAAACTTATACGTGACGGACCAAAGGCACTCGTCCGTCACGGACCATGTACATCCGTCCGTGACGCACAAATCAATCTGGTCCATCACGGACGGATGTACATGGTCCGTGACGGACGAACCCTAAACCAGAAAATTGAATGTTACTTGTCCCCACCTAACAACATTAACTACCCCGTCAAATCTCATCAATATTACGTCCAAAGTTAAACCCTAAACCTCTTCATCACTCTTCCCTTTCCCTCCCACAACACATCTTCCATTCTCATCATCTCCAAGAGTTCATTTCCATGGCAAATGAAGATGATTTTTCCAACTTCAATGGTGGAGAAGATGTTTCAAGGAGTTACAATTACAATAAGGTATGTTTTTTAAGCTTTTACTTTACATGTTAGTAAAAGTTAAGATTTTTTATGGTTCTTTGTTGTGAATGTATATGATTGAGTTGTTCTTACCCCAAAACAAACACTTTCTTATGGTAATTTCAATAGTTGTGACTATATGTTCATAAAAACTTCATCTTTGATTAAGTTGTACTAAAAAGTTGTAGATTTTGTGTGCAAAACTGCATGTTTGAGTATTGAGCATTGTTATGTTGAGTGCAAAACTTCAAGACTTCATCTTTGTTCGTGTCTGTTTTTTGAAAGGAAAACAAGTAAATCCATACGTGACGAATGGATTGAGTTGGTCCGTCACGTATAGATTCACCTCACCCGTGACGGATGAGGTGAATCTATACGTGACGGACCAACTCAATCCATTTGTCACGTATGGTTGTGTTTGACAGAAACTGAATACTTCGCTAAATTGTTTTTTTACTTCAATAGGAGAACAATATCGTGAACAACGGTATTTACAATCTGTCCCTAAATGATGCATGGGACATGGCACCACCGTCCTTCTCACTTGGGTTGTTCGGCGAACCTATGCCGCCTCAACAACCTCATTTGCCGGGATTAGATTGTTTTGCTCGTAGTGGAATTCCGTCCGTAAGGTGGCAAGCTCCACCTAAGTTTGGGTTTCCGGCATTACACACACAATCGCAGTTTATGTATCCTACACCTAAAGAAGTGATTGTTTCTGAAGATTATTCTGAATACTTCACCACGGGTGAAGTATTCGGCTCCAGAGATGATGCAATTAAAAGGGCTAGATAGATTGCCTTTGATAATCACTTCTGCCTCACTATTGGTCGGGATATAAACTTTGGTGGAGGAAGCCTTCGGAAGTCATGGTTGATGTGTGAAAAAGCGGGAGTTTATATTCCTAAAGATGAAACTAGAGTAAGGCAAAGAAAAAGGAGCAAAAAATGTGATTGTCCCTTCAGATTGTTGTGTCAAGAAAATCTGAGGGACTCATATACACTCAATGTAGTTGTTGGAACCCACAACCATGTCATTGGTGATGACTTGTGCGGACATGCAGTTGCTGGCAGGTTGACACCTGAGCAAAAGAAGTTGGTTAAGGTCATGACAAAAAATCATAGTAAACCATCAAAGATTGCAACAACACTTAACCAGGACCCGAACAACTGCACTAAAATGCATCAGATTTACAATGAAGTGTACAATGTCCGACATAGTGGGATGGAAGGAAGAACCGTGGTCTAAGAGTTCTTCCATAAGTGTAAGGAGAACAACTACTTTGTAGAGCATAGGTCGGATCGAACGACGAATAAGATCACCGATATTTTCTTTGCCAGTCCAGATTCCATGAAACTCCTAAAGGCATTTCCATACATCCTTTTGCTAGACTCCACATACAGCACTAACAGGTTAGTGTAATACATCTACTTGCTACATCTATTTTAACTTATATTTATTCATTATGCATGACACATCTTCTTGTGCAGGTATGACTTGTCTTTCCTGGAAATAATAGGAGTCACGTCTACATGGAAGAACTATAATGTGGCAGGGGCGTTTCTACAACATGAGAAAGAAGACAACTACATGTGGTCCGCACAACAACTTCTTAAAATGTGCTCAAAGTGTCAAGTAACACCGACATGCCCAGTGACAGATCGTGAAAAGGCCTTGATGAATGCATTAGATAAACTCTTTCCAAGTGCCAAGTCTATCCTCTGTAGGCGCCATGTGAAGAAGAACATAGAGGACAATGCTAGGAAGGAGATGAAGGATAAAAGCTTGGGTGCAAGGTTTGCAAATGCATACTATAATTTATTCAAGCAAACAACTGTATCCGAGTACGAGATGGAGTTGCGTAGAATTCAGTCAGAATGGAGAGTTTGGCCACGTCTACTTCAGTATGTAAGAAACAACTGGCTCATCCCGTACAGGGAAAGACTTGTGTCAGCTTGGACAGATACTGTTTTCACGCTTGGAACGTCAATGACAAACAGGTTAGTGGCCACGTCTGAATCTGTATTGCATTTTCATTACATTCTTCTATGATCAAACTTTAAACTCTATTGTACTAAATATAGGGTTGAAGGAGCACACTCTAGTTTAAAAGACTTCTTGACTACTCCACATGGCAGTCTAGACACGATATTCGGTCAATATCATTCAAAGATGGTTAACCAAGTGAAGGAAATCAAGGGAACCTTCAACGAGAGTGCATAGAACATGATGACGCTTGTGACTGGGGCTGATGTTTTCAAGCTATTGAAGTACAAAGTATCTAAGGTTGCACTTGACCGCTTGACTGAGGAATACAGAAAAGGGGAAAATCCATTTTATGACAGTACCTGCACATGCCAGATGAGGGTGAGAGATGGATTGCCGTGTGTGCATCGTATCGCTAGATATGTGACGAGTTCAATCCCTATTAACCCGACAAAGTTGCATCCTTTTTGGAGACAATTGAGTTTGTTAGAAGTGCAAGGCAAAGGTGAGGCTGAGGTGAAGCGCAAAGTCGCGAGATGTTTGATGGATCAATTTTATACGGATGAGTTCCCCAATCTGTCAGCAGATGATCAAGAAAAATGTGTCTCGCGGCTTTACGACATTGCTCGCCCCGAGGGGACCAGTCTGCAAGAGCCGCCTATTGTGAGGCATAAGGGACGACCAATGGGAGCTCCAAACAAAGATAACACTAAAAGACATCCTTCTTCATGGGAATACACAAACAAAGAGATGGAAGGGACACCTCCCAAGAAGCAATGAGGTAGGCCACCAAATCCCACTAGTACACCTTCACCAAGCCCTACGGCTCCTATCACTCCTTTGAGGCCATCTCAGGTTAGAGCTTCCAAGAATCCAGTGGGTCAAATGTTTCCACCACCTTTTCATGCTCCACAGTTCTTCATTAAAGACTTTGAACCGTATATGGATATAGTTCCGTCGTGTATGCACGAACACATAAACGGTTACTTTGATATTGTTGGTGATGGAAACTGTGGATACAAAGCCGTTGCAGATCAAATAGGCATTGGGCAGGAACAATGGAGGATCGTCCGACAATCCATGATTGATAAGGTGAAAGAAATATTTCCATTGTATGCTCAGACTTGCCTCTTTCCGATTACGATGGATACAGTACTGGAACAACTTACATGGTTTGACGATGGGATGGCCCCAGAAAATACTTGGATGGTGATTCCAGATATGGGTTGTCTGGTTGCTTCTGCATTCAGTTGTGCAGTTGTCGTGTTGGGTCGTATGAATGCTACTTACTTGCCTTTGCAAGCGGTTCCACATCATCCCTGGGGTGCTAAGCTAAAGACGATATGTTTCTGCCATGTTGAGAAGGAGAGTCATTTTATTTCGGTATGTTACTAATAATTTAATCAATTTTTATTCATTATTAAAACTCATTAACTAGGCAAGTGAATACGTTCTCCATTCTTTTGTAGGTGGCCTTATCAGAGGCATCACCGTTGCCTCCAGTATTTGCCATGTGGGAGCATGCAAAGGATGCGTCTGCTGCTTGTCTGTATGATCCATTCACTACTCAGCTGATGGCGTATGGACCTTCCAGAAGAAAGAGACGAGGCCGCAAGCCGACTTAAATATTTTTGCAATTGCACACTGTAAAGATATTGTTAGGACAACTTAATATTCTATTGTATGAATGTTTTTTTAGAAGTAAAACGTGAGAGTTTTTACATAAATACATTAGGAAGCCAAGGAGAAGGACGAGAAAGAAGAAAAGGACTTTCTGTAAACAATGCGACACTCCCTAAAATACAACCAAAGTAGCAATTGAAAACATGAATGCACTTAATCTTCGTCCTCCTCCTCCTCCTCCTCATTGCCATGCTCGTAGGGTCTGAAGTCCTGGATGCAATGTCGCACAACAGCGCGCATGTTGTAGAATTGTTCTTCCTCCGCATCATAGAAAGGATTTAGACGCTGCAATGCTTGTCCAATGACCTACAGAAATACGTATAAATTAAAAAGAATCGGTTTAATTGTATAAGAAAAGTAAAAACACATCTTCCAACATATTTTTTTACCTTGACAGGAACTCTGATGCCAGCATCCTGAGGCCTCACACATGGGTGTGTACGAGGTATGTACCACTCCATGTAGTCGGCACTACACTCATATCTTTGTGAAGCAGGAGGGCCCATATGTGTGATCCAGATGGAGTGTTGACTTCTTGCATCCCAACTCCAGTTTGAAGCGGGGTCATACTGCACTATATAACTCCTAATGGTGGGAGGTTTGTGTACTTTGATGGGCTCTATAACTGGTCGGGGAATCCCCTATACCACTCCAAATTGCCTCGATACTCGATCCGACATATAGGGCTCGATAATTCTCAGAAAAGAGATAACCCTATGAAAAAAGGAAGGAGTCAACGCCGGGATGTTATAATTAACGTAGCCATAGGGCTGCCAGTCAACCTACACAAAAAAGGGTGCAATTAACACAACAGCAAGTAACTTTACACAATTGTAATACATTAATATGAGAAATAAACTACATCGTATGATACTTACATGCCTAGCTTGCATTACATCCAACTCTTCCCTATAGTTTCTTCTATGTCTACTAGGAGTCTGCACAGGGTTCCATCGGCTGGCATATGGCACAACGTCTTCAAAGCAGGGATTTTCTTGTGGGCGAAAGCTAGGGAAGTATAGATAGATCCAAGCCTGTACATAAATAACAACAACAAACATATCAACCTTACCTTAAATGTAATTAAATTATATAAAAACAATATGCAACAAAATCCTTACCAGCAACAAAGTGTAGCATGTGGACATCTGACGGCACTCATGCCGTGAACACTCGCCCAATGACCGATACATGAATGCCAATGTGCCATACCCCCAAGAAAGATTGCAAGTATCACCAATGTCACTCACGTAGGTCACATAAGGCTTGGGCAGCATGTGTTGGGACTTGTCTGGAAAGAGGGCCGAGGCCATCAGGTACCACAAATAACCAGATGCGATCTCATCATCATCTAGGTCATTGTTCAAGCAGTGATATTTCAGGTTGTCTGCAGTGACACCTTGTCTAGCCATTTGTTCCGTCAAGGAAAAGAAATGTATTGCCCTCATCGCTTGTTGATTGTACAATTCATTTTTACCCTTGTTGCGACCCTGGAGAGGAAGTCTCATTCCGTGCCCATCAATATTGATGCCCAAAATCATGTAGACATCCAGGAGAGTGATCGCCATCTCTCCAAATGGCATATGAAATGCATTTGTCTTTGGCTGTCATCGCTCCAGAAATGCAGAAATCAAAGGCTGATCTACATAAGTGTACATCAGGTCCTGTAAATGTGTGATGCCGCTGTTTCTGGCAAGAGCACACCATGTAGAGTCATCGTCAAGCCTCCATTTTCTTAGCTGCTCTTGTCTGAGCTGAAACATAAGAGTTTTTCGCTCCTATAAAAAGAACATGTTAGATACAAAAAAAAAAGATAATAGTTTAATAACAGGCTCAAGTTTTGATAACTTACAATGCCCTGATAAATGAAATATGCAGTATGAGCAGTGAAACTAAACAGCAGGTCTGGGATCTCCGGACCTCCCGGTACAGGTCCTATCAACTTGGGATCGACAGCATTCCGACCTCCAGCCTGTGTAGCCTGCCTAGGCTTTCTATCCTGCCTAGGCTCTCTACCCTGCCTAGGCTCTCTACGTTGTGTAGGAGCAGCCTGTTCCTCCGCCGGTTCCTCAAAATGAGGCTATTGATTTTGCCAATATGCTTCCCCACTCATATCACCTGGCCACATGGGCCAACCACTAGGCTGCTGAGGTGCAGCAGGTACGTACCATGTCGGATCCTATAAAATTAATTATTAGAAAAAAATATTAAATAACCGACAAGTTTAAGAATATGTATAGTTACTTACCACATTAGGGTCATTCTGGTATATAGGTGGATTATTAAGCGGCGTGTTGTCGAGTGTCGGGTCTGCATACACCGGTACAGCAGGAGGGTCACGGTTCGTACTCGGTCCTGCTTTGTCCCTTTTTTGGATTTCTTCTGCCTCCTTCGGTATACTATTTGATTGTCTACTAGTTTCTGTTCTTGTTCCTCACGTACAATGTTCCACCTTCTATGACGTGCAGATCTTGTTTCGTTTTCCATCTGAAATAGGAAAAAACAAAACTTCAGGGGGAGCAACAACAACAACAACAACAACAAAAACCCTAAAAACAACAAAAACAACAATATCAATAACAACAACAACAACAACAACAACAACAACATCAACAACATCAACAACAACAACAACAACAACAACAACAACAACAACAACAACAACAACAACAACAACAACAACAACAACAACAACAACAACAACAACAACAACAACAACAACAACAACAACAACAACAACAACAACAACAACAACAACAACAACAACAACAACAACAACAAAAACAACATCAACAACAATATCAACAACAACAACACCAACAACAATATCAACAACAAAATCAAGAACATCATCAACAACAAAAACAATATGAACAACAACAAAAACAACATTAACAACAAAAACAACATGAACAACAACAATATCAACAACAACAACGTCATCAACAACACCAACAACAAGAACAACACCATCAACAACATATCCAGATCTGGTCTGTGACGGATCAAGTTGATTCGTCCGTGACGGATCACAGCGATCCGTCCGTGACGGATGGACTCAATCCATGCATCACGGACCAGATCTGGATGGCTCAGTTTCGACAGATCCAGATCTATGCAGATCCAGTTTTTTTTTCTTTCAAATTTCGTAGATCTGGATGGCTCAATCCATAGACATTAAATCAATTGAAACAACCTTCAAACTTGTGTAAATCTAACCCTAGACAAGTAATCCCTAAATGAAATAAATCTAAAATTTCTTAACAACTTCAATAATTTCAAGATAATTAAACTAAGTGAAGAACAAATATAGATTTAACTAACCTTATGGATCGTGACAGACGGATTTGATCGAAACGCTACGGATCGAAGTCTTTGACTTTGGGAGCGAAATCGGGACGAAATTGCTGGAAATGAGAGATGTGGGTCGGGGGAGACGAAGTTGCTGCATTATATGCAGTGACTTCGTCTGTGACGCACGGATTGTGTTGGTGCGTCACGAACGGAATGTGTTGGTTCGTGACGGGGGATTGGTTTGGTACGTGACGGACGAACCTGTGCGTGAAATAAAAATGTTACCCGTGCGTGAAATAGCAAGGGCCTATATTTATTACAGACAGCAAATCAAAAGTTTTTAAATTAAGTATTATTTACTTGATGTGAGAGAAATGCTTGTTGCTCATGATATCAATTGTTTTATTCGTGTTATTAAGTTGCTTATATACCCTTCAACAATAATCCTTTTAAGCATTGAGCAAATAACTCATTGCCTCAACAAAGATTACTCAAAGCTAAAACGTACATTCGAATAAATTGATGGATTTGATAATTTCTGAAATTACTTACATTAATTAAAATTTTAATTATTTTGTGACAATAAATTGTTACATAAAATTTATATTTTCTTACATTGAATTGATAAAACATATTTTTTATTAAACAGATCATTCTTACCAAAAAAGCTTACCCATATTTTTTATTAAAGTTTTTACTTTTTTTGTATGTTCAATTATATATGTTCTAATATTGTAAACTGATTTGATAATATATCACTTTAGCATATCATTTCTCTTTTAATTTCTACAAATTTATTATGATACATGTGAACAATATTGCTCAAATTTTCCTCTTTTTTACTAATATTGTGAGTTTATGACTAATATTTTTCAATAAAATATATACAATTTTTCATGGTTTATGCTAATATAATATAGTTTTATTAAATATACACGTAAAGGTGATTTAAAGCTATATTAAAACAACACCTTAATAAAAATATCTCGTGCATGACACGAGTTCCGGACTAGTTATCCTTTAATCTTCAAACTTTTATTCATCCACAAGGGTTCTCTAATTTATTTGCACGAGTCCTCTAGAAGAGTATAATTCTTTGGGTTTATTGATAAAGAGGGGAAGGAAGGAAAGAATATTGTAGATACATGAAGATATCCAAATATTTTGAGAGAGAAAAGTGTGAGACCTTATTTTTAACAACCGTTCGATGGGGAAAACGGACGGGCAAGATTAAAACAAGGATAAAAAATAAAAACAAAGGGGGGTAGTGTGTCCTTATGTCCACTAATAATGGCAATTTTGTACATAATCTAAAATGCCCAACTTTTTCCAGAAATATCCCGACATCTTATCTCTCCCCTCTTTCTTCCTCCCAAAACCCTCCCAAATCTACAAATCGTCATTGAAGACGGAGTGAAATCCTTCACTCGAGTGGGATTGAATATTTCTAACTCCGTTAACCTTCATCATCTCTTTATAGTAAATCGCTCTTTTTCTCGAGAACAAATCCCCCAATCTCCATAACCAAGTGAAAGTAAGCATTCTCAAGTACAACTTGGAGAAGAAGCTCCATTGAATTCCAAATGAATGGCGACGCTAGGGATGAAGGAATTGATTGTGGCTATTGTCTCTATGTTAAATCTAGAGCTCGTTTCGATATAAGACTTTGGAATCATACATTCAAGGGGGAGGAGTTAGAGTTCACCGCTTGTTCATAAAAATGCTTCTAAGACCAGAAATTACAAGAGTTGATGTGTTAAATGTCCAAACAATTGATTTTGATAGCATACTAGCTCAAAATGGTAAAGCAATGTGTTGGTACTCATGATGTGAGTTCCAATCCCACATATACTACATATTGTGCTTGTGAAAACACTTGGTTTAAGTTGAGTTCACGTGTATCATAGTTCAGTTCATATTATTTTTCTTGAAAACAATCGTGGGTGTTTTCATTCTCTGTGTAGCATAAGCTAATCCTTTAAGTGTAAATGTACACATATATTACTTTGAGTACGTTCGTGTTTAAGATTTATTTTTCCTTGGTTCATAGAAACATCGGGGTTCATATGATACAAGTTAATGTTCATATATAACCATCTAATGTTCATACTTATTCTTATCAATTCCTCATATCCAATCCCCCTAATGTTCATATGTTACATGTCAATATTCATATATAATCATTTAAGGTTCATATATTCATCATTTTGAAAACATGATCTTGTTTTCCATACTCTAGAACAATAGAAACTTATGAGTTCATATATAACATGTCAATGTTCATACTTATTCTTTTGAAAACCTTATATAATTTTCCATACTTCATGCACCATAGAAATAAATTAGGTATTCATATGTTATGTTTTCAAGGTTCATATATTATAACATCAAGGTTCATTTTAAGCCTATCTGTAATTCATTTCATTTTGTTGCCTTTATAAAGAGTTTCTCATATGTTTCAGGTCAATTGTCTATAGATTTGTAAAACAAACTAAGTTATCTATCCTTGAGGGCGTTTCATCCATGTTCAGCTCATGATTTCCCTCTTAGACATTTTATCGAACAGTGCAGACTTGTCTAAACTTATCCCCCCTAATGAAAATCAAGCTTCTCAATCTGGAAATTAACCATCTATGCCAACAAATTGGTCACTCTAATTGAAAATCCTAGCAACTAAAACCATTTTTAGATAGAAGGAGAAAGCAAAGATAAGCTTAGGTGTGGTTTGGGAACGTGAGGAATCGTGTTTCGTTTCGTCGTTGAAGATGAATCGCCTAAATTATTCAATCTTTTTTACTAAAATAGGTGCTCATTCGTTGTTTTTTTTTATAATTATGCCACTATTAATGAATTTTCCTCCCGCGAGCGCCTCCCACACTACTTTAAACATGAACATTTGATGGCCTCATCAAACGGCCCACAACACTTCGCAATTTGTACAGTAGCGGCCAAATGTATCAAAACCGCCTCAATAATAGTGTATATAATTTATGGATTCTAAGCCGGTCCACCTGCTACCCATGCTTTTAGGTCGGGTTTGAGTACTGTTATACTTACTAACTAAGCTTGGGATGACTTGCCAGTTTTTTAACCACAACGTAATGAAAGTTGGTGCCAACAAATTATACTCTAACCCTTAAAAAATATGAAGGAATTTTCTAATATAACATAACCTATCCGGTGACATATATATTTTTCTCTGTTATTCTGATTCCTTTATTTGATGTATAAAAAACAGCTTATGCTGATGGAGCATGGAAAAATTTAAACGAGGGTGGTTGCTTGCGTGCTTTGATATGAATAAGCAGAGCTTCTCCGCGATTCCCTCGCACTTCAACAAAGATAAACATGATTGTGATTAATCATATGAAATTAACGTAATTAATCATTACACCACCAAGTATATATTAATATCTTCTTTCTTGGAGATTTATTTGAATTATAGGAAACGGTCCTCATCTTCTAAAGTCTTTTCTTAATCAACTCTTAAGATTGAGAAGACCACATGCTCGTGTTTATATTCAATAGCTAACCTCACATTCCAACCAAGTGAATAATCTATTCCAAATCCAATCATTCAAGTATTTATATAACAATTCTCGTAATTGATTTTGTAAGATCTCTTTACTTTTTAATTCTCTTTTTAACAACTAGTCATTCTAATTCTTTTGTCTTAATAGTAATATATAGCTCACTTAATTATGTGTGAGCTGTGAACGGATCATAAATTACTAAATTTTGTGTTCAAATGAATGTATAGGACTAATCAGTTTGACTATAGAGTTTCTTTATCAATTGAGAAATTTTAAATATTTACAGAACTTGATGAACATACATAACAAATATTAGGCCTCTTCCTCAAATCTGTTATAAAAGCCGAGGCCAGAGTAGGTATATATCAATCGTCTCCTAGATAAGTCGGAATTAAAACGTTAAAGACGATCTCACTCGCCCGATCACCATTTAAGCCTTTAGATGGAGGCGGCATACGTGGACCCCATCTGGGACGCAGTTACGGTGCAAGACGACAGCGTTTCGACGACCCCGGGTCCGGATCCAGCAGCGGAGCTTGATGACACGGCTCTGTTAGACGGCCGCCGGGGGCGTAGGCTCCCGTCCCTGCAGGAGCTGGGAGTAAGCGGATCACAAAGCAAGTCCACGGCGGCGCGTGGCCTGTGGGGCCTCCACTTCGTCAACACGATAAGTAAGGGTGAGGAGGGATGGGCCGGTTCCCAGACCTCGCCGACGATGATGGCTGGCTCCCCAGGTCTCGCTTCGGTCATTGCATCGGTACGATATACTGTCTACGTACATATGCATGTGATCCGATCTATTAAATTAAAAGCATATACATATACATATCTGCTTCTGTCTTGAACAAAAAATGGATGAGAACGAGAGCTGCTTATATACGTACGAACGAAGGGTACGTAGCACAATACTCAGCCTGAGGCACAGTGCAGTTGTCGATATTGTAAACAACTCGAATTACGCCAGCAGCCGTAGCCAACCCATTTCTAACAGCTCCATCAGTGTTAACCTTGATCCATCCTTCCTCCGAAAATTTCCAACTCACCAGTTCTTCTTAATGTGAATTAAGGAATAAGCGAAAAACGTGACAAGGAATATGCGGTGGAGTTGTTCGACGCGCTAGCGCGTAGAAGATATATAGTGCAGACCCAAGAAGCAAGATGAGACCCAATTAAGTTTATGCAGTGCACATCCAAGGATATATATAGTACGTGGGCGCAGTTACACACGTACTCTAGAGATGCTACTACGTACTCCAAGGTCCAGAGCAGTCATGGGGACGGACAAGGAGAAAGCGAGGTGGGGGAGGAAGGTGGCCTACTTTGTGGAAGAGGGTTTGGGTGGTCCTATGCGTGTGCGCCGCGCGCGCTCTTCGCATGGAAGTTGATCCAGTACAAGCGCCGCTACGTCTTCCATGTCATGGGCTACTGCGTTTGCGGGGCCGAGATGACCAAGATCAACATGGCCCTCATTCTTCTCCCGGTTTGTAGGAGCACCATCGATCGATCACTTGGCTTCGTGCCCACACCAAACTTGGACGACTCCTTCCCTTCAACCATAACATTTACGTACCTTTAATTTAATTTGTTGTGCAGATCATATATATCATCCTCATTTATTGATACCATGCATATATTAATTGTTTTGCTCAAGGTTGTATAGCGGCGGGGATAGTAGTAGGGATTTTCCGAGGCTCCTCCATGCGTCTGATCGATGGTGGTGCTCAAGGTTATAGCCTACACCCTGGATACGCCGCCGCAAAAGGATTACTCCTCCCAAGTTTGTTAAGACGTACGCTAACCGATCGAGTTGAAGCCCTTCTGGTACGTACACTTGGTACAAGAAAACGCCAAGTATGTACGTACATACATTATAATTTATACATATATGTGTGTGCAGTGTGCACATTTGAATGCATATATATGGGTATAGACGTGGATGTACGTTGCTGTGCCCATGGTGTTGTATACTTGTGAGAGGCTGATTCGAGCATCTAGGGCATGTTACCGCAACGAGTTTGATATTTTGGAGGTATACCACAAATTAACCCGGTCATACATATATACGTACTGGATAGTAAATTAAATTATAATCCCCCGCGGAGAATGTAATAAATAAATTTTCCATGTGTACGTAGGTGCAGTCAAGAAGCAAGGTGCTTCCAGGAGATGTGCTGGCCTTGTACATGACGAAGCCTAAAGGGTTCGACTACACCAGCGGGCAATATATTTTGATAAAATGTCCTCAAATTTCCCAATTTGAATGGTAATCAAACTTGATATATATAACTTGACGATCGATATAATAATTGTTGGCCATCTTCGATATTCTTCTTAATTGGTGATGCACGTACGTATATGAATATATAGGCATCCATTCTCTCTGACTTCGGCACCAGGAGACGACTACCTTAGTGTTCATATTCGCAAGGCGGGAAACTGGACAACTCAACTGCTAACAAAGTTCTCATCTACACAAACCCTGGAAGAAAACGGAAAACCAGATCAAACCCCAACGTATGTACATCCTGATGGTGTTAATCAGAGAGAAGAAAGAATGAGATGGTGAAGTTCTTCATTGAATGAATGAATCTGAATGTGTTACAAGGGTATAGTATATAAAGGAAGAGCTGACTTCACTTTCTAACTAACTCTAACTGACTCCTCTAACAAACTCTCTAACGAACTAATCTCTCTATCATTACATATAATCCTAATATCCCCCCTCAAATTGGAGGTGCTGGAAGTAACCCCAATTTGGGTAATACAGAACGATGGGAAGGGCCAGATAATGGCTTGGTAAGTACATCATCAAGTTGCTGAGTAGTTGGAACATGAGATAGAGAGATTAAGCCTTATGTGAGCTTGGAACGGACGAAGTGGCAGTCAATTTCTATATGTTTCGTCCTCTCGTGGAAGACGGGATTCTTGGCGATGTGAATAGCAGCTTGGTTGTCGCAATGGACGGGAACAGGAGTGAGACCAGGAACATCAAACTCAGTGAGAATACGGGTGAGCCAGGCAAGTTCTGCAGTGAGTCTTCGAAGAGATCTATACTCAGCCTCAGCAGAAGATAGAGAGATAGTACTCTGCTTTTTAGACTTCCATGATATAGGAGAAGAACCAAGCAAAATGAAGTATCCACTAACTGATTTGCGAGTGCAAACACATGAAGCCCAATCTGAATCGCAAAAAGCACGCAAGCTGAAGTTGGAATCCTTTGACAACAGCAAAGCAGAATGGAGAGTACCCTTCAGAAACCTCAAGGTGTGAAGAGTTGCTTGGAAATGAATATGAGAAGGACTTTGCATAAACTGACTCAAGTGCTGGACAACAAAACAGATACCAGGTCGTGAATTTGTGACGAAATTCAACTTGCCAACAAGGCGTCTGTAGGGAGTAGCATCCGGAAGAAAATCATTGGAAGCAGTGGTCAATTTGATTGAAGGATCAAGAGGACTGGATGTTGAGGAAGCATTGTCTGTGTCAAAGTCTTTCAAGATGTCGAGGATGAACTTTCTTTGAGACATGATGATGCCATTCGGAGAATGAAGAAACTCAATTCCAAGGAAATAACTGAGTTCCCCAAGATCTTTGATTCGAAATTGAGCATCCAGATAAGTTTTGATAGAAGAAAGCTCATGTAGATCATTACCAGTTAGCAGAATATCGTCTACATAAACTGCCAGGAAAGCCATTAAAGAACTTGTCTTCTTGTAGAATAAAGAGTGATCGTTGGGAGATTGAACATATCCTTGAGAGAATAAAGCCTCAGAAAGCTTGTAATGCCATTGCCTATACGCTTGACGTAATCCATATAAGGATTTATTGAGGCGACAAGCCTGTCCAGGAACCAGAGGAAGGCCTTGAGGGATCTTCATATACACCTCCTCATGTAAATCTCCATGAAGAAATGCGTTGTTTACATCAAGTTGAGAAAGAGGTCAGGATTTCTTAACATCAATAGCTATAAGACTACGGATTGTTGTCATCTTGACAACAGGTGAAAATGTTTCTGTAAAATCGATGCCTTCTCGCTGTGTACATCCTTTGATCACAAGACGAGCCTTGTGTCTTTCTAAGGTTCCATCAGCTCTGAACTTCAGTTTGAAGACCCATTTTGAACTAATTGGCTTCTTTCCTTTAGGGAGGTCAACTATATCCCATGTGTGATTAGCATCCAAAGCAGCGAGTTCCTTGTCCATAGCTTCCCTCCATTCAGGGAAGGAATTGGCAGCTTCGAAAGATGTAGGTTCAAATAAAGAACTTACTTGAGTAACCAGATGCTGACTGGAAGGAAATAATTGATCAAAAGGAAAGCTCTTGGGACTGAGAGATGATGTTGAAAGAATGTTGTTGCAGGAAGCATTAGAACACACGAAATCTTCTAAATAAGAAGGTTTGTGAGATACTCTTTCTGATCTTTTGAGAGACACACTTGGAGCATTTGCTGGGATGACATCAGGATAAGTAAGTGGAGGAGCAGGCACAAAAGAAGTATCATCTGAAGGAGATATAATATATGGAATATCATTGTTAGAACAATAAGAAGTTTCAGAAGCATAAGGAACATCAGAGAAATTTATATCCCAAGAATCCTGAGAAACAGCTGGAAAAATATGAGAATTGGTGGTTATGAGGAAGAAGGGCATAACATTCTCATAGAAGATAACATCTCGTGAGAAGAATACTTCCCTGGTGTCAAGATTGAGCAGTTTGTAAGCTTTCTTAGTAGCAGGATATCCTAAGAAAGCACAACGAGTTGCCCTTGGCATGAATTTATCACGACCAGCCTTGACTATAGATGCAAGGGCTAGACAACCAAAGGTTCGAAGATGATCCACTGAAGGAGGTTCAGAAAATAGAACTTCAAATGGAGATTTGCCAGACAACACTTTAGTTGGATATCGATTGATAAGATATGCAGCAGTCAATATAGAATCACCCCAATAATCAAGAGGTAAATGAGCTTCAAATAAAAGTGCTCGAGCAACCTCTAATAAATGTTTGTGTTTTCGCTCAACCACGCCATTTTGTTGAGGGGTATAGACACAAGAGGTCTGGTGAATTATGCCCTTGGATAGAAAAAACTGAGAAGATGTAGTGCTGCCACCAAGTTCCAGAGCATTATCACTGCGAACAATCTTTACCACTGCATTAAACTGCCTTTCAACCATGGTTACAAAAGCTTGAAGTACAGAAAAACAACTAGCTTTATCTCTAAGCAAATGAACCCATGTGACCCTGAAAAAATCATCTACAATTGTCAAGAAATATCGAAATCCATTATGAGTTGGCACCTTAAAAGGGCCACAGGTATCAACATGAATCAATTCAAATCTTGAACTAGTTGATATGGAACTATGAGGGAAAGGAAGACGTTGTTGTTTGGATTTAGCACAAACAACACAAGGAGGTATATCCTTTTTCCTAACATCTAAATTATACAAAGCTTTTAGCTTGTGATATGACAAATGACCAAGTCTCTTATGTAAGAGTAAGAACTTGGAAATAGCAGATTTATTCAGTGCAGAAGAACCCTTGACTGATGCAGACAAGCGAGCATTTGTCTTGACCAAACCATCCAAACGATCAAGCAAGTATAATCCCTTTGATTCTATACCAAGGATTAGAGGCATGTTCAAAGCAAGCCCCTGCAAGGCACAATGTTTATCAATGAACACAGCAAAGCACTGTAACTGAGCAACAAGTTTGGAAACCGAAAGCAAGTTAAACTTGAAATCAGGAACAAATAAAACTCCTTCAAGAATAATGTCCTTAGTGATCTGAACACGGCCCACTGTTTGAACAACAAGAGAAGCACCAGTAGGAAGAGTAATGGTAATAGGATGTTGCAAATACTGAAAATCAACAAAATAATCCAGCGTATGACACATGTGATCACTAGCACCGGTGTCAATAATCCAAAGATCACTGAAAGAAGACTTTCCAAGGCCAACAAAAGAGTAAGAATTACCAGCAAAATTGCCTGAGGTCTCAGTGCTAGGAGTGCTTTGTAGAAGAATTCGTAACTGAGAAAGTTCAGAGGAGGACAAACCAGAAAAGGATTCTTGATTAGGTGAATCAGCATTTGATCCCTGAGCACTATTAGCAGATGAACTCTTCTTGTTATCTTTGGGAAATCCAATGATTCTGTAGCAGCTCTCAACCAGATGCCATGTCTTCTTGCAGTGAGTACAGGTCTTTGGATTCTTTCCTTTATAGTTGCTAGACTTGGGAGCACTGTTGGCATGGAAAGAGCTAGAATCTATACCGATCTGTGGAGTTGTTTTAATCTCTCGTTGTTGTTCTTCCTGGATCAAGATAGAGTATGTTTGATCAATATCAGGAGTGGGATGCATAAGCAGAATGTTACCTCGGATGGAGGCATAAGAGTCGTTAAGTCACATAAGGAATTGAAATAAGCGTTGTTCTTGATCATGAGCCTATATAGCAGCAGCAGAACCACACGAACAAAGAGGAATCAAGCGCAAGGAATCAAGCTCATCCCAGAGAGTCTTGATCTTGGCAAAGTAAGAGGAAATATCATATGTTCCTTGGGAAAGAGAAATAATCTCTCTCTGTAAAGCAAATTTATGTGCTCCATTGACTCTGTCATATCTGGAATTCAATTGAGACCAGATTTGCTGCGCCGTTGTTGTAAATAGAACATTATCTGCAATCTTCTTGTCCAGCGAATTGAGAAGCCAAGAAATAACAAGATCATTGAAACGATCCCAGAGTCGGAGGCGAGAAGAATCCTCAGCAAGAGATGATCGAGAGAAGCTTCCATCAACAAAAGCTAATTTGTTCTTGGCGCTGAGAGCTACTCTGACGGAGCGACGCCATGCGAGAAAGCCTTTTCCATCAAAAGGTTTAGATACCAACACCATTCCAGGAGTTTCGAAAGCATGAAGATGAAGTGGATCACCTAAATCCGTGATCACGAGAGGTGGATTCGCCATTGCAAATCCAGGAAAAACTCGATCGAGTTAGGTCAAATGAATTGCGAAGAGAGATCGCAAAGATCGATAAAAAAACGATCGAAAAAGAAGCAATCAACTGAGAAATTGATTGTAAGAGCCGAATCGATTCAAATCAAAGTGATAAGAATCAATGAGAGCAAGGAAAGAAAGAAGAAATTCAACCAAATCAAGGAGCGGAAGCAAGATCGAAAAACCAGTCTGATACCATGATGGTGTTAATCAGAGAGAAGAAAGAATGAGATGGTGAAGTTCTTCATTGAATGAATGAATCTGAATGTGTTACAAGGGTACAGTATATAAAGGAAGAGCTGACTTCACTTTCTAACTAACTCTAACTGACTGCTCTAACAAACTCTCTAACGAACTAATCTCTCTATCATTACATATAATCCCAATACATCCTCACTAGCTTCAACCATTTCAATTCCTTCTTATATATTTATCCACATTAGCTAGGAGCACTAGATCGTTAAATTATATATGTATCCCACATGAGCACTGTTTAAATCTCCGCCTAGGCGCTAGGGGTTATCCCCCACCTAGGGCTGCTTAAGTGAGAAGAAGCTTCCGATGTTGTTGAAGCAGCAATATCTTAGGAGATGGCGGATGTATAGAATATAGTTTTGGATTATGCTTCGTAAAATAAGGTCCATAATAAAATATCAAACCTCATCCCAACATAGTTTTATAAACATTAGTTAATTTGAGAGAACGTAGTAAAATAATCATATGGATTAGGCATTAGTTTTTAATCCTTCTAGGCCCGCACACCGCCTAGCGACTTTTAGAACATTGCACATAAGATTATTAATTTGCATGGTTGGTGAACTTACTACCCTTACTCTTGCAATTGATTTTAGGATACAACCCATATGTGTTCATACGTGCACTTTCCTGACCCTTTCATCTGAGTGTATATTAGCCATGGACTATATAAGTATTGCTATAGTGCTTATTTTCTTGATTGGAACTAGCTTGTTATTTTATGCTCAGCTTGATTACTTAGATTTATAAAAGGGGGGATTGTAGGAAGTGCAAAGTGAAGATAGATGGACCATGCATACGATGCACCCGCACAGGACTACAAGGACTACGACGTCCTCCTCCTCGTCGGTCTCGGAATCGGCGTCACCCCGTTCATCAGCATCCTCAAGGACGTCGTCCTGAACAACAACCAAAACCCCGACGTCGTCGACATCGAGAACGGGATGTCCACGTCGACGACCACCAGCAGTATTAATGATAAGGAGGGCGGCGCATGTGCTTTGAAGAGGGCATACTTGTACTGGTCCGCAAGGGATCCGGACAACTTCAAGTGGTTCTCAGAGGTGATGGACCACGTGGCGGAGCACGACCGCGTCGACGTCCACAATCACCACACAATCGAGATCCATAACCACTGCACGAGCGTGTACGAGGAAGGCGATGCCAGGTCCCCCCTCATCGCCATGATTCAGTCCCTCCACTATGCCAAGAAAGGGGTCGACCTCCTCTCTGGGAGTAAGGTTATGACGCGCTTTGGCAGGCCTAGCTGGCGTGGCGTGTTTGACAAGCTGGCTAACGGCCACGACGGACAACGAGTTGGTATGTCTCTGCTCAGGATTCCTAATCTGTATTCATCGATGCAATTAAAGGTTAATTAATTGGTTTTAAATTTGCAGGGGTATTCTACTGTGGTGACTCAACAGTGTTGGCCAAGGAGTTGAAACATCTAGCGCAGGAGTTCTCCATAAGCACGTCAACAAAGTTTGAATTCCATAAAGAGAACTTCTAGAAATTAAGTTTGAATTCCATAAACACTTGTTCTTTCAAAGTATCTACAAACTTGTCATTCTTGCATTGTCATTATTGTTTTGGGCAAAAAAGATCGAACTGACCTGAATCACTTAAAGAGGGGACAACTAGACAATAATAATATCGATTATATCTGAATGATCCAAATCAACTTAATAATGAAGTGAATGAGATTAAACGGATGTAATATAAACTTATCTCCCTTGAATGAGTGACTAATCAAATACAGAAATTTAGCCGTCGGTCGCTTCAATACTGAAACGAAGAACTGAGCTAGAGAATGATCGTAAAAGCGAGTAAGAAAGTAGAGAATTGTAGCTTGTATTCAGTAGAAATGATAATGTGTCGTTACAAGATAGTTTTCTCTATATTTATACTAGTTTTTGGCTTGAATCGGTTGACAAATCCGCCCGAGATTCATGGAAGAGGTTATCCTGCACGTGGGTCGGTTAAAATCGTCCAAGATCCGCGGGAGTCGTCTAGCTGCGTACTGGTCGCTCCGAAATCCGCAGAGGTCGTCGCTCTGACCACTGGTCGCCCCGAGATCTCTGGAGGCTGAACTGACCGGACCAAGATCTCTGGAGGTTGTTTCCGACCGGATCTTCTAGAAGGCAGCTTTGGTTCAAACTATTGGGCCGATCCAATGGGCCAAAAAATCGAGGCCCAACAATTGCCCCAAAATTAAACTGGGCCAGAGCGTCAAGTGATGGGACGGTTTGATTTTATAACTTCTCTCTCTTCTGGCGTGATTTTCATCTCGATTTTGCTACAGGCGTTCTGGCGACGTGGCCGACATGTGTATTGCTCAAGCTGAGAGTCAGCTCAATACATCCAATAATCGTGTGAAGACGGCTGAGGGTGTCTCTTGTGATGGCGAAGGGTCAGGAGACCGCTCCTTGTTTGTCATTTGCTTTGTTTTACAGGTGGATTCGCCAGTCGCTTCCTGGTCAAGTCGTGTGACGTTGGTCGAGTAGACTTATAATTGAATGTGACACGTCGTGTAGTTACAGGGAAGAGCGTCGTAGTATTTGTATAAGACGTGTACCTTAATCAGGACATGTCTTGTAAAAATGTGTCATGTTTTTGTTCCTCTATTCCCTGTGTACCGATCGATCGTGTAATGTGTAAGCACTATGTATGTTTGTGTTTTGTGTATGTTGATCAAATTGATTTTGTCTTAAGGCCTCTTGTCGTGTTCCTGTCCAAGAAACTTAAAAAGTATAGAAAAGATCAAAGGGTGACCGTTGGGTGTGAGCCCAACAGTCCTCCGATGCTTAAGTTAGTAAACAGTTGGATAAGTATAATCGACTAGATCTAAATGAAGTAAAAAGTATAAGTTTTCAAAAGTAAGACGACTCCCAATAGGTCGTGTTCCAGTTTGGTTGGTCGTCTTTTATGGACTCTTCGTCTTCTTCTAGTCTGACTTGGGCCATGGCTTTGGCTTGTACATCTTCGAAGCTTCGACATGGATATTTGGTTAGCTCGTAATAGAGTTCGCTGCCCCTGATCAATCCCCCGACGGAAGGCTTCAATAGACGTTGGGACGTCGCAATGCGGGATCGCGACCTTCTCTTTGTTGTACCTGTTAAGATAATCCCTTAAGGGCTCACCGTACCCTTGCACGATCTTGTATAGGTCGCTTGATTGCTTTTCCAATCTCCGACTGCTGGCGAACTGGATTTTGAATGAATTGACCAGATCGGCAAACGAAGCGACCGAACCCTGCGACAAATGCATGAACCAAGTTAGTGCGGGTCCTGCGAGGGTCGTGCCAAATATTTTGCACATGACCGCTTCACGATTCCCTCTTGGAATAGAGATAGTCATTAGTTTCTGTTTGTAAATAGAGATATGATCGTTGGGGTCCCCGGTCCCATCATAGTTGGGCATGTTGGGGACATGACACTTTTTAGGGATCTCGACGCGAGTGATCACCTCTAAGAACGGCGAGTCTTCATATCCGTCGATTGCTTCCTTTTCGATCGGCTGTGGGACTCCTGGAATCTGAGCGATGCAATCGTCTAAGGCCTTCATGTGTTCGTTGATAGCTTGTTGTATGAGGACTCGTAGGTTCATCGGCGAGGTGACCTGTGGAGGGACTACTCGAACTTCTGTGGGCTCGGTCACGGGAATTGGAGCGTTAGTCATGAAAGTACTGACTGGAGGAGTTTGAAACATACCAATGGGTTGAACGACGCTCTGAGTGACCAGAGCCATGTGCGCCGGGATTGCCCCATTCATGTTGAAACGTGTTTGGAGTCCTTCGGTGTTGACTACGCGCCTTGACCCCCTTGGGACTGACACGGTCGAATTCACCTGCGATTTCAAAAGTTTATTTTCACGGATTAGTCTTGCAATTTCAACTTCAGATTGGATACTTAGGGTTTCGGTTCTTAGGCGTTGCTGAGCCAGTTTCTCTTGAAGGATACTCATCCTTCTTGATAATTCTTGGATTCGGGTGTCCAAGATGAGCGGATTGACGACATCTTTGGCTTGATTTCCGACCAAGGTGACTTGCTCTTCAGCGACGATCATGGGATCCCCAGAACTGGCCATGATTGGATGTGGACTGGATCGTTGATCGGATCGTTGAGTGACTAGATGCCCCACGGTGGGCGCCAAATTGTTTTGGGCGAAAAAGATCGAACCGACCTGAATCGCTTAAAGAGGGGACAACTAGACAATAATAATATCGATTATATCTGAATGATCCACATCAACTTAATAATCAAGTGAATGTGATTAAACGGATGTAATATAAACTTATCTTCCTTGAATGAGTGACTAATCAAATACAGAAATTTAGCCGTCGGTCGTTTTAATACTGAAACGAAGAACTGAGCTAGAGAATGATCGTAAAAGCGAGTAAGAAAGTAGAGAATTGTAGCTTGTATTTAGTAGAAATGATAATGTGTCGTTACAAGATAGTTTTCTCTATATTTATATTAGTTTTTGGCTTGAATCGGTTGGCAAATCCGCCCGAGATTCATGGAAGAGGTTATCCTACACGTGAGTCGGTTAAAATCGTCTGAGATCCACGAGAGTCGTCTAGCTGCGTACTGGTCTCTCCGAAATCCGCGGAGGTCGTCGCTCTAACCACTGGTCACCCCAAGATTTTTGGAGGCTGAACTGACCGAACCAAGATCTCTGGAGGTTGTTTCTGACCGGATCTTCTAGAAGGCAGCTTTGGTTCAAGCTATTGGGCCAATCCAATGGGCCAAAAAAACGAGGCCCAACAATTATCACCTTGCTCTTCTACCTCTTCGTGTTCTCTGTTCACCGCCTTCAACTCCACTATTAATCTCCTTCCTCTTTCTTCTCCACACTTTTCCTCTTCTCCAACTTCACATCTCATAGAATGCGATTTTCGCCTCTCCCTTCTTGTGTAGATTCAACGCGGGTTGATCTGAGATCCGATATGTTTATGTAGGTTGATCCTACTTAGCGCATAGCTTGTTCAGTTTACGTTGTGTACAGTTGAGTAAATTTGTTTGATTATTATGGCTTTGTGAGAAATAATATATCACATTGAAAACTTGAAAATAAAAAGGCATAGTATATAAGCTTATTAGATTACTCATCCTATTGCCAATTGGTTTTAGGATGGAATCTCATTGGGCTTATGTGCTCGGCTTTAAAGCGTATGTGCGCACAGACTGACACATCACCCGTCTATTGGCCCACCAGACTTTATCATGGTATCAGAGCGGGTTCTATTTCTGGGTTCGTACCTGGTTTATCAAAGCTTAGCTCGCCATGATGGCATGATATGAGCTAGCTCATTTGGCTTGTCGGCCTTAAGACATTGTTTGGGCTTAACCCGTCATGATGGCGTGATATAGGCTAGTGCGTTTGGCTTGCCGGCCTTCAGGCATGTTGTCAAGTATCAATTGGCCCAGGTCAGTTGCACTTGAGGGGGCGTGTGAGAAATAACACATCACATTGGAAACTTGGAAATAAAAAGGCCTAGTATATAAGCTTAGTGGATTACTCCTCCTATTGCCAATTGGTTTTAAAAAATAACCTCACTGGGCTTATTTGTTGGGCTTTAATGTGTTTGTAAGCACAGACTGAAACGTCCCCCATCTATCAATCGATCGGACTTTATCAGGCTTTCTTCTATTTAGGAACAATATATAAAAGAGCCTGCTATATACACGACATTTATTGCCTATATACACGACAATCTGTATGCACAAAAATCGCGTACGCAATTTTTGTGCGTATAGATAAAATACGTAGAAAAAACATACAATTTCTGTGCGCTGAAATTTTGCACACAGAAATTGTACAAAATACGTAGAAAGAACGTATTTTTATTATAAACATTTTTTTTTAAAAGATACATTTTCTACGCTGGAATATTGCATACGTAATATTCCAGCATAGAGATTGTTGGGCCAGCCTTCATGGTCCGGCCCATTTATGTGTACGCATGAATACTGCGTACGCAGTATTCCTGCATACAGATTCTAAGTTAAGAGCCGCGTGCAGGGCTCTTCTTTTCCTCCTCATTCTTCTTCCTCCTCCTCACGCCATCTCCATTTCTGATTCGATCACTCCTCCTTCTTCTTCCGATTCCAGGCACGGCAGCTCTCCTCTTCCTCTCCATAGCTGGTGACGAGGTAGCATCCGGTGGCGGAAATGAAGAGGTGGCCACCGATGGTGGCGGCAGCAGACGCGCGGAGGCTGGCGGCGGAGCTCCAGTGGTGGCCTTGGAAGGCGGAAGTGCTCCAGTGGTGGCCGTGGAAGTGGGCGGCGCAGAGGTGGTGGACATGGTGGTTGCCGAAGGCGGTGGCGGTGGCGATGGCGGGGAAGAGGCAGCCAGATCCCCGTCCAGTGGGGGCGAGATTGAGGGTGGACGAGGTGGTGTCCGGACCCGATTTAGTCGAGCCTGTGGCAGACGAGCAGGTGGGCGCGTAGACATTCCCGCGACTCCCGATCCGACTCCCGGTCCGTCTTCTAGCTCGAGTGGCCGACATGTATATAATTTTCTAATTATAGGTTTTAGATTTATTTAGTATCGAATATAATTTTATGTGTTTAAAATTAAATTTATGATTTAGGTATTGAAATTAGAAAATTTAGGAAATTTAGTTTGAAATCATATCGATATATTAGGAAGTTGTGTTTAGGACATTTTGTTTATATAATTGTATGTGTTTATATAAATTTTATAAATATGTATTGAATCTTTTATTTAGATATAGGATTTGAATTTATATAAATTTGGATTTTATATTTGATTTTTTTATGTATTTGTCTAATATTTAGTGAAGTGGCATTGAATAATTTAGGGTTTGAAACTGAATTGAAAAAATTAAGAAATTAAAATTGAAATTAAGAAATTGAATTTAGCAAATTAAGTTGAGAAATTACGAAATTAAGTAATGTAGGTTTATATTAGATTGACATTGGATTTTATATTTGATTTTTTTATGTATTTGTCTAATATTTAGTGAATTGGCATTGAATTTAGGGTTTGAAACTAAATTGAAAAAATTAAGAAATGAAGAAATTGAATTTAGCAAATTAAGATGAGAAATTAGGAAATTAAGTAATGTAGGTTTATATTAGATTGACATTGGATTTTATATTTGACTTTTTTTTATGTATTTGTCTAATATTTAGTGAATTGGCATAGAATTTAGGAATTGAATTATGAAATTTATATAAATATTTATTTATATTATAATATTGTAGCTGTTTCTGAATTGAAATTTTGATTAATATAAAGGCTTTACAAGCGTCGATGTTGTCTGTGAGACGGCCCCAACGTGGGTCCCGTCAGCTGGCGCAGAGGAATCCGATCACAACATCGACTCGTCGGGCCGCTTCGGTGGCTTTGCTTCCTGCCCTACAGGCAACATAGGACGTCGGGGCGGGAGTGCAGGAGGACGCGGTCATGTCGGACTCGTCGGTGTCGTCGTCTTCCTCATCGGACACGTCCATGGAGCTGGACGAAGGGGCAATTGACGCGTCCCTCTACCGAGACTATTACGAGGGTTTTGAGGCGTCTCCCGGACTTGCAACAGACTTGAGGATGGACGACGCTCCCTAGCCGGAAGAGGCTGCCCAGCAGGCGGATCTCGCAGTCGACCCTGAGGATCCCGCTCCCGACCCGGCGGGCCCCGCAAAGCCCTAGATGCAAGGAGGGCCGCTCGTTCCTGACCTCCTCCCGACGTATACGACCCATGTCGCCAAGGTCCTTTGGGACATGACATCGGCGTTGGCACATCCGGTTCCCCCGCCACCCGTTGCGCTCGTGGATGATACGGTACGTCTTTGATTTAGTTTAATATTTTTTTATTAAAAATACCGAAACTTTATATTTATATTTATAATTGTAATTATAATACTAATTTTGTTATTTCTTTTTCAGATGATCAGGAAGGTTTTGAAGACGTATACCAGGAAGCCATGGCATTGAAGGATGAACGAGCACATTAGGGCGACTCTGAACACCTGGTGGGATTTTGCGCAGCAGAGCAGTATCACCTCCATGAGGGAGGTGGATTTCTGGAGGATCGACGACGTGCTTAATTCTTGCGTTCGTCGAGCGATGGCATCCGGAGACGAGCTCGTTCCATTTCCTGTGGGGCGATATCACTATCACGCTCTACAATGTCGCGCACATCCTCGAGATCCTCATCGACGGGTTGAGCGTCACCACTGATATGGCAGACCCCGTCGTGAGAGAGCGTGTTTGCGCCATTACCGGGGCGAACCTGGAGTTGGTGGCCCAGTGGTTCGATGGTGGTGGTATTTCGACGGGGTTCCTCTTGCAGAGGTCGACGGACCAGATGTCCAGTCCGGAGAGGAACGACCGGCACATAGCGTCCATGTACTTGATGATGCTCCTCGGTTGTACCGTTTTCCCGGACAAGTCGACGAACGCTGTCAAGTACAAGTACATGGCGCTCTTCGTCGACCACGACTGTACCGACTGTTATGCCTAGGGAGTCAGCGTATTGGCCGTCCTCTACCGGAATTTGGGTGAGGCGTCGAGGGCCAAGGCGAAGGGCATTGCAGGATGTACACTTCTTCTGAGGGTAATTATTTAATTATTTATTTTTTTAATACCGTAAAATATATGATATTGTATACTAACGGGTTTTATTTATCTGCAGGCCTGGATTTGAGCGTACTTTCAAACCTTCTGAGGTCACGTGGTCCTTGACCTGGAGGCCATGGCGGATACGAGTACCGCTCGGAGAGACGAGAGGGACGCCCCTCAGGAACGGGATCCAGAGCGGTTGATCGCTATTCGCCGCATTTTAGACGTCGTGAGATTTGAGGAGGTAATACTGTATTGTTTTATTGCGTTTAGCTTAGGATATGCATTTATGGATTTAGGATTTGAATTTAGGGATTTAGGATTTGAATTTAGGAAATTAAAATTAGGAATTTACGATTTGAATTTAGGAATTTAGGATTTGAAATTACGTATAACTGATTTCCCTTTTTTGGCATTTCAGGTGGCTTGGACACCATGGGGTCAGTTAGACTTTGCGACCCCTCAGTACGCTCCTTCTTTGTACCGAGGCATTATTGAGTGCCTCGATGTACAGGAGCCGTACATGTCGGACCGAGTCCTCCGCCAGTACAGTTATAGGCAGGGGGTTCTTGAGGATCCACTTGAGCCACTCGAGGTGAAGAGGCGGTTCGACTTGAAGCCGTACACTTTGAAGTATGCCGACGAGCAGTGCATGTGGGATGCCGACCCTAAACCGATGATCGAGCTTCGGGACAGGATCCAGACCACCATCGCGTAGGACACTGACGATGTGTACATCAATTGGCTGGAGCAGATGTCGCATCCGTACGTGGACGCACGGTCCCCTAGACAGGATCGTCCAAGTCTAGCTCCAGTCGTCCCTCCAACTCCATCGGTCTCTGCTCTCATGGTATGTTACATTTTATTTATCGCTTATCATTTTTTATGTTTTAAATTTCAGTTTTGTTCTAATGGAAATCTATGTTCTTTATTCAGCGGGCCTAGATTCTCGCCGGTCGGATGCAGCGTTTTTTGGAAGAGAGGGACGGGCTTCCACCAGATGTTACCGCTGCGATTATTTCGTGGATTCAGGATTTGACAAGTGACGAGGTGCCCATGGCTGATCCCTTACCGCGTTCCTCCTAGAGATTTACTGATTCACATCACGAGAGGGGAGAGGGCAGCAGTAGAGTCCCCGATGATGACTAGATTATAGGACTTTTATGTACATAATGTAATATTTTTGGTAGTTTTTTGGATCATGTATTTATGTTTTGGTTATTTTTGTTATTTTGGTTAAGTTGCATCTTAATATATAATATAACTATATGAGATATAATGTAAAACTATATAATATAAAATAACTATATAAGATATAATGTAAAACAATATAATATAATATAACTATATGAGATATAATAGTATAATATAACTATATGAGATATAATAATATAATATAACTATATGTGATATAATAATATAATATAACTATATGACATATAATAATATAATATAACTATATGAGATATAATAATATAATATAACTATATGAGATATAATGTAAAACTATATAATATAATATAACTATATGAGATATAATAATATAATATAACTATATGAGATATAATAATAAGATATAATGAAATATTATAGTATATAAGTATAATTATACAAGATATAATGTAATACTATAGTATATAAGTATATTTATACAAGATATAATGTAAAACTTTAGTATATAAGTATAAGTATACAAGATATAATGTAATACTTTACTATATAAGTATAATTATACAAGATATCTATAGTATATAAGTCTAAGAATACAAGATATAATGAAATACTATAGTATATAAGTGTAATTATATAAGATGTAATTTAATACTATAGTATATAAGTATAACTATATAAGATATAATGAAATATTATATTATATAAGTATAATTATACAAGATATCATGTAATACTATAGTATATAAGTATAATTATACAAGATATAATGTAATACTATAGTATATAAGTATAATTATATAAGATATAATGTAATACTATATTATATAAGTCTAAGTATACATGATATAATGTAATACTATAGTATATAAGTATAAGTATACAAGATATAATGTAATACTATACAGTGGCGGACGCAGGATTTTAGCCCAGTGGGGGCTAAAATCTTGCGTTCGCTGCGTCCGCCACTGCTTATCAGCATATATATGACATACACAAATGACACAATTAACCAACTCCAAATGCTTCAAGGATACACACAAATACACAATTAACAGCATATATATGACACACAAATGACACAATTAACAACATATATATAAGATCGATCATATAATATTTAGAAGCAAAAATCAAGTAACCAACTCCAAAGGCTTAACAAGGTCAAAGAGTCAAACTTAATTAATATAGCTAAGTAGCTACAGTTTATCCCCTTCAACTGCCAACAGCCTAATTAACAGAGAATTTCATATGATAATTAAATGAATGGAGAGAGCAAAGGAGAAAAAGAACTCACAATTGGGAATCACACAAGGAAGAAAAGCGAAGCCATCAGCAGAGAAAGGTTGCTTCCAACCAGGCTCACATTCACACTCAAAAGGGATCATGCTGTTTTGAGTAGGCTTACAATTTCCCTTTCCACAGGGTACTTCTTTGCACACATTCTCTGCATACCAATTTAGGCAACATAAGAACAAGTCAATGATTCACAAAATCAAACCCACAACGCCAGCAAGATTTTATTCATTGAGACATATCATCAAACACCTTGACTGTGCAAACCCAAAAAAAAAACACAAATTGAAAAATCGGAGAAGAAACAAACCGAAGATTGGAGATAGAAGGGGTGATAGGAAGTCGGAGGAGATAGTATAAGATTGGTGAAAGACGATGAAAAGAGATACCGCCACGGAAATTGGGGCAATGAAACAGGGAGGAGAGGGCGGAGACTCGGAGGGCATCGAGAATCGAGATAATAGGGGTGGTCGCCGATCGGAGCGTCGGAGGCCTTGAAAAGGATGGAGGCGGCGGCGAGGGAGGAGAGGGCGGACTGGCGGAGGGCGTCGAGATCTTCGACCATGTCCAGCGTCTCCCACAGGCGAGGGCGGCGACTCGGAGAGGGCGGACTTGGTCGCCGGTCGGAGGCCTTGAAAAGGATGGAGGCGGTGGCGATGGCGGAGGGCGTCGAGATCTTCGAACCTACTCTGCAGGCGGCGGCGACTACTCCGGCGAGGTATGAGGCAGAGAAAGAGACATAGGGTGACTCGGCGAGGAATTAGGGCCGGCTGGTAGGGGAAATTGAGAGGAGAAAGAGACAAGACACATATAAACATTTTTTTTTTAAATCCCAGTGGGGGCTACAGCCCCCACTGGGCCCCACCTACGTCCTCCATTGATACTATACTATATAAGTATAATTATACAAGATATAATGTAATACTATAGTATATAATTAAGTCTAAGTATACAAGATATAATGTAATACTATAGTATATAAGTATAAGTATACAAGTTACAAAGTAATACTATACTATATAAGTATGATTATACAAGATATATATAGTATATAAGTCTAAGTATACAAGATATAATGAAATACTATAGTATATAAGTGTAACTATATAAGATATAATGTAATACTATAGTATATAAGTGTAACTATATATGATATAATGAAATACTATAGTATATAAGTATAATTATACAAGATATAATGTAATACTATAGTATATAAGTGTAACTATATAAGATATAATGTAATACTATAGTATATAAGTATAATTATACAAGATATAATGTAATACTATAGTATATAAGTGTAACTATAAGTAATACTATAGTATATAAATGTAATACTATAGTAAAGTATACAAGATATAAGTATATAATAGATAATGTAAAACTATATAATATAACAACCCTAAATCAAACAAACAACCCTAAACCCTAAACCATAAGCCGAAACCCTAAATCCAAACCCTACGCTTAAACAATGCGTACGCTAGGGAATAGAGCACAGATCATTGGGTCGGCCCAAATTAACGGCCCAACAAGTTGTGCGCTACAGGAATGCGTACGCATAATGGCAGCGCATAGGATGTTGGGCCGTTCATTTGGGTCGGCCCAATCACCTGTGCTATGTGCCCTAGCGTACACTAGGTTTAAGCGTAGGGTTAGGGTTTAGGGTTCAGGTTCAGGGTTTAGGGTTTGTTTGGTTATAGTTTAGGGTATGTTTGGTTAGAGTTTGGATTTATTTGGTTAGGGTTTGAGTTTGTTTGGTTAAGATATGTTTGGTTAGGATATGTTTGGTTAGAGTTTGGATTTGTTTAGTTAGGGTTTGAGTTTGTTTGGTTAAGATATGTTTGGTTAGGGTTTAAGGTTTGTTTGGTTAGGATATGTTAGGTTAGGGTTTGGATTTGTTTGGTTAGGGTTTAGATTTTTTGGGTTTGGATAAATTCGTTAACATTATATACTTAGATATGATTTCATAGTTATATAAGTTAGATATATATACATATGGCGGACCCAAACATTGTAATATAAAATTACATAATTACCATAATGACTGATCAAATTCATCTCAACCATAAAATTACATCATAATCCCGAAATTCTTAAAGTAAATTACATCTAAAACTACACTGGAGGATCTGGAGGACGGTTATATCTAGTGCGGTAATCCCGAAATAGTTGAATCCTCGACTGAAACTGAGAGTCCCAACCATCGACACTTGGCTGTTTGAATCAACGCCAAGTGTACGGAGGGGGAGGTAGTGGACAACCATCCTTGAGCGACACCTACATAGAAAACACAAAATATGATCGAGCTTTGTGTTTTAGGGTAAGCACAAACATTACTAGTTATTTAGAAACAATAAGTTTTACCGGTACGAAGTGGTTTCGGTTCCCTGCGAGAGCCATCGTCAATATATGTGTTGGAGGGCCGAGGCTTCCGTTAGAGGCCCTCATTGGTAAGCACAAGCACGGGTCATCCTAGGATAATAGGACAAGAGCGACATGGTATAGCGTGGCAAACACTAAACCAATCATCAGCATGTCGAGCCAGTACTCCTCGTTGCAAGGACTGATGACATAGTTGACCCGAAATATAAGGTATTCGTAAGTGATCCCCGGGTGTAGTGCGGGCAAAATGGGCATGTATACATCTCTGTTGTCAAACAACTCTCCCGCCACCTGCATTCGAACCATAGGGTATGCAGTCTCTTCCAATCCCAACAATACAGTCAGTGTCCGATATCTACAGTGCTCGTCTGGACGTACATCTTTGGCCCCATTAATGTAGGGAAACCAAAAGTAATCCACATTCTTAACCCCAAAGTTCACCCCCATATAAATCATGGGTTGTTCAGGGAGTTGTTGCGATCCAGTCCCTTCGGATTGGATGCCTTGGGTCCCAACGCCCGGCAAAGCTCCACTTGGTTCCTTCTTGCCACGACCCTGACCTCTACCTTGGCTTCCATTGGCCTTATTCTTCTCAATCTCCTCTAACTCAGCCCTCCTATGCTCAAACAAGCTCGGCTTCCTCTTGGTGGAGTACTTCGTCGAACACTTTGGCCTTCCTTTTGCAATGATTCTCGTGGGCTCCTGCAACGAAGTTTCCTGCGGATTCTGCGTGTCAAAGAATAGCTCGGTGATTTAGTCTATTTGGTCAGTGCTCAATGTTTTAGCGTGCCACATGTCATCCATTTGCTTCCATCTCAACTCTGGAATAGACATGTGTGTTGTGTCCTCAACTGGCTTATTCGTGTAAACCCTATTCCATTACAATTGCTTCCAGAAGCGATGTATCTCACTCGGCATGATCGGCGTCTTATTAATGATGGCATTTGCGATTCTATAGACACATGGCAGGCCGAAGTAGTCTATAATCCAGTGATCATCATAATCCTCAAGGAAATCATCCTCCTCTATCTGCTTATACAGATCAAACAACATTCTCAAGCCCATCTCCGACACTTTGAATAATAGCCTTGAAAACAACACTCTTATTTCTGGCAGCACACCATCAAACATCGTTGGTCTTTTGATCTGTGACATCTCCTTGGTTGCACGCACCTGTCCAATTTGACCATCGATCGCATGGTAGATCCTCACTACCATTCTATTAAAACCACCAACACTAGAATTCAGAATTTTCTTCAACACGTGATGCATACCCTCAACCCTATCAAAACACATAAAAAGCATCGCTCTAGTCTGACATTGAGCCCTGAACCTAGAAACCACTAAACATTGTACAAGGGATACATGTTTATAGTCCTCGTGAAGAAGTGAAGTTGATGATCCGTCCACGCTTTGACTATGCTTTCCTTGTGAAGATTAGTCCACGTCTTCTCAATGTATCGAACGAGGCCACTCTTCCACGATGTCCTCAATTTCGCAAGCCTCTCTTAGCAGCTTTCCTCCGTGGTTGAACACCAAAGTGCCCAGCATTGGCCGCAAAACCTTTTGACTTGTTTTTTATCCTTCAAGATTGGGGAAGCATATGCGTCTATGTTGTGCTTAATATGCACCCATCACAAAAGGTGTTTAACTTCATCTTTGAAAACTATCTGAATTGCATTGATGAAGGCCTTCTCTCGATCAGTCATTATGGTGGTCGGCATAACACCCGCATCTTTAAACAACCACATAAGTTTTTCCATTATGAACTTGTAATGCAAAACTTCTTCTTGCCGCGTAAATGCGTAGGCAATGTTGAAAGTCGTGTGCGTGCAAGTTAAACCGACAATCTCCACCAAAGGCATGTTATACATGTGAATGAATGTAAGAAAGCGGGTGAATGTAATAAAGTCATAGAATATAAGATATAATTAAAATCGATGATATAAATCACTACTATTAAATTGTGTTGAAAATGAGACACAAATTCATTACATACCTATTTTTCTTGTATGTGGCGTCGATAACTACCACGTACGGTAACATCTTCAATAGGTGGAGCGAGTTCGGGTGAAAAAAAATAGGATATCGGTCTCTTTCGTAGATAACTTTCTAAGAGGAAATACCCGGTAACTATTTTGTTGCAAAAAGTTCAGAGTCCATTGTGTAACCGTCATTTCCCCACGATCTTCGTAATGCATCTTCTGCAGAAAGTTGGAAACTTGTTTCATGGATGTTACATTTCCGGGGAAGAAGGTCCTCAACTCTGCAACAATAGTCCTTAGCGTCATGAACGCATCGCCCAACCTCTTGGCAAGGCGCTGCTCATCCGGGGTCATTCTTCCCATGTATGCATGCCCAAGAAAGCTAGTCGGAAGCTTATGGTTGTGGCATCCATCTATCACATTCATGATCCATTTCTGAGTCACTTCCCATGGCTTCTTCTTCAATCTAACACCACACAACTCAAATGTGCATCCGGACTTCTTCGAGCTTGTTTCACGAATTACCTCAACATTCTCTGAGTCACTACTGTTCTTTCTCCCCGATCTATATTCACCAAAATGCTTGCACGTCAAACTAACACTTTTGACATTTGAGTTACGAATGACTAAAACCATCCTTTGCCCTTATTCTTAACCCACTCAACCAATTCCTCTCGGCTATCCCACTTCAGATTGTTACGAAATTCATCTCCATAATCTTTCTCCTATACATGTTTACATAATCAATAATGTTACAATATATGGATTGCGATTCGTGAAATTTATATATTTGTAGCTAACCATAACTATATTAACTATACAACAAAGCTACAATTGTAATACGATAACTAAACTAAAGAACAACAAATTGATATATATCAAAATAAAGCTTATAATATACACTAAAGAACAATAAATTCACAACAAATATCATCTTCTCCACTACTACTAAATAAATCCTTTAATATATATCAAAATAAATATAGGCCTTTACCGCTAAATCATCATCATCTTCTCCACTACTAGTCAATACTACTCTTTCACAACACGCTTATCTTTTTATGATATTGCATAGAAAACACTCATACAACTAATTTCAATTTTAATCATTCCATAATTAACTATATGTATTTCAATGCATCCACACATAAGCTATATTAATTATAACTAATTCAATTTTAATCATTCCATAATTACTAACCTCGAAATTGCCATCGTCGAAATCTTCATCGTCGAAATCTTGATCGTCGTAATCTTCATTCTCTTCTCCACTACTCCAATATGTGTTTTCATTATATGCCATTTTTGTGAGATTGGTTGTTTTGGATTTAGAAATGAGAGGATTGGGTTGCTATTTATAGGGAAATAATATGCCGTTGGAATAACGGAAGAGTTGGTACGCAATAAGTTTGTGTACGCCAGACCATAGCGCACAATCCTAAACCCTAAAATTTGAAATTTCCAACGGCTATTTTGTAACGACGGATTCTGCACGTTGTATTTCCACGTACGCAAAAATACAACGTACAGTTTTGTACAGTGTACATTGGGGAATTGAAATAATTGTACAGTATTTATCTTGTACGCACATAAGTTGCGTACGCAATTTCTGTGCGTATAGATTGTCGTGTAAATAGGCAGTTTTTGTCGTGTATATAGCAGCAGCCTATTGACTGGGAAATCTTTGAAAAAGTTGTTAGAAGTGGTACTCAGGTGAATGCTTATGCCCTCGCATTGTGTAAAGATATGAAAATAGAGCATGCCATGTTGTTGTTTTCGGCAATGGAATGAAAAGGGGTTTCTCTTGATATTGTGACATATAATACCATGATTGTTGCTTATAGTTAGGAGAGGAATATAGACAAAGCTTTTGATATCATGGCTTTGAAGCAAAGCAATGGCTTGAAACACGTTTTATTCACTTTGCTGAAGTTGGACCAAACCCTAATACTACAAGCTAAAATGCATTGATTGTGGAGTTCAGTAAAATGAACAACATTGTTGAAGTTGAGAAGTCGTTCGATGAAATGTCTCAGAGAGTTGTTGCTCTTGATCTACTTAGTTTTAGTTTGGTTATTGGGGTTCTAGCTAGAAAGGGGCATCTTGATATAGTATAGTACTTTGAATGTATGAAGGCCGCGAGAGTGGCTGCAGACAGCATTGTATATACCATTCGAATCAATGGGTTTTGAAAAAATGGTGTTATGTCTAACGTAATGAAGATAAGAGATGAAATGTTGAAGTAGGGCTATATAATGGATGTGGTGACTTATAACACATTATTGAATGGCATGTGCAAGGAAAATAAGCTCTCTAAAGTTGACCGGCTTTTTTATAATATGGTGCAAAGGGGCATTTTTCCTGATTTCTATACGTACACGTACGACTAGGCATGTACCACTTGCCAGTGACGATCGCTCTATGGATACTTGTTCAAAGATATTCGAGGGACTGCTTAACCAGCCGCCATCGACGGATGCTTCGAAGTGGATTCAAATCCTCGCTAAAATATAGGCATTGAGCAGGTTAGTGGTGCTCCACAACTTCTCAAGTGATTTCATCCTCCAAGAACAGTACAAGGATGCTTGTAATGAGGTCCGACTTGGGAAGATTCTTGAAGATCTTAATGCTCTTGATGGAACCATTTATGTCAAGGTGAACCCATAAACAATTAAATGCAACTTTATTTGTATAGAATTGGTTGTTGATTTTAGTAGTTAGGAATTTTGTTGGTTTTATGACAATTTTGGTTGTTTGATTTCTTGTTTAAATGGTATGCTATGTATACGAATTCACTTGATGTTTCTTTCTTCCCCAAGATATCTATTTTTTGTCTCTTGTTCCCGTTTGGTGGCATGAAGGAGATGGAAAGATCAATCATATGCTAATCCTTTAGAAATGAATCAAACTAGGTCATTCATATTATCATTGTACATTTCTATGCTGAACATGTTGATTGCATTATCGTATAGTTTTCATTTGTTTACTCTTATCGCGTTTATCTTAAAAATACCAAAAAGAAGCACAAGAAGGAGTCAAAGAATGCAAAACCAATCACTAAGACTGAAACCTGTGAAAGCTTCTTCAGCTTCTTCAAATTTGGGATTTTAATAACAAATTAAATCTCTATGGTATAGAAGTAATTAGCATATTTATATGATTGTCTATGCAGAAGCATTCTTCTTTATCTGCTTGCATTATTTGTTTATTTTCCTGCTGAAGATGCATACAATATCTGAAAGAAACTTCATTTTTATTTACTTTGCTGGAGGTCTAGATATGAACATAAAGAGAGGGCTTTATATACAGATCATTTAAGGACTATTAATACAATAACAACCTAGGTACTGACCATTCTTGGATATGAACATCATCTCATCATTTTTCAGTTCTTTGACTTTCATTGTAGTTTTGGATGCCATTGTTGTTGGGGTGGATTTGCTTATAAAGAAGTGTGGAGAAACCAACAAGGGTAAAAAACATGTATGTTTGATCATTGATTTGGTTTCTCCTATAGAAGAACCCAATGAAGGAACAAAAGGTGGCCAAGCCTTTGCCATTGTTGAACAAATGGAATTAAGAGGGGGCCTTAGCACTGATGTGAAGAAGAAAGTCAAGGATGAAATTGAACAATTACTTAGCCTTTTCATAAAGAAATGCCACACCAAGATTGTTTATGTTGAGAGTCGGCTTTAATGTTGGGAACTATCAAGACCCGAACCATAATGCTTGTTACATTGTTTACGAGTGATCTTGAAGTTAGGTCTAGATTGAATATCAATGTGGCAGCTTTGTTGTCATTGTGTTCCGTTTCTGTTAGGAATGAAGAATGAGTTGCTTCATCATTTGTGTTATGTGTAGATTTGGGTGTACAAGAAAACTTGCAAGGAGAGGTTTCCTGCCTTAAAGAAGTATTCAGATAAAGCACCTCTGAGCGATAAGTTTGTCACTCATGAAGTTAAGGTAGACTATGAGTACAAAGGTGTTATAGATTCTGAAAGAGTTGTTCCTCCGGAGAAAAGAATCAAAGGCTTCCGCTATGGACCACATGCAATTCCGATTTCACCTGCTGAATTGGAAGGTGTCAAATTTTAGCCATAAAAGGGAGTAAAGCTTCTAGGATTTACTTATGCTTTAAACATATTGCGATAATTCATTGGATTTATGGATTTTTAAGCTTATTCAGGCTAAATATACCACTAAGACATAAGACTATTGGGTTTCTCATCTTGTTGTATTCTTTAAGTGATGTGGATAAAACCTATCCGCAAGTGTATAGGGTCAGTTGTAGTAGTCAAGTGTCGATCCAACAAAGACCAATATAATATTAATTGAAACTCTACTAGTAAACTAGGTTGTAAAAATTTGGAATTGGAGAGATTCTATGACTAAGCTAACTGATAGAGACAAATAAAAAGGATGGAAATCAATCGGATAAATGTGTCATAGGTTAAGAATCACTGCAACAATGCTTTAGTAAACAAAATCACAATTTACCTAAATCTAGTCCAAATTATTTGAAGGTAAGTCATTTAAGGTAATCTACTGATTCTTGTCAGATGATAGTAAATGTGCCTGAATCTAACTAACAATCGTTGTCGCGTAGATCTAATCACATTCAAACCCTTTAAGCACCTAGCATCTAGGGATAAACTGAAATAACATCCGTTGTCGCGTTCCGCTATAGTCAAGTCAAACCTAGAACATCTATGATAACTTAGTAATCCTCAAGAGTAATTAAGTTGCTGTCGCATAAATAACACTTAGTTTCAACTCCTAGGGATCTGATAAGAATAATCTCATGTCAGTCTCATACCTTATCTGGGTATCCTATTATTGTTATCTCATGTCGGTCTCAAACCCTAATAGGAATCCAATTCGCATATGCTACTATTGGCATAAAGCATCTAGGAATGAATCAAATACTATTTCAATTCAAGAAAAGATATAATTTTATTTATATACACATCGTCAGAATCACCCCAACCTTAGAACTAAGAATCTAGCCAAGCATGATTGAAGAAATAACCTGATGCGAACAACCCTCAAAAACGCCGTTGCAAGATAGGATCTTTAACGTTGAACAAGTCTTCCTTCGTTTCTTCTAACTTGCCAAAGAGATGGCGTCTTCTAAGGTTTAAGAAATTGCCTTTTCACGTAGAGAACTGGACCAAAGTGATGGTCTTCACACGTCCAAAGTGATGGACAATTACGATCAAAGAGATGATCAAGACGTTCGCCAGAGGAACGTTGGATAAATGCTTGAAGCGACGAGCTACGGGGTAGAATCGATCCTAGGGATCGTAGGGGTTGATGTTAGGATTCAAGGAAGGAGATAACTCAACTTAACAACTCAAATCAACATGATCTTATTAATGAATGAAAGAAGGTTTAAATAGTCTAGACAAAAACCGAGTAATGGAAAGTAACCTGGCTAAGAAACACCAAAGAGTGGGTCGGCCCAAAACACATAAGGGCACGCCCGAAACACTAGCTAAAATAGTCTTAAATAAATTAAGGAAAGAAACTATAAAGTTGTTCAAAGAAGGCAGCGATCGCAGGCAAATTCAAGAACGAGCCACGGTCGCGGATGCAAGGCCGCGGTCGCGGCTTTTCCGCGGGCGCGAATCCGAGGGCGCGACTTCCATTTCAGGACGGGGCGTCGCCTAGCCCTTCGTAGGTCAAAAGGAGGACCCATTTTGGACTGTTTGACGTTGAGTAACCTGCATAACTCCGGGTGACTAAAGATTGAGTTGCTCGTTCCATCGCCCTTGCACGAGCTCTAGTCACCGGGCCGTTGGTTTGCACTTCCATTGCTTCCTCTTCGTCCTTCGCCATCATTGATGGGGTCATGGAGCTATCATAACCAATAGATTTAAACTAGTCATCAACATATATGAATTATTCAATAAAAGCGGAAAATAAGAAAAGTTAGTCTCAAGGTCGAAATAATCCAAGTTGACAAGGCTAGAACATTAAACACAAAATCTTCAAAAACATGCTAAGGCCAAAAATCCCCCATGGTTGATAGATTACTAAAAATAGTAACTCTATCTCTAGTATGTTTCTGAATAAAGAAAGTCAATCTTTAATCGGATAAGATTATTTTGAGTCTGAAGATATAATCTGATAACTTAGACTCTTTGTGTATGATGTGAACGAGGTAAAAACATTTGTGGACATCTTTAACATTTATTCAAACAAGCCCTAGTTAGTCTTGGGATGCAATAAATCAAAGTGACGGATCAAACTCGGTGTTTTGATTAATGATGGACCAATTAGATTTAAGTTTAGAATTTTCGTAGGGATTCCCGCATGAATTGTTGTGTTCGAGGAAGCTTCGTAGAACGAGCATATATTTTGCCACAAAGCTCGGATTTTGATGATTCAGGATGCGTTGAAAACTAGACTCGGAGATCTACAATTCTCTAATTTGCATCAAGACGTAATTGCAACAGTAAGTAGTTCAAAATTATGCGCCAATATGGGTTATTAAACAGTTTTATCTCACATTGATCATCTTAGAGATATTAATAGAACTCTCATCTCACATCTCAAAGACAAAAAAAGAAGGATTGAAGAAACAACTATATATAGAGGTCTAGACACTTTCTATCATTCATCCAAAGTTCATAATTTATAAGATGTTTCGCTATCGGCGGACTCAGTCTTCTTAGCGGGTCCACAAAAGCGAAACTCTTCAAATTTGAAAATGTTTTGCTACAGCGGGCCCGGTCTTTTTACGGGTCCACTATGTACCTCGCAAGGTTTAGTTGTTTCTTTATTACTTGGTATTAGAAGGATTATTGCCCTAAAACATTTGGTCATGACCTACCCTTATTCGAATATAAGTGGTGGTGCACTTAGCTAGTGTCGTTATTCGGGATTCGTCCCATGATATTCTCGTATCGAGATGGTGTGGATTAAAAGCTTTAATATAAATGAATGTTTTGGAATTAAATAAGATAAGTGCTTTTATTCACATAATTAATATACTTCAGGCGCGAAGTACAATGTGGAAACCGCTCGGGCTCCTATCTAAAGTAAGTTCGCTTTCTAATCTGAATCCGCATTATGTGGTGAGATTGGTTGAAGACCCAAATAGCCAAAGGAGTCGTTTTTAAAATCTTGTTGTGATAATTTTAAATGTTATCAAACAAATACATATAATTCCCATAAGACTCAATTTCATTGGAGTCTTCTCTTGAATAATACATTTTCTATATTTCAGTTGAAGTATAGTAGTTATATACCGTTTATCGAGTATTATTCGAGAAACAAGGATAGTAACTATATACGACTACACATAATCTCACATAAACACATTTGCATAGTCTTTCATTAGACTAACCAACATTTTATTTTCCTTACATGGTTGGCTGGTGTTATCCGTCTCATACGGCACATCGGTCGACTTGCCTCAGGTTGTCTAGAAGTAACGAGACGGAGAAGAAGGCTTGCACTTGAAGTTAGTTTTGAAGAATTTTCAAGGTTGTTGAATATAAGATCTAAATTTCCTAATTAATGTACTAAGCGAAAGTGTTTTAATCTAGTCATGTAATTAGGATTTATTTAAAGTCTTCTGCTGTAATTTCATTATCGTTTGTAAAACTTACATCTTCAATTTACGAAGGGAAGATTAATAAAGATTGGATATTTATTTCAAAATTCTTCCGCTACTCTTTAGTTGTTGAATATTTATTTTACGCATTAATTGTTCGGATTAAGCCTAGGGTGACTTTGGACATTAAAATATGAGGTCACTGGCGTGTAGCACTACCGATATGAGTCAGGGGTGTTACACCTAATCTAACTAAACTAATCTAAAACTATTCTAACCCTCTTTGTCGCCTTCTCTCCTAAACTAATATATATAACCTACACTAAAGTTGATGTATCCTCCCGTGCAGCCGCAATCTCCTAGCAATATCAGCAACCCAAATTCTGATTCCATGTCCACATCATGTTCTTGCTTTATCGAGAATTCACGGGCCCATTTTCATACTTGGGCTTATGATTCGGGCCAAGCTTCTTGTTGAGGGTGGATCAAATGCGCATCCTGCTTATTGTAAACTATGAGTACATTTTTAGGTCGTTGGATCATCGCCATCTAACGGATGGGATAAAACGCGTGTTTAAAAATTTTAAAAGCTTTCAAGGGTATAAACGTAATTTTTCATTTGAAACCCTTCTCTGTTGTCTCCGCGCCGCAAATCTTATCAAAACCGAATTCGCTCTCGCTGTCGTTGCTTCCATGGGCGATCCTCCATTGATTCCCCTCCATCTGCTCAAGCTTCATCTTCTCCGTCGCCGTCGGATGCCGCACCGGATACCTCTCTCCTAAAGCGCCGGAAATTATCGCCGTCTCCTCCTTCTCCGTCGCAATCGTCGCCTCCGAATCAGCCTTTAGCTGAGCACATGCGCCCGAGAATAATCGACGGCGTGATCGGCCAAGACCACATTTTGGGGTCCACTTCCCCACTTCGCTCCTCAAAAACCTGCAATCGCCTCCCTTCCATCGTCCTCTGGGGGCCACCGGGCACCGGGAAGACCTCCATAGCCAGAGCTCAGTTTTCGGAATTCTGTTCTCTCTAGTTTGAATTCTAAAATTTGGCGGATGTTCTGCTGTTTTCGCCCGAGATCGTTGGGGTTCGGTTTCATTTTCTAGATGCTTTCTGATGATTCGAATGTGGTCTCTGAAAATTCAATTGCTTTCCTTTTTTAGTTATTTCTATCTTTATGCGATTCTGCTTCTATTGCTTCTAGATCATGAATTCCATGTTTTAGGGTTTTGCTATGATCTTATTTTTGGTTGTATATATGAACAACATTAAAAAGGCCTGATACAATATGAACCTATCAAGCTCCAGCTTGGTATTCAGTTGGATCTTGATTATTTGTTGTGGTTTAGATTGATCATGAAAGAAGTGATCATAACTTGGACCTTGTCAAACTTGGTTCTTTGTAGATTCTTACCCTACAAAATCATATTGGAGTGTACAATTTGTGCATTATCTCTCCAGATAAGGAAGAAGCTACAAGCATAATTGATATAGCTGTGAGTTTGAGCCCTGCGATGTGTAAATGGATTACCAAAATGGACATACTTTGGTGGAAGTATGAAACTATGATAGTTTTCCCAAATCATGCAAATTCTTGGTTTCTAGTTTGATCGGGTTTTGTGGCTATGAATCACAGAGCACTTGAACATTCATTTTCTGTCGATTTGGAAATTGGAGTGTCATAATTTGTTCGTGAGTTTTGTGTGTAAGGTATTTGAATCTGGTACAGATTTGAAGTTCAATTTGATACTTCGCATTTATGATCAGAATTCATGTTTAGAGACAACAAACTCTCAATCTATAATTAGTTTTGAGAACCTAGTTGAACTTTCATGTCTTTGTTGTAGTCTAAAGAATGACAGGCAAATCATACAACTGAATAGTCTAAAAGTGGTGTAAGTTTCTTGGTCTAGTATGCATTTTAGCCTTTATCATAATTAGTTTGATTTCAGACCTTGGAGTACCATAGGTGCTTAACTTCTGTGGCTAACAAGTCAATTGTATTTTCTCTTCTTTACAGGATGTGAAGTCTTCAGATGGTTGTGCAAAGAATTTGGAGCACCTGAAGCTAACTTCACTCCTAATGTTTTTGCTCTTATTATTGTAGATTATGGGCTTCAATCTACCAGCAGAAAGATACAACGCTCACCATTGCTCGTGGCTAGTATTGTCCTGCTCTGGATAAAAGAATAAAGGATGATAATCCTTGGAGTACCATAGGTGCTTAACTTATGTGGCTAACAAGTCAATTGTATTTTCTCTTCTTTACAGGATGTGAAGTCTTCAGATGGTTGTGCAAAGAATTTGGAGCACTTGAAGCTAACTTCACTCCTAATGTTTTTGCTCTTATTATTGTAGATTATGGGCTTCAATCTACTAGCAGAAAGATACGACGCTCACCATTTCTCGTGGCTAGTATTGTCATGCTCTGGATAAAAGAATAAAGGATGATAATCCTCATCCCGCTGTAGTGTTGTGTAGTTTGTTATTCTTATGTGGAAATTTATCTTGTGTATAGCCGAATAATTTGTAAAAAAAAATATGTAAAAATAGTATCACTCTTATTTTTCCTTGTTCATGGAAAAAAGATATATTAATTTCATCTGTCCATTCTGTAATATGTTTGAAGTGTACAACCTATTCTATGTGTGATGAACCTGTTACTTATACTCAATGAACCTGTTAGTTATAAATGTTGAACCTGTTACTTATACTCAATAAACCTGTTAGTTATACATGATGAACCTGTTACTTATACTCAATGAACCTGCATGCGAAAAGTCATGAACCTGCAAGACAACACCAATGAACCTGCTTGATTTTTGAAGTGTACAACCTATTCTATCTGTGATGAACCTGTTACTTATACGCAATGAACCTGTTAGTTATAAATGTTGAACCTGTTACTTATACTCAATGAACATGTTAGTTATACATGATGAACCTGTTACTTATATTCAATGAACCTATTAGTTATACATGATGAACATGTTACTTATACTCAATGAACCTGCATGCGAAAAGTAATGATCCTGAAAGACAACACCAATGAACCTACTTGATTTTTGAAGTATACAACATATTCTATCTCTGATGAACTTGTTACTTATACTCAATGAATCTGTTAGTTATAAATGTTGAACCTGTTACTTATACTCAATGAACCTGTTACTTATACTCAATGAACATGCATGCGAAAATTAATGAACCTGCAAGACAACACCAATGAACCTGGTCGATTTTTGAAGTGTACAACCTATTCCATGTGTGATGAACGTGTTACTTATACTCAATGAACCTGTTAATTATACATGATGAACCTGTTACTTATACTCAATGAACCCTGCATGCGAAAAGTAATGAACTTGCAAGACAACACCAATGAACCTGCTCGATTTTTGAAGTGTACAACCTATTCTATGTGTGATGAACATGTTACTTATACTCAATGAACCTGTTAGTTATAAATGTTGAACCTGTTAGTTATACATGATGAACCTGTTACTTATACTCAATGAACCTGCATGCAAAAATTAATGAACCTGCAAGACAACACCAATGAACCTGGTCAATTTTTGAAGTGTACAACGTATTCTATGTGTGATAAACATGTTACTTATACTCAATGAACCTGTTAATTATAAATGATGAACCTGTTACTTATACTCAATGAACCTATTAGTTATACATGATGAACCTGTTACTTATACTCAATGAACCTGCATGCAAAAATTAATGAACCTGCAAGACAACACCAATGAACCTGTAAGACAAAAGTAATGAACCTGCTAGTTAAAACTCATGAACCTACAAGTTCAAATGCATGAACCTGCAAGGAAAAACTCAAAAACCTCAGAAAAAGTAATGAACCTGTAAGACAAAACTAATGAACCTGCTAGTTAAAACTAATGAACCTTAGAAAAATCTCATAAACTTGTAAAATAAAACTAATGAACCTATACGCCATAACTCATGAACCTACAAGTTAAAACTCATGAACCTACAAGTTCAAATGCATGAACCTGCAAGGAAAAACTCAAAAACCTCAGAAAAAGTAATGAACCTGTAAGACAAAAGTAATGAATCTGCTAGTTAAAACTCATGAACCTTAGAAAAATATCATAAACTTGTAAAATAAAACTAATGAACCTATACGCCATAACTCATGAACCTAGAAGTTAAAACTCATGAACCTACAAGTTCAAATGCATGAACCTACAAGGAAAAACTCAAAAACCTCAGAAAAAGTAATAAACTTGTAAGACAAAAGTAATGAACCTGTAAGACAAAAGTAATGAACTTGCTAGTTAAAACTCATGAACCTTAGAAAAATCTCATAAACTTATAAAATAAAACTAATGAACCTATACGCCATAACTCATGAACCTACAAGTTAAAACTCATGAACCTACAAGGAAAAACTCATGAATCTACAAGATTATCGGCTTAAACTTCTCTTGTAGGGTTTATCAACCTCTAAAATGTAACCTATGAGGGATTTGAACCCATATCCATGTGAATAAACACATTGCTCTACCATTTGAGCTAATGGGCTATGACAACCAATACACAATTTTTAATCTTTTGTCATTCAAATTCAGCACATGAAAGACGAATTACACAAATCCAAAATCAAAGCTTTACAAAATTGGCATTCATAATCCAACGTGGCCAAAGAAACAAACCCACTCAGTGAGCCTCTTATTGCAAAATTGGCATTCATAATGGCCTTCTTTAATGACCTCATCATCTTCATTGGCGTCCACAATCTTTCTCCTCCTCCTTCTGCTCCCCCACTGGCCATCCAAACGCGTCCACCTGGAATGTGGTTACAACACAGATAATTCTTACAGGATCAGAAGCATCTGAACTCGTGGGCTCTGGACTCGCATCCAATCGACCATGAGCTAGGAAGATTGTTCATCAGCTACCCACATCAGCCAATTGCTCTTCACAGAAAAATACAGTCTTATTATCACTCCAAAATGTTAAGTGAAGTATCTAATTTGGAAGCAAAAAGTAACAAGAAACATTCTCATGTGCTGCTAAGGAACCCAAAGTAAATCTAATTGGATTTACACTGATCAATATTCTGATGAGAACCAGTGAAAGTTCCTGCAGAGGGACCACATTATAGTCTAAGGTTTCAAACATCAAATGACTCATGCACAATTTCATGAATATACAAAGGAGCTCACCTCACTCTGCCCTCTTCCTGCCGCAGAATGCAAGAGGGTGGAACCCTGAGCATCTCTATAAGCCAAAACATCAGAACCACCAAGTAGCAGCTCTTTCAAGACCTCTAAATTCTACTGGCCGAGGATCACGCATTCTACTGGCCGAGATAGCCAAAAACTTATATGGAGTGTCAATAGCTAATGATCTAAGAAGCCATACTCACTACAGCAATGAAATAGCTGATATAATACATGAATAAAATAGTCGGTATGCGCTAACGCTTCATTGCTTTTCTTCTTCCAATGATAATCATCTTCGTCAACCTACATTATGTCAAGGAAAACAAATTACCATGTAAGCACATGTTGTAAGGCTGTACCAATGAACTTCTTCAATTATAATGACCATTTCAAATTAGGAAATACAACTTTAGAGCATAGATATTCCTCTAATCATTATCCAATCCTAAAGGTGTAGATCAAGAAGCATAACATAACCTATATTACTTATCAGTTACCTGACCCCGTAAACTAATGGATTCTCTATTTTTCAAACAAAACAAAAGATAAAATAGCCAATCAAATTAACTAAAACCAACCTACTTTGGTACACTCTTAAAGCTAGATATTTAACCACAAAAATTAACAGATGTTAGATTAACATTACAGCGGATAGCATGCAAGAAAACACAGAAAATCGGCATAGTGTAGAGCATCATCAAAGTGAAAGAGGAAGTGGGAAAAAAAAAACAGAATTACTCACAGCACGACAAAATAAATCAGTTTTTATCTTCAAGGAACGAAAACATAACAATGTAGAATAAAGTCCCTACTAGGCAGCAACAAAAATCCAGCTCTAACCCCTTTATTCCAGAACAAATCATCTCTAAATTTCTGAACCATGGGGATTCCCCAAGAATACGAGTCAATGTGACATTGTGAAGAAAATATTCAAAAGAAGAAGATAGAAATGAGGTGTCATTTATAGGCTTATAGCTTACTCTATGGAGAGAAGAGGAAGAAGGAATTGCCGACGCCTAAATCTCATCAGCAGGCAAAAACAACCCTCCAATTCTTATATTAGCCCCTAATTAAGTTTTCTAATCGAAAGGAATGATGGGGGGAAAGAGTATAAAGCATATAATTGTGCACCAAACACATGCTTTTCCTGGCAGCTGCATAGAGTATATCAGTGATCCCATACTCCCCTTCTCCAAAAACAAGCAAAGGCTCCCTCTCCAGCAAATCCTGCACAAAGCCCACATCCCCGGCTGAAGCCGCGGTGTAGAGTAGCCCTGAACCCACCCTCTGTGGCCTTGTACTGCTCTGCGTGCCTGCTTCCCTCTATGTGGCCTTTGAACCCACCCTCCTCGGACCGCACCGCACCACCGGACCCACCCCAGAACCCACATCGCACCCACCTCGGACCGCACCGTACCACCGCCATAACCAGATCCAATCTCATCTCCGCCTCTTCACCTCACCCACCACGAACCCAGATCGGTGTGCTCCACCGGACCACCGCCCTTGAACCACGCACACCCTCGAAGCTGCTCCATAAACAGATCAAATCTCGTCTCCGCCTCTTGTTTTTTGGCTTGTTTTAAACATAAGGGTATTTTCGTCTTTCACTCGACTTTTGTCTTAAATTACAAAAATGCCACCGTGTAACTACTTCCTAGAAGCTTGCTTTTTTTTTGGCGGATTATCTTAGAGTCAATCTGGATTGTTGATTTCCTTCATCCAATGGTTGTTATTAGTGCTTAGTTTTTATCTTAAGGAGGTTGTGTATGTGAACGGGCCTCTGCCAAATTATACTATTATCTCCCTATGTGCTCCATTTGTTTAGCGTCCTCAATAATAGTCTCGCATTATCCTTAAATTGGACCTAAACTACCTGAAATATATAAATGTACGAGGGTAGACTTCGAATACAAAATACAACAAACTTAATTATAAAGTTTACTGATTCGTTCGCATTATCTCCCTACGAGAAGACGAATGATAAGTATGAGGGAATCGAGACAGATGAGCTTCAGCGTCTAACATATGACAAGGATCTCGTTCGCATTCATGATGTTAGCACTCAAACCATAGCTAAAGTTTATTGATTCGAGAACTTTGATACATGGATGATCTTATGATCTTTTGTACTCGTGCATGCACGTATTGACAAGGAATACACTATGAACATTAAGGGCAGAGATTTAATTCAAATTGTCGATAAGGCAATGGACAAGACAGCGCTAAAGCTCGTCCAAGATGATGCCGCTGTAACAAGAGGTAACGTAGAAGTTAAGGCCAATTGTATAGGCCTTCCCACCTTATGTTTGATTTTAAGTTGTACTCGTAATGATCATTTTTTGTTAATTTGCATTTTGGCACTTGATGACTAATGCACCATGTAGTGCAAATTGGTATGTGTAATTTTCTCTATCTGTAATCAATTACTTCGGTGGGCAACAAAAAACATAGTTGAAACCAAGAAACTCTTCATATCTCCATTGAAGTTATGTGAATTAACTCTCACACGCAATGTCTCTTACTTCAAAATCTTTAGTTTGCTAATTCAGTAGTAGCGAGCCAAGTATTAATTTCATAATTTAAATTTCAAAATTTTCAATTTGATGAAGTAGTTTACTAATTAAAAAAAATTGGTTCTAAGTTAAAAACTTAAACCAATTCAATCAATCCATATATTTGTCCTTCTCTAGCAAAGACATTGTTGGTGATACAGAAGAGAATATGTCGGACGTCAATCTCCTTCATCTAGATTCATAAACAAAAGTGGAACCTTGATAAGTGATTTGAATCTTGATCCAAATCAAGAGTTTGAGGCACCGTTATTGGAATTTGTTGTACATCAGTTGCATGAAGAAGAAGACCACGACATCAAATCTCCAAACTCAAGTAATTGAAGATGCCATATACTCTGTATGTTAATGACTTGTGCATTATTTTTCATGCATCATTTCTTTTTCATATGCATATCCATGCATTTCTCACCAAGATAGGACAAGTATTAGAAGACATATGAAGCTCCGTAATGGTCAGAAATGAGGAATTTAGAATGTTGTTGGCTAGACGTGTGAATGGAAAGTTAAAACAATATACTACAATCAAAGAGGTATCAAAGTTATTTGGATTACTATTAAGAATAGTGCAAAGAATCTAGAAACGAGCTAAAGACACCTTGAGTGGTGGACATGTTGACATGGCATATAGAACAAAAAAAATTAGGGTAGGAAGAGAATTGAGATTGAATTAACTAAAATAACTAACATCCCTCTACATCGACGAACAACTTTACGGTCACTCACGATATCTTTGGGTGTTAGTCATACAACATTATATAGTTGTTTAAGCCAAGGCCTTCTTCAGCGCCACTCAAATGGCATGAAACCTCTTTTAAGGCCAGGGACAAAAATAAAAGGGTACGTTTATAATTTGCATTGCTATGATTGACCCAAATAGAATTCCCCAAGATCTTAAGTTTGTCAATATGTATATATTAAAACATTATAAGAGGAATTGGAAGAGAGCCGACACAATGATATATTTCTAATGTTGTAATTTTTTATGCTGAGTATACTCAAGAGCAATCGCTTCATCTCATGAAAGAAAAAATAAGATTAAGGAAAAAGAAGAACTGGTAAGAAGGTATTCTTATGAAGAAGAAAAAAAGGAGTTGATGCAAAAGAACGAGAGTCATTAACAAATCAGCAAGCAAAGCAAACATTCATGATCCATGATGTTGTTCCACCTTCATGGTACAATCCTATGTCCAGATGTGGTGCTATGTGGTTGAATTATGATTTAGATAAGTTGATAAGGTTTAGTTAAGTTTTTAGAAGGCTTTATATTGTCATGGAGTTGATAAATAAGCTATGGATTTTTTGTCTTTCAATAAGAAATATTATAATCATGCTTTAATTTCTAATTGAGCTTTCTTAAGAAATTGTATTCATGTTCATGTTTAGATTTTCCTAAACCTAATAGATGAGGAGGTTTGTACTTTGTCAAAAAGTGATAGAGGAGGATTCGACCATTCAACCAAATGTAAAGTCCGATTAGATCATGACTCGTAAGTTCAACCAAGCAAGTTGGTTTCTCCAAAACCCTTGAGAATATATAATAAGTAATATTAAGAGTTGTTTGTGTCTTTATCAAAATATTTATATCATTAATTTCAAATGCTTCAGATTTGTCGTCAGGCAAAACCCATGATGTTATATTTCTATGTTCTAACCGAAATATTTGCACAAGTTTTCTTAATATTAATTGAAATATGTAAATTCAAGTGTCAAATTCTCCCTTCTCTTTTTTTTTTACTCTTATCATATTGATCTAAAAATAAGTGTTCATAATTTTTTTCCTAGAGGAATAAGGAGTACACAATCATAGTTAATGTAAATTAGTTAATATATGCTTGGTATAACTAATGTTTAGTTGGAGGAAAAAACTGTCCAAACAAATAAATTCCTTCATAAGAAGAATGCTAACTTACTTGAACAGTTGAACCAAGCCCACATCTAGACTCATTATATACATTAAAAAGACACATCTAGACTCTTTTTCACATTGACTTAAAAAAACTCACTTGTTTAGCCAATTGAGCCAATATGTTTCGAAATTAATCAATGTTCTGCAACCTTGCCTTCATATAGCTGACTCCCATATAAAATGCAGGTACACCCTCCCTTCACAACACTAAACTGAATAAATTATTTATTCCATAAAATACCCCATTTTGGACCTTCTTCTCTTCTTGATAAACACTGACACAATTTCTCGTACATCTACAACTTCATATACATAAAAACCTCGTACCTAATTTATGACAATGGTACTTCGATTTTCTGCTCTGCAGTAATCTCTTGCTTTCATACTACATTTCATTCATACTTTCCTGTCATTGTTTCTTCTCTTCCATAAATTACATATTCATACATAAACATTCATTAATATATACATGTCTGCCCTTGAAATCAAGTGTTTAGAATACAAGATGCTACAACAATTTCAACAAAGCGCGAGAAGACCCATTCCTCAAGAAACTTAACTAAGGACCTGAGTCATATTTGGAAATTCAAAAAAAAATAGTTTGTTGTGACTAATTAAGAAATAATTGAGTTTGATCATGGCTCATAATGCTTCACTTACACCATGTGAGGAAGCAGAGCTTGTCCTATGAATCACGGCTCAAACCATGAACACAATAGCAACGACTTCATCAGACATATATATGTTCAACCACCATTTTCGATGACGCTGCTAATTTCAAAAGAGGACATGTTCATTTCTTCGCATACATGGTTGGTCTTATACGACGGTAGACTTTGAAGCGTTTTCGTGATTTCATTATCTTGTGCATCTCTCTATTGCTAAATGATTTTGCTTTGAACGCTTGAGTTAGGGTATATTAATTAATTTCAATAGTAAATCTCTTTAATCTACTTAAGGCAATGTTGGTAACTTACTACTCCAGCACGTAGTTGCCCATTAACTATTTTGTTGCATGACTCCATTTAAGGGCTTATTTTAAGGCATTGAAGCCACGATGTTAGTCCACCGTTAGCTTATACCATCATTAAAAACAAAGTATGAATGAATTTGAGGATAGTTCAGAGTACTTCATTTACACCATGTAATGCATAATGATTTGTCTCGTGAAATACGACTCAATTCAGCAACAAATGTAACACCAACTTCATTAGATACTTGAGCATTCAACAAACGTTACTCGCATACAACATTTAGTGGACCACGGATTTTACTAGTTGCATACTAAACGCAATCTATTCAGCATCCCCAAGCAACATACATTATAGTTAACACATTTACAAACAAACAAAGGTCCGCTCCCTACCATGCTTACGTAACATGCGCCTACTTCGATTCAAAACAAATTTTAGGGCACTTTCCATGAATCCAAAACCCACTAATTTTATTCAAAACATCAAATACTTCAATATATATTAATACAGTTCAACTTAAATAAAATTTCTTCCTGCTTTTTTTCAGACATTTTTCTTCTCAACATTTTTTAGTTGCTAGACTTTTAATTCCAATCCAACAAAAAAGGGTTCTAATAAATCTTAAAAACAAAACTCATACATGATGAACCAATTTTACATTTTCCTAATGTAAGAGAAACAACAACTTACGGGATTCATCTCCCCGTGCGAAGCACGTGGCATTCAACCTAGTATAAAAAATATTAAACCCTATAATAAATTAATGAAGTTTAAAGATTTTTTGGATTAGATATTTGCTAAAATGTAATTGTAATGTTTGATTATTGGTTTATATTATTTAAATATGAATTATAATAGGTTAGATAACATACTGTTTAAAATATGAAAACAATATATATATATATATATATCATTTCAATATTACATTATACAGAGTATGTGTTTATTTTTTTAACTATTATAAAAAAACCTAAGCATCCTTACGAAGTGAATAACATTAACAAAATAAATTAAAATGTAAATATTTATTAAATTGTAAGAAGGAAAATTATAAAATCGTGTTGTATAATGAAATATAAAACAACTTCTTACATAAACAAAGTAAAAATGTCACACGCCCACACAAAATAAATTGAGCAATACTACAATGATAATAATAATAAAACGAACAAACAAAGTAAAAGAAGAGGGACTACACTCCCCCAAAAAATACAGATAGATGATGGAAAGCCCCCATTCTCCCAAAAACGAACCGTAGATCACATAAACTCAATTTACGCATTCTACATCACCAGGCCAAGAAAGTTAATATGTTTTCTGCGCTATTTAAATATACATGGGCTCCAAAAAATAAGGATCTTGTTAGGTCGAACCGGTTGCACTGTACTATTGATTTTTATATGTACTAAGTGGGCTTGCATGATCATATGCCTCTAGCGAGCTAGCTAGAAATGGTTTTCTACAATATGTAGAATGTGGATAATTTTCAAATAGATTTCAAATTATAGCTCTGTAGAATTTTTCTTACTTTTTTTGACGTAATATCAATCACGAACAATTATTATACATATATAGTTTGTCAAGAAAAAGTAGTATACATAGTTACTACACACTACTAAAAAACGGGACAATTAACAACATTTTTCAAGTCATTTTTTTGGGACACAGAAGAGTGTCAATTTAACGTCTATAAATTCTCAACGCTTTTTACTGTTTAGAAATTACGCAGGCTTTGAAGGCAATGAATCTCCCTCAATGACATTCATAAGCATCGACTTTCAATGTTTTTTTTTTAAAAATAAAATCTCACTTTAGTTTGATTTTTCCATACATTTCTTGTTCTAAGTTTAAGCCATTGTTTGACAAGACCTTATTTGAAAAAAGTATTTATTAATTTTTTTAACGTTTCTCTATACCACTCAAATTTTAAATTTTAAAATTTATATTTTTAATACATTATAAATAAAGCACTAATAAGTTGAGATAATGATACTTATACATCAACTAAAATATATATAAAGCACGAACTGGTTAATCAAAGTTTTAATGATGTACATGATATCGCTACAAAAATATATGAGTTGTCCTATCATTAAGGGTAGGGTTAATATGAATATATTTTCTGACCTTTTAGTTAGCACTCAACAACAATTAATCAAATGGAAAGCGAATTCATTATCACAAGCAGGAAGAACGACACTAATAAAAGCAAACCTTGCATCTAGACCAAAAATTTTGATGCAAAGTTTCATGTTACCAACACAAACTCACAATGAATTGGATAAGATCAACAAATCGTTTTTTTCTGGAATAAAGACCCATCATACAAACCACTAATAGGATGAGAAAAAATATGCAAACCAACACAACATGGAGGTCTCGGATTGAGAAAATCCAAAGATATGAATAAAGCCCTGTAATTTAAACTTCTATGGAAAATATTGGTTGAACCCAATAACTGTTGGGTTAAAATTATAACTGAAAAATAACTCAAAACACAACATATCCTTCATTATGTGAAGGAAGGCAACTGTTCCTGACAATGGTCAAAGATTATTAAAATTTTGGATGAATTTAAGAAATGACTTATTTGGCAAGTGTGAAATGGTAGAACAATCAAATTCTGGACTTATAAATGGATATCAAATGTTCCATTGTGTGACATAATTAACATGTAACCAATTCTGAACAAAGAAGCAACAGTTGCAGATTTTATCCAACAAAACAGGACCTGGAATAAGGTTATGACTGAACAAGTTTTTACCACCTGACTTAACTAAACAAATCATGTCTATACACATACCCTTTCACAACATACATGACAGAATGTATTGGGAAGCTAGTAAAAGTGATTGGTTTTCCACTAAATCTGCTATGGATATGATCATCACAAATAAAAGATACACAACAAATGACTCATCCTGGATTTGAAAGTTGGACACATATCCAAAGGTCAAAATATTTCCTTGGAAAATTATAAAAAACGGGCTTCCCACAAAAGCAAGATTGGCTGAAAAATGAGTTGCGCTCCTGCAAGGGTGTGTGCATTGTAATGCACAAACTGAAGACTCGAACCACCTTTTATTGGAGTGTAGCCATACCATGAAAACAATTGAAAAAATTAACAACCAAACACATAGAATTCTCAGATCATTAACTATAGGGAATAAAAACCAAAGAAATAATAGAAGAAATTTGCAATAAAACCGATCAAGCGCAATTTGTGGAGTTAGCGGTCGCTTGGTGGAGAATTTGGTTCTATAGAAACCAACAAAGTTTTAGAAGAACGAACACTGACAATGACACTATTAAGGATGTACCACTATACATCAAAAATCAAATCAATTATTGGAAAAAAAACAAAGAACTGGAACTCAGATCCCCTTGCTGAAATCAAACAAAAAATGAGGGATAAAAACAAAGGTAGACGACCAAAGAAGAAATTGAAAAAACCGTCGGATGGCATCATAAAAATTAATATGGATGATCAACCATGACTAATGGCGACTCTAGTTTCGGATATATCTTTTGAAACAATAATGGTGAACATGTATATATGTTTGGGGACGGATGTGGAGTTTCAACCCCCTTGAGAACAGAAACCCTAGCAGTTAGAAATGCTTTGGTTAAAGTCTATGAACTAGGACTAAACAACATTGAACTAGAATGTGATAACCTTACTATTGTAAATGTTCTGAAAAAGATCTGGCACTGTCCTTGGGATATTGAAATTTTAATTCCTGATATCCTTTGTCTTCTACAACTTTTTTTCACAGTCTAGATTTGTCATGTCTTTCGGGAGTCAAACGTTATTACTGATTACATTGCGAAGATGAGCCAGCGGAGTCCCTTGGAAGACATTTAAGCCAATCTAGAGATTTTAGTTCTCATCCGCAAGGATGCTATAGACTGAGAAACCGATTCTTCTGTGATTTCCGGTCTAATTTTTACCTTATCAAAAAAAAGTTTTAATGATGTGTTAGACTGAAAATATATATAATTTCTATTGCTAAGAGAAAATAGTATTCATATACATAAATCCCTAATATTCAAGAAAGTCAACTCGAATGTCATCCATAACTTTATAGAAGTTTATTATGTCATAAATATAGACGGATATGAATAATAAACTTCTATAAAGTTATTGAAATCTATCTCGCTAAGTCGGTCCAATAGCTTTAACATGATATCCATTCATACCTACCTCAGATCAAATTCTCTACACCATTCTATGCTTTCTTTAAGTTAAATTTGTTTATTTATCCTAAATCCTAACATAAACTCTAAGTCCTAAAATTTAAACCCTAAATCTCAAAATATAAACCCTATGCCCTATATACCCTACCTTTAACCCTATATACCCTAAAACCTTATATATCCTAAAGGTTCACTCAAATACCAGGGGTACCAAGACCTATTGAGGAAGAAGGCGACGATTGCTACGCCGACTCCCATCTCACCGACGCTATTGCTCCCGTTGAAATCCCTACAAACTATATGGTCCCTGATATGTCATCATACAATGGGAAAACCAATCACGATGAACACGTCTCATTGTACAAAAAGAAGATGATGATGAAGAGTGTGGTGCCTTAACACCTGAAAGAGGTCATGATGTGCAAGTGGTTCGGGTCCATCCTAAAAAGCTCTGCCTTGACCTGGTTCATACACCAACCTAATGGGAGTGTCTCTTCTTTCATCAAGTTAATCAACCTGTTCAAAACTCAATTCGTGAGCAGTCGACAGCTTCAGAAGCAGTCCAACAATCTATATCGTGTCACCCAACGTCCGAGAGAAACGCTAAGGAAGTTCCTTAATAGGGTAAACGACGAGAAGGTGTCTATACCTCGTTGCGACGCCTCCACCGCCATAGAGGCGTTCCGAAGAGGACAATATGAGAAATCATAGCTCTACCGTGATCTAACTAAGTATCCTTGTCAGACCTTCGAAGATGTTCAAGCCAAGGCCATGGCTTACATTCGCTTAGAAGACAACAACCTCATACAAGGAGCGCCAAAAGAGAAAACGCAAATCAACAAACGCACTAACAAAGACGGAACACGATACAAGCCTTATCCTCGTCAAAATCCAAGAAACTGCACCGTCAACAATGTCTGTAGCAACAACTATGATTGGCAGCGTGACTGGGGGACCTATCCTCCCTTGTACAGACACTCGTTCATTGTCGGCGCAACTGATGTGGTGAAAGCCAAGTGGCCCCGAAAGCTAGATAATCCCATGAACAAGAAGTTCACTAACAAGTGGTGCGACTTCCATCAAAATGGGAGACACATCATTGAAGAATGTGTCGCCTTGAGGAAACAAGTGGCTCAACTCCTCATAAAGGTTACCTTAGAGAAATTATCCCGGACAGCGCACGAGCAAACCTAGATCAGAACAAGCAACAAGAGGCGCCACCGCCTCCACCTCCTCATGTCAAGATCATGAACAACATCTCAGGAGGCTCTGAGATATGCGAAACATTCATCTCTACCGCCAAACATCATGCCATAGAGACCGGCTTCGATAAGCCGTCGGCCGTCCCAGGAAGGAGTCCGATAACACGCCTATCACGTACGATGAACCTGGTGATACTTTATCCGAACACCATGACAATCTCGTCATATCTCTCACAATTGGAAATTGCTTGGTGAGGCGTGTCCTGGTGGACAACGTTAGCTCAGCAAACTTGAAGATGATCGAGGCCTTACACATCCTTGGTTTGAGCCAAGAGGAAAGTATCAAGAAATCAATTCCCTTAGTGGGATTTAGTGGCGAGGTGAGAACCTCGCTGAAGGAGATCACACGACCACCTACGCAAGCAGAGTGAACCTCCAAGTCAAGTTCTTGATAATGGATTGCAGATCACCATTCAACGTGATATTGGGCTGCCCTTGGATACATGGAAAGAAGGCGGTCCCGTCATCATACCACCTAACGGTCAAGTTCTCAACCAAGTGGGGGATAAAGAAATCAAAGGTGGCCAGAGATTGGCGAAGGAGTGTTATAGAATTTCGCTGATGTCGACAATCATATTGAAGCAACACAAAGGGCAAACCGCATAGTAATTAACGGACAGCAAGGCGTCAATGCATTACACAAAGCCAGAGCCCCCTAAACTCGAGAAGGTGATCTTTGATCCTAGCAAGCCCAGGCATGTCATGAAGATAGGCTCAAATATACCCGACGAGATCAAAAAGCAACTAGTCGACTTCTTGCGGTCCTACTCTGAGTGCTTTGCATGGACACATGAGGACATGATAGGCATCAATTCAAACGTGATCGTGCACAAACACAATGTACATCCACAACACCCACTAGTCAAGCAGAAGTGAAGAAAGTTTACACTAGAGATGAATAAGGTGATAGACAAGGAAGTATGAGCCTTGTTGAAGACCAGCAAGGTATCAGAGAAGCTCATTACTCTGATTGGTTAACTCAAGTACCTTTGAGGATGTTTTGACAAATCAAAGGCACAATTGACCAAATAGAAAGTCAATTCTCTCTCCCAAGCAAGTAGAACAACTTTAATCAAATCCAACTTGGAGGCAAAACCTAATTTCTTAATGCAAAGTTTTATGCTACCTACCAATACTCATAATGAACTAGACAAAATCAACAGATCATTCTTTTAGAACAAAGACTCGTCCTATAAACCTCTTATAAGATGAAACAAAATTTGCCCTCCAACTAACCTTGGTGGACTAGGGATACGCAAAACAAGAGACATGAACTTTGCCCTGCAATAGAAACTTATCTGGAAAATTTTAGTGGAACCAAACAACTTATGGGTTAAGATTGTAACTGAAAGACATCTTAAGGAACAACATATTCTCAACTATGAACACAAAGGCAATTGCTCTTGGCAATGGTCAAAATTGATGAATATTAGAAACGAATTTCAAAAGGGATTTATATGGCAAGTTGGTGATGGAAAAACAATTAAATTTTGGAAAAACAAATGGATCCTCAATTAACCAATTTGCGATGTTGTGCATAGTGCATCAAGTGTTAACCCCAATAGTCGGGTGGAAGAATTCCAAGATACAAAAATGAAATGGAATAAAACAAAACTTGATCTGATACTACCACATAATCTTGTATCCTTAATGACCGTCATTCCTATTCCTTTTAATCAAATCATTGATCGCATGTATTGGGAACCCAACAAGAGTGTATGGTTTTCCACAAAATCTACAAGGGAACTCATAAATAAATACAAACAATTATTTGCTTATGATTCCTCATGGATTTGGAAAATTGACACTTATCCCAAAGTAAAAAAAAAATCTTTGGAAAATTCTAAAAAATGGACTACTGATATGGGCTAAAGTCGTGTGTCCAATCAAAGTAATCCTACACAAACCTAACTCAGTAGAATAGGCAAGCAAGGGTCGAATCCCACAGGGAGGAGTTGTCTTTCTTTATGTCAATTTGCATGCAATAGTAACAAAGGGGGGATTGGTTAGTTGATTGAATTTCAAGTAAACAAAGTAAAGTAAACAAAACAAAGGGTTGTAATCAATTGGGGAAAACACTTAGCCAAACAAATATTCACCATTCATTTGATAGGTTGATCCTAGATTATCTCTAATTTCTTCCTATGCATGTTCCTATTCCTTTTCTTAAGTTATAAACAGGACAAACAGACCCTGAGAATAATGACTATCAAACGATCAGGAAAACCTCCATGATTCAATTCAATAGCAGCAATGAGCACAGGAATTTAGATAGATACATGCAAGTGTAGCAAACAGTCATACAATTGCATGTAATTAATTCTCTCTACAATAAACCAGTCCATACAGTTCTTAGAGTATTATAGTTGCTACTCGTGAATTAGGTAACTCAAACAGTAATTACCAAACCCTAGCAATAGACAATTACTAATAACAACTAGTTGCGTCCAACAAGCGAAATCAGTAAGAATCAATGGGATGAAGCACAAGAGAATCAATACATTCAAAGGAAAAGAAAGAGAATTATAACCTCACAACCATTATTCAAACGAAGGCTTCAATTGTCGGACAAAGCAAAGGTTGCTTAGTTCTTCATAGTCTTGAAACAATAAAACTCAAAGGGAAAGAATGTTGAATCGAAAACTGAATAATGAATTCTTCATAATGAAAGGTCGCCCTTATGGAGATTAGGTTCCATAACCTAAAAACCAAACCTTGTTCTCAAAAGATAACAAACTTAATCTAAAAAGGAAATAAACTAATGAAATCGGAATAAAGAAAACAAAAGAAGGGAAAAAATAATAGAAAAGTGAAACTTCGAACAAGAGACGCGCCGCTTCGCTGATGCCCATTTCCGCGATCGCGGATGAATTTCCGCGATCGCGGAAAATTCCAATCCTGATGCCTTTGCTCTCGAATTAACCGCGACCAGATGCCTTGCTCGCCCGCGGTCGCGGATTCCTCGATGCTGCTTCGTGTTGCTTCTTTCTTCAATCTTCCTTCGGTCTTCTCAAGTGGTTCTCTTCTCTTCTTCTTGATGTCTTCGTTTAAGCTCCTCCAAACCACCATATCCACACTTCTTCTACTCAACTCCATTCTCCATAGTTGTGCTCTAAACATCTCCAAATGTACCAAAAATATCAGTAACAACTCCTAGATATGCACTACAAAGTAGCACTGATCAAATTCCCCCATGCTTAAACCTTGCTCGTCCTCGAGTAAGCTAAAAGAAAACCTACTCCTCCAATCAAATCCCCAAGGTCTCAGGAAGCACAGAAAAACCATCTCCACTAAGAATTGCACCTAACATGAAACTCCAAGGAACCAAACACAATCAACTCAACACAACACATAACACAACACCAACCAAGCTAAAAGGAAAGCAGAGTACTTCCCCCAAGCTTATCCCGAACACCATAGAGTGAATAAAAATCTAATCCTAGCCTCCATCTATCTTCTTATGCCTCCCAGAGTGACCTACCTGAATCCTCCTTATATCTCCTCTTCTTATGTCACCATGCCAGGTAAAATGATGATTCCTAATAATCACTCTTCTTCTTTTCGCTCAATTTGCCAAGGCGCCCTTTCGGGTTTTCACCAAGACACTCATTTCATTTTTCAATAGATGGGCTCACATAAAACTCACATCACTCTTGACCAATTATTATCCCAGCCTAATGTTGGTCCAAGCCACCTGCTTATTACCTAAGCCGCCCTTTCGGGTTTTCGACTTATCCCAAGATTTCTATTTTTGCCTTTTTCCAAAAATTTTAGCTTTTTCATTTTCTTCATTTTTTTCTCCTCAGCGACTAGCAAGTATAGAACACTCTCCCATGCTTAAACATTGCATTGTCCTCAATGTAATGAAAGACAAAAAGATGAAGCACAGAGAAAAGTAGAAAAGTACTCATAACCGTCGCCGAGTTGGCTTGGACTTGGAAGTTATTACTGGCGGTAAAACAATGAAGCATATGGCTCTGGTGTTGCGGCGTCTTCCTCTAGTAAACTCCACCATGCAACCAAATAGATCCACTATAGGGTGTAGTGGAATAGCAAAGAAGTCGGGTTGTACGGCCTTCAACGAACACAAAAATGGGCCCAGATGTAATCGTGGTGTGGGCCCTGGTGTTCCTCCTCCTCAACTGTCGAAGGTAGGGTCATCATCGTTGCCAAATAAAAATATGGGGTGAATGTCTCCTCCTTGGCAGCATGATGCGCACCTCCTTTCGTGTAAAATTCGGACAGTTGGCCTTCTGGTAGAACTTTCTTCTTTTTTTCGATTTTTTTTCAAATTTTTTTTATATTCAGGTCAGGAGACTTAAAGTGGTATTTCCGCGCCCGCGGAAATGCTGCTGGTGCGAGAAAAATCACCGTCTTCAATTCAGCTTGGGTCTCCTACCTGCATTTTAGTCTAAAACTAAAGCAAAACGAAACGAACAAAACAATAATGAATGTGAGAATGGAAAAGACAAAAACCGAATTGCATACCCCGGGTTGCCTCCCGAGCATCGCCTTAGTTAACGTCGTGGCTCGACTCATCTAAGGTGATCAATTGTCCAATTTAGGGTATGTAAGGTCCGTCTCTTCTATTATGCTAGTGTCAAAACCTTCATGGTAGGGTTTCAACCTTTGACCATTCACCTTGAACATTGATTGTGCGTCAGTGTCATACAGCTCCACCGCGCCGTGGGGGAAGACGCGAGCAACAACATAGGGCCCGGCCCAACGGGATCGGAGTTTTCCCGGGAAGAGACGAAGGCGAGACATAAATAATAGGACTTTGTCTCCAGGCTTAAAATCCTTTCTCAAAATATTCTTGTCGTGCCAGGCCTTTGTCTTCTCCTTGTACGTGACTGCGTTATCATAAGCTTCAAGTCACAGTTTCTCTAATTCTTGCAGTTGTAACTTGCGAAATTCACCCACTTCATCAATCCGCAGGTTGCAATTCTTTATAGCCCAAAATGCCTTGTGCTCGAGTTCCACTGGAAGGTGACAAGCTTTCCCGAACACCAATCTGTAGGGTGACATCCCGATGGGTGTCTTGTAGGCAGTCCGATAAGCCCAGAGTGCATCATCTAGTCTCAAACTCCAATCCTTCCTATTCGGGGCCACCGTCTTCTCAAGGATTGTTTTGATCTCTCTATTGGACACTTCAGCTGATGGTAGGCAGTGGAAACTTGTAACACCCCGTAATTTTTAAGGGTATTTTTAAGCTTTACTCGTATGAGTTATTGTTGCAAAATAATTGTATGAGATATTGTTGCAAAATAATTATATAAGATATTGTTGTAAAATATTTATATAAGATATTCGTGTAGGATAATTGTGGACTCAGGCGGGCACCAGTATCGACACCGGCATCATGTAAGATGGGTGGTGGCTTGGTAGCTGTGTTAGCTTGGCCTGGAGTGTCACAAATATATGCAGGATAATTATGTAAAGTATTTGTGCAAGATATTTATATAAGATATTTGTGCACGGTATTTATATAAGATATTTATGCACGGTAATTATGCGAGGTGATTGCTTGAGATGTTTGTGCTAGATGATGCACGAATATATTTAACCCGGAGTTAAGAAAATTAACCCAAGTTGAGTTCGGATAAGTATTAGTGAAGTCGGCTTAAAACCGCGACTCACCGCGACCTGACGCGATCAACCGCAATTCACCGCGATCGGCCGCGATCGCGGTAATGCCTTTTTCAGAGGCGGTCGTCTTCCTCGTGTGGCGGTTACTGTAGCGCCTCTGTTTTCTCTGTTTTTGGGCAGGCCAAGTGGCTCATTTGCCTTGTCCCCTTGTCCCCTCCCTTGTTCCCTCAGATGAAGCTCGGATTGGGCTATAAAAGGGGGTGAAACCCGGAGCTAAGAAGCTCTTCTTCATCCTCTTCTTTCTTCCTCTGTTTTTCTGTCCACCATTGTTGAGCAAGTTTTAAGCTTTGTTGGGTGAGAATTCGAGATCCCTTTGAGTGTTAGAAAGGTGCTCTTGAGTGTTGTGAGAAGCTTTGAGGTGTTGGGAGATCGAACCATAGACAAATCGAAGGCAAACAAATCGGTTTGGGTAAGAAATTCTCCATTGTTGTCTCGCGAGCTAGCCACTGTCACAGCACGAAAACCGCGACCTGCCGCGATCGCGGTATGTGTTTCCGAGTTGTGTGTTTTGTGGTTTGGCTTTGGGCTTGGCTCGTTTCCTTTGATTTCTTCTTGTATTCTTTTAGATTCATATATAAGTATATTGAATCTAACTTAGGGTCTTGTTATGGGCCATTTCTTAGGGATTTATTATCCAAGATTTGCTCCAGTTTCAGATCCAAGAGCCCGTTGTCTCTAAGCTTTGCTTAAGCTTCTGCGGATTTAGGCAAGTGGCGGTTCGCTCTTGCTCATCATTCCATACTTTCATTAATTATCAATTGTTTGTTGTTAATTAATTTGGGATGATTTCTTGTTTATGTTGGGAACAGTTTTGATCAATTATTTGATAAAAGAAGTGCTGTTATAATAGGTTGTATATTGCTAGATACAGCGCTATTATGTTCATAATGGTTTTGTTGTGGATTTTAAAGGTGAAATTCATATAAAAAGATTATAATAGGTTGCATATACTGTTAGTAGCAACGCTATTTTGATATATATATATATATATAGATTGTTAGATCTATGATGTTGGCCTTGATGGCTTTGATTTGATATGATGTTGACTGTGTTGAACTGTTTAGTTAGCACGAGTATTCGTAGGGACGATGGATGGAGGTCCAGTCGTTTCTTGATAATTAAATGGAGAAAAGGGCATTGAGACCCTAATACCATTGGTGAGTCATGACTAGCCTCTATACTCGGGTATAGAGGTGGAGCACTTAGCTAGTGTCACAAATCTAGGGAGTATTCCCAAGGATCTCTCATCTCGGGACGAGCAGATCATAAAAGTTTGTAACGTGATGTGTGTGTGTGCTGACATTTAATAAGATACGTGCCATGAGTATGCACATAATGAAAATGCCTTGACCTTAATATAAAGTGCCGTATGAGTAAGCACTTATTTAAAATGTTTGGCGAGTATTGCAGCTAGGCGCTAGTGCAGCTAGGAAAGCTCGTCTTAGTTGTAGATCGCTCGAATGCGATACTGTGATTCTGTGATTGTGTGTATATTATAAATTAAGTTTCCCAACATTTATCATTGTTTCCTTTAAGGCTCATTTCATTTGGAGTCTTCTTTTGGGATTGATTGCTGTGAGACTCGGTCTCCAGAATCTTCTCTTGTGCATACCTTTTGTTATTCTAGTAGGAGTATGGTGGTTGACTAGCGTACTCGGTTATTATTCGAGGGACGATGAGTCTAACCTAATACGACTGCTTCGAACCACTCTGCTTTGTACCCTTGCGTAGTCTTTCATTAGACTGACCAACCGTTATATTCCTTGCATGGTTGGCTGGTGTCATCCGTCCGATTCGGCACATCAAGTGTGTTGAAGATCCGAGAAGGCTAGAACGACTATGAAGATGAACGGTGTTTCGACAAGTTGTTTTGTCGCTTTGTATTTAAAAGATTTCCGCTGTGCTATTTTGTATTTCTGATAAAATTGGGTCGTTTTAGGAATCGTGTAATTCCGCGACCATGTGGTTTAATAAAAGTTATGATTTTAGTATTGTAACTGTGTTTTAAGTCAGTTATGACGTCGGAAAAGCCTGGGGTGACTTCGGGGTTTACGTCCGGGGTCATCGGCAATAACGCTTTCAAATAGGGTTAAATTTGGGGGTGTTACAAAACTTTCTACGTGACATGGTATTTCTTCAGTAGCGCGCTCACGGTCCTATTGCAGAAATGGGTTCCCCTGTCACTTATCAAGGCCTTGGGGATTCCAAACCTAGAGAAGATGCGTGTCTTCAGAAAATATGCAACCACTTTAGAGTCATCAGTCTTGGTGGCCTTCTCTTCCACCCACTTGGAAATGTAGTCCATCGCAAGCAAAATATAGAAGTTCCCAAAGGAGTTAGGAAATGGTCTCATAAAGTCAATGCCCCAAACATCAAAAATCTCACAAAAGATTAATGATGATTGTGGCATCTCATTCCTTTGAGATATATTCCCAACTCTCTGGCATCGATCACAGGACTTACAGTAGGCAAACGCATCCCGAAAGATGTGTGGCCAATAAAATCCTGCGTCTAACACCTTCCTAGCAGTTTTATTTGCCCCAAAGTGGCCCCCACATGCATGAGAATGACAAAAAGCTAAAACAGATTGTACCTCGTTATCCGGAAGACATCGGCGGATTACCTGGTCAACACAGTGCCTCCAAAGATAGGGGTCATCCCACACATAGAATCGAGACTCACGTCGTATCTTATCCTTTTGTGCTTTAGAAAAATTAGGCGGGAACTCTTCACGAACGAGGAAGTTGACCATGTTAGCATACCATGGCTGGAGTGTGCAGAGCCCAAGAAGTAACTCTTCAGAACAGAGATGTGATAATGGATCAAAGGTACTGCCGCAATCGCGGGTCTCAGTTCGCGGTCGCAGAGGGTCTTCGAAAAATTTGACGAGACAAACAGACGCGTCAGGGGTATTTCCGCAGTCGCGGAAATATTTCCGCGATCGCGGAAAATTGTCTATAGACAGCTCTGAAAGTCGTGGCACCTTAGGGAAATTTCCGCGGTCGCGGAAATTTATACGCGATCGCGGAAAACATTCTGTAGTGATCCTACATAGTGTGTCGTCGGGAAAATCGCCCTGTATTTGCGCCTCCTTCCTCGATCTATCCTCTTCATATACGAGCCTGCTTAAGTGATCAGCCACCAAGTTCTCGGCTCCCTTTTTATCTCGGATCTCCACATCAAACTCACTCAGCAGCAGTATCCATCGAATCAATCTTGGTTTTGCCTCTTTCTTCGTCAATAAATACCGAAGAGCTGCATGATCTGTATAGATAATCACTTTGGTGCCAAGTAGGTATTGTCTGAACTTCTCCAAGGCAAACACGACAGCTAGCAATTCTTTTTCAGTGGTGGAGTAGTTCTGTTGTGCTCCATTCAGAGTCATGGAAGCATAGTGAATCACATGAGAAGCTCTTGCTTCTTTTTGCCCAAGGACTGCTCCCACAGCATAATCACTAGCATCGCACATTATCTCGAAAGGGTGAGACCAATCCGGTGCTTGAATAATTGGTGCACTAGTGAGGCGAGCCTTCAAATCATCAAATGCCTTCTTGCACTCATCGTTAAGCTCAAAATTCACTTCCTTCTTCAGCAGTTCGCATAGGGGTGATGAGATCTTTGAAAAGTCTTTAATAAACCTGCGGTAGAAACCTGCATGGCCTAGAAAAGAACGCACTTCACGCACATTAGTAGGATAAGGCAAAGACTGAATTACATCAATCTTTGTCTTATCGACCTCAATACCCCTAGATGACACTATATGTCCTAGCACAATTCATTGTTCAACCATAAAATGACACTTTTCAGAATTAAGAACCAAGTTGGTTTCTACACATCTTTTAACCACAAGTGACAAATGGTCCAAACATGCATCAAAACTATCACCATGGACTGTGAAATCATCCATAAAGACCTCAATAAACCGCTTCATATACTCAGAAAAAATGCTTACCATACACCTTTGAAATGTCCCGGGTGCGTTACACAACCCGAATGGCATCCTGCGATATGCAAAAGTACCAAAAGGGCATGTAAATGTCGTCTTTTCTTGATCCTCTAGTGATATGGCTATCTGAAAATAGCCTGAGTATCCATCCAGAAAACAATAATAGGGGCGACTAGCAAGTCGCTCAAGCATTTGATCAATAAAGGGTAAAGGAAAGTGATCCTTTCTAGTTACCGCATTCAGCTTACGGTAGTCAATGCATACTCTCCATCCAGTTTGCACTCGGGTGGGGACCAACTCTCCTTGTTGATTCTCCACAATTGTGATGCCTCCCTTCTTTGGAACAACTTGTGTCGGGCTCACCCACTGATTGTCGGATAAATCATTCTTGCATGTAGGAGCTTCAACACCTCCTTCTTTACCACCTCCATCATTGGTGGGTTAACTCTTCTCTGAGGTTGCCTAGATGGTTTGGCTTCCCCCTCCAGCAGAATTATGTGCATACATGTAGAGGGACTAATCCCCTTTATGTCAGCGATGGTCCATCCCAATGATGTTTTATGTTCCTTAAGCACTACCACCAATTTCTCCTCTTGATCCTTGGAAAGTTTGTTAGAGATAATAACCGGTAATGTGTCACCCTTTTCCAGAAAGGCATACTTGAGGTGGTCTGGTAGTGGCTTGAGTTCAATCTCTGGTGCCTACACAATGGAAGGTAAAAGCGAGGCTTGGCACTGTTAGTGGAATGGGGCCAACGCCCAAAGGTTTGAGATGAGGTGTACCATAGGCATCCAAGTGAGCCACAGTTTCCTGCAGGTTAGTAGACAAAGCAAAATCTTCTTGTGGATCTACTATTTCATTCTCAAAAACAGATTGTAACTCATCCGAGTTTGTAGTATCAAAGACATCTTGCACAATAGGATCAATCACATCAATAGCACACAGAGAATGATCATCAATGTGGTGTTTCATAGCATCATATATGTTGTACTCCACCTTTTCCCCATCAAATTCCATAGTAAGGGTTTCACTACTTACGTCAATCTTGGTCTGGGATGTTTTCATAAATGGCCTACCTAACAGTATAGGGGCTGTATTTTTATCGTGGTCCATATCCAGCACAAAGAAATCAGCAGGAAAAATCAAGTTATCAACCATTACAAGGACATCTTCAACTACCCCTTTCAAGTACACATTAGATCTATCAGCCAATTGGACAACAATTCCTGTTTCATGCAATGGTCATAATCCTAATGATTCATACAAAGAATAAGGCAAGACATTTATAGATGCACCTAGATCTAGCATAGCTTTCTCAAATTTAGTGTCACCTATTACACATGGAATACTAAACATGCCTGGATCACCACACTTTTTAGGCATCCGCCTTTGAAAAACAGCAGAAACTTGTTCGCTCACCGTAATCTTTTGCTTTCCCTTCAATTTCTGATTTCTTTTAATGGTACACAGTTCTTTCAGAAATTTAGCATAGCGAGGAATACTCTTGACCAGCTTGAGTAAGGGAATGTTTACCTCGCATTTACTGAATGCCTCGAAGATCTCCTTGTCATTCTCCGGCCTTCTCGTGTCCCTCAGCGCTTCTGGGAATGGTTTGGGTGGCTTCAGCGAACTGAGCGGTGGAAAATTAGGCCGAATATAATCATCCTCGACAGGTATAGGTAAGCCGCGGTCGCGGATTGGTTCCCACAGTCGCGGAATTGAGTTTGGGCCATCGGGGACTCCAGGGGATAATCCGCGATCGCGGATTTCCGTCCGAGGTCGCGGAATAATATCGACTTGTTCGTCATCTACAGAGCTTTTTCCGCGGTCACGGAAAGTTGTCCGCGATCGCGAAATTTCTTCGGGAAATTCACCGCCTTCAGGTACTAATCCGCGGTCGCGGAATGTCTTCTGTGGCATCAGTTGCTACTGCAGCTCCGTTTCCAGTCATATTCTCTTTCACAAGATCACCTTCCTCAGTTAAGGGTGTGATTCTCAGCTATATACCACTCCTTAGTGTCATCGCACAGACCTTCTCTCTTGGGATCTCTACCGTAGGACATGGTATTTGCCCGGACTCCCTGGCCTCCAACTTACTCAACACTTGAGCGACTTGTCCAAACTGATTCTCCAAGTTCTGAATACTAGACTTCATCTCGTGCTGATGTTGGACCACTGCTTGTATTTGTGACCCCATCGAGGTCACAGTGTTAGCCATGGTCGCTATGCTCTGCATGAGAGTGTTGATCATGTCATCACCGGGCATGGGCGAGCTTGTGTTTTGGCCTTGGGGTCTATGCGCATACGGTTGCCCGTATTGTTGTTGATTACCATACGGACTGAACTGTTGTTGGTAGAGATTGAACTCCTGGTTATCATGGCCATGGGGAGGATATTGTTGGTTTTCGTATCTCGGATTGGTGTGATCCCTCTACCCTGAGTTGTAGGTGTTTGAATACGGTTCATATCTCGGCTTCTGCGGACCAAAACCTCTTACAGCGTTCACTTCAGCTTCGGGGTCTCCGAGTGTTGGGCACTCATCAGTGGGGTGCAGCAGATCATGACAGATTCTGCAGGACTTAACTGGCCTTGCTGCATAGGGGCTCGCCCTTTTGTTGAATTGTCGTGAGCTTTCAGATAGCTCAAAGAATAACTCAAATGTTGCAGCTGACGTCTTATTCAGAATGCTACCGCCACAGGCCGTGTTTACCAGTATGCGTTCATCATCCAGAAGCCCACCGTATAGATAGAGAATGAGATCTTGGTCAGAATAACCATGGTATGGGCAGCTAGATATCAACCTCCTGAATTTCTCATAATACTCATACAAAGTTTCACCGGCCTGCTGTTCAATATTACTGATACTCTTCTTCAGGCTGTTCAACTTCGTAGTAGGAAAGTATTTTTCTAAGAAGCCATTTTTCATCTTTGCCCACGTATCAATACTGCCAGGAGCCAAATAGTAGAACCAATCCTTGGCCGCATCCTTCAAAGAGAAAGGAAAGGCCCTCAGCTTGATCTGGTCCTCAGTGACGTTCCTCGGCTTCATGCTGAAACAAACAGCGTGAAACTCAGAAAGATGCTTGTTAGGGTCTTCTCCATTCAGCCCATGGAAGTGGGGTAATAAATGAATCAACCCAGATTTTAGCTCAAAATTCACGCCATCCTCAAGATCTGGGAACTGCACAGCAAGCGGTTTCTGTTCGAAGTTCGGGGCAGTCAACTGCCTCAAAGTCGATGTTTCTTCAGCCATCTATATATCAAAATCAAAAGGGAAAAAAGTCAGTAGCACGGGTGTGGACCGTAAGATAGGTCCACACAAAAGTTGACACACAAACAAACACAAAGAAAAATAAAAACTTGCCTCCCCGGCAACGGCGCCAATTTGATATGGGCTAAAGTCGTGTGCCCAATCAAAGTAATCCTAAACAAACCTAACTCAATAGAATAGGCAAACAAGGGTCGAATCCCACAGGGAGGAGTTGTCTTTCTTTATGTCAATTTGCATGCAATAGTAACAAAGGGGGGATTGGTTGGTTGATTGAATTTCAAGTAAACAAAGTAAAGTAAACAAAACAAAGGGTTGTAATCAATTGGGGAAAAACACTTAGCCAAACAAATATCCACCATTCATTTGATAGGTTGATCCTAGATTATCTCTAATTCCTTCATATGAATGTTCCTATTCCTTTTCTTAACTTATAAACAGGACAAACAGACCCTGAGAATACTGACTATCAAACAACCAGGAAAACCTCCATGATTCAATTCAATAGCAGCAATGAGCACAGGAATTTAGATAGATACATGCAAGTGTAGCAAACAGTCATACAATTGCATGCAATTAATTCTCTCTACAATAAACCAGTCCAAACAGTTCTTAGAATATTGTAGTTGCTACTCATGAATTAGGTAACTCAAACAGTAATTACCAAACCCTAGCAATAGACAATTACTAATAACAACTAGTTGCGTCCAACAAGCGAAATCAGTAAGAATCAATGGGATGAAGCACAAGAGAATAAATACATTCAAAGGAAAAGAAAGAGAATTATAACCTCACAACCATTATTCAAACGAATTCTTCAATTGTCGGACTAAGCAAAGGTTGCTTAGTTCTTCATAGTCTTGAAACAATAAAACTCAAAGGGAAAGAATGTTGAATCGAAAACTGAATAATGAATTCTTCATAATGAAAACTTGATGAAAGGTCGCCCTTATGGAGATTAGGTTCCATAACCTAAAAACCAAACCTTGTTCTCAAAAGATAACAAACTTAATCTAAAAAGGAAATAAACTAATGAAATCGGAATAAAGAAAACAAAAGAAAGGAAAAAATAATATAAAAGTGAAACTTCGAACGAGAGACGCGCCGCTTCGCTGATGCCCATTTCCGCGATCGCGGATGAATTTCCGCGATCGCGGAAAATTCCAATCCTGATGCCTTTGCTCTCGAATTAACCGCGACCAGATGTCTTGCTCGCCCGCGGTCGCGGATTCCTCGTTGCTGCTTCGTGTGGCTTCTTTCTTCAATCTTCCTTCGGTCTTATCAAGTGGTTCTCTTCTATTCTTCTTGATGTCTTCGTTTAAGCTCCTCCAAACCACCATATCCACACTTCTTCTACTCAACTCCATTCTCCATAGTTATGCTCTAAACATCTCCAAATGTACCCAAAACACCGATAACAACTCCTAGATATGCACTACAAAGTAGCGCTGATCAACTACCGACCAAAACAAGATTACAAGAAAAAGAAATTATAGTTTCTCCAATATGCATATCATGTACCCATCAAACTGAAGATATAAACCACATCTTATTACATTGTACACTAACATTGAATTTTCTAAACTGACAACATAGAGACTGCACACAGAATCTTATCTCCTGCTAGAACAAAACTAAAATTGGAGTCCAGATTGTAGAAATAATGACTTGTTTAATGAAATTTCATTCTAGTTTATTATATATGTTTTCGATATCCAATTTAATGGTCATCCATCATTTTTTGCCTTTCTTTTTGTTACGAAAAGAGTGAAATATTTCATGTATAATTAAAATGTCATCTTGTATGAGTCGTCCCTGAGTGAAACCTCCTTGTAAGGGACTGATTAAACAAGGGAGTAATGGTTGTAATATGTTAGATAAAATTTTGGTTATAATTTTATACATAGTGTTACAAAGACTAATAGGTCTAAAATGATTAATGGTATTATGGTTGTCTATTTTTGGTATCAAGGGTATGAAAGATTGAGCACATTCCTTGAGTAATTGTCTGGAGTGGAAAAATGATTGAACTGTTGATATAACTGAGTTTCCAACAATATTTCAATATTTTTTTTGTAAAACTCAACCGGGAATCCATCAAGACCAAATATTTTGTCAGAAGGCAAATCAAAGACCACCACTTTTATTTATGAGACATAGGGTTGTTTATGTAGTGTCATGTTGTATGCATGTGTGACTAGCTGTAGAATTATTGCTAAATCATTCTGAATAGTTGGGTTAGAGTTCAGTGGTTAAAATCTATTCTCAAGCTCATCGGAGATGGCATGTTGAATAGTTGACTGGTCATAAAGAGTGAACCCATCATGGTTTGCAAAGAAACCGTCTTTTGTCTATAAGAACGTTTATTAGAAGTTGTTTGGAAGTAACGGGTGTTTTTATCCATGTTTTATAAATATGTGGTTTTAGCATATTATTTCCAATATTTATTCTGAAATTCGAGTAGCCTCTTATATTTTAAAAGATGTCTATTATATTTTGATGTAATGATACCATTCGTTAAATTATGTAAATATTGTGATTGTAGTTCTTGGAGTTTTAGTTATGTACTCTTAAGTTGTTTAAAATTGTTATTCATTCTATTTTGTGACCATGATTTAGAATGTGATTTAAGGAGTTTTTGTTTCATATAAAGTTTGAACATAAAGGATCTCTTATGTTGATAGCTCCACACTTTCTCATCTAATTTATTATAGTTTGATTTAAAGTCCAAGCGTTTTCGAACCTAAAGGGTACTTTTCTAGTAACATCATTCTTTCCAAGCGATAAGGTAATTAAGTAATGGTCAGATGTGGTAAAAGGATGATGATTGACTAGCAAATTATAATAGTTTTAAGTAATATATGGATGATTGAGTACTCTATTCAGACGTTCAAAGATGTTGTTATTCCCAATACTGAATTTTGTCCAGGTAAAAGAAAAGCTCGTATATTTGGTGTCCAGCAATCCGAATTCATTTATGAAGTCATTTAGACTGTGAAAGCATGTGAAATTTGGAGGAATAACACCAAGTTTGTCAATAGGAGGGAGGATTTCATTAAAATCTCCTATTATTATTGCATGAAGATTATAATTGGAAATCATGGTTCCTATATTTAACCAGTATTCATATTTGAAATCTTCACGGGATGGGGTATAAAAATAAAAAAGAAATGAGGAAATGGATGTTTTGGTGGAAGTTAATGAAGATTATATTAGTCATTATACAAGGTGTTAATATAAGGCTTGAATGGGGAAAATGGTTCCTATATTTAACCAATATTCATATTTGAAATCTTCACGGGATGGGGTATAAAAATAAAAAAGAAATGAGGAAATGGATGTTTTGGTGGAAGTTAATGAAGTTTATATTAGAGTTATTATACAAGGTGTTAATATAAGGCATGAATGGGGAATGGCTAAAAAGTAGCCATAAACCCCCTCGCGAGCCTTGGAACGAAAAAAAACTATAATGGGTTTAATAACCAAATTTAGAATAAAATTTATGCCTCTAGTATGGAATTAGATTTTAGTTTCAGCAAAGGCAAAGTAAATCCAATCGATTTTTCCATTTCATAAATCCAATTTCATTCCAAGCGGTATGGCATTTTATCCCACGACTCCCGGAGTGTTCCAATATCCAATCTTAAAAAAAAAATAGATTCACTTTTTATGTACTGAGTAGAAAGTGTTTGAGGTTAAAATTTGAAAGTTGTGAAACTTATTAGTGAGAGGTCGAAGAAGTTTGATTTACCCCATCGGAGTGAATAAAAACCAAAAACATCAAGCGTATAGGTATAAATCTTGTACACAACAGTCAATTTTAGAGTAAAATTCAGTTGCGTCCATTCAATTGGGCAACAACCATCCATACAAAGGAGTTTTCCACCCCATTCTTTATCTTCTGTTCACAGTCAAACACTGAAAATGGAAATATCTCACCAGAAATGGAAATAGTTGCAGTTGCAGAAAATAGTTGAGCGGAAAGGGATGAAATCAACACTTGAGAATGTATATGTATGTCAGTATGTACCATCTCACCAGAAATGGAAATATCTCATCGCCCATCAAGTACATATACTTACAAGGGCTCTTTCATGGATTCTTGCCCAACTCCAAACCCTAATCTAAAGCCTTTATCGGACCCATAAATAATGCTAGTGGCACTAGAATTCCCACAACAACAACAAAATAAAAGACATTAGAGGTCTAAGTTATGCAAAAAGATTTATTCAAGTAACTGCCAAGACGTCCATCAAACCTCCTCAAACATTCACAAGCTTATCCACTCTGGATTCCAGATGAAGTGATTAGAGTCACATAAACACAAATATCTTCAATGAAAGAAGTTTCATTATGTCTCCTCTCCAAACAATAATTGAATGACATTGAAAGACGGCACTTTTTGGAAGCAATAGCTATTATGCAGTACTCACTCAGGGGGAAAATGAAGAATTTACTTGGGTAGATCCCTTCTGAATGGATAGATAGATAGATAGATATACAAGCCCTTTTTGTACAGATTAGAATCCCTTCACTTCAGCACCCGAATTCGCAGATTCACCTCCGAAGAAGCAATGTCAGAGTATGGTACAGACACAACCTCTGTTATCCATGCGTCCATAGTCGTGATCTCCTTCACTGTCCGTAACCAAAAACGTTCAGCATTTAGATAAAAAAAAGCAGAACAATAGGTAACATAAAGTTTATCTGGATACTCCAAACATTATAGCTAATTATGAAGTTGCAAGCTGCAACTCACAATCACACAACTAATAGCAAAATAACCTACATTGAATAAGAAATAATACGAAATCATTTACAAGTTACAACCACAATCATATTTGCAAGAGAGGGGACCATGCAACATATTGCCCTTAACTAACGACAACCTGTGTGCTCAAATCACATCAAAAGAAGAAGAAAAACTACAGCTATTTTACTTAATCTTGCCCTCCTAAGACACACTCAAAACCTCTGTCAAGAAATTCTTATGAAAGATTGTCCACCTTACTTGGCATGTTTCTGAGGAGATATAATTTTTGACAAGTGAAGTAGATCTTTTAGGGACTCATCAGAAACGCAGTAATTCCCCAAGAATTCCCAGAGAGGTTGTAGCAAGCATGGGATACACTAGTAACAATCCCACATTAATGAGCTAGATATTTATAGTTGCAAGATCAGGAAGCTGCGACCTTCAACATTAGTAACTACACCACAGAAATATGGTTTCAAACTCCAACATGACTGGCATAAGCTGGAAGAGAGCTCAGATCATGCTGGGTTCAACTGATACTTAAAAGGCAGTTCTGCAAAGGATTATACGGATACGGCACCTCAAGAAGGTGAACAGCTGAGAGATTGACTCGTCTAAGTGGAAAAACACGAAATGAAGAAATCCGTTATACCATATTGAAACATAAACACTTTCTAAGAAGAAGACATTTCAGGAGAAGAGTGTACTGGAATTATAAAGTATAATGTAAGCACCAACGTTGCAGTTTTACCATATTGAAACATAAACACTTTCTAAGAAGAAGACATTTCAGGAGAAGAGTGTACTGGAATTATAAAGTCTAATGTAAGCACCAACGTTGCAGTTTTATCAAACCAAAGAATGGCATTCCCAGAGTATATCTATATATGTTGAGTTAGAATGGAATGAAATCACACACATAGGAAAAAAAGGGAAATATTGTGAGGTAAAATGAGAAACAATAGAAGGGTCAAATTACAACTGAGTGAAATCTTATCAAGAAGAATAAATGCTTGAAGAAGCATTTCTTCACATACAATGATCTATTGGTTAGCATAGGAAATGTATGACGTCACGAACCTTTAACAAATTCCATTTGACACCATTGTCATAAAACATTGCATACAAGAGAGTAAGAGACATCAGGATCAAGTGTTCAAGTCTCTATAACCTACCTTCAGGGTTCCACAAATTTATTAACATACTGCATTGTGACTCAGATGAAACAATTGCAAACTGAAGTTAATATAAGGAATCCCTAAAACGAGTTTCAGCACAACAATGCAGTTCCATTTTTGGGTGACATTGCCACTATTGTTACTTTAACTGCCAGCGTAGAGCTCTCACTAGATCACTGACCATCCTAAGTTGACAGAATTCACTCAAAACAAATTCCCACAATTTCTGCTCGGTTCAGCAATTTGTTCCTCTATCTAGAGGCGTCAATGACCAAATAATCAAGATTTCACCCTAAAATGCTCTACATTAGCCACCATCAACTCAGTACAATCTCACTTATGCAGGCCAAAGGAAGGTAGAATGTTGTTATACTAAACAATCAAGATCAAATGCAGATCAGTCCAACCAAAATTGATGATTAGGGCAAACAGAAGAGCAAAGGTGGTGAGGAAGAATATATATATATATATATATACCTGGACTCAAACTCCTTGATCTCGGCAAGTTCCTTGCCTAACACATCAACCCATTGAACTTTTTTCTTCTCGACTGGGCAGGATTCAGGTGATGGCTTCCGCAGACTACTCTTCAGATGGCTAACACAACCATTGCAGTTTTCGTTTTTACCATTGCCACTGCCATTAGCAAGGGCTTGCCTTTCCTCTAAGCTATTGGCTTCAGGAGAAGGAGGAAGAGGCGGCGGCAGTGGGGGTGGAGGAGCATGTGGAGTGTTTTCCAATTTCAAAGTGGATGGAGTGTACAAATGACAAGAGGGCTTGCAGAAGCAAATGGAAGGACAATGAATTTTGCAAAACAATACCCTCATCAAATACAACAGCACTTGCCTCTTCCTCTTGTTAATGATACAATTCTCATTCCTACTTGCAATTTTACATCAACACAATAACCACCAACAAGTTAGATTACAACAAACAAGGGGAGAAGATGAAAAATTCCCAGAACAAACCAAATCAGGAAGGGCGAAGCAGCAGGAAGATTTTAGTCAAACTAAGACATGGGAATCTTCAACTTCAGCTTCCTCTTCATCTGCTTTGTATCCAATTCTAGGAAAACAAAATTTTGGCATGGACCATCAAATCAAATTCACGATACAGACTCAAAATGCCCAAATTTAGAACTCAATTGAAATCAGTGTAAGAATGTCTGGAGAAATGAACCCTGCCAAAAATCAGAAACAAAAAAGGGAAACTGAAAACCAAATGGAGAAACTAAGAAAGCATAAAGATCAAATCAGGATTGTGGGAATGAACAAGAATCTGTCTTCTTGTTGATGATTATGATGATAGAATAGAATTTCAAGTGCACAACACGGGAAGTCGGGAACTAAAGAGAATACCAGTTCCACGAAAGCCCATCCCTATTTATAAAATCACAAATAGAGGAGAACACGCGAAGTAGAAGAGATTTACAGCTTATTTTACGACCTGAGCATCTGAAATGGATTTCTAAGATTTGATGCCCTGGCATTTGGGTTCGAAGAATGAGACAAAACAAGAATTACAGTAGTAATATTTAGGAGAAAGAAGGAAGGAAAACAGAATTACAATTTCGCCCTCAAATTAGATGAGAGGAATGATTACAGGACCCAGATCAAAGATGGAGCCTTTTCCTCTTCCCCGTCATTGTCCAGACCCATCAACACCAGAGGAGACAACGAATGAACTTTCTCTATTTCTTTTCTTTTAAAGAACAAATTTATTCAGAGAATGAAAAAGGAACACAAAAAATAAGTAAGTAACCAATCAACCTACCATTACTACCAACACAACACTGTACTAGGGCGATCCGGCTATGCTAATCAAATTTTGCCAGATTAGAAATATAGAACTTAATCGTATGCTCTATAATTATTTTTGGGAAATTCTTTGATGTATCTAAATTTAGAATTATTTTTGTTGGTGTTTTATGATTAAATTTTTTCTTGTTAGTGTTTCTAAGATTTGGGTTTGTTTGCTTCGTAATCAAATTTTTTCGTGTTTGTACCATTCCATTTCAAATTGATTAAATCCAAGTCCACCATTGTGTTCATCACCCTCAAATTAGTAAGATTTGACTCCTAAAATACTCAAATTCATGTCCGAACCATGTCGATTTAAATTCTGAAGCAACAACCCGTTTCCAACCTTAAGAATTCAAATCGGAATGGTTCGAGTATGGATTTGATTGTTTTAGGAGTCGAATTCTACTAAGTTGAGGTCAATAAACATAATGATGAGCTTCGATTTGATCAATTCGAACCGAAATGATACGGATATGAAAATTTTCGATTACAAAACAAAAATCTTAGGGGTATCAACTGGAAAAAATTTAATTGTGGGACACCAACAGGAATAACCTTAAACTCAGGGGCACCAACAAGAATTTTCCATTATTTTTTCAAGAAAATACTTTGTACATTTTAGTCGGAAAATTATTTATGTATATTTTTTTCCAAATATTACATTATAATACAAATTAAAAAAATATTTTCTATAATTTAAATTTTATTATTAAATTTTAGTTCATCTTACAATAAAAACATCGACCGGTGTGTCCGTATACTATGTACACATTAACAATATTAAATTTTAATTTTATGTTATCTAATTTAGATATTTATTCTATTAAATAATATTATTGTCATTTTTTATGTTCTTAACAAACTATCTTGTATCATGTTTTTTTAAATCAACTTATATAATATTATTTGTTAATTTAAAGTAGGGGTGTTCATGGGTGGACCGGACCGGACCGGACCGGACCGGAAATGACCGGACCGGACCGGACCGGACCGATAAAATTCTGGTCCGGTCTCCGGTCCACCATTTCCCCAAAACCGGTTTCCGGTCCGGTCCGGTCCAAACCCGGAAAAAATCCGGTCCGGACTGGAAGACCGGAATTTAAAAAAAAAATAAAAAAAATTGTAATTTATATGTTTTATATTTTTTTTTAGAGATTTATATGTATTTTTTTGTAGATATTTTTTTAAATTTAATAAGTTAGGAGTATATATGTTTTATAAATATTTTTTTAGATATTTTTTTATAGATTTTAAATAAGAATTTAATTTTTTTATTTTTTAAAATTAAATCCGATCCAAGACCGGACCGGACCTATCCGGTCCGGTCCGGTCTTCGGTCCACATATGCCCAAAAATCCGGTCCATCAGACCGGACCGAAAATTCCGGTCCATCAGACCGGACCGGAAATTCCGGTCCGGACCGGATGAACACCCCTAATTTAAAGCATCTATAATTGCAATTCAATGATACATTATATTATTTTAATTTATGTTCCCATTATTCATTTTATTTACTTTAACAACTAGTACTTAACTCTAAACATTAAAGATCCATTTGCTTTTGTTTTGACAAGGTTTAAATTTTCCATATGTGTTTCTTTTCAAGGATCATTACTTGCTTATAGACCTCAGCAAATCCGGATTCGGCGGGATCCGAGCCGAGTTTTGATCATTAATTATATTCGTATGGGCGGATTCGACCAACCCAAGGGAATGGACTGGAGAGGCTTTCATGATCCACCGAACCTGGGCAGCCCGCAAATTCCATATAGCCCGCAAGACATGATAAACATGTCAAAGACGAAACATAACAAATCTACTTTAACGCACAATGCTCATAAAAAAAATTGTCTTCATGTTATAAAGGGATGTCTGTTACAAACGTGTCCAACAAAAATGTCCATAAAAACATATATATATATATATATATATGTATAACAATGGTGTTGAATTAGTTTGTTTTAGTTTAAATACTTATTTACTTTTATATATAATTTTAGGGATTTTATTAGATATAAAAATATATTTATTTTATTTATGTTTAAGAATATATTCAGGTTTTAGAACGGAATTTCTGGACTAAATGAGATATTATCAATAATTAGATCCCGCCAATTTATACGGGCAATACGGACTATCCAAATAAAATACGTTAAATATAATAACTATATCCATCTATTTTTCTGGGCGGGCTGGACAAGCAAACAGACCCGCCCCGTTTGCTATCTACTTGCTTGATCGTAATAGCATTACAACTTTTGGTGGCCTTTATATAGAAAAAAATAATAATGACATGACAACAAATCCAAATAATATGTTTTGAGTAATGTATTAATTCAAACTTGTCTTGCCAGTTGCCACATATTAGCTACACTTTAATAACCGGAGTATAGAAATATGTGGTTAAGTTTTTAGAAAATGTTAATCTAATTTCCAATTTAATAAAGACGAGGAACATAACAGGTCGTGTCCACGTGTGCGTTAAAACTCAGCATATAAGTTCAGTGGAGTTTTATCTTAAAATCAATTGGTAATAGAAAAAGTAATCCACTAAACTTATATAATATGCATTTTATTTCCAAGTTTTCAATATAAAATGTTATTTCTCATAAACTTACGCAAAATCAAAGAAAAATGACTTATTTTAATGATTAAGAGTTTTTATAGGTCTTGATCGTCTCGTTCGGTCGACTAGAGTCACTCTTTGTCCATATTGAAGTAGTGTTGGTCTATAAGAGGGTAAATTTCCTTCAACGTCAACTTTTTATACACGTCTCCACTAGAAATCGAACCTAAAACTTATAAATTAACTAGTAATCAAACTCAATATATTTTAATAAAACGTTTAAAAAAATCGAGTGTCAAACTACTGAACCAACTAAAACTTGGTAGGAGTTTGGTCATTAGTAAAATCCAACTAATCTTAGTTTTAATGATTTTCGGCTTATCATTATTTATTTCCATGTTTAGCTTTAGAGTACCCATATGGCCCATATCATTCATTAACTTAATAATAATTACCTAATATAAAATTAGATTAACATAATGACAATAATATTTAGCATTTCCTTTTTTTGTCACAAACCATAAATGATGTCTATATTAACAAGTCAATCTATAAAATTAATATTTGTAAGCCACTTCATATAATATAATTTGTGAAATTTCACCACATAGTTCTATGTTTCAATTTATTTTATTTTTGTTTGACCAAAATTATTTTCATCCATCGATATAATTAAGCTAGTTATCTACATTCAGGGGCGGATCTACAGGGGGGCTAGGGGGCGGCCGCCCCCGCTTCCCCCCGGTAAATCCCTTATAGTATGTCGAATTTTTGGTTAAACCCTCTTTTGAATTTTTAATTTTCATTATGTATACATAAAAATTTGAGTTTTAATTGCTTTATTAAAATCTTGATTTATTGTTCTTATTGTCCTTTTTTTCTACTTTTGTTAAAATTTTGAGTTTTAATTGCTTTATTAAAATCTTTGTGTTTATTAAGCATGTTTATTTCTCTTTTATTTTTTATTTTTCCTTCCATGTTTTAATTTTTTATTAACACAAAAATTGAAAATCTTACATTATTCAAATAATTTTTCAAAACGCTAAAAAATAGAGTATATATTGCATGAATTAATCAATTTTCAAAAGGTGAATCTAATATTTTTTGTAATTTTAAAATATTAATATAAATGTCGATTTATGAAGTGAAAAATATACGAAACTCGCCCCCCCTTCGATTAAGTTCTAGATCCGCCACTGTCTACATTAGAGATTCATTTGGTACTTACAACTTATACTTGTGTTTTTTTAGAAGCCATTTATTGTTTTTTCCCAAAAAACATAACCAGTGAAGGACACGCCAAGTAATTCAAATGATAGTTATGTCAAAGCTTAATTTTTACATGCTTGATTTATTGTTTTTATTGTCTGGCTTTGAATGGCGACGATTTACATGTCTGACTCGTCTTTCGGTGGTGTTTTCGTCTGATCGTGCTTGATCACCACTCGCTTTAGATCGTTTTTGCTCTATTTTTGCTTTGTTGTAATTTTCATGCTTGATTTATTGTTCTTATTGTCCGGTTTTGACCGGCGCCGATTTACCGACCTCTCAATTTGCCCGACGTTGTTATGTCGGGTACTTCGATTGTTTTTCTCATAAAAAAAATTATAATTTTTACACTTTTGTTTCTTCCTAAGATTAAAGTAGATAAATAATATATATTTGAGAAAAGTATCACCTTAAAATTTTATTCACTTCAAACTATGGGAAAATAGACAAGATTTGGTGGTTTAAAAATAAACAATTAATTCTTCATGAATGGAACAAATGTATTGGTAAGAATATTCTGATCAAAATAATATAAAATTTCATTAACAAAAGAACTAGGTGGTTCAATGTAGTATATTTAATAAGATGGTTTAATTATATAAATATTATAAAAGGTTGTTAAAAGGTGCAGTGATTGAAATATTTTTATCAATTTTATGATAACATATACATATATATATTAAAGCAAAGGAATTTAGAGTCACCAGAACGATTCTGGACCCACAAATCATATATGTCATTTTGTAATTAATTTGGTTTTTTATTTTATTTTAATTTTTAAATTCATTAATTTAAAATCTAATATTTTAACAAATCTTTCCAAAATCTAAACAAACAAAGTTATTATTAATTATTATTATTATTGTTTTTTACTAACAACTTAAATCTATAGGAATTTAGAGCCACCAGAACGATTCTGGCCCCATAAATCCTACGTGTCATTTTGTAATTAATCCTTTTTCTTTTTTAAAAAAATCATTAATTTAAAATCTAATATCTTACCAAATCTTTCCAAGATCTAAACAAACAAAGTTATTATTAATTATAATTATTATTGTTTTTTACTAACAACTTAAATCTATCTGTAAATCTATACATCTATAAATCTATATCTATAATTATATATTAAATCTAACACATTTTAAGCCATCAGAATGATTCTGACCCCACAATGTTGAGATGTCGCTTTTTTAACTAATCAAAAATAATTATATCTATATTTAGTCTTTTACTTTTATTTTACAACAAATACCATTTATACCATCTAGTTTATTACGAGATTTTTATGATAATTATGGCTATAATCTCAACCACCTCCTTATTTCACTCTTTATAATTTTCATTTATTTCCTAACTCAAATCTATTAGGTCAAGTATATTAACATTCAAACTACGTACATTGAAAATAATAAAAAAACAATCAAATGAAAGTGACAACATTTGATAAGATTAGGCTAATGAATTTAACTTTTGTAACCTTTGAATATATAAAAAATTATTCAAAGTATTTGATTTGTGAATAGAAAATATATAAGATGATTTATATCAGCTTTATACATAAAATCAACCATTATTATTAAAATAATATTCCATACTTGCAAACGGATGAATCTCATCTATAAAGGAGCTAAGGATAGTGGTTGAGTTTGCTATAATCATCTTAATAATTTATGATTGACAATAACTTTTTAATTTATTAATTTATTATTTTTTATGTTTTTTGAATATTTAATAATTATCTTCTTCGTTTTCAAGTATATTTATGAATTATCTATTATTTGTATATTGTAGTTTTTTTAAGAGCCTTGGAACATTTACTCCTGAAAAGTTTACTCATTTATATAGGTTGTTTGTTCATATTCAATTTTCGAGAAGTGCAATATATCAAGAATTATATATAAGTGTTTGGTTCGAAAATTAATTGAAAAATCCAAGAATATATCACTAGTACATAATGGTCTTGGCATAGCGGTTTTTTTACTATGCGGATAGCGATTTTACAACCGCTATCTAAGCGTTCGTGATAATATACCGCTATAGCGCTAATAAGGGAGCGCTATAAGAAATACATGCATAGCGCTTTTCTGTAAAAAGCGCTATGTTTTAAGTATTTTTTTTTTAAAACAACGTTAACACTCTTAGCGCTTTTTTAAGAAAAGCGCTAAAAGAAGTAAAGACCACTCTTAGCGGTAATGTTAACACTCTTAGCACTTTTTTAAGAAAAGCGCTAAGAGTTTTGGTTACCACTCTTAGCGCTTTTCTTAAAAAAACACTATGTTTTTTGTTATTCTTATTCGTCTCTTAGCGCTTTTGTTTTAAAAGCGCTATGTTTTTTGTATGTTTTTTTTTAATTTCAATATTTGCAGTGGAAGCTCCTACACCAGCCTGCTAGCAGATTTATAGCAACAAGCTTTCAGAACTCAAAATCATATCAAACCCATATAATTAGCTCGAATATCCAACATCCAAAATACTTAATTGTCTAGTTAAAATCAGTATTGTATCCACAAAATTTTTACTTAGGTCAATTGAGCACCATATCCACAAAAAAGTCTAATCTCCCTAACAAAATGAAGTTTCATATATATTCACAAAATTGAGCACCTAGTAGTCTCCCATAACAAAATGAAGCCCCAAAATCACTACATATTCATTAACAATCATATACAAGGCTATGAAACTAGCTATTAGGTGACCATTTGCAAATGAGGTTCAAGATACGTAAGCCACTCATCTGTTACCTCGTCAATTTCTTCTTGTGTGTACGACTCGGCTGAACCCAACAAGTATTGCATATACATAAACTTTATAAGTTCATGTATTCATTTTTATAAAAACTTAAATGTTAAAGATATTAGGCATACCGATTCAGGAATTTCTTTGACACCTTGTTCAATAATGTCTCTCATCATCCGACATATGTAAAAACCACATTGCACATAGTTAGGTTGAAGAGGACACTTCTACACAAGCACAAAAATTCAAAACAACTACAAAATCATATATAACGTCAGTTGAATTTTTTAAGGAAAAGATATATAATGACATTACTTAAAATATAACTATGTCAATTGCTAAGTAAATATAAGTGTTCGACCTTTATGTTTATCCAGGATGTGCTAGGTGGTTTTGATTTGAGCACCTTAACATGAAAGTTATGCAAGGCCCTACATGATAAAATATTTAGGATTATAATAATGTGCTAATAAATGCATATATGTTTTAGTAAGGAAAATAAAGTTTGAAATACTTACTTGGTGCAGATCTTAGCAAAATCTAATGGAGCCTTTCTTCTCAAAAGATCTAACCAATACACTCTACTTAATTGTGGATTGATCATGCCGAGCGTCCAATGATTCCTACAATAATAAAAACATAAAACAAATATGTATAAAGTCAATAATAGTAACAAGTGTAAGAGCATTCTGCTACTGCATAAAATATAAAAAAAATTACCCAGAGTTGTATGGAGCAAGCAATAGACGTTGACTTGCATTTTCTTGACATAATGAAGAAGTCATGTATAATTCTCTTGAATCACATTTTTCATCCTTAGATTGAATCACTTTTCCATTTTTATCTCGAACAACACTCAAGCGTGTCGGACAAAGAAACGAATGTGAGGTCGGCTTGTACTTGTCAAACAAGAACCTGAAATATTTCACATATGTAATAGGTACTCATTATTTGAATTAAGTGCAATGATATTAAATACAATGACAGAAGAATACTGAAGTACATACTTGATATAAAAGCTATCATGTACAACTTCAAGCTCCCCTTGTTCTAACCACATCTCAATGACATCCTTTGGTATGCACAATTTATGATAGTGTTGTGTAATATCCTTCTGCATATCAACTTGTATGACAAACTGATTTTTGGTTGATAGTAGTGACATACATCTCATAACCATGTTAGATTGTTGATGTGGTTGAGGATGAACATATTTTTCGACTTGCATTGGCTCAAGTACATTTGTTCTATTGGCTTTTGAGCTCTCAACAGAATCCTGGAGAAGATAACAGGATATATATAATATAATAAGATTGTTTATTATTGAAAAAAAATAGAAGATACATACCAGTTCAATAACAACTAATGAAGTTGGCCATCCAATTATATATCCCGGGGCATCTAAAAGACACTTGACATCGTCAAGTGGGTATGGCACTGCAACGTCTCCACATCCAGGCAGAACGATGTCTATATTAACCTTTAACACCTTGTTAGAGTCTAACTGTTGGCAATGAAGCAATGAGGTGTAGCCTGCCTGGGGGATAAATGCACGCCCTTTAGCTACCTCTCTTGTTTTATCGGGCTAAAACAGCATGCATTTTTTCCTGACTTCCTGCAAACAATTTGAAAAACATCACATTTTTGAAGTTTTTCCACTTATAAAATTCCAATACCTCATAGTTATGAAAATTTCATACTTGTAGCTTCTCTACTAAAGGAGGATTTGTTTCTGAATAAGTATTATTTTGATTTAGAGATGGCGACACTTGTGCTTGAGATGATCCTTGATTCAAAAATTGTCTTCGGAATTCTTCAAATTGTTTTTCTCATGTCCACCACTTCAACCCTAAGTATCAATACCTCTTCTATAGATGTTGAATCTCTAGGCCTAGTTGCACCAAAAGATTTCTTCTTACTAACTCCAAAACTTGCGGCTATGACTCGACCGTAGTGGTCATCCTTCTCTAGGGCCAATGTTAAAACATATGTTGTTGGTGTCAATAAGTGTAAAATATAACCATAAGATATAAAGCAATTCACCAAATTGGTCATCCTTCTCTAGGACCGTAGTGATCTGCTATATTATATACCATGATGGTTATATTCTATAGTAATAACCAAATTGGATATAACTATAAGGATATAACCAAATTGGATATAACTATAAGATATAATCATAGTATATAACTATATGATATAATCATAATATATCACTATAAAATATAACCATAAGATATAACAAAATTGGATATAACTATAAGATATAATCATAGTATATAACTAGAGGATATAACCATAGTTATATGTGATTTTCGAGAATAATAATAACAAACAGTTAATAGCAAACGAATTGGTGGAGAAACGTACATGAATTTTAGATGAATAAATTAAAGTATATTGAAACCTCATGATACAAACAAATTGATTGCCATGTAACTCTGCTTACTTGAAAACGTCTATTACTATAGTCAAATGCACACAAGTGTACAAATCTACTAGGTATTTGAATTTCCAAATCATATAAAATAGCAGGATATATACAATGCGATGAGTATGTAGTAAATTTATTTTAAATATGAAATAAATTTATTGATTTAAATACAAGCGTGGGCGCTGCCAAAAAATAAAACTATTTGAAAGTTCATGTTTGAGAAATAGTTACGTTTTCTACGTTCAACAATCATATTGCAAGTGTATCGTCATACTCTTTATCCATGGAATTTTAAAATATCTAATTATACAATCACTATATTAATTAAAAATAGTTCTATTCTTTTTGTAGTCGATAAATATTTTACAATTATTCCTAAATTTCAAGAATATTGTAGATATGCACGAATGTTATAATAATTCATGTAAATAATGAGAAAGTGAGTTAGACTGTCAAACAAATTATAATTAAGTGTTCAAATTTAAAATAGCCATTCATATGATTGATTTTGAACTAGGAAATTCATTCTTTTTTGCATTTTGAATCATTTTAACTAATTGTTGATAATTGGATCTTTAACCATTTATTAAAATAATTAGTTATGATTGAATTAAAAGTAAAATATACTTTTAATATTATAATATTCAAAAGACACTCATGATAATTAAGCAACATTTTAATAATTTGAGCTTTATAATCAAATTTAATGATTTCAATTAAGAATAAATTCAATCTCACTTGAATTAACCACTATTTTTTAAAGTAATAAAATATTTTTCACCACCGTGAATTTAATTATCTATATCTGTATATATACACTATCGGAGAAATTTTTCGCATGTGTGTCGATCTCTTATTCATTGGTCTACATATTATAGATATACTCGTTCAAAACAATTATATTGGTGCAACTTTTATTTATAAGAAAATGTCATCACTGTAACACTATTTCAACTCTTTTTTATTTTATTTTTTATTAAATCAATTAATTATACGTCCAACCTGAATCTATAATTTTTATAATTACAAAAAAATTATATTTCAAGTTGTACGTATAACCAAAATACTTTTTTCTTCTTTTCTTTAAATCAATTTTGTTGTTTAGATTATATAAATCTATGAATTTAATATATTAAGTTACTTTTTTTACAAATATGCACTCGAATGTTATTAACAATATGTAATAAATATTAGGTTAAGAATTTCATTTTCCAAAAGTTTACTAACATAATTGAATATATGTCTAAATTTGGCTTATAAACAATGATGACATTTTTTGTTATTATTGTCTCTCTTATAGTACGACAATTTTATGAATATTGATTTATGAAAAACATTAGTTCCACGAAGTTTATTCCACTTCGAAAATTCACATTCATATTTTTAGAAACACTCAATAAATTCAATCTCGTGCTTGACATGGACACTAAACTAGTTAATGGTCAAAAGGCCAGCAAATAGATAGATATTCTCAGGTTTTTATTGATTGGATGCTATCTTCCTATATTTTCAAATCTTAAAAAAAAAACAATATATGAAATTTGATTCAAATAATAGAATATCGTTGAAAAAAATAGCATACGATCTTGTTTCACCTCATACAAGCTATAAAAATAATATGGTGAACTATCCAAAATCAGTACTCATACAATAGTTTATGGGAAAAGATCGAGTGAGGATGAGCTTTAGGAAATGATTAAGGATGCGAAAAAAACAGACACGGCCGTATTATTCCTGAAAAATTCGGCTGTATTATTCCCTTCTGCACACGCTCTTCTGCTGACAATGCACACAAGCGTTGTTCAGACATGCACACACACGTTATTGTGTATGCACACACACGTTATAGCGTATGAACACATTCGATGTGACCCGTAAACATAAGCCATGGACTATGCATATACATGTTTTTGGACATGCATACACTAAGGCCATATGCACACACATGTTGTGACGTATGAACACACACGTTGAGGCGTATGAACACACTCATGGTGGCATATGAACACACGTATTATTCCAATGCATAAGCACACATGTTTTTGGGCATGCACACACGCCGAAGCATATGCACACAACAATGTATTTGATATGCACACATGTCTCTGAGCATGAACACTTGTTTCCAGGCATGCACACGCGCTGATATCACATGCACACACACGTTATGATATATGAACACACACGTTCTAGCGTATGCACACAACAAAGTATTTTATGTGCACATATCCATTTTTTTATTCGAATTTTTCCCGTTTTTTCCGAATTTTTCCCGAATTTTGCTGAATAATTTAGAAAAAATTCGGCACGAAGGAATTATTGAACGCATCTGATTGGTCCTCATTCATTTCTTCCCCACGCGTCCTCACTTGAACCAAGCCCATAGTTTATATAGTCTAAATTTATCTAAAATAGGCATATTTACTGGAAAAATCACATATATTACTATCTTGCTATCCGAATACCATTCGATTCAAGATTTTTACTCGTCCCGTTCACGCGTTAAAATATAAATTTGTTCCTTATTTCTAATTATTTTTAACTTCTTTTAAACAAGAATTTGTATTATAATATAGTGTATAAGTGCCACTAGTCATATAATATTATAATCTCTTTGGTAGCAACTTGCTACAAAAGAAATTTTGGTACAATAGCTTATGTATCCTAAAATCATTTGAAATATACATACTTACCAACAAAAATTACATGTATTATCTCTGTTATATTTTTTTTTATATAAATATCTCTGTTATTTGAATACCATGGAATTCATGATTTTCGTCCTCACCTCGTTCACGCGTGAAAAAACAAGTTTGCCCCTTATTTTCTAATTGTTTTTAACCTCCTTTAAATTAGAATTTGTTAATATAGTGTGTGTTCGGTTGGGTTGAATGAAGGGTTGAAGGAGGGATTAAAGTTGAAAAAAGGGTTGAAGTTGAAGGAAAATGATAATGGGGGGGGGGGGGGGGGGGGACATTAGGCAAAAATTGAGTTGAAGTGGGGGTTGAAGCAAAAGTGAGAGTTCAACTCCTTCAACTCCATTATCACCGAACGAGCCCATAGTGTACAAGTGCCACTACTCATAAATTCTCTTTTGGTATCACCCAAGAAGCTAAATACACACCTCTGATTTTACTATTTATACTTGGTATAGGCACGCGTATGTGTAGAGTGCCAGTGTCATAGGCACGCGTTGCGTGCTCGTGCGCCTATAGTCGGATAGAAAATATCTAGTTATAGGATTTTTATAACAAAGATGGCACGTAGTCTGAATGCCTGAGCGATCTACGTGTCTATGTTTATTTTTATATTTATATTTTTTTAGGGGATGTTTATTTTTATATTTTTATTTTTTAGGGGAATTTGACACGCAATTGACCGAGGGCCTAGCCAATTTGTGTGCCTCTGTTTTTTTAGAGGATTCTTTTTTCGCACCGCAAAAATCTAGGCTCGCACCGCTTTTTGAACGCAACCAGGTCATGACAGATTTATAGAAGAAAAAAAATATGGTTCGACTTAAGCGCTACTATGCAGCACCCACGCTTGTATTTAAATCAACAACTTTATTTCAAATTTAAAATAAATTTACTACATACTCATCGTATTGTATCTATCCTGCTATTTTATATGATTTGGAAATTCAAATACATAGTAGATTTGTACACTTGTGTGCATTTGAATATAGTAATAGACGTTTTCAAGTAAGCAGGGTTACATGACAATAAATTTGTTTGTATCACGAGGTTTCAATATACTTTTATTCATCTAAAATTCATGTACGTTTCTCCACCAATTCGTTTGCTATTAACTGTTTGTTATTATTATTCTCGAAAATCACATATAACTATGGTTATATCCAATTTGGTTATATCTTATGGTTATATCCTACGGTTATATTCTATAGTTATATACTATGGTTATATCTTATATTTATATTCTATAGTTATATACTATGGTTATATCCTACAGTTATATGCTATGATTATATCTTATAGTTATATCCAATTTGGTTATATCATATCGTTATATCCTGTAGTTATATACTATGGTTATATCCTATATTATATTCTATAGTTATATACTATGGTTATATCCTATAATATATACTATGATTATATCTTATAGTTATATCCAATTTGGTTATATCCTATAGTTATATACTATGATTATATCTTATAGTTATATCCAATTTGGTTATATCATATCGTTATATCCTATAGTTATATACTATGGTTATATCATATATTATACTCTATAGTTATATACTATGGTTATATCCTATATTATCATCTATAGTTATATACTATGGTTATATCATATAGTTATATACTATGATTATATCTTATAGTTATATCCAATTTGGTTATATCATATCGTTATATACTATGGTTATATCATATATTATATTCTATAGTTATATACTATGGTTATATCCTATATTATATTCTATAGTTATATACTATGGTTATATCATATAGTTATATACTATGATTATATCTTATAGTTATATATCCAATTTGGTTATATCATATCGTTATATCCTATAGTTATATACTATGGTTATATCTTATATTTATATTCTATAGTTGTATACTATAGTTATATCATATAGTTATATACTATGATTATATCTTATAGTTATATCCAATTTGGTTATATCATATCATTATATCCTATAGTTATATACTATGATTATATCTTATGGTTATATTATATAGTTATATACTATGATTATATCCTATATTATATTCTATAGTTATATACTATGGTTATATCATATATTATATAGTTATATACTATGATAAAGACCCTAAACCCTAAAACAATCCCCACACAACCCTTTGGGCGCAACTAGGTTGTGTCCAGAACTTTGGACGTAACTTAGTTGCGCCCAAGGGGTTTCTAGTGTTTTTTAGGGTTTAGGGTTAGGTTTTGGGGTTTAGGGTTTATGGTTTAGGATTTTTGTACTATGGTTATATCCTATAGTTATATACTACGGTTATATCTTATAGTTATATCCAATTTGGTTATATCATATCGTTATATACTATGATTATATCTTATGGTTATATTCTATAGTTATATACTATGTTTATATCTTATATTATATTCTATAGTTATATACTATGATTATATCCTATAATTATATACTATGATTATATCTTATGGTTATATTCCATAGTTATATACTATGATTATATCCTATGATTATATCTTATGGTTATATTCCATAGTTATATACTATGGTTATATCCTATATTATATCATATAGTTATATACTATGATTATATCTTATAGTTATATCCAATTTGGTTATTACTAACCAAATTGGATATAACTATAAGGATATAACCAAATTGGATATAACTATAAGATATAATCATAGTATATAACTATATGATATAATCATAATATATAACTATAAAATATAACCATAAGATATAACCAAATTGGATATAACTATAAGATATAATCATGGTATATAACTATAGGATATAACCATAGTTATATGTGATTTTTGAGAATAATAATAACAAACAATTAATATCAAACGAATTGGTGGAGAAACGCACATGAATTTTAGATGAATAAAAGTATATTGAAACCTCATGATACAAACGAATTTATAGCCATGTAACCCTGATTACTTGAAAACGTCTATTACTATATTCAAATGCACACAAGTATACAAATCTACTAGGTATTTGAATTTCCAAATCATATAAAATAGCAGGATAGATATAATGCGATAAATATGTAGTAAATTTATCGTAATATGAAATAAATTTGTTGATTTAAATACAAATCTTCAAGTTTTTTTTTTCTGGGCACAACGTAGTTGCACCCAAGTGAACCGGTTCTGATAAAGAATCGGTTCAATAATTTTTTAAAAATCATTTTTCAAAATAAAAAATTCACTTGGACCTTGGGCGCAAGCAGGTTGCGCCCAAGAATTGGTGCAGGGATGATTTTTCGCGGTGCGAAGATTCTCCCCGTTTTTTATTTATTATGTAGTTATTTGGGAGTAGTGTATAGAGGAATATCAACCTCGTTAAAAACAGAAACACTTACAGTCAGGAATGCCCTCGTTAAAGTCTATGCATTAGGCCTTAACAACATTCACCTTGAATGCGACAACCTCACCATTGTAAACGTCCTGAAAAAGATTTGGCATTGTCCTTGAGATATTGAAATTTTAATTTCTGATATCCTTTGTGTTTTACAACTGTTTTCTTCAGTGCAGATCTTTCATGTCTTTCGAGATACAAATGTTATGGCCGACGGTATTGCAAAGCTAGGACAGCAAAGTTCTTTGAAAGATATTAAAGTCAATTTAAAGCTTTTAATTCTCATCCGCAAAAATGTTATAGACTGAAAAACCGTTTCGTTTGTAGTTTCCAATCTATTTTTTTCCTTATCAAAAGAAAAGAAAAGAAAGAGATGCTACAATAGTTTATAGAGAAATGATGAATCAAAAACCTACCGGAAGGTTTCAGAAATAGTTGCAATGTCTGTCTACTCTTTTAGGGGCAGTGTTATTGTTCAGTAGTCCTCAAAACCCAATACCAAAAAGCAGCCAAGTAATTGATGACCAAAGACATGGCCTATCCCCATAGAGTAGCTTTCCTTTAGTTTGAAACATCATAAACAATAGTACAATAGTACAAAGATATGCCGCTTCATTATCTGGTTTTCTGAAAAATGCCCATCTTATAAAGTTGAGTATCCAAAGTACAAATAATTAGGATACATGTAATAAGAAAAAGTATTATAAGTGTATCTTTTTTTATGAATTAAGTTTGAGAGCAAGGAATTGTTGTGATATCGGAAAGGCTAGTCAATTCTACTGTACATACAACAATCTCTCTGAAATGGGAAAGCAGCCTCAGTAAAGATGGGACTCAGGAGGATATGAAATGTCTTTTGATTCAGATCAAAATTGAAATTTCCTCTCGGGAACTAACTCTGATCTTTGAGGACTGGAAAGGCAATTACGTCTCGAATACTAGCAGAGTTTGTCAGCAACATCACAAGTCTGTCGATTCCAAGGCCCTGAAAACAACACAAAGAACCTCACTTCAAAATTTTCTGTGACCCTAATTTTGAATGCAGCAGCTATATAAATGATGCAATGAGGGTACGATCTCCGTTCATGCTACAAAGATAATAAATGAGCATACCATCCCAGAAGCAGGAGGCATTCCGTATTCCAAAGCCGTTATGAAGTCCTCGTCAAGTGTGACCTCGTAGGAATCATCCTCGGTATCATTCTTCCTTTCTTTTTTCTCCACTTCACCATCAACTGTCATGCGCTTCTTGTTATGCTGCCTCACTTGCTCTTCCAATCGTTTCCTCTACATCATATAGCAGATGACTCAGAAGCATCAAACAACTAAATTAAAGGAGCTTTTATCGCATCTTTTAGAATGGATGTTTTTTTCTAGAAGAAGAACAATGCTGCTATAAGAAATAGTCATCAGATGATAGAACACCTGCTTTTGCCGATGCCACATAGAGAAAATTTATTACCTGATCCATTGGATCTGTCAGTTCAGAAAATGCATTTGCTAGTTCTCGACCACAGATGAACAGCTCAAATCTCTCAGTTAAACCAGCAGACCTGACAACAGAGCACCAGGTTACATCTTCGATATATCAAGGAACCCATGAAATAATCATTTTAGGACCAATAGTGATAAATGAAAACACCCACACATACTGCAACAAATGCATTTGTGCAACAAGGAGGCTTTACCATGAACTAAAAGAGTTCACCAAAAATTATCTAAAAAGTGAACCAAGAGAGTGAACCATGCCAGTTTCTGTCTTTGACTGAATAAAGAAAAAAGTTCAATATTCGCCTGTAAAAGAGTTTAATTAGTTCAGTGTTTCGAGGTTGTTGCAGACAGACCTCAGATAAGAGATACATACTACAACAGACTGCATGGAAAAATGTAGTACTGTGGACACTGCTGTCCAGAGGCTAATGTGCAAAACCTATACTAAACCCTCAGCTGACATAAAACACTCCATCTTTTAAAATGAGGTTTGAAGTTAATTTAGTTTTTCATTTGATTTTTTTTCATAGTATTGATTTGATTACCCCTAAATATCAATATGAAGCTCAAGTCAAATTTGTGGCTCATTACCTTCGATGTGGCTTTGCAAGAGGAGATATCTCTACAGGATAATCCAAAACAAATGTGGGCTGCAGAAGATTTGGTTCTACAAATTTTTCAAATACCTGGATAAAATAATGAAAGAAAAACGTAAGCACTGATGCTGGAAAATTCTATAGCAGCATCTAAATCAGAAGGGTCACTTTATCTGCTGGTTCTTTCCAAATCAATAACTAATCTTGGTTAGAATCTGACTTTGCCAAAGCTAAAAGGGAAACAGCTTAATTACCTCATTAAGGGCATGGCCAATAGATGGAGAAGATTTGATAGCTAACTTCTCTTTTTCCTCAAGTCTGCTGCCAAGAGTGCTCAAAGTAGCTTCTCTAGCAGCTTCTAGAGTGCTGAACTCACTGAAGTCAATCCCCGACGCCTCCTTAACAAGATTGTGCATTGTCTCTCTCCTCCAAGGCCGCTCTAAGCTTATCTCCACTCCCTGGAAAACGTTCAGCATTGCTCCATTAATCATATGATTCATATGTGGAGCTTAAAATACAAACTGACTTCTTCATAGCATCAGCTCTATCATTACATCTCTTCCTTTTTAGCAAGAAGGTACAAGCAAAAAAGAATACCTGATAATCTATAGTAAGTTTCCCATGGACAGCTAATGCACATTGTGTGATAATTAACTCTGCCATCCTCATCATGCTTTCATAGTCTGAATAAGCTTCATACATCTAGAATGAAGTATTGAAAATTTCAATGATCATCAGCAGGAATGATCACTAAAGAAAATTAATAACCATTTTCACACAGAGGAAACAGCTTCTACCCAAAAACACTAGAACTAAAATAAAAAGATAGCAGAGATTAAATGTTTACCTCAATAGTGGTAAATTCTGGATTATGACGTGTTGAAAGGCCTTCATTTCTAAAGATACGTCCTATTTCATAAACCTTCTCAAATCCCCCAACCTGTCAATATCAGAAGTAGTAGTTACGAAAGCAAGATCTGCATTCTGGAAGTTACTATCACATGGACATATAAGCAAATCTTGAAACACATGGTGGCCAATGGCCATGTTTAAGGGCTACAGACTATTGTATCACATGCAACACAAACCAAGATGAAATTCTCCCCTCCTGCAGAGTTTGCAGCAGCCTATTGCTATTGTTCTTTTCCTACAGAAATCAATTTCAGATTATTTAACAGGGGATTACTCACCAGCATTCTCTTCAAGTGAAGCTCAGTTGCAATTCTCAAGTATAGATCCCTCCCCAATGAATTATGGTATGTGATAAATGGCCTTGCCTCTGCCCCACCAGCTGCTCCCTAGCCCCAAAAAAATCATTCAATACCATGTTAGTATATGAAAGTACATAAAATCAGCCAATCATATCAATAAGCACAATCAGCAATTAAACCACTTTGAATATTTGCAACTTGTATTGACAGGCACAGACCTGTAATACTGGAGTTTCAACTTCAACAAATTTATATGATTCTACAGTCTTCCGCAGCTCTGAGATAATCTACACGATACATAGGCAATCAAGACATGTATTATTAGGTCTTCTGTAAATGTTCATAGAAAAGCATTACAATTCAGAAGCATGAAATACAACTGATATATATAACATGCTTGGGGAAAAAATTATCATCTTAGCTTCCGTAATCATCAAGGAGACTAGGAGAGATAAATTCTGCAAAAGTTACAGAAACTGCTCTTCAGAATCTACCTTTGCTCTCTTCCGAAAGATCTCAGCTACTTCAGGATTTGCAATCATATCAACATACCTAACAGAAACAGGCATATCACATTAATCAACAGAATGAAAAAGACTGGTAAGCAATCTCACCAAGTATAATAAGAGTGGCATATGGTAAAAAGTACTAAAAAGAAAGCATATAAACTTGGCCATGATCTATATATCAACATGAATAGATTAAACTACCGCTACATGATATGACTGAAAGCATAATAATGTGAATCTTTCGGAGAAAAAAAATTCAAGTCAAAGCACGTAATGAACAAGATGACCAAAAAATCTCAGTAGCAAATACATTCAATACATAACATAATGTTTAACAGATAAGAAAGATCTTGAAAACAACTATTGGTTATCGCGGCCATAAAAGTTCACATCTATAAAGGACAGTTTCTGAGGAAACAAACAAATGGAGCGTTGTGAACTTAGTGAACTCATTCTTTAAGCCTCCTCTGATTGTGTTCAATTGTCTTGAAAGTCATGCTTTCGCACCAGAAGGACTTTCAAATTATCAAGCCAGAGGTCTTATATAGATACATGGAATAGCAGAATCAGTTGGGACTAGGAAAGCAACACCAAGACTCGAGCTGAAACTAGCATATGAAAGGATTGGAGACTAAATTAATCAACTAACCGTTGGCGATAACGCTTATCAATGTCAGTTAATCCATGATATTTGTCAGGCAGTGGAAGCAAAGATTTGGTAAGCATTTTAAATGAACTCACTCGAACAGAGAGTTCTCCTGTCAAAATAAAGAAACAATACTTTAGAAGAAGGCAGTAGTGAATAGTCAAAAGAAGAACTCTGAGCTGCATCTAGCAGTATATACTTTGATACACCTCAAAGAATGGCTACCTTTATCAGTGCGCTTGATTGAGCCAGATGCCCCCAGAATGTCACCAACATCTACAAGTGATTTCAACTGTTCAAAGTGATCGTTGGAAAGGCGTTCCTTTTCACAGTAAAGCTGGGGGTACAAAACAACAAAGGGCATATAGTTACTGGCTAGCAAAGCAAAATGATCATGGATGCATTACTATATGAGCTTGATTAATGGTGGTGCTAAGAGAAGCAAAAAGAAACATGAAAGACCTGAATAGTCCCAGAATCGTCCCGAAGAGTAAGAAAAGCAAGCTTGCCAAATGCTCGGCGAGCCATAATTCTTCCAGAAACGGATACATCATCAGAATCAGAGTTAGACTCTTGACCAGGTTGTAAATGATCGTAAATCGTGTGGAGATCAGCCGCCAAATGAGTTCTATCCCACTTGTAGGCGTAGGGTTCAAGGCCCTTATCCCTTAACTCTTCAACCTAAGCTAATGGAAAGAGATAACATTTTTCATTAACCTGAATAAAACGCCATAAATTCAAACACATTTCGGAAGTTAAGGGCGAAGGAATGGATAAAATATCAGCAAATGCACCTTTCCGAGGCGAATTGAGCGCACAGCGTATTTGTCGGAAGTAGAAGTAGGAGTAGAAGAAGAGGATCTCCGATTCCTATTGGCGGGGGGAGAGGCGGAGGAACAACATCTGATGGTGGTGGCGCGGCGGAGGGAGGTGGAGTGGTGGAGGAGCAAATTCCTCCATTGGCGAGATGAGATTGAGAAGCTCCAACTCCAAACCTTGAGAGCCTCCATCTCGTTGCTCAGACTAATCTCACTCGGTTGAAACTTGACCCTCGCCAATACATGATCAACGCTAACAAATGGGTCTTCAAGCACAACTGGGAATGGGCCTTACTTTTAATGGCCTCGGCCCAATATTTTTGTAAATAGACTCAATGAGGCCATTGTCCCTTTTATTAGTTAATATGTGAATATTAACCCACAAAATAAACTTGTCTGTAAATTAACCCCTAGTCTTTATCTCTTAGGGCTCGTTTGGTATCCATATACTGATATCAGGTATAAGTATGGAAATCACTCATATCCATATCTGGTGTTTATTATATATGCAAAGTCATAAAATAATATTAATAATTGTATAAATGAATATAAGATGTATTTTATAAATAAGTTTAGTAGGAAATCTATCATATATTAGTTTGACATATATAAGCTTATATTTTACAATTTGTAGAAATCAAAATTTATAAGAAACGTATATAAGCATTCAACAAAATTGTATATAGTTTTTATATGTTTGAAGTTAGGTATGATTAGATATTTGATTTAAATTGAAATATAATGTTAAAAAAAGTGGATTAATAACAAAATGACACGTATGATTTGTAGGGCTAGAAACATTCTGGTGACTCGAAATTCAATAACTTTAATATATATATTGATGGGCCATAAAATTAATTCGTGTCATTTTACTCTAAATGGGTCATAAAATTTGTATGTGTAATAATATAATAGTGGGCTTAATTACAAAAGTACATCTACTATGAATTGAAAATTGTATATATTGTATGATTTTATATAGGTCAAACTATATATGCAAACACATAAAAATAATTTTACTTATTACATAAATAAATATAAGATGTATTTTATATATAAGTTTAGTAAAAAATCTATCATATATTATGTTGACATATATTATAAGCTTATTGTATGTGTAATTTGTAGAAATCAAATTTTATAAAAAAGTTCTATATAGTTTTTATATATTTAAAATTAGTTGTGATTAGATATTGTGATTTAAAATTTTAAATATTTAAAGTTAGTTGTGATTAGATATTGTGATTTAAATTGAATAGAATTGGTAATAAAAAAAGTGCACCAATTTTTTTTTCTTTAATATATATATATATAGATTTCCCCTTTGAAACAGATGGCGCGTTTATGCTCGCCCGAATGGGAATCTTCAAAATTTAATCCGATTCGGATCAATTCGAGCGAGAAATTTTCAGGATTGCTTGCGTGTCAATCAAGGCTATGAAATCCCTATAAATACCAAGCAAATCGATGGGTTTTCGTCATCCAATCTCGCTCAAAACCGATCGGAATCCCCTCCTCTGTTTTTTTTGAAGCTTCTGTTGTGGCGATTTTCCGGCTCCGGTGGTCTTCCTCCGCCGCCACCGGCCATCCTCAGTGATAGCCCACTTATCCGCTCCGTTTAGACCCCGATGAACCCTTACGAGCCCTCCGAATCCAAGGTCGCGTTGCCTCTGTTGTACTGTGTAAGTGTCCTATATCAGTCCATCAATTTGAAACGAAGACAAATTGAATTGGACAGTATATATAAACAATGGGTACTATATATATATAACTCAATTTGACAAATTGAACGAAAACAAATTCAATTTGTAATCGTATATGTATATACTGGCTATTGTACTTAGAATTCTGAAGTCATGTTAGTTTGAATGCAGTCAAGCATAAAATGGGTCAACGGACTTGAATATGAATTTGGAAATTGAGTTCACTCGGTTATATATATATCCCAATATATAAGCCCCACTTTGATCAGGTTCAAATGCCGAGACGAGTTTTGGATCGTTAATATCTCTAATTACATAATCCTAAAAATTATAATTTTTTAATATTATCAAAGTACTCGTTGAGACGAATTAAACAAGACCCCACATGACTATATTTTTTCTTATATATTGGAAGAAATCTTAAAGATTCCCTTCAACCGTGAACAGTATCGATTGGTCAAATGGGGCTTATATTTTGGGACGGAGAGAGTATAATTCAATTTGGTTTGCTGTACGTGAATGTACATGGTGTAGTTTTACTGTACGTATATCTTGTTGCCATGTGCTGTACGTAGGTCGTGATTTCAACATAGTAGGTTATTAGTATACTATTTGCTTAATTTACATTAAGCATGATTAAGGTATGTTGGAAAGATGATGTTATCTAATTTTGGCGATAATAACTCAAATACACTTGATGGTTTTATTGTGATTGCGAGTTTCAGGAATGGAGTGAAAGAAAAGGAATGATGAAAACCATGTGAAAAATCAAAATAAAATTTGCAAGGAACAGAGAAGTCAACAATGAAACAACGTGCATGAATCAAAAGAAGAAATGAGATGCGCGTTTGTGAGAAGGAAAACGGAAGGGAAGAGATATTTTGGAAAAGACGAGACGCGCGCTATTAGCCTTGCCGATCTGCCGAATCTTCTATTATTGGAAAGAAATCTTTTGGAAAAGACTTGGGCCGCAAGGAAGGAGTTTGTTGAAGATCTAGCTGTTATGAAATATTGTAATAAGATTGTTTATGAATATTTAATTTGATTTCCTTAAGTAAAACTAGAGTAAATCAATAGGATATTGTAGATTATAAGTAAGGGAAGACACGATCTTCATTCAAAACACACGACTGCAGTATTTCCAAGAGTTAGAGCATTCAGAGAAGAAGAAGAAGAAGAAGAAGAAACATTTGCAAGTACGAAACTTTGGTAAGTTGAGTACTTGATAGGGTTTGGGTGTCTAAGGTGTTGTTAGAAATGTTACACAAGGAGTCTAGATATCTAGGAGTGAACTAGGTTGAAATAAGACTTGTTTGATTGTAATTTCAGGATTAATAATACAAGTAGACATTTGAAATCCTACTAGGGAAACCTAGAGGTAGAGGTTCCTCTCTAAGGAATGTTGTTATTGTTACTCTGTTTTCTATCATTATATTCCGCTGCCCAAGGAACAGGTCTACCGTTCCTTGTACTAACACACTCGATTCTACAATTGTTATCAGAGCAGGTTTGTTCTAGATTATGTGTTACATACAAATTTTCAAGTAACAATGACTGCAACTATTGTCGAAGTTGGATTGAACTCTTTAAGGCCTCCCTTGTTGCTCGCTGGCCAATATCAACACTGGAAAACTCTCTTCATCAAGTGGGCCCAAAGTCATGACTTTTAATGCTGGTTGATCATCTCTCTTAGACATCTTGAGATCGCCGATCTTGAGAAAAAGAAGAAGATGAAGAAATGGAATCAAGAAGATTTTCAAATCATGGAGAAGAACTGCAAGGCGGCTATGCTCATCAACAATGCTCTTAATCAACAGGATGTCCAAAAGCTTTAATCTTGTGAGACAACTAATGCTAAGTGGCTTGCCTTGGAACAGATGTACATGTGGAGCAAGGATCTCCGTGAAATTGATCGTTTCACAGCAAAAAAAAGACTTTTACAATTTCAGGATGCTAGACAATGAAGAAGTGAGTTCCTACCAGGCTAGGTTTGAAGCGATCACTGCTAACCTAACTGCTCACTCAATCTCTGACGAAGAGATCCCCCCTGATGAAAAGATCCTCATCATCATTGATGGTCTTCTTCATCGTCATGTGATGACCAAAACTATTTTACAGGAGAACCCCAAAACTGTCAAGCTGACGTTACATGAAGTCTTTAGCAAGATTCAGAAGTATGACAATGAAGAAAAGGCTGGGAGAATGACCGACAAAGGCAAGGGAATTTCCTTGATGGTTGAGAAAGCAGTGAACAGGATTGAGAATGATCAAGACGATGATGACATCACCGATGATCCAGAGACTGCTTTGCTCACTAGAGTTATGTGTTCCCTCTATATGAAAGGAAGAAACATGAATAGAGGGAACAATGGTGAAAAGCGTGACATCAAAGACATCACATGTTACAATTGTAACAAGAAGGGTCACTATGCTAGCTCATGCTCCAAAGAAAAGAAACATGGAAACAATTCTGGGAACAATGACAAGAAGGCTTTCGTTGCTATCTGGGGCGATGAGAATGATTCTGATGGTGAAGATGTGTGCCATGGCTCTTGGCGACTCAACCGTTCCTTCTGAGGAACCTGAGGTAGATCCCGAAACTTTTCTGAATTCTCTCGTGAATTATGATAAGAAATCTTTGATTGTTCTCATCAAGGAAATGTATGCTAAAAATTTGAAAACTCAAGAGGGGCTAGTTAATTCAGAAGATGAGTGTAGTAGTTTAAAAGAAGACATATCTAAAACTACTAGTAGCTCAATTGTCCTTTGTTCTTCATGTGATGCTAATCGTGATGAACTTGAAAGATTAAGAGTCCCAAGGAATGCAATCCAATGTTCTTTGCCCAGAGCGTTCCAAACAACGCAAGAGTGTTGTGCCCAACAGGAAGTATGTCCAGATGGATCAATTCAAGTTGTGTCGGTATTGTGGGGACAACAAACATTTACAGAGAGACTGTGAAAAGAAAACACACAAAGAGAGGAAACAATAGGAGTAACAATGTGAACTTGAATGACTTCTATGATGATTCATATGTGCATAATTATAATCATGCTAAATCTAGGAAGAAAAATGTTGTCATTGATCATGCTATTCCTAGGGAACAGTTGCACTATATGTCTCGACCAGGTAAAGCTAAGCTTGCATGGGTCGCCAAACCTTAACCTTTTCTGTGTAGGTTGAAGTGATCAGGGTGGACGAAAAGTGGTACATTGATAGTGCTTGTTCGTGCCACATGACCGGAAAAGAAGATCAACTCTCCTCACTTCACAAACACTCCAGAGGGAGCGTAGCCATTGGAGATAAGAGATGCAGAGAAATCATAGGAACAGGAGACACAAAACTAAACTATTTGTCTTCTCATTGCCTATGATGCACACAAAGGAATCACATTATACCAAATGGACGTCAAGACCGCATGCTTGAATGGATACCTTCAGGAGGAAGTATATGTGAAGCAGCCCCTAGGTTTTGAAGATGCCAATTGTCCATCTCATGTGTATGCATTGGATAAGGCTCTATATGGTCTTAAGCAAGCCCCCCGCGCTTGGTATGATAGACTTGCACAGTTCCTTCTCTCCAATGGATACAGGTGAGGAACAATTGACAAGACTTTGTTCCTTTTGGAACAAAATGGTGAAATTCAGGTTGTTCAAGTTTATGTTGATGATATTATTTTTGGTTCTACTAACCCTACTCTTGTAGAGAAATTCAAAAATCTTATGAGTAGTGAGTTTGAGATGAGTATGATTGGGGAACTATCATTTTTCCTCGGATTACAAGTCTCACAAACAAAGGAAGGAACGGAGATCCATCAACAAAAGTACATCAAGGAGTTGTTGAAGAAATATGGTATGGATTCCACAAAACCCATTGTGACTCCTATTTCTCCTAACACTCGTTTAGATGCAGACTTGAATGGAACAGCAGTTGACCCAACCATGTATAGAGGAATGATAGGTTCCCTCCTCTATCTCACGACAAGCATGCCAGATATTCTTTTTAGTGTTTGTCTCTGTGCTAGATTCCAAGCCAATCATAAAGACTCTCACTTGAAGGAAGTAAAGCGAGTCTTTCGATACCTCAAAGGAATTGACCATCTATGTCTATGGTATCCCAAGAACCGTGACTTCAACCTTGTTGGATTCACTAACGCTGACTTTGTTGGGCACGTAGTTGACCGCAAAAGCACCTCTGGAATGGCACAGTTCCTTGGTCCCTGTCTTGTCTCATGGGGTTCCAAAAAGCAAAACTTTGTGGCCCTTTCCACTGCAGAAGCTGAGTATGTTGCCGCATCAAGTTGTTATGCTCATGTATTGTGGTTAAAGCAACAACTAGAGGACTTTGGTATATCTCTTGGCATTGTTCCTATCATGTGTGATAATACTAGTGCTATTAACATTTTGAAAAATCCAGTTCATCATTCATGTACTAAGCACATTGACATTCGTCATCATTTTCTTCGTGATAATGTTGACATTGGTCTTATTAGAATGGAAAATTGCAGGACTGAAAATCAATTGGCTAATATTTTCACCAAGGCACTAGACAAAGCCCATTCGAGCACCTCCGCCTGCTCCTTGGCATGATCTTTCTCAATTGAGGAATTCCCTGTCCACTATTCCCTCAATGCTTGGCTAAATTGATCACATGCTTCATGACGTATCTTACTTAAGTGCTTTTCTTGATTTTGTTATTTCATGATTTTTGCTTATGTTAGGGTTACTTAGTCTTAAGGGTCTTACAACTTTGTCTTTTGATTTGTGTTGAATTACTTGATTGCATGCTAACATCTTATTTGAGACCCAAAATGATCGATTTGATGAATTGATCCCTCATTATAAGCCTACATGATAATCGGTTGTAAAGTTTACCTTAGCCTTGATTCAGGTAAATGTTCCCTATGATCCTTCTTTGCTAAACTCTTTACGGGGAATAATTATTTGAGTTGTATTTGTTCCTACCATGTGTTTGGATATACTATATTTTGTGTGAACCCAACTTGAAAAATACAGACAAGCCTCGCTATACACTCATGGTCTCAGGGAGAACGAAGACTGTTGCTCAGATTAAGGGTAAACGTTGTGTGGAATGTTGATATTTGAATCAATGGTTGGCATTTATGTGGTTGCAGGTGAATGTTAAAACGGCTAGTTTTGAGATTTGATTGCTCTGTATGCAAGAACCGTGACGCAGTAAACGAAATAAAAAAAGAGTTAAAAGTGTCGTTGATAGAGGAGAGAGAAAAAAAATTGCATGATGATTTTGATTGTGTTCCTTCTTGATCGGTTTCTTCGAAAGGAGAAGATTGATCTTCCTCGAGTGATTTTGTGTCACATGGATCGGTGCAAAGCCAAGTCTCATTCTTTGGTTTATCATGGGTTGGTGAAGATGCTGTTACTTCGCGATGAGATCTACCGCAAAGAGAATGAAGTTTCTCTGGGAAGTGAGTTGGATTCCTCCGTTGTGGAGAAGATGAAGTTCAAAGGTGATACGAAGGGAACAAGCATTGTTACTGCAACGAAAGCTGCTGGTGAAGGAACTTCAAGGGGTAGCTCAGTGCATCATCAGATCCTTGCTAAGCTCAAATAGTTGAGCATCACGATGAAGCTCCTTTTGGATCATTTCTTGAGCAAGGATGAGGAAGCTTAAGAAGACCCTGAGACTTGAGTGTTCCCTGTCACTATCTAGCCCGTCTGTCCCTATGTTCTTCGATTTTAAATGTTTTTATGTCTTTTGCGTACTTTTCACTTATCTTTTGACTATGCTTGTTCTGTTCCTTAGCTTTGTAATGCTTTCCTGCATAATGAATTAATTGCTTTATCATGATTTGCGAATTAGTTTATGCTTTATGCTTAACTGTGATCTTTTGATGGTGCCAAAAAGGGAATTTTGACGCAACTTGAAGGTAAATCTTTCAATGTACTTTCTGAGGGGGGACTTGGTCAATACTTTGATCATTGAATATATTTGACTATTTGTGATTGACTTCTTTTTTACTGTTTTGAACATGCACATTTTGAAGGAGTTTGTCATCACCAAAAAAGGGGAAATTGTTGGAACGATGATGTTCCTTCTAGTTTTGATGATGATAAACTCAAATACACTTGATGGTTTTATTGTGACTGTGAGTTTCAGGAACGAAGTGAAAGAAAAGGAATGATGAAAACCATGTGGAGAATCAAAATAGAAATTGCAAGGTACATAGAAGTCAACAATGGAACAACGTGCATGAGTCAAAAGAAGAAATGAGACGCACGTTTGTGAGAAGGAAAACGGAAGGGAACAGTTCCAAGGAACGATGAGACGCGTGCGCTGTTAGCCTTGTTGATCTGCTGAATCTTCTATTATTGGAAGGAGATCTTTTGGAAACGACTTGGGCCGCAAGGAAGGAGTTTGTTGAAGATCTTGCTGTTAGGAAAGATTGTTTAGGAATATTTGATTTGATTTCTTTAAGGAAAACTAGGGTAAATCAATAGGATATTTTAGACTATAAGTAAGGGAAGACTTGATCTCCATTCAAAACACACGACTGCAACACCTCCAAGAGTTAGAGCATTCGGAGAAGAAGAAGAAGAAAAGAGAAGAAACACTTGCAAGTACGAAGCTTTGGTAAGTTGAGTACTTGATAGGGTTTTTGGTGTCTAATGTGTTGTTAGGAACGTTACACAAGGAGTCTAGATATCTAGGAGTGAACTAGGTTGAGATAAGACTTGCTTGATTGTAATTCCAGGATTAATAACACAAGTAGACATTTGAAATCCTACTAGGAAAACCTAGAGATAGAGGTTTTTCTCAGTCAACTAGGTTGATTAAGTTTCTCTCTCTAAGGAACGTTATTGTTGTTACTTTATTTTCTGTCATTATATTCCGCTGCCCAAGGAACAGGTCTACCGTTCCTTGTACTAACACACTCGATTCTACAAGGTATTATGTTAAAATAATGGATATTATTTTAATTTGATAAAGAAAATAATATTGTATTATTTTATAATACCAAAAATCAACAATTAGTATTTATGAATATTATTTATAAAATTGTTAAAATGGTTCATGAGATTATTAATATAAATTGACTAATGGTAATTTATTTTTGGGTACATCTCGTAACCGTTATTAAATAAGAATTGAAGCAGAAGTCAAGCCGTGAGTTAGAGCCGACATCTGTTGTTACGTCATTTTAACATCAAAACGATCTAAGGCAAATGGCGGTTCGCTCTTGCAATTTATTTCATATTTTTCTTATTTGACAATTAATTAATTGTTTTAATTAAGTTGGGATAAATATTCTTAAATTGTGTTTGTGGACTTATGTGATATAATGATATGGAAAATGAATCATATATTAAGGTGTATATATATTGTTAGTAATGACCTTATGTATATGTTATTGTTATAGGGTGCTAGTTAAACTTTGGTGTGAAAATTGGTGTAGACTTGTATGCTTAGTTAGCACGAGTATTCATAAAAACGCTATATACCTCGCGAGGTGTAGCTGTTTCTTTATAACTTGGTATTATGAGTATTAATGCCCTAATACTTTTGGTCATGACCGTACTCCAATTCGAATATAAGTGGTGTTGCACTTAGCTAGTGTCATTATTCGGGATTCGTCCCATGATATATCTCGTATTGAGATTGATGTGGATTCAAAGCTTTAACATAAAGCACGTTTTGGAATTAAATAAGATAAATGCTTTTGTGCACATAATTAATATACTTCGAGCGAGAAGTACAACGTGGAAACCGCTCGGACTCCTGTCTAAAGTAAGTCCCCTTTCCAATCTGAATTCGCATTATGCGGTGAGGTTGGTTGAGGACCCAAATAGTCAAATGAGTCATTTTTAAATACTTGTTGTGATAATTATAAATATTCTCAAACAAATACATATAATTCCCATAAGACTCAGTTTTATTGGAGTCTTCTCTTGAATCATGCCTCTTCCTTTGTTTCAGTAGAAGTATAGTAGTTTTTTTTATATATCGTTTATCGAGTATTATTCGAGAAACAAGAGTAGTAACTATATACGACTACACAAAACCTCACATAAATACCATTGCAAAGTCTTTCATTAGACTAATCAACCGTTCTTTTTCCTTGCATGGTTGGTTGGTGTCATCGTCTCATACGACACATTAGTCGACTTGCCTCAGGTTGTCTAGAAGTAACAAGACGGAGAAGAAGACTTGCGGTTGAAGATTAGTTTTGAAGAATTTTCAAGGTTGTTAGGTATAAGATCTAAATTTCCTAATAAATTTAATAGGCGGAAGTGTTTTAATCTAGTCATGTAATTAAGATTTCTTTAAAGTCTTTCGCTGTAATTTCAATATCGTTTGTAACACTTACCTTCTCAATTTGCGTGGAGAATATTAATAAAGATTGGATATTTATTGCAAAAATCTTCCGCTACTCTTTTATTGTTGAATATTTATTTATTTTACGCATAAATTGTTCGGATTAAGCCTAGGGTGACTTTGGACATTAAAGTCTGAGGTCATTAGCGTGTGGCACTATCGATATAAGTCGGGGTTGTTATAAATAGTTGGAGTTTAAAGTAATCTTGATAATTTTAAAATATTTGATTCATAGATTTTGAAAATAGTTGGAGTTTAGAAATGATAAAATTAGTAGTTTAATTTATGAACTAATATTAGTTATATATTTTGGTTTATATAATAATAGTATTTTAACGAGTAATTTTAAACTCGTTTAATGATTTCTAAGTGTAGTTTTGAAAGTGATTGTGGATTTAAAAAGGATAATGTTGGTAGTTTAATTTTGAAAGGATTAAATTTATAAATAATTTGCATTATAAAACGATAATGGTGTGAAGTGTTGAGTTAAATCCATTTAAAGGATTTAAATGTGTTGTTTTGAAACTTTTGCAAGCTCCAATCCAGTTACTTAATTCTTAGATCCATTCATAAGAATCTCCCTATATTCTTAGAATAATGTCAAGTTGGATATTGACATTATTTGTTCTATCTGTTCGAGTTAATGATCATTGTCTCGTTAGTTTAGTTTTGCAAGAATTCCTTGTTTACAAGGAATTAAGCATGTGTAGCCAATGCTCTATGGAGTTCGAGATTTTATTTCTCATGTGTATACTCCGAGATTTTATTTCTCATATGCTTATCGATGCTGCCATTGAGAAAGTGAATAGACTTATATTTTTTAGAAATATAAAAAGAAACACTTGTATATGCCTTAGAAACAACAAAAGGTATTGGTAATGAAATGAAAATTGATCCAATATTTTCTCAAAAACATAAATTCGAAGAAAAAAGCATTTTGATGGGAATTTAAGTGATATATCTTCGAGTGCTTCACAATTTGTTAAGGAGTCATCTAGAATTAAGTATTTCTTATATATAGTTGATCAAGCTATTGTTTCACTAAGATATCTAAATAATATCAAGAATATGAATATATTTTTGATTTTTTGTTTACTTCGGATAATTTGCGTTCATTGGATGATGTATGCTTACAGTCTTCTTGCAATCATATTGAACCTACACTTGAGAAAGGTAAACAATCTGATATTGATGGAAATTAGCTATATGTAGAGCTTAAGTCACTTCAAGAATTTATGCCCAAGGAAAAGACAAAACCTATTGATATTTTAAAATTTTTAAAACTCATGGATTTTCCTAATGCAGTGGTTGTTATAGAATTTTCAGTGACAATTGCATTTGTTTAGAAAAGTTTTTCAAAAGTGAAGTTGTTAAAGTTTAATTTACGCTCTACAAGAACACAAGAAAGACTTAATGAATTAGTTTTGATATCGATTGAGAATGATCTTTTGGAGAAAGTTAGTTACTAAGAATTTATTGAAGATTTTACCTAAAAACATGCTATAAAGATAAAGCTTATCAAGTGAATTGTTTGTACAATTTTTGAACTACACTTTTGATACTCTATGGTTTTTTTTTAAAAATACCACATCATTACGAATTACTGAATTAAGGTTATCGAAAAATATTAAATGAAGTTTTAAATTTTGGCATGGTGTTTTTTATTAGTGGGGCATCCTTCTAGTAATTGCACAGGATGGTTGGGATCCGATGGAGGCTTTGAATTATTTAGAGGTAAATGATGGCGCACTAGATGAAGACTTTGAATTATTTAAATGATGGATGGATTCCTTTGCTGAGCTCCACATGTGGTGTGTCGAGTGTTGGGCGCAAAAGGACACTAAACTCAAGATTACTCCACCCTGGTCAGTAGTCGATCAGCACCCACCACCACATTATATGCGCGCAATTGCAATCGTACTAAGCAACCCAAAGTGAGAGCCCACCCTCTTTTACGATCGAATCAAGAAATTTAAATACTCTAGTATTTCTGTTATTTTGAATCACAAGAATTACATATGTACGAGCTCGATCATTTATGTGCACAAAAACGACGTCGTTCTTGATGACTTCTCATCAAATTAAGCACTTTTAATTAATCTTTACTGGTACGGTACCATCAATCGGTCGGATATTGTACTCTTGAATGTACATGTCATTAGGAGTTAGTTATGGTTGTTAGGGAAGTTTGTTATCTATATTCTATATATTATTACTAAAGTCGTAATTATCTCTTCTACGTGACACTCTAAGTATGTCACGCTATTAAATAACTATGTATATTTTTTTATTCATCCTTATTCTATTTATGATTTATTTTATCTTTTATGTATATAAATTTTCTAAAGTGTCGCCCCAAAATACTTCCCATTATACGTGATTATATATTCCCTTTTCTTACACATATTTCAACTTCAAATTATGTTAATTTCCTTAATTGGTATCCATGAATTAATATTCTTTTTACATATAGAATAATTTTTATTATAAAAAATATGAAATATATTACTTTCCTTTTACTAATTATATGTGTTACATACTTAATTAGTGTCCATAATATAATATGTATATAGATGGTCTATAAACTCCATTAAAAAGTATATAATATGTTTATAGATAGTATGTAATTGTTATTTTTACCAAAATATTTCCTTTTACTTATTCTATGTGTCACATACTTAATTAGTGTCCATAATATAATATGTATATAGATGGTCCGTAAACTCCATTATAAAGAATATAATATGTATATAGATAGTATGCAAATCGAAAGCTTAATTATTATTTTCACCAAAATATTTCCCATTATACATAATACTATATTACTTTTTCTTACACATATTCCAACTTTACAATATGTTAATTTCTTTAATTAGTGTCCACGAATACTCTACAAGCAAAATATTTCCCATTATACATGGTAATATATACTTTTTTCTTACACATATTCCAACTTTAAAATATGTTAATTTACTAATTCTATGTGTGTCACATACTCAATTAGTGTTCACCATGTAATATTGTTTATATATTGTCCGTAAACTCCATTATAAAGAATATAATATGCAAATCGAAAGCTCTCTGCAACACTTTTTACCAAAATTAAGTTATACTATGTATATAATTAACACATGTGTTTATGATAATTTTTAATTATTTCTTTCGATATAAATACACATGTTTAGGTCTAATTGTTATCACCTTAGTTATATATTTGTTACCATATAAATTAGTAGTAATTTATATAATATATCTCGGTAATATCACCGTAGATAAATAAATAAAGCTATATTATATATATATATACTATTCTACACTTATTATTATATATTTGATAACTAATATATATCATTAATCACCGAATATGTAATTAGCATATGAATTTTACGTAGCTTTTTGGTGGCTAAAAAAATAGAATTATGGATGATATTTTTTCAGTTGGTAGGCTTTTATACAAATCAGGCAAAAATATATAAGGATGATATTTGTTCAACCAATAGACTTTTATAATTTATATTATCTTTTATTACCTAATATACATAAACTAGGATACTAAATATACATACCTTTATTTACATTATTAAGAAAAATATAAGATACAAATATTATTTTGAAATGCTTTAACCTATTTAAAAATAATAATTATTATTATAACAAAAATAATTATAATGCAATGGTCTTTACTTTTAATATAGTTATAAAATCTTATCAAAAGTCTTGCCTTATCTATCTTAATATATTATGGTTGATTTTGATATTTTCACATTTTATATAACAAAGATAATTGAATACTTTTAATTAATTCATATCATTAACCCAAATTAACTTATTCCTAATTTGCATTATTTTATATTAATATAAATTTATATTGTTTATGAATATATTACCCAAATTTTATTAAAAAAATATATATTTAAATATACAATTTAGTCTTATTCACTTTAATAAATTCTAGAAATCAAGGTTCGTAAATTGTTATACCTATTACCTTCAAATAATCAATTTTAGAAACAAACATAAAATTCTCCCATGCGCCGGATCATTTTTTTAAACTTCTATCTACATTACTAAGAAATATTTTAGATACATATATTATTTTTGAAATGCTTTAACATCTTTAAAAATAATTATTATTATTGCAACAAGAATAATAATAATAATATGATTAAAATTTCAAATAAATAATAATTATTTTCTTGATAACAATTGTAAAGATAGTTATTGATTATAAACCCAAAGTTATATTTTGTCAAACAATATTACAAATATCATTCTTTATCTATTTTATTTTTAATATAGTTTTTTGCTTATCTATGTTAATCTATAATGGTTGATTTATATACTCCTAAAATTTATATAACCTAGATAATTGAATACTTTTAATATAATCCACCATACATAATATACAAACTTTTATGATAAGATTGTCACTATAGTAACCAAATAATATAAAAATTAAATTATAATAATCTTGACCTTTTTCTTGATTGTAAATATCAAGTTGAACAATTTTCATCCCGGTATAATTATAATGCAATTATCTTTACTTGATTTAAATAGTGGTTTGGCATATTTTGATTAAAAAGGGGATATATAAATCTAAACTTAGTAAAAAATTAAATAAAAATCATAACAGATTTGTTTCTATATTTGTTTCCAGTTTTGGAATAATTTTACTTTCAAACTGTAAACAAATCTGTTAATAAGGAAATTGAAAATTAAAAATATATAACTTTATTATAAAAAATAATTGGCGTGTCAAAAGAAGCTCAAGACACGTAACATATAGTGAAGGTGCGTATTTTCGGAGGGACATATGGTCTTAGGAGGTTCAGATTAAGTAATTATATAGTGGATTAGATTGAAGTTAATTAGAAAATTTTGGATATATTTTGTTGTGACCATTTATTATTTGGTATTTGCGGTTAGTTTATATGACATAATTGATATCAAGCTTTGTTTATTTTATTGTTATACATGATGGTTTTATGTTCACTTGATAATATTAAGTAAAAATAATTTTCCGATTTGAAAAAAAAAACGACTCAAAAATTAAAATTTGATAGTCAAACGATTACCTATATATCTTAATTTATCCACTTTTTTGTTACAAGTTCTATAAAAATGATAAAGTGAACCTTAGACTGATGATATAACCAAAGAAAATATGTTGTGTTATAAACCTATTCCATCTAATTTTCTTTTGCAATATCATAAGTCTGATCAAATTTCTAGAGTCAACGTCATTACTTTTACTGGAATTGTCACTTGAAAAATTGAATTATTTCATTTTTCAGTATATATATAGGTAGATAGATGTCTATAATTTGACAACTAATATACAATATATGAAGTTCATATTGTTTTTTGTTGATATACAATACTTTGTATGATTTATATGTATATTTCTAATATCAATGAATTGAAATAGATAATTAACTCATATTTAAAAATAAATTAAAATTTATTAAAAAAGCCCCGTGCAAGGCACGGGTAAATCAACTAGTTGCTTCCTATATAAGCTAACTCTTGTAACAACTTTGAACATTCAATACAAAAAGTATTCTTCCTTTCCCTATTTTCTCTCTGTTTTCCTCTCATTCAACATACAAACATGGTATTAGGCAATAGTTCCTGATTCTCGATTGATTTTTGCTTCCGCTCCTTACAGATTGTGTTTGATCTGCTTCTCCGATTGCATTTCCTATTGATTTGCTTTCGATTGTTCCTTTTCCTTGATCGAATTTTGCTTCGATCTTGCTTTAACCTCAACAATGGCGGTCAATGCAGCCATTGTTACTAACATTCATGATCCTTTGTTTCTTCATCCTTCCGATAGCTCGGGGATGACTCTGGTTTCTCAGAAATTCAACGACAAAGGTTTTCCGTCTTGGAAACGTGTTGTTCTTGTTACACTCAGTTGCAAGAACAATATTTGTTTCATCGATGGCTCTTTTATCCGATCTCAATTCGTCGATGATCCAATTGAGCTTCGTGGTTGGGATCGATGCAATAATTTTGTGATTTCTTAGATCACTAGTTCCCTGGAGAAGAATATTGCCGACAATATCATGTTTGGCACCTCTGTACAGAAGATACGGGAGGAACTTGTCACGCGATTTGGTAGATCTAATGGTGCTCAGAAGTTCTCTCTTCATCAAGAACTCACTTCTCTTGCTCAGGGATCAGATGACATTACATCCTATTTCACTCAGATCAAGAAGATTTGGGATGAATTGGACTCTCTTTGCACTTCACATCCTTACACTTGCGGTTCTGCAGCTGCTCTTCAAGCTGAAGCTTAGGAGCAACGTCTTTTTCAGTTTCTCATGGGACTCATTGAGTCTTATCATGATGTTCGAGGTAATATCTTGATGATGTCTCCTTCCCCTGATGTTAACCATGTTTATTCTCTGCTTATTCAGGAAGAACAAAGACATAGATCAAATCTGGTTCTTCTTCTTTCACCAATGATTCTAGCTCTTTCAATACTTCTTCTCAAAAGCCTTCCTCGAATTACGAAGGCAAGAATCCTAAGATTTGTTCCCATTACAAGAAGTCGGGACATCTTGTGGAGACTTGCTACAAGATTGTTGGTTATCCAACTGACAGCAAGCATCCTTCTTCTCACTATGCTTAGTCTGATTCAACTGGTTCTGAATCCATATCTCAAGCTACTAAGGGATCATCTTTTCCGGGCTTGTCTGCTTCTGAATTGGTTCAGTTGAAGTCTCTTCTTCAAGCTACTTCCAGTCATGAAGCTGCTAGCAACTTTGCTGGTAACCGTTCTTTCTCCTTTGCTGGATTATCTTGTGCTTAATCACTCATGGATTATTGACACTAGAGCCAGTGATCACATATGCTTCAAGCTGGAACACTTTCTTGATTACAAATTGATGCCTCATCCTATTTCTATCAACTTGCCTAATGCTCAGTTTATCTCTGTCAATCTTATTGGAAAATTTTGTATTACTTTAGAGATAATTCTTGAGGGAGTATTGTTTGTGCCTACATTCAAGTTTAACTTGCTTTCCATCTCAAAACTGGTTGCTCAGCTGAATTTTTGGCAAATTTCACTAATCAGTATTGTGCTTTGCAAGGGCTTGCTCTGACAAGGCCTTTAATCCTTGGTAAAGCTTTCAAGGGATTGTACCTTCTTGAGCAACTGGATGGATTAGTCAAGCCTAAGTTTTCTTTCACTGCAACATCTCATTTAGCAAATACTGTTTTACAGAATTTTCTTTTACTACAAAAAAGATTAGGCCATCTGTCTTTTTCAAAGTTGAAATCTCTTTGTAATATAGACATAAAAAAGCCTGATGTACCTCCTTGTGACATTTGTGCTAAATCCAGACAAACTCGGTTGTCCTTTCCCAATAGCTCAATTTCTTATGTTGCTGCTTTTGACATGATTCATGTTGATACATGGGGTCCCTTCAAGACAATTACTCATGATGGCTTCAAATACTTTCTCACTATTGTGGATGACTTCACACGAGTAACTTGGGTTCATTTGCTTAAAGATAAAGGCAATTCTTTTTGTGTTTTACAATCATTCTTTGCAATGATTGAGAATCAGTTTGATAAGTGTATCAAGATTGTTCATACTCACAATACTCTTTAATTAGGAGGCAGTCACATGTCTTCTCAAATTTCCCTTTCTAATTAAGGGAATCATTCACCAAACGTCTTGTGTCTATACTCCACAACAGAATGGAGTTGTGGAGCGCAAACACAGGCACTTGCTGGAGGTTGCAAGGGCTCTTTTATTTGAGAGTCATGTTCCTCTTTCTTACTGGGGAGATTCTGTTTTAACTGTTGGTTTCTTGATTAACAGATATCCTTCATCAGTACTTGTTGGCAAATCTCCTTATGAAGTTTTGTTTGGCAAAGTTCCTTGCCTTGATCATCTGCAAACCTTTGGTTGTTTGGCTTTTGCTTTTACTGTTAAAGCAGGCATAGACAAGTTTATGCCTAGAGCAACTCGTTGTGCCTTTCTTGGTTATCCTACTACTAAGAAAGCTTATAAGTTGCTCAACCTTGACAACAAAGAATTTTTTTTTTCCAGAGATGTTGTGTTCTATGAGAATGTGATGCCATTCCTTTTTCTCAAAGATGAATCTTCTTCAGTTTTCCTACATATAATCCTTTTTGGGATTTTCCTCCAGCTGAAGTGATTGATCATCAAGGATTGCCTTAATTGAAGTGATAGCCAGTAGATCATTGCCTGTCAAATACATCATCCACATATACTGCCAAGAACACTACTGAATTGTCAGTTTTCTTATGGAATAATGAATGATCATTAGGAGATTGAACAAACCCCTGAGAATAGAGAGCCTCAGAGAGATTGAAATGCCTCAGAGTGATTGAACAAACAGGCATCCAGGCAATGGCATTCCAATCTCTCTGAGGCTCTCTATTCTCAGGGGTTTGTTCAATCTCCTAATGATCATTCATTATTCCATAAGAAAACTGACAATTCAGTAGCGTTCTTGGCAGTATATGTGGATGATGTATTTGACATGCAATGATCTACTGGCTATCACTTCAAAATCATGGATTTGGGAACCTTTAGCTATTTCCTGGGAGTTCAGTTTCTACATTGTTCAAAGAGCATTCTACTTTCACAGAGGAAGTTTATCTTGGACATGCTCCATGATTTTGACTCTAATGATTCTTCACCAACGAGCAGTCCTCTTGATCCTTCCATCAAACCGACAACTTCCAAGGATAATCTTCTCCTGGATCCTACACCTTACAGACGGCTTGTTGGCAAGTTAAATTTTTCCACCACCTCTCGACCTGAAATTTATTTTGCAGTTCAACACTTGAGCCAGTTCATGCAAAGTCCAACTCATATTCACTTCAAAGCTGCAATGCACACTTTGAGGTTCCTCAAAGGTACCATAAATTCTAGTTTGTTGTTGTCTAACACTCCAAATTATTCTCTTGAGGCTTATTATGACTTTGACTGGGCCTCTTGTGTTTGCACTCGACGCTCTGTGAGTGGCTATTTTTTCATGCTTGGCAGTTCTCCTATTTCATGGAAGTCCAAAAAGTAGACAACCATTTCTCTCTGAAGTGCAGAAGCTGAGTATAGATCGATTAGAAGGTTGACAACAGAGTTAGCTTGGTTGACCAGGCTTCTACATGAACTTGAAGTCCCTGCTCTTCAGCATGTACCAGTCAAGTGTGAGAGTCAAGCGGCCATCCATATAACCAAGAATCTTGTCTTCCATGAACGGAATAAACACATAGAAATTGTCTGCCATTTTGTAAGATCAAAGCTTGATCACTCTCTCTCATGTTCCCACTCATCTTCAGCTAGCCGATGTGTTTACTAAGCCCCTTAGTGGTCCAAGTCTCCCACATCCCTAACCTCTACCTAGCCTTGTGCTTTGCTTATAACATAAAGACATACATGAGTTTACATATTACAACCATGGATTAATAAACATTACAAATGTCCTCCTAATCCAAGTGTTGAGATATGCTGCTAACAGTCTCCATAGTGGAGTGGGACATCATCACCTCTCGTCCATCGTCGGCCACTCAGCTCAAGTGAGCTCAGGTTGCATCCCAAATGTACAGGAAGTTCCTGCAAAATGAGAACTTGTCAGCAGTGACTATCTTGGTACCAAAATCAGCAGGATTATACTCATCTTTGATCTTCTTAACCTCAAGCACTTTCTCTTCCACTTTATTTCTAATAAAGTGGTGTCTAACATCGATGTGCTTTGACCTTTTGAAACATTGGGTCTTTGCACAAGTATAAGGCACTTTGACTGTCCATATGCAAAATAGGTAACATAGGAACAATCTGAATCTCACCCAAAATACTAGTCAACCATATAGCTTATTTAGCTGCCTTAGTAGATGCTATATACTCAGCCTCAGTAGAAGATAAAGCTACAACATATTATAGATGTGATTTCCATGAAATACAATTACCAGCCCATGTATAATAATAAGCAGTTGTGGACTTTCTATTGTCCTTGTTACTTGCATAATCAAAATCCACATAACCAAACAGTTCAGTTGTAGGAGAATGCTCAGTGTAAACATGACAAAGATTCTCAGTACCACAAATATATCTAAGCAGAAATTTCATAGCAAGCCAATGACATTCTACAGGATTAGACATAAACCTACTGAGAACACTAATGGCAAAAGCTAAATCAGGTCGAGTGCATAATATGGCATACATGACAGAGCCAACAACATCATAAGGCACTTTAGACATCTTAGCTATATCATGAGTTGTAGTAGGACAGTTCTTTTTAGTCAAGTCTAAATGCCCTCCTAAAGGGATAAAAGTGGGTTTAGAGTCAGACATACTGAATCTATCAAGCACTTTCTGCATATAATCACATTGAGACAACCACATAGTTTTTCTTTTTCTATCTCTAGTGATTTTTATCCCAAGGATTTTCTGGGCAACTCCTAAATCTTTCATGTCAAAATGCAGTTTCAAGTCTCTTTTAACACCAGCAATAAGAACTTTAGAATTGCACATTAACAGAATGTCATTAACATAAAGCAACACATATAAAGGAGATTTAGACTTAACACTCTTGAAGTATAGGCATGTGTCATAACTACTTCTTTGAAAACCAAGTTTCCTCATGCATGAATCAAATTTTATGTTCCACTGCCTAAGGGACTACTTTAGGCCATATATAGATTTTTTCAATAAACATACATGATCAGGCTTAGCAAAATCCACAAAGCCCTTAGGCTATTTCATATAAATAGTTTCATGCAAGTCACCATGTAAAAAACAGTTTTCACATCCATTTGTTCAAGTTCCCAGTCAAACACAACAGTCATAGCTAAGAGGAGTCTTAAGGTCTTATATTTAACCACATGAGCAAAGATGTCATTATAGTCTATGCCCTCTTTTTGTGTAAAGCCTTTAGCCACTAGCCTAGCTTTATACTTAGGAGGATCACCACTGTGAGCCCCCTCTTTCAATTTATAAATCCATTTACAGTCAATTAGTCTAGCATTAGCAGGTTTAGGGACTAACACCCAGGTTTTGTTAACATGCATAGACAAAACTTCCTCCTTCATAACATCAAGTCAATACTTAGCATGCATACATTTTATGGCTAGCTCATATGTTTCAGGTGTAAATGAATTCACAATCTCAGCAACAATGAAGGCAAATTCAACCAAATTCACATCATACTCAACACAATTATACATGAACCTCCTATTAGGGAGCACAACCCTAGGTTGTCTATCTCTAGTCAACTAATAGTCATTCAAATTTTCCACAACAGAATTAGGAATATAATTATCATGCTCAGAGACAGGTTCAGGTAAACTTACTTGCCCACCTAATTGGTGAGTAGATGTGTCCACAGTAGCCCCATTCTGGTCATCTTGACCTTATGCAGGAGCATTGTCATCATGCTCTTCAGGTCCAGTGGAGTCCAATGACCCATCATGACTTTGAGCAGTGTCATATTCATCACCTTCCTCAGTTTCTGCTTCATGAGGCAGATAAAACCTTGCACTCTCTTCATTTGTACATGCATCCTCAACATTTGCATTAGTAACAGATTTAAAATGGAATTCATTTTCATTAAAAGTGACATTCCTTGAAGTTATTACTTTATAACCATGAGGTTGAATAAGTAACAACTTATAGCCTTTAACACCTTCAGGATAACCCAACATGACACATTTTTTAGCCCTGTGTTGTAACATTCCTTGTTATATATGTGAATATGCAGTACAACCAAATGGCTTTAAATGTTACAAATTAGGTTTCTTTCTAGTCCACAACTGTTGTGGAGTTTTAAAGTCCATAAAAGAAGAAGGTGATCTATTTATGAGGTAGCAAGTAGTTGTGACTGCCTCACCCCACAAAGATGGCTTCATGCCAGCATTGATGAGCAGGCACCTTGCTTTTTCAAGCAAGGTTTTGTTCACCCTCTCAGCTGTGCCATTCTGTTGAGGTGTGACAGGCACAGTAAGGTGTCTTTTAATGCCAAATTACACACATAAATCATTGAAAACATGATTACAGAACTCAAGACCATTATCTGTTTTTAAACACTTAAGTTTTTGACTTGACTCTTTTCAACATAGGCTTTCCAATTCTTGAATGTGTTAAAGGCCTCATCCTTAGATTTTAACAAGTATACCCAAACTTTTCTAGAGAAATGATCTATAAAAGAGATGAAGTATCTTCTCTCTCCTACAGTATCAACTTGAGAGGGCCCCCACAGATCAGAATGCACATACTCAAGGGGCCTCTCAGCTCTATAAGTAGACTTGCTAAAACTATGACAATTTTTCTTGCCAAAAACACAATTCTCACAGAAACTCAAGTCAGCTGGCTTTTTATCAATATGCCAGACTTATACAGATAATTCAAGCCTTTCATTCCAATATGACCAAGTCTGTTATGCCACATCTTAGTGAGATCTAGTGTTATCCCAGCATCCACTAGTTGAGATATTAGGTTCAGGAGAGGATATCACATGATATAACCCTCCCTTCTTAACACTTTTGATAAGAGAAATTCCATTTCTAATGACTTCCCTTATGCCATTGTGGGTATTGATATGACATCCTAAATCATCAAAGACAGACTCAGACATGATGTTTCTTCTCAAGCCAGGTACCCACCTGACTTGTTGAAGTGTCCTCACCTTCCCATCAAACATCCTAATAGGGACTCTACCAACACCCTTAATAGGCAAAGCAGTATGATCCCCCAACAGGACTTCACCCCCTTCACATTCATGCAAAGACTCAAACAAGGTTTTATCATAAGTAGCATGCATTGTACAACCAGAGTCAAGAATCCAAGCATCAGTCACAACATGATGGGCATACATGAGAAGCTCATAAGGATAGGTAGTACAAGTCTCAACAATAGCAACAGTTTCATTCACATTTTTAGCCTTGTCATCTTTAGCTTTCTTATGACAATCCTTACTGAAATGTCCATTTTTACCACAATAGTAACAAGTTCTACCATCCTTTTTCTCATTGTCATTCTTCTCAATTTTTTTAGATTTTTTCTTATCCTTTTTTTTGAGAATTCTTGTTGCTCTTGTTCTTGCCTTTAGCCATCAATACTTTAGTCTTTGACTCAGTTTTCTTGTCATTCTTAGACTTAAACACTTTCATGATCTCATTTTTCTTAGGTATAGCTTCAATGATCTTTTCTTTTGTCAATTTCTCATAGCTATATTGAATCATATCTTTAAAAGTGTCAAACTGAGGTGGCAAAGAACTAAGCAACAACACAGCTTGGTGAGTATCTTTTATCTTGTCATCACATCTTTCCAGTTCTTGAGTCATTCTCAGAAACTTATCCAGATTCTCATTTAATGACATGTTGACATCCATTTTAAAAGTGAACAAGTGACAAAGAAGAGATATTCTACTAGCCAATGACTTAGATAGATAAAGTTCTTCTAAAGCTTCCCACAATTTTTTAGAGTCAGAGATACTCACAACCTGACGAGCCACGTTGTTAGTCAACCTTATCATGATTTCAGAATGGGGTTGCTCATCAAGCTCCACCTTATCAGCAGTAGTGGTATCAGTAGGGTGATCCCCCTTCACAGCTTTCCATCATTTTTCCTTGATTAGCACAACTTTCATTTTGACTTGCCACATAGCAAAGTCACCAATGCCATCAAATGGCTTGATTCTCACATTGCTTTCTGTCATTGAAATAACTCAAATCAGTAAACAAAAATTAAAAGAAGACAAAATCAAACATCACCCACATAATCTCTATCTCAAACACACAATTAGGATAGAAATAAAGATAGTCTCCTTTGCAGGTAGACATGCACACATCAAAGATATCTCAGGAGCACACAACAAGTAGAGCTGTGAGATAAAGGTTACACCTAACAAGTTAGGGCTTCGTCTCACAAACTCTAGATGTAGACAACACACAGTCCAAGTCCTGTAAGATCTAGAGATACCTTACAGTTGAGGAGCTTTACAGTCAAACCGCTAACTAGGTCAAACGAGAGCAAAAACAAACACAAGAGTTTCACAGAGGCAGGTGTAAGAGCAAACCCTAATTTCTCCAAGGTTTTTTCAAGATCTGAAAAGAACACCTTCGCAGTTTACCTCTAAGCCAACTAAAGCCACAAAAGGCCGTTAGCTTACAGTTGCAAAGTGTGATACCCCGTATTTCTATAAGGTTATTTTGGGAATTTTGGGAATTTTCCCGAGTACCCGTTTCGTACGTCGGATTTAATTCAGATAGTTTGAGACATTCTGTAATGTGCTCTGCCTCTGTAATATTTTTCTCAGTGAAATAACATACAGTCGATGCATTTTGGGAGTTAATACTCGTTCGTGTACGAATATATTTAACACGGGGTTAAGATTATTGCCCAAGAGTTATCATCCAATGGGCACTAAAGTACAAGTTTGTTACCCTAAGGTTTTTATCCAAGGGGCAAAGTGCAAGGTTATTACCCAAGGGATGGAAGGAAGCTTCCTATCACCTTCCTCCCCCTTGGATTTGCCCATATAAGGATGGCTTGGGAGGAAGAGAGAGGGCTAGTTTCATAAGCTCTCAAACTCTCAAAAACGCTCTCTTCGGGAAAGCTCAAGTCGAACGTCGGAGCTTGTTTAGTGTCGTTTCCGGTGGCCAAGAGAAGCCTAGAAACCAAGCAAGGCGAAATACGAGCCAAACCGATCGTCGAGGGTGAGTTTTTCCTCTCGTATTTCAGTTTCTGTTTAGCGACGGCGACCGCCAGCTTAAAGGCGGCGACCGCCGGCCAGAACACGGCGCCCGCCGTGATGAGCCCGGTGACCGCCGTGATGAGCCCGGCGACCGCCGTGATGAGCCCAACGACCGCCGTGAAGATCCCGACGACCGCCGTGAAGATCCCGGCGACCGCCGTGAGGAGTCGTGAAGAGCGGCGCCCGCTGCATTTGGGCGACGCCCGCCGCAAGTGGGGGCGGCACCCGCCGCAAGTGGGGTGGCGCCCGCCGGCGTGGTTGGTTGTTGGCCGGTTGTGGTTTGGCTTCCGAGGCCTTCGTTTAGGTTTTGTTTCCTTTGATTCCTTTCGTTCCTTCTTAGATCTGTACTGTTGTTATGTCGGATCTAACTTAGGGTTTCTCTTATGGGTCGACTCGAAGGTTGTTGTGCTGTCGGAGCTATACCCATGTCGAGCCCGAAATCCCGTCATTAAACTTCATTCAAACTCTGCGGATTCATGCAAGTGGTGGTTCGCTCTTGCTCATCGTTCCATATTTATATTAATTATCAGCTGTTTATCTGAGTAACTAATTTGGAATGATTATTGTGTTTGTCTGGAAATGGTTTTATAAACTGTTTTGGAAACTGTAATAATGATATTAATAGGTTGTATATCTGTTAGAACAACGCTATTATTTATGTTCACCTTGAGGGCATTTATGTGGATTTATCCTGAACTATTGTTGTGCTTGAACTGTTAGTTAGCACGAGTATTCATAGGAACGCCTGGATTCTGAGAGGTCCATTCGTTTCTTTATAACTTGGGGAAAAGGGCGAGCAAGACCCTACGATAGTAGAGGCTTGGACTCTGTAAGGTTCATTCCTTCGATATAAGTCCAAAGGCTTGGATTCTGTGAGGTCCATTCCTTAGTTGTATGTCCTGCGTGACAGAGCATATGTTTAAAAGCTTATAACGTAATGTGGGTTTTGGAATTTAATAAGATAAAGTGTCCGAGTGCACATAATTAATATACATTTGGCGAGTAGTGCAGCTAAGTAAATAGTGTAGCTAGGAAAGCTCGTCTCGACTTTTGATCAGAGTACGTTCTCTTTTCAATCTGGATTCGCCGTAAGCGGTGAGGTTGGTCGTGAACCGAAACATCTAAGTCAGCTTTTAAATCACTGATGTCTGATTCTTTAAACGTTCCAGATTTGTCATATTTCCTTAAAGACTCAATCTCTTGGAGTCTCTTTTCGGGTCAATTTCTGTGAAGATTCAGTCTTCCAGAATCTTCTCTTGTGCATACCTCTTGTTTATTCCAGTAGGAGTATGATGGTTGACTATCATCATCGGTTATTATTCGAGAAGCGATGAGTCTAACCTAATACGACTGTTTCGAACCACTCTGCTTTGTACCCTTGCATAGTCTATTCAGTAGACTAACCAACCGTAATTGTTCTCTGCAGGGTTGGCTGGTGTCATCCGTTCGATTCGGCACATCAGATAGAGCGAAGATATGAGGAGACTAGATTGACTATGAAGACGACGGTTGTTTTTGGATGTTTTTAATAATTTCTTTTAATCAGGTTGAGATCCTTGGGAGATGACCATTGTGGTCAAGATCCTTGTTTGTAATATATTTAAAAGACTTTCGTTGTACCTTGTTTAAAGACTTCCACTGTACTTTGTTAAACTCTGTGTTTGTCCTATTCGGGATTGAGATGTAATCCCGGGATTCATGTTTTATATGAATAAAGTTATCATTTTGTATCATTGTATTTCATGGTTTTTATTCAAACGGTAAAGACTTGGGTGATCTCGGTAAGGAACACTGAGGTCACTGGCGGTAATACCTTTCCAAATGGGTTCAGATTTGGGGGTGTTACAGTTATGGTATCAGAGCCAAAGGTTTTAAAACGGGTTGGGTATTTGAAAACCATTTACTCGTTTTCAATTGAAAGATATTTTCAAAAGGCTCTGAGTTTAAAAATAAAAACGGTGTTTTCATTTTCAACCGTTTATAGTCATGTCTTCTGTATAGTCTGATATAGTAAGCTTGCTTCTATGTCTAGAAAGACTAATTTATTTCTCGTTGCCCCGCTAGATATGAGTGCATTCTGTTCTCTTCAGAGGAACCCGGGAGAAGCCGAGGTGGTTTCGCCATCTCCAGTTAGGCTTGATTCCCAGTTCGCTCGTTGTGATTTGAGATTGTAGAACCTAGTATCTCAGTTTCAGTTCATCAATAGAAATTTACGAGTTTGATCTATTCTAAGTTGATTTTATTACAATAAGTATATCATAATGATACTAATGTGATAAAAACCTTGGAATTTGATCGGTAAACAGATGGTGAACACAAGGAACGTTATCCGTGCTGGTGCTGGGCCGAGCAATGACCCCAGACCAAACTTGAGGATTGATGTAGACCCATCAGGAGAGCGTGAGTCTGTCTTCAACAATAATCCAAGAGGCAATGGCCAAGCTCAGGCCGACGCTCCAGTAGTGCTCGATGCAGCAACAGTCGCAACAATTCAGGGGATTGTTATGCAAGCATTCACCGAGATAATGCGACCAATCGCACCTCAAGCACAAGGAGTGCCAGTACCTCCAGAAGTTCCGAGGTTTGAGGAACAAGAGAACCAGGTACTACAAGGAGGCGTGATCAGGAATAGAGGGGAGTATGGCCGAGCTCTGAAGGCCATTAACTCTATGAGACCCGACAGCTACGATGGAAAGGGAGAGTCAGTCAGAGTGGCTCATTGGTTTTCCCACATGGAGCGATTGTTTCGTAATGTGGAGTGCACTGAAGCGGAGAAAGTGCACATAGCTTCTCTACAGTTGAAGGAAGAAGCCAGTGAATGGTGGGAGAGTACCGGCTTAGCTGATAGCCCAGTGTTGACCTAGTCAATGTTTAAGATCAAGATGACAGACCGTTTCTTCTCTCGTGCTATGAGGGAGGAGAAACACAAGGAGTTCTTGTATCCTAAGACGGATGGATTGAAGGTGACCGAGCTTGCCACTAAATTCAATCATTTGCTGCAGTATGCTGAACCAGAGATATCCAGTGAGGCTCAGAAGATCTGGTACTTCCATGAATGGATGAACCCAGATATTAAACCATGGATGGTGCACCACACATGCTCTACTCTCGAGCAGTACGTGGACGCGGCCTACAAGTTGGAGGTAACTCTGGAGGAGTCAACCAGAAAACATGATAGCCAGAGGCAAGTGCAGAACCAGCCTCAAGCAAGTGGGTTTAAACGTCCCGCACCACCTTCTGATTTTGCCAAGTCCAGCAAGGCAAAGACAAAAACGACTCGAGATGGGTCAACTCAGCAATCGGGTCAGAGTAAGAGTCTGATCCAATTCCATAATTGTGGTGCATCTGGGCACAAGAATTTTGCATGTCGGAATGAGAAGAAGACTTGTTTTGGTTGTGGAAAGGAAGGACATATACAGAGGTTCTGTCGGCAGGGAATGCAAATAGGAGCGGAGTCACAATAGGGGTCTGTTAATCCAAACAACAGACCTAGGTTTACACTAGCAGAGATTTCTCCTTCGATGCAGACAACTGCACAGGATAAGGGGAAAGCCCCAGTGGCTTCTGGAAGTCAGGGTCAACGTCTTTACGTGATGCGTGAGGCGGATGGACCCTATGCTCCTAATGCTTAGAGTACTTTGTATTTGCGTTCTACTTTTGTTAATGTGTTGTTGATGTGGGTGCTACCCAAACTTTCATTTTGGATGGTGGTAAGTTAAGTTCTGTATGCGGCTAAGTTTGTGAACCTTTGGTTATAAATATTATTAATATGAAATATTTGGTTAGAACCAATCGTCTGTCGGAATTATCGATTACCATCAAGGGTAAGAAATTCAAAGCGATTTGACCTAAATAACCATGGTCCCATACGATAATTATTCTCGGTATGGATTGACGGAAGCGTCATAAGGCAGTGATAGACTTCAGTTTTTGATATTCTTGTGGTTAGAGGATTTTCGGGTGTCTTTCCAGAAGATATTCCTGGATACCCCGAATCGTGTTGTGGAGTTTGCCATTGATCTCGAGCCGAGTACCACGCCGATCTCTGAGGCACCATACCGGATGGCTCCTGTTGAGATGCAAGAGTTGAAGAAGCAACTCAAGGATCTTCTTGACAAAAGTTATATAAAGCTGAGTGCATCACCTTGAGTAGGAGGGCCCTAGTTTTATTTGTCAAAAAGAAAGATGGACCGTTTCGACTTTGTTTTGACTTTCGAGAGTTGAATAAAGTCATGATCAAGAGCAAGTATCTGTTGCCAAGGAGTGATGATCTGTTGGATCAACTACAGGGAGCAACAGTTTTCTCCAAGATCGACCGGAGGTCTGGTTTTTATTAGCTCAGGATTCGTGAGGATGATATTCCGAGGATTGCGTTCGGACGAGAGATGGTCACTACGAGTTTGTAGTCATGCCATCTGGGCTTCGAATGATCCAGCAGTTTTCATAAACCTAGTGCATCGATGTTTTAGACCAGTACTTGAATAAGTTCATAGTGGTCTTCATCAATGGCATTTTGATATTTTTCCCGAGCAAGGAAGCTCACAGGGAACATCTACGGATTGCTTTATCGGTCCTTAGACCAAGTCGGCTGTACACAAAGTGGGCTAAGTGCGATTGTTGGATCTAGAAGTGGCTTTCTTAGGCCATGTGATCAATAAGAATGAGGTTATGGTTATTCCTCAGAAGAGTGAATCAGTAGTTGTTTGGAAGCGGCCTCAGGGTGTGAGCGAGGTGTGCAGTTTCCCAGAGCTTGCTGAGCATTATAGACGGTTCATGGAAGGATTTTTCTAAGATCACTCCACCTATGACCAGTCTGTTCCATAAGAAGTTGTCTGGGATGACAAGTGCAAGACTAGTTTTCAAGAAGTTGAAACAGTGTCTGACTTATGCACCAGTTTTGGCGTTGTCGGAAGGAATGATGGTTATATGGTCTATAGTAATGCTTCGAGAAATGGGTTGGGATGTGTCTTTGATGCAGAGGGGCAACGTTATTGCATACGCATCTAGACAATTGAAAACCTATGAAGCAAACTAACCAACACATGACCTAGAACTAGCAGCAATAGTGTTTGCATTAGAAACTAAGGTTACTTGGGTGACCCAGAGGTCAGCAGAAGTTTTCCACCAGGAGATTGTCCGTTTACATGGCATTCCTAAAGACCATTGTATCGGATCGAGATGGCCGATTCATGTCAAGGTTCTGGCAAGAGCTTTATAAGGCCGTGGGAACTGAATTAAGATTCAGTACATCATTTCATCCTCAGACAGATGGACAGTCTGAAAGGACCATCCAGACCCTGGAGGATATGCTAAGAGCATGTGCACTCGATCGTCTGACTAGCTGGGAAGACAACCTGAGTCTGATTGAGTTCACGTACAATAATAGCTGGCATGCTAAGATCAAGATGGCTCCGTTTGAAGCTTTGTATGGTCTCAAATGCAGATCTCTAATTTGTTGGGATAAGAATGCCGACAAGATTATGCTTGGACCAGAGTTGGTCGAAAGGACAGCTTTAGACATTGCTTGATTAGACAGAGGATGTTGACCGCCCAGAGTCGACAAAGATCACATTGGAGGAGTCTGCCCATAAACGGGAGAAGCAAGTTAAGGGAAAGGGTGGGCAACATGATCGCCAGGTTGGTTCATTCAAACGATCGGCATCGCCTACCAAGTTTGAAAAGTCTAGTCGTGCCAAGACCGAGACAACTCAGTCTGACTCTGCCAGAGGCTCAGGTTGGAGCAACAGAGTAATTCAGTGCCACAACTATAGTGAAGTTGGGCATAAAAAAAAAATTATTTCCAAAAGGACAAGAGAGTATGTCATAATTGTGGGAGAGAAGGCCACATAAAAACATACTGCAGACTGAAGGGTCAGGGACCAATGCAGTCTTATCAGGCATCAAATGTTGGCGGTGGGCAGAACCCAAGGCCAGAGGCATCGGCTCCTGAGCAGTCTATGGCTCGTAATAAAGGCAAAGCGCCTATGGGGTCTTCAGGCCAAGGGCAAAGACTCTTTGTAATGAGCCAAGCCAATGGAGAAGAACCCTGATCCATTAAGTTGTATTTATGTCAAGTCTTTCTTTAAGATTAAGGAGTAGCGATGTGTGTCGATAATCTCTGTGGTACCGTGATCTGGTTGTTCAACTTTTGTCAGTTAATGTAATGTTTGAATGATAATGAAGTGTTTCCTTGTTTTGGAAATTTCAGAATGCATTATCGTTACGAATTAGTTGTTCATACGAAACCTCGTAAGTGTCGAGAACAGCTTATGCCAAGTAAGGATAAAGACTGTCGGACTTATGGTGGTGGGGTATTGTGGGCAACTTAGATGTCCGTCCCCTATATGATTAATCACAGGGTCGACTCTGCTGTTTAAATCTAAATCCATTCCTAAGATTCTTCTTCATATATAGAGTATGTCATCTATAAGGCTGGGTGCAACTCTTTGAGGAAGATTAAGTTGTAAGAGTTGTTGTGTTAAGAAGAAAGGTTGCAGTTTAAGAGGGGATATGCCAATGATCCCGATGTATTAAAGATTCAGTAAAGAGAATTGTCTATATACACCTAAGGAATAAAGTGGTAAGCGGTATCCCATACGCTGAGTTTTTTTTTCCAAGCTTCCTTAAGAGATAAAGGATGAACTTGTGGAGTTATGTTCGGAGAGACTAAGAGCTATCTCTCATAAGCGAGTTGTGTTATAAGCATCGAGACGAGTGAATCATTTTCAGAATGATATCCTAAGGAATTAAGAGTAATATCTCGTGTGATCCATTTCAAGGATGAAGTGAATAAGGATATTGAATCCAAGTGGTAAGATTGGTGTTGAGGCAGGACCCTTGACAAGGCGGGGTACGGCGGGGTGCGGCGATCTTCGATGGGGATCTCGCCGAAAGCAGCAAACCCGGCTCCACAGCCTCCACGAGCCTTGGTTTGGGGCAATGGCTTGGGTTTTGGCTCGGTAGGGGTCGACTTGGGTTTGGGTGGTTTGGATCCGGCGCGGGTGCGGTGGATCGTGGTGGGTGCGGTGGTGGTTATGGGAGTGAAATTGGGGTTTTGGGTGAGTGAGGTAGGATTGGGGTGTGGGAATGTGGATTTGTGGAGGGAATGGTGGAGATTTGGGTGGGAATGGTTGGGTTTTGGTGAGGTTTGTGAAGGATGAGAGATTTGGGTGAGATGGAGGCAAAGGGAGCGTGAATGGTGAGGGTAGGGGAGGGTAGGCTGATGGGGGAAGAAGGAAAGGGAAAGATGGGGCCGGATGGCCCACCACATTTTTTTTGTATAAAATAAAGGGATGCCCACCGCGGGTGCGGTGGGCCGCTCACTGCGGGGTGCGGTGAGCTCTCTAGAATCGCATGTGCGTCTTATTCTTCGTACCTACACGTTAGTACACAGACGAAAACGAAAAACAGAGAATAACTACCTAGCTAAGCTATGAAAATGCAAAGACAAAAGAAAAAGAAAGAAATAAAATACCTCGGGTTGCCTCCCGAGCAGCGCCTTGGTTCACGTCGTTGGCTCGACATAGACTCTTGTCTATTTATTTTCAGCACTTGGCTCCTCTAGAGCCATCTCATCAATTGCCTCGGTGTGGAAACCCTCATGGTAAGGTTTTAACCTTTGACCATTGACCATTGACCTTGAATGTCTTCTGAGTTGTTGGTTCGATTAGATCAACAACACCATGTGGGTAGACCTCATCAATAATATATGGTCCTATCCACTTTGATCTAAGCTTCCCCGCAAAGAGTTTCAGGCGAGATTGAAACAAAAGGACTTTATCACCGGGGTGGAAGTCCTTTCGCAAGATATTCTTGTCATGCCATGCCTTGGTTTTCGCCTTATAGATAACAACGTTGTCATACGAATCGAGGCGTAACTCTTCCAACTCTTGCAGCTGCAGCTTGTGGAACTCTCCTACCTCATCAATCTGCATGTTGCACTTCTTCACCGCCCACCATGCCTTATGTTCCAGCTCTACAAGGAGATGGCAAGCTTTGCCAAATACGAGCCGGAAAGGAGACATCCCAATTGGAGTCTTAAAAGCGGTGCGGTAAGCCCACAATGCATCATTAAGCCTCAAACTCCAATCCTTCCTATTGGGTGCCACCGTCTTCTCAAGAATGGTCTTGATCTCTCGATTGGACACCTCAGCCTGCCCATTGGTCTGTGGATGATAGGCAGTGGAAACTCTTTGTGTGACGTGATACTTCTTCAGCAGGGCGGTCACAGTCTTGTTGCAGAAGTGGGCTCCCCGATCACTAATCAAAGCTTTGGGGATCCCAAACCTGGAAAATATGTTCTCTTTCAAAAAACCTGCCACAACTTTAGAATCATCAGTCCTAGTGGCCTTCGCTTCCACCCACTTGGAAACGTAGTCCACCGCAAGCAAAATATAGAGGTTCCCAAAAGAACTAGGAAATGGTCCCATAAAGTCAATGCCCCACACATTGAAAACCTCACAAAAAATCAAAGAAGACCGTGGCATCTCATTCCTCCTAGAAATATTACCCATTCTCTGACATCTATCACAAACTTTGCAAAATGCAAATGCATCCCGAAAGATATGGGGCCAATAGAAACCTGCATCTAGCACTTTCCTAGCAGTCTTATTTGCACCAAAATGACCCCCACATGCTTCAGAATGACAAAAGCTGAGGACAGATTGTACCTCGTTATCAGGAAGACATCGACGGATTACCTGGTCGACACAGTATCTCCAGAGATAAGGATCGTCCCAAATGTAGTGTCGAGCTTCTCTCCGAACCTTCTCCCGTTGCGCCTTGGTATGATCCGGAGGGAATTCCCCACGAACCAAGTAGTTCACAATGTCGGCGTACCATGGTCGGAAAGAACGGATCCCGAGAACGGACCTGTGGAAGTACGCCTCGAGCGAAGAGACGCTCACATCACCGATAACTCCTTCATTCCCCTTCACCGCGGGGTGCGGCGACCTTCCCACCGCTGGGTGCGGTAAGCCTCCAGAGGATTCGCCATCAATAAAGTCTCTGCCGCGGGGTACGGTGCTCCCCACCGCGGGGTGCGGTGAAGGTTCCAGAATACCCACTTGGAAAAGAGTGTCGTTCGGGAGGGCTCCATGGATGGGATTTTGTTTACCGGGCTTGTCTTCCTCGTTCACGAGCCTACTCAAGTGATCCGGCATCAAGTTCTCTGCTCCTTTCTTGTCTCTTATCTCTACATCAAACTCACTCAGCAGAAGAACCCATCGAATCAATCTCGGCTTCGCCTCTTTCTTCGTCATTAGGTAACGAAGGGCGGCGTGGTCTGTGTATATGATCACCTTCACTCCCAAAAGATATTGCCTGAATTTCTCCAAAGCAAACACCACAGCCAGCATCTCTTTCTCAGTAGTGGAGTAGTTTCGTTGCGCGCCATTCAGGGTCATGGACGCGTAGTGAATCACATGAGAGGCCCTTCCCGCTTTCTGCCCCAAAACTGCTCCAACTGCATAATCACTGGCATCACACATTATCTCGAACGGTCGAGACCAATCAGGTGCTTGGATAATCGGTGCACTTGTCAGGTGTTCCTTCAAGCAATCAAACGCCTTCTTGCACTCCTCATTCAAATCAAAAGTCACATCTTTCTTCAACAACTCGCATAAGGGTGATGAGATCTTGGAAAAGTCCTTGATAAACCCGCGATAGAAACCTGCATGGCCTAGGAAGGAACGAACTTCACGCACATTAGTAGGATAAGGCAAAGACTGAATTACATCAATCTTCGCCTTATCGACCTCAATACCCTTAGCAGAGACGATATGACCCAACACAATCCCTTGTTCTACCATGAAATGACACTTTTCAGAATTTAAAACTAAGTTAGTTTCAACACATCTTTTAAGCACAAGTGTCAAGTGGTTCAAACATTTATCAAAGCTATCCCCATGTACCGTAAAATCATCCATGAATACCTCAATGAAATTCTCAATATACTCAGAGAAGATACTTATCATACATCATTGAAAAGTACCGGGTGCGTTACATAGTCCAAAAGGCATTCTGCGGTATGTAAAAGTACCAAAGGGACATGTAAAGGTAGTCTTCTCCCGGTCTTCTGGCGCTATGGCCACCTGAAAGTATCCTGAATATCCATCTAGAAAACAATAGTAGGGGCGCCCAACAAGGCATTCTAGCATTTGATCAATAAAAGGCAAAGGGAAGTGGTCTTTTCGAGTTACCGCATTCAACTTACGGTAATCAATGCAAACTCTCCAGCCAGTTACCGTTCTTGTAGGGACCAACTCTCCTTGTTGGTTCTCAACCACTGTGATCCCTCCCTTCTTGGGGACAACCTGAGTGGGGCTGACCCAACGACTGTTAGAGATGGGGAAGATCATGTCAGCTTGAAGGAGTTTCAGCACCTCCTTCTTCACCACCTCCATCATAGGTGGGTTAAGCCTCCTTTATGGTTGTCTGGATGGCTTGGCTTCATCCTCTAGTAAGATCCGATGCACACATGTAGAGGGACTAATCCCTTTTATGTCGGCAATGGTCCATCCCAGCGCAGTCTTATGCTCCTTCAATATCTCCACTAGCTTCTCCTCTTGCTCCTTTGAAAGCTTACTAGACACAATGACTGGCAAAGTGTCATTGACTCCAAGAAAAGCATACTTGAGGTGATCAGGGAGTTGTTTGAGTTCACTATTGAGAGCCTGTACAATAGAAGGAACAAGCTTCTCGCTCGGTGTTAGCAAGTTGGGGCCAATGCCCAAAGGTTCAATAGGAAGCTTACCGTTCACATCCATCTGAGATAAGACCACCTGCATGTTAGTTGACAAAACATATTCCGTGTGGGACTCATCTATATCATTCTTAATAATGGATTGCAACTCATCTGAACCATAAATATCAAACACATCTTGCACAATGGGTTCAATCACATCAATAGAGCACAAAGAATGGTCATCAACAGGGTGTTTCATAGCATCATAAATGTTGAATTGAACCACCTCCCCATCGAATTCCATAGTAAGTGTCCCACTTACATAATCAATCTTAGTCCTAGCAGTTTTTAAGAATGGTCTTCCTAACAGAATAGGTGCCGCATGCTCATCATGTTCCATATCTAGGACACAGAAATCAGCAGGGAAAATCAAATTGTCAACCATAACCAAAACATCCTCAACTACCCCCTTAGGGTAAACACTAGACCTATCAGCGAGTTGCACAACAATTCCTGTTTCATGCAAAGGTCCCAATCCAAGTGATTTATAGAGAGAATAAGGTAAGACATTAATAGACGCACCTAGATCAAGCATAGCTCTATCAAATTGAGTGTCACCTATAACACAGGGAATGCTTACCATACCTGGGTCAGCGCACTTCTTGGGCATCCGCCGCTGAAAAACCGCTGAGACACGTTCGCTCACCTTGACCTTCTGCTTCCCTTTCAGCTTTTGATTCCTCTTTATCGTGCAAAGCTCCTTCACGAACCGAGCATACTTGGGAATGCTTTTAACAAGTTTAAGCAAAGGGATGTTGACCTCACACTTGCTAAAAGTTTCGAAAAGGTCCTTGTCGTCGACTACCCTTCTCTCCTTGAGCGCCTCTGGAAATGGGGCGGGTGGCTTTTCGGAACCGAGAGGAGGAAAGTATGTACGGACATAGGTGTCGACATAAGGCTCGTCAACATCTCCAGAAGGCTGCCGCGGGGTGCGTCCAGACTCTACCGCGGGGTGCGGTAAACTGCCAGACAAATCCCGAGAAATAGCGTCACCGCTGGGTGCGGCGGTCTTGATAGATCACTCTGTTCCTCCTAATTCTCACCGCTGGGTGCGGTCAGAATCTGCCGCCGGGTGCGGTTTTCTTCCAGAGTCTCCTCTTTTCCTGAATCGCCCCCCTCAGCGCTTGGAGCGATTGGAAACTGCTTTCCACTTTGGAGCGTCACAGCGCTGACATTTTCCCTCGGGTTTACTACCGTTTGGGATGGTAGATTCCCCGAAGTCCGCTGATCAATCCTTGTAATCGCCTCAGCCATCTGTCCCATCTACGTCTCAAGGTTCTTGATACTCGATGTCGTAGCTTGGACGTGAGTGCTGAAATGCTTCGTCAATGCTTTGAGCATATCTTCAGTTGAAGGAGACGCATCAAGTTGTGGAGCTTGTGGCCTTGGTACAAAAGGCGGTCTGGGCTGAGGTTGTTGTTGAAACTGAGGTTGTTGTTGTTGATTGGGTTGATCCCTCCATCTGAAATTTGGGTGGTCTCTCCACCCCGGGTTATAAGTGTTGGAGTAGGGATCATGCCGAGGTCTTGGATTTCCATAGCCTCCTACAGCGTTTACCTCAGCAGGCGAATCATCTTGTAATTGAGGACAAGCGTCAGTGGGGTGGAATTGATCGGCACAGACCCCACACGCTTTGAGTTGTTGAGGAGTCCCTTGCAGCGTAAGTCTCCTCACCATGTCCTTCAATTCAGCCATATCACTGGCATATGCAGAGCGACCAGAGTCAGCAGCATTGACTCCTCTCTTGGTAGAAGCTCTACCGAAATTTCGTGTGCCCTCTGCCATCTCCTGAATCTTCTCCATAGCTGCTGCCGGTGTTGTGTTGAGAATATTGCCACCACATATAGCGTCAACGATCCTCCTTTCACTGTCCAGTAGACCATTGTAAAGGTGGAGTACCAGATCTTGATTGGAATACCCGTGGAACGGACAACTTGAGCAAAGTCTCTTGAACCGCTCATAGTACTCATACAGACTCTCGTCAGCCTCCTGCTCGATGTTGCTAATAGCTTTCTTCAAACTGTTCGCCTTCTTTGCAGGGAAATACTTTTCGAGAAACGCCTTGTGTAGCTTGTTCCACGTGTCAATGCTTCCAGTAGACAGATGGTAATACCAGTCATCAGCAGTGTCCTTCAGGGTAAACCCAAAAGCTCTCATGTTGATTTGCTCCTCAGTAACATTCGCCGGTTTCATGCTCATGCAAACTGTATGAAATTTACCCATGTTCTTGATTGGGTCCTCTCCAGGCAGTCCATGGAAAGTTGGGAGCAAATGAATCAGCCCCAGCTTCAACTCGAAGTTCACACCCTCTCCTACAGCAGGAATCACCATAGCTAAAGGTTGCTGCTACAGGTTAGGCGCAGTCAACTGCCTCAACGTTCTATCTACATCACCCATCTCGAATGCAGGGTTGTCAAAAACCAAAGCACGGTTCACTCTGCGATCCTGGGAAAAAGTTCTCTCAATCTCTGGATCAAAATCAAGAAGAGGTGAATTAGTAGAGTGTGAACCATAAGATAGGTTCACACCAAGGTTGGTAACAAACAAACCACAAAAACAGAAAAATAGAACTCCCCGGCAACGGCGCCAAATTTGACAGGGCTAAAGTCGTATGCCTATCAAATAAATCCTAAAGTACCTACTAAATAGTATAGCAAGCAAGTCAGGGTCGATCCCACAGAGAGTCAGGTTATCTATTCTGTAATTCGCAATCACCAACTAGGAACTAGGGGGGGTGTTTGTAGTGTTTCGAAACAAGTAATAAGAAAGCAAGTAAACAGGTTTGCAGGTAAAGGTTGTGAATATAATTGGGAAAAGCGCCACACTTAACAAAGATCCACACAACAATAGATATGGTTGATCACTGAATTCTATCAATCTCAAGTTCTTATCATTCCTATAGTTGTTCTTATCCCGATCATAGGTAACTATTAGTTCTACCAGCCCTAATAGTACTTATTACTAAATCAAATCCGAAAACCTTCAAGACTCAATAAAGCAATAGCATTCAACCAAGGATTTAACAAGATACATGCAATAGAAACAACCCGTTACTATAAGCATGCAATTAACTCTCTCTCACGATGAACACTCGCAACCCGCTTATGTAAATCGTGCTCGCTACTAGATATGCAACCCGAACCCGGAATCACAAGTCCTAGCAATCAGGAAGATATCAATAAACCTAGGTGATCAATCTAGATAAATCAACATAGACCAATAAACAATCAAGCGCAAGAGAATTAATCCAACTAGATAGGAAAACGAACAAGAGTAGAAAACTCACAACCAATCAATTATTGGCTTCAAACTGTCAAGTGTAACAATGGAGGTTTAGTTCTCCATTAGGGTTTGTGAGAGAAAAACTATGAAAAGTGGCAGCTAGGGTTCTACTAAGTCTTCTAAAATAGTCTTAAATACTAGGACAAATACTTAAGAATAAAATAAAAAGAAATAATAATCCTAAGATAAAGTCTCGGAAAATAAAATAAAAACGAAATAAACTCGGAAATAAATCTCGTCAGCGCATCGCCACCGCGGGGTGCGGTGGCATTCATGCCGCGGGGTGCGGCAGTCTTCTAGTGTCCAGACGCCAACTCTCTGGTCTCTCGCCGCGGGTGCAGTCATCTTCCCACCGCGGGGTGCGGTGGTCTTCAGTCTTGACTTCTCGCTTCTGCTTCCTCCTTGTTTGCCTCGCACCGCTCCTCAACTCATCTCTTCACTTCCTTGGCATCTCCTATGATATCCAAAACAGCTCAAACACCTCCATAAACACCAAACTTTGCCCCAAACGCCATGCACATGAATGTGTCTAAATCTACCCGAATGGCACCAATAAACCCTCTAATAACTCTCAGTTAAGCCCTACAAAGTAGTGCTTATCAACCCTCATTGGCTTAATGCAAGTTTCGGGGTCAAAACTTCTTTTAAGGGGGAGGTGATGTGATACCCCGTATTTCTGTAAGGTTATTTTGGGAATTTTGGGAATTTTCCCGAGTACCCGTTTCGTACGTCGGATTTAATTCAGATAGTTTGAGACATTCTGTAATGTGCTCTGCCTCTGTAATATTTTTCTCAGTGAAATAACATACAGTCGACGCATTTTGGGAGTTAATACTCGTTCGTGTACGAATATATTTAACACGGGGTAAAGATTATTGCCCAAGAGTTATCATCCAATGGGCACTAAAGTACAAGTTTGTTACCCTAAGGTTTTTATCCAAGGGGCAAAGTACAAGGTTATTACCCAAGGGATGGGAAAGAAGCTTCCTATCACCTTCCTCCCCCTTGGATTTGCCTATATAAGGATGGCTTGGGAGGAAGAGAGAGGGCTAGTTTCATAAGCTCTCAAACTCTCAAAAACGCTCTGTTCGGGAAAGCTCAAGTCGAACGTCGGAGCTTGTTTGGTGTCATTTCCGGTGGCCAAGAGAAGCTTGGGAGGCCCTTAGAAGCCTAGAAACCAAGCAAGGCGAAATACGAGCCAAACCGATCGTCGAGGGTGAGTTTTTCCTCTCGTATTTCAGTTTCTGTTTAGCGACGGCGACCGCCGGATAGAGGCGGTGACCGCCGGATAGAGGCGGCGACCGCCGGCCAGAACACGGTGCCCGCCGTGATGAGCCCGGCGACCGCCGTGAAGATCCCGGCGACCGCCGTGAAGAGCGGCGCCCGCTGCATTTGGGCGGCGCCCGCCGCAAGTGGGGCGGCGCCCGCCGGCGTGGTTGGTTGTTGGCCGGTTGTGGTTTGGCTTCTGAGGCCTTCGTTCGGGTTTCGTTTCCTTCGATTCCTTTCGTTCCTTCTTAGATTTGTACTGTTGTTATGTCGGATCTAACTTAGGGTTTCTCTTATGGGTCAACTCGAAGGTTGTTGTGCTGTCGGAGCTATACCCGTGTCGAGCCCGGAATCCCGTCATTAGACTTCATTCAAACTCTGCGGATTCAGGCAAGTGGCGGTTCGCTCTTGCTCATCGTTCCATATTTACATTAATTATCAGCTGTTTATCTGAGTAATTAATTTGGAATGATTATTGTGTTTGTCTGGAAATGGTTTTATAAACTGTTTTGGAAACTGTAATAATGATATTAATAGGTTGTATATCTGTTAGAACAACGCTATTATTTATGTTCGCCTTGAGGGCATTTATGTGGATTTATCCTGAACTATTGTTGTGCTTGAACTGTTAGTTAGCACGAGTATTCATAGGAACGCCTGAATTCTGAGAGGTCCATTCGTTTCTTTATAACTTGGGGAAAAGGGCGAGCAAGACCCTACGATAGTAGAGGCTTGGACTCTATGAGGTTCATTCCTTCGATATAAGTCCACAGGCTTGGATTCTGTGAGGTCCATTCCTTAGTTGTATGTCTTGCGTGACAGAGCATATGTTTAAAAGCTTATAACGTAATGTGGGTTTTGGAATTTAATAAGATAAAGTGCCCGAGTGCACATAATTAATATACCTTTGGCGAGTAGTACAGCTAAGTAAATAGTGCAGCTAGGAAAGCTCGTCTCGACTTTTGATCAGAGTACGTTCTCTTTCCAATCTGGATTCGCTGTAAGCGGTGAGGTTGGTCGTGAACCGAAACATCTAAGTCAGCTTTTAAATCACTGATGTCTGATTCTTTAAACGTTCCAGATTTGTCATATTTCCTTAAAGACTCAATCTCTTGGAGTCTCTTTTCGGGTCGATTTCTGTGAAGATTTAGTCTTCCAGAATCTTCTCTTGTGCATACCTCTTGTTTATTCCAGTAGGAGTATGATGGTTGACTATCGTCATCGGTTATTATTCGAGAAGCGATGAGTCTAACCTAATACGACTGCTTCGAACCACTCTGCTTTGTACCCTTGCATAGTCTATTCAGTAGACTAACCAACCGCAATTGTTCTTTGCATGGTTGGCTGGTGTCATCCGTTCGATTCGGCACATCAGATAGAGCGAAGATATGAGGAGACTAGATTGACTATGAAGACGACGATTGTTTTTGGATGTTTTTAATAATTTCTTTTAATCAGGTTGAGATCCTTGGGAGATGACCATTGTGGTCAAGATCCTTGTTTGTAATATATTTAAAAGACTTCCGCTGTACCTTGTTTAAAGACTTCCGCTGTACTTTGTTAAACTCTGTGTTTGTCCTATTCGGGATTGGGATGTAATCCCGGGACTCATGTTTTATATGAATAAAGTTATCAATTTGTATCATTGTATTTCATGGTTTGTATTCAAACGGTAAAGCCTTGGGTGATCTCGGTAAGGAACACTGAGGTCACTGGCGGTAATACATTTCCAAATGGGTTCAGATTTGGGGGTGTTACACAAAGATAGTCGATTTTCAGAATCCGAAGAAGCTAGAGAATACTTTAGGACTCAACACACTCAGTAAGCCTCAAAAACACATGTGTGGAAGCGACAAACAAGAACCAAGAGCTCTGATACCAATTTGTAATGGTAGAAACCCTAGTTTGAGTTCGCTTCGATCGTTTTAACCCAAAAACGTTTGACAAACCTCGAAAAACAGAATGAGAACTCAAGCATCAGACACAAGGGGTTGTTTACGTAGTTCGGACAAAGTCCTACGTCTACGGAGCCTCAAGAGGGGAGACTCGCCCAATCCACTAGGCAACACAAGCCTCAAGAGTCTTACAGTTACAAAGCAAGCACACAAGCGGCAAATGAAAGGAACAAGAGAAGAAACAAGGCACAAGAGCAAGATAAGAACAAAGAAATAAGAAGAAGCAAGTCCCTTGGAATGAAACCGTGAAGACTTCAAGCAAGCTTCACACAATCGAGCAACCACAGTGCTCCAAGCACTCTCTCTTTCTCTCTTTCTTTTCTCTCTTTCTTTCTCTATCTCTCAATCCCAGGCACCATCAGAATCCACCAAGGGAGCTAGCGAGATTCGCTCTCAAAGAGCCATTCTCAGGAAACTTACAAGCGGTGGGGATAAACAGTGACCGAGAGAGATTGCCAAATTAGGGTAGCAGATATCCTTTTAAGACAGCCTCACAAAATGCCTCAAAACGACACCGTCTCGCAAGCTGGAGGAAGAGCCGCGTCCAACAACGCAAGCCAAAACCCAATAACATGTTCGCGGCCCAATAACAGCGGCAGATATGATGGAGAATATGTCCAAGAGTAGCAACAGAGTTACACTGCCAAGCATAAGTGACCCATAAGTGACTTAGTCAAACATTTGGCTAAGTCCCAAGGTCCAAGCATGGCTCGACCATGGCTCAACCACTCAAGACCAAGTCTTCCACATCCCTAACCTCTACCTACCCTTGTGCTTTGCTTCTAACATAAAGACATACATGAGTTTACATATTACAACCATGGATTAATAAACATTACAGATAGTATTCTTCCTTTCCCTCTTTTCTCTCTATTTTCCTCCCGCTCAACATACAAACACATGCAGTGACGGATCTAGAACTTAATCGAATGGGGGCGAGTTTCGTATATTTTTCACTTCATAAATCGACATTTATATTAATATTTTAAAATTACAAAAGATATCAGATTCACCTTTTGAAAATTGATTAATTCATACAGTATATACTCTATTTTTTAGCGTTTTGAAAATTTATTTGAATAATGTAAAATTTTCAATTTTTGTGTTAATAAAAAATTAAAACAGGGAAAGAAAAAAATAAAAAAGAGAGAAATAAACATGTTTAATAAACACAAAGATTTTAAAAGGGTTGGGAAAAGAATTGAAAAATTGAACCCATGACCTTTAGTTTTTTCCACACAAGTTTCAAATACCACTAGACCAATACATTTTTCTTGTCATTTACTTATCATTTTATGTATACATAATAAAAATTAAAAATTTAAAAGAGGGCTTAACCAAAAATTCGACATGTTATAAGAGATTTACCGGGGGGAAGCGGGGGCTGCCGCCTCCCTAGCCCCATGTAGATCCGCCCCTGAACACATGTGATGGACGTTTTTGAACGCAACCAGGTTACGCCCAAGGGTTTTCTATTATTTTTTAGGGTTTGTGATTTAGGGTTTTTGAACGCAACCAGGTTACGCCCAAGGGTTTTTTAGTGTGTTTTAGGGTTTGGGATTTTCGTCCATTCGAGTACAAACCCCTAAACCCCACACACCCTTTGGGCGTAACTAGATTGCGTCCAGAATTATGGGCGCAACCTAGTTGCGCCCAAGGGGTTTGTAGTATTTTTTAGGGTTTAGGGTTAGGTCTTGGGGTTTAGGGTTTAGGGTTAGGTCTTGGTGTTTAGGGTTTATGGTTATATTATATAGTTATATACTATGCTTATATCATATAGTTATATACAATGATTATATCTTATAGTTATATGACTTATATCCAATTTGGTTATATCATATCGTTATATTCTATAGTTATATACTATGATTAAATCTTATGATTATATTCCATAATTATATACTATAGTTATATACTATGTTTATATCCTATAGTTATATACTATGATTATATGTTATAGTTATATCCAATTTGGTTATATCATATCGTTATATCCAATTTGGTTATATCATATCGTTATATCCAATTTGGTTATATACTATGATTATATCCTTTGAAAATCACATATAACTATAGTTATATCCAATTTGGTTATGTCTTATGGTCATATACTACGGTTATATTCTATAGTTATATACTATGGTTATATCTTATACTTATATGACTTATATTCAATTTGGTTATATCATATCGTTATATTCTATAGTTATATATATATAATCGTTATATTATATAGTTATATATTATGATTATATCTTATGATTATATTATATCGTTATATACTATGCTTATATCATATAGTTATATACTATCTTATAGTTATATGACTTATATACAATTTGGTTATATCATATCGTTATATTTTATAGTTATATACTATGATTATATCTTATGGTTATATTCCATAATTAAATATTATAGTTATATCATATATTATATCATATAGTTATATACTATGTTTATATCGTATAGTTATATACTATGATTATATGTTATAGTTATATCCAATTTGGTTATATCATATCGTTATATCCTATAGTTATATACTATGATTATATCCTTTGAAAATTGGATATAACTATGGTTATATCCAATTTGGTTATGTCTTATGGTCATATACTACGGTTATATTCTATAGTTATATACTATGGTTATATCTTATACTTATATGACTTATATCCAATTTGATTATATCATATCGTTATATCCTATAGTTATATCCTATGATTATATCTTATAGTTATATCCAATTTGGTTATATCATATCGTTATATCCTATAGTTATATACCATGATTATATGTTATCGTTATATCCAATTTGGTTATATCATATCGTTATATCCTATAGTTATATACTATGATTATATCCTTTGAAAATCACATATAACTATGGTTATATCCAATTTGGTTATGTCTTATGGTCATATACTACGGTTATATTCTATAGTTATATACTATGGTTATATCTTATACTTATATGACTTATATCCAATTTGGTTATATCATATCGTTATATTCTATAGTTATATACCATGATTATATGTTATAGTTATATCCAATTTGGTTATATCATATCGTTATATCCTATAGTTATATACCATGATTATATGTTATAGTTATATCCAATTTGGTTATATCATATCGTTATATCCTATAGTTATATACTATGATTATATCCTTTGAAAATCACATATAACTATGGTTATATCCAATTTGGTTATGTCTTATGGTCATATACTACGGTTATATTCTATAGTTATATACTATGGGTATATCATATGGTTATATTTCATAGTTATATATTATGATTATATCTTATATTATATCATATAGATATACTATGGTTATATCATATAGTTCTATATAATGAATATATCTTATAGTTATATGACTTATATCAAATTTGGTTATATCATATCGTTATATTCTATAGTTATATATTATGATTATATCTTATGGTTATATTATATAGTTATATACTATGGTTATATCCTATATTATATTCTAAAGTTATATACTATGGTTATATCTTATAATTATATACTATGATTATATCTTATAGTTATATTCCATAGTTATATAGTATGCTTAATCATATATTATATCATATAGTTATATACTATGGTTATATCATATACTTATATACTATGACTATATCTTATAGTTATATGTGATTTGGTTATATCCTTATAGCTATATCCAATTTGGCTATATCCTTATGATTATATTATATAGTAATAACAAAATTGGATATAACTATATGATATAACTATAAGATATAATCATAGCATATAACTATATGATATAACCATAGTATATAAATATAGAATATAATCATGAGATATAACCAAATTGTATATAACTATAGATATAACTATAAGATATAATCATAGTATATAACTATATGATATAACCATAGATATAACTATAAGATATAATCATAGTATATAACCATAGTAATAACCAAATCGGATATAACTACAAGACATCCAAATTGGATATAAACAAATTTGGGCGCAACCACGATGCGCCCAAATTTATTTATTTTTTTCCCGGAAAAAAAAAAAAAACTGGGCGCATCGAGGTTGCGCCCAAAATCAACCGATTTAGACCCAAACCGGTTGAATAATCTTTAAAAAAATATTTTTCAAAATAAAAATAATCCACCCAGACTTTGGGCGTACCCTGGTTACACCCAAGGAATTGTTTTTTTTTTATATAAAAAAAGTCCCCAGTTTAGACGCATCCCGAATGCGCCCAAACTGAAATACGCCGCAAAAAATTGCGGGTGCAAACAATAATCCCCTTTCAAAACCATAGTCAGAGTAGGAATTAAAATCTATATAACTATAAAAAACACAATACGTACGTAAAGTAAGCAAGCATTACCGCGCTTATAATATAATCGTATGTTAGTGAGTATTGAATTGTGTGTCCCCGGCAGGCAAACACTGCTTTTGGGGTGGTGAGACTGAGGAGTCGGGGTAAAACAAGATAACAACATTTTTTACTCCGACTGCCTCTTACTTTAATTTTGTCATCTTATTTACTACACATTATACTGTGGGCCCTGTGGCTCCACTAGATCGATACTAGTTTCATATACAAACACCCATTCACGGAATCACAAAACTTCTGATCCTTTACATGCCATGTCTTTGAATTAAGTACTAGCCTTTATAATCTAATAATCTTAATTCAATGTATTAGCATTTATAATATAATTATTAATATATGAAATTTCAAAATTCATGCACATGCAATATAAAAAAAGTATGTGATGATTTACACGTTATCTAAGTAGGTAAAGTGTGCAAAGATATACAAAAAATGATCTTAAATGAACGCGATGAATCACTCTTAGCACAGAAAAACAAACTCAATCAAAGAACGCGGTGTATTATAAACAACAAACACAAAACTTTTCACTCTTTTTACAATTACACGAGAATCACTCACAGATCTTGAAAAGAGCTAAAACAACCTCGTGAAACTGTTTTTTTCTTTTTCTCGACCCCGATTTCTGAGGGGTGTTGAGCTATTTATAGGCGAAGAGTCATGCTTTTGCTTAGTCGACATGCAGAGACACATGTCACCTCGCGGCTCATCCTGTGGTAGACGTCGGCAAGGAGGTGTAAGGCGTTGATTGGACCGGCGGAGTGGGAAGACGCGTGTCAAGCTGGAGTGATGTGTGGTTGGTAGGCCTGAATTGGTTCGAGTGATTCGCATCGGCCTGGAAGTATTCAACGGCCTCTACGCAGTCATGACTTGGTGGGAGATGGAAGACGTGTTGTCGTTGTGGTGACGCGGTCATTTGGGATCACCGCGCTAGAGATGAAAGACGTGTACCTCGTGGTCTCTCTTCCTCTCATATCTCTCCTTCATTATCCTTCTTAATAAGGTCTTGGGATCACCGCGCTAGATGTACCTCGTGGTCTGGTGTGTTGACGAGACGTATAGAACGCATTGATGTTATCATGAAATTATGACACACTATCACAGTATCTCTCCTTCATTATCCTTCCTAGTAAGGTCTTGGGATCACCGCGCTAGATGTACCTCGTGGTCTGGTGTGTTGACGAGATGTATAGAACGCGTTGATGTTATCATGAAATTATGACGCACTATCACAACCCCTTGTTTTGGCGAGTCATCCCTAGCTTAGTCAAAATAATAAATAATAGTGAGTGTTTAAAGTTAACGCGTTCTATTGACACCATGGCGCCACCCCCCACCCCCCTTCCCGTGATCCCTTTTTGGTGGGCCGGTTAGCCTGGTTTCTGGGCCTGGCAAGTGGTGGCCCATCCGAGTTGTTATAAATAGGTCGGGCCGAGCGAGGGGTGGGAAATCATTTCACTTTCCACACTCTTCCTTCTCTATCTCCTCTCTCTTGACGCTTGCGGTTCTAGACGGTTTTCTGACGCCCCTTCATCTTCTTCACCAATTGTTTCTGCAAATCACCCAGGTAAGCACATCTCTTCTCCTTTTTGGTTGCCATTGTAGTCGTAGGACAGTTACATGCGTGAAATTTCTTGATTATGGGGGGGGATTGTGGTTTTCTTTTCCGATGGGGTTACTGTGACGGCGAGAAGGAATGGGGTAGTTGGTCGGGGTTTCAGGGTTTCCGGGTGGGTGCGCCGGGGTTAGTATGGGCGGCTAGGAGGCTTTGATGGCGAGGGGTAGGTTTTCGACCACTGAGGGGTCATTTCGGGCCTGGGAACCTTACGAGTTCAGAGAGGCGAAGAATCGTTCACTGGTGGTGGGGAAGAAAGGGGGGTGGGGGAGGCACCCTTGCTCCGCCTTTTCTGATTCTGGGTTGATCTTTGACTCGGTTCCCTCCTTTCTTATTTCTCTCTTGGTGAACCCGGTCCCATTTCTATCAGTGAACCTGATCCCTGTTTTTTTTTTCTGGCGTCCTGGGTGTACAGTTCGCCTACCACTTTCTCTCTCTCTTTTTCTTGCTCCCTCCACTTCCTTCTTTGTTGATGGCGCGGTGATTCATGCTTATTCCTCGCGTCCTCTTCCTTGGGCGTGCTTTGTATTTTCTTTCGCCGTGCTAAGCCTTCTCTTGTTTTCCCTTGTCTTCAGAAAGTTGAGAGAGCGCGTGACACCTTCAAGTCGTTCTTTTAGGATGCCCAACAACGAGACAGACTCGGGGAGTAGGGACCCCTTAGGTCGCGCAAGAGAAGAATCCTTCTTGGTAGATGATCTAGGGACAAGTCCAGAGGAAGCATCGTCTGCATCTTTGTCATCCTCTCCCCCTCCTGGGCCTTCACGGCCATCTACAGTTAGGGGAGGCGCGGTGATTTACGGGGGTGTCGAGACCATTTCCTCAGATTCCGAGGAGACGTTGGAGGTCGTGATGCCTCTCGGGGGTCACGAAAACTATGTCAGAGGGAGGTACCATGCCCCGTTCTCCCGCGATGCCTCCGAAAGCTACGTCTTCTCGTAGGGAAGAGCGCGTGGATAACTGTGCTGACTTCCAAAGTAACAGATTAAGTGTAGAGCCCCCACCTCCTGCTAGAGTGAACCCGAAAGAGATCACAATGATGTCACCTTCAGGGGATGAAGACATGCACGATATGGGTACATATACTACTGTTTCTCTTCAAACTCTGGAAAGGTTAGCATAGGAGATTCCTTGGCCCAGAGGCGTCGAGCTGTGCTTGCCTGAGTGTCTGGGTTCTTTACTGGCGCGTTACGAGACTTGTTTAGTGGTCAATATATTTAGTTTGGAAGGAGGGTTTCGCTTGCCTTTAGCCGACCATTATCGTGAGTTTCTAGCTATGTCTAACTTGAGTCCCGCGCAATTGTATCCGAACGCTTGGAGGTATTTCAGCGGTTACACAATGCGGTGCTACAAGGAAGGGCTGACACCTGACGCGCAACATATGCACTTCCTCTTTACCATGAAGTATGAGAAGGGAATGTGCAACTTTAGTCTCCCTACCCTTAAGGTCATTAGCAAACCTTCCAACGTGGGAAAATGGAAGGATAGATGGTTCTTAGTCAGGGGTTTCTCAGAGGATTTGTTTAATTGTCAAAGGTATCCCGCGCCGTTTAAAAGGCCCAAGAGGCCTGATCAGCGGGACATAGACACATGTAAGGTTAGGTTTCGTAAAGACCTGGATGCTCCAGATTTTAAAAGGTTGATCACACAAGAGAACTTGGAGAAGGCGGGCTTGAGTCTGCGGCGGAGAGGTGATCATGACGAGAGGGAGAGGGTATTAATTCACCTGTATCATGTTGACGCGTTCTTGAATGCTTACATAAGTTTTTTTTTTGTGCTTACACCTGACACAACCAGTATACTTTGCAGAGATGGTGAGTTCTTCGTTGTTGTTGGGTAGTGTGGTGTAGAAAAACAAAGGAGGGGAAGCCTCACTCCCCACGGTAGTTCCCGAGGAAGAAGACACCTCAACTCCAATCGTGGAAAAGGATCAAGCTCCTACACAGACCGCGGCAATTGAGGCGACCAACACTACCCGGCCTCCGGTTGCTCCGACAAGGGTAGAGAGCAGAAGTAAGGTACGCCACAAGGGAAGGCAGGGGGGATCTGCTGCTAAGAGAGCCAGGGTGGAAGTCCCAGCAGGGTCCAGCTTGGTCATGACGCGGTCCCAGACCCGGGGCAGGACAGAGGAGAATAAGATGCATTAGCGGAGAATCCTGCCGCATGATGTTCATGCCGAATTTTCTGATTTGATTTTTGTTGGTCTAGTTAGGATAACCTTTTGAAACAATGTAATCGTTTGTAGAATATATCAAGCTTGCGTAGATATGCAGATGATGAACACCCCATTTTGCCTAAATTTTTGTTGATCAATGAACACGGTGACAGCCCCAAGCTTAGACTTGGGGCATCTCACCCGCCATTTTAAGGATAAACGCGGTGGCAGCCTCAAGCCTGGACTTGAGGGATCTCACCCGCCTTTTGGAGAATGGACGCGGTGGCAACCCTAAGCCTAGACTTGAGGGATCTCACCCGTCTTTTGGAGAATGGATGCGGTGGTAGTGTAACACCCTAGGCCAGCCACCAACCACTCATCTTGGTGACAACGACCAGCCGGTGCCGGTGCTGCCTGGTTGTCCAAGGGCCTACAGCCCACACACCCAACCCTTCCCCCATTTAAATGGGTAGGTTGTTGCCCACGGGAATCGAACCCGAGACCTTTAGATACAAGGGCAATACCTTGCCACTTATATCACCAATTGAGCAGCAGCTCAATTGGTGGCAAGGAAGCGTAAGGCTTCTTGTCAAAGCGTGAGGTCTCGTATTCGAGACTCACGAACAACCTCCCGTGTTAGGGGATGGGTTGGGGTATATGGGCTGCGGCCCATGGGGGAGAGAAATGGCTGGGCCGGTTGGGCCTGGAGCCCCTCTCCAACATAAAAGTGTACTTTTATGTAACATCCCCAGGCCAGCCACCGCGCCACCAACCGGTGCCGGCGCCGCCTGGTTGTCCACATGGGCTGCATCCCATACACACCAACCCGGCCCCAAGGCCCAGCCCAACGGCTGTCTCTGGAATTGGCCCAACAGCCAACCCAAGCGGGTTGTTGCCAAGAGGAATCGAACCCCCGACCTTTGGCATATCTCCCCTTTCCTGAGAGATATGTCACAAATTGAGCTGCATCTCAATTGGTGATATAAGTGGCAAGGTATTGCCCTTGTATCTAAAGGTCCCGGGTTCGATCCCCGTGGGCAACAACCTACCCATTTAAATGGGGGAAGGGTTGGGTGTATGGGCTGTAGGCCCTTGGACAACCAGGCAGCACTGGCGCCGGCACCGGCTAGTCGTTGTCACCAGGCTGGGTGGTTGGTGGCTGGCCTGGGGATGTTACATAAAAGTGCACTTTTATGTACCCCAACCCATCCCCTAACACGGGAGGTTGTTCGTGAGTCTCGAACTCGAGACCTCACGAACAACCTCCCGTGTTAGGGGATGGGTTGGAGTACATGGGCTGTGGCCCATGGGGGAGAGAAATGGCTGGGCCGGTTGGGCCCGGAGCCCCTCTCCAACATAAAAGTGTACTTTTTTTGTAACACCCCAGGCCAGCCACCCAGCCACCAACCACCCAGCCTGGTGACAACGACTAGCCGTGCCGGCGCCGGTGCTACTTGGTTGTCCAAGGGCCTGCAGCCCACACACCCAACCCTTCCCCCATTTAAATGGGTAGGTTGTTGTCTACGGGGATCGAACCCGGGACCTTTAGATACAAGGACAATACCTTGCCACTTATATCACCAATTGAGCTGCAGCTCAATTGGTGACATATCTCTCAGGAAAGGAGAGATATGCCAAAGGTCAGGGGTTCAATTCCCCTTGGCAACAACCCGCTTGGGTTGGCTGTTGGGCCAATTCCAGAGACAGCCGTTGGGCTGGGCCTTGGGTCCGGGTTGGGGTGTATGGGCTGCGGCCCATGTGGACAACCAGGCGGCGCCGACACCGGTTGGTGGCACGGTGGCTGGCCTGGGGATGTTACAGGTAGCCCCAAGCTTAGACTTGAGGGATCTCACCCGTCTTTTGGAGAATGGATGCGGTGGCAGCCCCAAGCCTGGACTTGAGGGATCTCACCCGTCTTTTTGAGAATGGACGCGGTGACAGCCCCAAGCCTAGACTTGAGGGATCTCACCCGTCTTTGAGAATGGACGTGGTGGCAGCCCTAAGCCTGGACTTGAGGGATCTCACCCGTCTTTGAGAATGGATGCGGTGGCAGCCCCAAGCCTGGACTTGAGGGATCTCACCCATCTTTTTGAACTCAGCCTAAGGCAAAAAGAATGAAATTTGTACAAGCAATCACCTAGTGGCGATATTTTATTGATGGTGCTGTATATATTACATTACTTAACTCTGGGTACTGCTTTAGGCATAATATTTCTTCTGGCGAGCCACGTTCCAGGTTTTGGGTAGGGTTGCCCCATTTTCATCACGTAGTTTGAATGCGCCCTCGTGGACTTCATCACCAAGGAGGTATGGACCTTCCCACTTTGGATCAAGCTTGCCCCTGTCAACACGTCGTAGCATCAAGTCTCCCTTTTTGAGTGAACGCGGTCTCACCTTTTTGTTGTAATATGACGCGGTTCAGCGCTTATATTCCTCAGACCTCAAAGCTGCAATATCACGCAACTCTTACCTTAAGTACATGTCAAGTTTGAGAGAATCCTCATTGCTCTTCGGATTAAAATCAAACACTCGGGCTGAAGGCACCAAGGTGTCCACAGGAACAACAGCCTCGGTACCATAGACCATGGCGAAAGGGGTCTCTCCTGTAGCTCGTCGTGCCGTGGTGCGGTATGTCCAGAGCACCAAGGGCAGTAATTCAGCCCACCTCCCCTGCGCTCCAGTCAACCTTCTTCTTAGGTCGTCGAGGATCCGCGCGTTGACATTCTCGACTTGTCCATTTGCATGTGGATGGGCCACGAATGAGAATTTCAAGGTAATATTCAAGGATGAGCAGAGATCGCGGACTTCTTGACAGTCGAACTGAGGACCATGGTCAGTGACAATGGACCAGGGTACTCCAAAACGGCATATGAGGTTTTTCCAAAGGAACGAGCACACCTTTGCCGCGGTGATCTTGGCCATAGCCTCAGCTTCTATCCACTTGGTGAAGTAATCCATGATCACTAGGATATAACGGGTTTGTCCTGCCGCTTTAGGAAAAAGGGCACAGGATATCCATTCCCCAGAGGGCGAACGGACACGCCGCGTGAATCGGCTTTAGATTAGACGCAAGGAGATGAAGGATATTATCATGCCTCTGACACCTGTCACATCTCTTAACATGGTTGGTGGCATCAGTCCTCAGGGTAGGCCAGAAGTATCCCCTTCGAGTAATTCCTTGGGCTAGCAATCTCCAACCTGGGTGGCCTCCGCAAACTAATAACACCTAATTTATACATGTTTTAGGAGTCTAGTTGCATATTAGATTAGGTCATTTTCATGAATATTTTATATTTTTATAATTAATTTTATATTATTTTGAATTCGGATTCTACACCTGTATTTTTATATATTTCAGATATTTTAGGTCTAATTTAATGATGATACGAGACTATTGAAAAGACGAAGCTTGTGGATCACATGATGGCCCACATCGATCTTGGCCCAAGGTGGAGACAACACCGAAAGACATGACAAGGATGATGTACTGAATTGAATTTGGCACTTTGGAATCCTACTGATGGGCCGGCCCATTACTTATGTGGGGGCGGAAACTAGTGGAGGAGATTTAGCAGGAGGAGGATTACATAGTTTTGGGAGGCAGCATTAGTTTGAAGTTTAGTTAGGTTTTCTTTTTTTTGAGTTTAGTTTTAGTTTTTACTGCCGCATGCACACAGGGTTTCAAGAAGGGATTTTTAGCCTTTAGCACTTTGAAGATTTTGGGTATTATTGTTCTAGTCTTTGATCAACTTTGATTTATTTATATATTGAGACTAAGTTTTCTTATCTCTCGTATTTATTGAATAATTCATATATGTTGTTGGCTAGTTTAAATCTATTGAATATGTCTTCAATTATGCTTGTCTAAATCCCTAGTTCTAAGGTTGGAGTGATCCCGACGATGTGTATGTAATTAGAATTACTTCTTTGCCTGAATTAAAATAGTATTTGATTCATTCCTAGATGCTTTATGTCCATAGTAGCTTATGCAAATTGGATCCTATTAGGGTTTGAGACTGAAAGGTGAAAACTTTAATAGGTAGTCAGGTAGGGTTTGAGACTGAGAGGTGATAACTTCTACTAGAATCCTAGGAATTGAACCTGAGTGTTATTTGTGCGATATCAACTTAATTACTTTTTGATATTGTTTCCTATCTTACTATGCATGCAATCAATTCTCTCTACAATAAACCAGTCCAAACAGTTCTTAGAATATCGCAGTTGTTACTCTGAATTAGGTATTTCAAACAGAAATAACAAAACCCTAGCAATAGATAATTACTAATATCAACTAGATGATCAGGCCAGTCAAATCAGCAAGAATCAATGGGATTAAGCACAAGAGAATCAATATATTCAAAGGAAAAGAAATAGAATTATAATCTCACAGCCAAATACAAACGAAGGCTTCAATCGTCGGACTAAGTTATAGTTGCTTAGTTCTTCATAGTCTTCAAAACTTAAAACTCTAAGGGAAAAACTGATGTAAAACTTGAATTCTGAATTATGAAAAGGCTGCTAATGAAACTAAAGATATAACCTAGCAAAACCTAGTTTCCATAAGATAGGAAACAATATCAAAAAGGAAAATAAAATAAACTAACGGAAAATAAAAGAAATAAAAGAAAAGGGAATAAAATAAAACAAATCTTCGGACGAAAGGAAAATCTCGGATCCGCGTTGATGAACAGTATCCGCGACCGCGGACAGATTTCCGCAACCGCGGAAAACTTACTGTAAAGCCTCGCATCTAATGTGTTGCTCTTCTCGCCTCGTCTTGTTCCGCGACCGCGGCGGTGATATCCGCGACCGTGGAAAACCTTCTATAGCTTCTCTTTATCTCCTTCTTCGTCTTCTCTCGTGGTTTTCTCCTCCATCTTCTATATGTCTTCATTTTAGCTCTTCCAAACCACCAAAATCATCTTCCTTCTCCTCAACTCCATTCTCCACAATTATGCTTTAAACCCATCCAAATGGTACCTAAAACTCCGATAACAACTCCTAGTTAAATCCTACAAAGTAGCGCTGATCAGAACGCAGAACGCAGAATGCATTGATGTTATCATGAAATTATGACGCACTATCAGTATGTTTAGACAAATACTTATGAATTTTTTTATCTGCATTTTTTTTCTTCTAAATGTATATAAATTTTTAAAGTGTATATTTTTCTATCAAATGTGAGTACATTTTAAACTGTACGTGGACCGTTCGCATTTCGCATGAGAAGGGTCGTTCCAACATGATCCATTTTCTTAACAACATGCTATCATGATCTTCACAGGGACTTTGAAAGACTAAACAAGTACGTATAAATACTTAGGGGCGAGCGTCAAACTAAAATCGATCTGGACTGGACCAAATTAAATATTTTTTCGCGGTTCATATCACACCAGATTTGAACCAATCCCACTTTTACATAGAAAAACGCACATAATTTTTCTAAAAATGTTAAAATATTATATCATATTGATATACACATAAATCAAGCACCGAATTGCAAAAATACCCCAAATATATTAGTGAGTTGCATATATATCACTTTGACTTTTTTTTTTGCATATATACACCAAATGAGGTATTTTTGCAAAATATTTAATTTTTTCTTTTAATTCAGAAATGAAATAAAATAAAAAAAAAAGCATGAAAAGAAAAAGGAAACAAAAAGCCCAAAATAGTAAAATAATAATTTTTAGGATTTCCCTCTAAAACCCCAAAATATTTCCCGCCCCCTTCCCTCCCACTTCCCGCCCACTTCCCGGCCATCCCGGCTTCCTCCATCCCGCCGGCCGGTGCATCAACAGTTGAAAGTGAAAGATTTAAACCCATCCTCCCTCCCCTCCCCTCCCTCTCCCTTCCATTCTGCAGACGTCCTTGTAACTGTTAAAGTGAAAGATTTGAACTGGTAGGTAGTTATATTCAGAGGTTTTTTTTCATGGCGAACTGTGCAAATGTAAAAAAGGAATGGCGATGTATCTCCATGGCGATGTAAACATGAATGACGATGTATCTCCATGACGAACTGTACAACTGTTAAAAAGGAATGGCGATGGGCGAGAGAAGGGTTAAACCTCAGCATATGAACTCGCAGAACTGTTGAACTCAACAGATTGATTAAGAAGCAGTTTTCAAGGTGAACTGGTAGTTATATTGACAAAGTTTTTTTTCTGAAGTAAAGAAATGATTCTAGTCTGGATGAACTGGTAGTTAAAGAAATGATTCTAGGGCTAAAGTATGTAAAAACAAATATTCAAAAGGGAGCAAATGTAAAACCCAAGTGAAGAGATGAAGTGGAAATTTTCTGAAGTAAAGAAATGATTCTAGTTTGGATGAACTGGTAGTTATATTGAAAAGGTTTTTTTCCTGCTATAATAGAAAGTTCTTGTCGGACTTAGGAAAACAATTGTCATACTTAGAAATAAAAATGTCATAACTACAGCGTTGAAATTGGATATATGTCTACTAAGAAGGTGGATAGTTCATCTCACTAATCTAAATACAAGATATCTTAATTAGATCTCCCGTTCCTCATGCTATACTTCTTTGGCAATTTTACTTTACATAGATATTAATTGCACTTCATCTCACCAATCTACTTTAAAGATATATTAATTAGAAAATGCTCCATGTTTGAGTATTTTTAGGTACAAAGGAGGCACTTGTAGTGCTGGTGATTTCCAAAGCGTGACATTTTAAATTGTTATTGTGACATACTATTTATACTATTTTCACAGTGTAATAATGTATGATTGACAAATGTGACCGTATTCAGACTGATTTACTTCGCATAGGTCTTACTTTATGGAGATAGTAATGGCACTTCATCTACCCCATCTCATTGGAGTGTGTGTTGTTTGACTATCCTAACTGTACATACTTCCAGTTCTACTCTCTCTTTGTTTCACTTCATCTTACCCATCTCTTTCCTCTCCTTAGAGCAGCTCGTGTGGTTGTTGGTGTTTTTTCCTGGGGAGTCACAAACTTCAGTTGGATTTTAATTGAGTGGCAAATAGGTATGGACGATGAATACTCCACCATTGGAGACAAGGGAGAGGTTGGCTTCATCGATGTTCCTTCAGTCACAACATCATCGCCAACTGAGGAGGGTCCTGTCATGGTGTCTGTGCCGTTTCCATTTGCTGGAGGAAAGCCTCAATCGGTTCCTGTGAACGAGGTTGCCGTGGTGTCATTCACCATAGAAAACACCACAGATGAATATATTTTACTTTGGGGTGTGAAGATTTATGCTTCAATTCCTGAAGATTCATTTGTGTTGTCATTGATGAAACCTCCATCTGGCCAGCCAGATGACATACCCGAGGAAGATTTTGTCCCTTGTTTTGATATGGAGGAACGAAATTTGAACCCACATGGTAGCCTGACTATATGGATGTCTTGTGTGCCCAAGGAGATTGGCCTTTTCACATCTATACTGCATATCCAAACTGGTCAGGGGATTATTGAACGACTTGTCTTCCTCTTGGCTGAAGATGAGGTATCCAAAGCTTTGGCACCTCAGAGACCATATAACATACCAACACAGATCAGGAAAGCGATAGAGTTTGAGGAAATCCCTGAAGTGGTCTTACAAGGCTTGACAGAGGAAAATTATGTGTCGTATTTCATTGAGTTGTTAGGGGTGGAGGAACTTCTGATTATGGTAAGTGTTATGTTTTCTATGTATGGGGGTTGGGGGACTGAGGGGATAGCTAAATGGCATCGTTCTGCCGTAGTACCAAGTTGTTGAATGACTTTTTTATATATTTGTTTACAGGAGTATGTCAAAGCTTATAATATGAAGTTTGTTACTTTGAGACAAAGGTATAATGTCAGTCTTGTATCACTTAAAGTGTCAGGACTAGGTGAAAGAAGGCCCTCAGTTGTCAGTGGAGATGTGGTGAATATTTATGGAGAATATTCTGTCCATCAGGTATGTCAATAATGTTAGGTATCTTATGTATTTTGTCAAAGTGTTATATACTATTGTCGGTATGAATTATGAAATTGCACGAATTATCGTTGTCAAAGCTATGTTCTCATGTTGAACTTGCTAATGTTCTTTGAATAGGGCGTGATCGACTGTGTTGAAGCTGATGAATTAGTATTGCAATTTAATGATGAATTTTACCAAAGGCATATAGATAGCAATGTGTATGAAATCTGTTTTGTGTTCAACGGGACAAATTTCCGTAAGCTTCATGAAGCCATTCTATCTGCAGAGGCATTACATGAAAACTTCCTCTTTCCCCATGAGTATCAGTCAAAACGGAGGATTACAACCAATAATTTTGTGCCTATCTCACTTCTTCTTGATGAGGAACAACAAAATGCTGTTCGGTTAATTTTAGGCTGCAGAGGAGGAGCTCCTTATGTGATTTATGGACCCCCGGGAACAGGAAAGACAAAAACACTGGTGGAGGTGATCCTACAACTCTATACAACTAGACGTGATTCTCATATACTGGTATGTGCTTATTCAAATTGCGCGGAAGATCACATATTAGAGAAAATCCTTTGTGAGTGTCCTTCACTTAGGGAGGAAGATATTTATAGGTTGAATGCCACACATCGTCCCTTACAAAGAATAAACGCTTCATTGTTGAGGTTCTGCACCTACAGTGCTGGTTTCTTCACTTGCCCTTCTCGAGATGCACTCCGCATGTACAAGATAATAATAACGACATACACGAGTGCATCTTACCTCTATCATGCTGAAAGGGTTAACCGTGGCCACTTCTCCCACATCATCTTAGATGATGCAAGCCAAGTTTCAGAGCCAGAGACAATGATCCCCATATCAACCCTCATAGAAAAGAACACAGTTATTGTTCTTTGTGGTGATCCCAAACAACTTGGGCCTGATATTTTTTCAAAGCAAGCTGAGGCTTATGGTTTGGGAAGATCTTTTCTAGAAAGGCTGTTGGACTTTGAAGTTTACAGATTAGGGGATCCTAATTATGTCACAATGTTGTTGAACAATTATCGGAGCCACCCTGCTATTGTCAATGTTCCTTCAAGACTATTTTATAGTGGAGCATTGAGGCCAAATCGAGAAGACAGTAAGACATGTTTCTTACCTTGGGCTGATATGCTTCCCAATAGGAACTTCCCTTTCATGTTCTGTGGCATCCAAGGCTTTGATGAGAGGGAAAAGGGCAGCCCATCATGGTTTAATAGGATTGAAGCTAGCAAGGTGGTTGAGCTCGTACAGAGGCTGATAAGAAGGAATGTGCCTGAGCAAGACATCAGGATTATTACCCCTTTCCCACAACAAGTACTAAAGATAAGGAAGGCTCTCATGTCTCTACGTATGAGGCATATTGAGATTGGCGGGGTTGAGCAGTTTCTGGGTGAAGAAAAGGAAGTGATCATCCTGTCAACAGTCTGATCGACCGCTAACCACGATGAATATGACAGGACTTTCCGCATGGGATATCTGAGCAACCCGAAGAGGTTAAATTTTGCCCTGACTCATGCCCGATCATTGCTTATTATAGTTGGAAACCCTTATATTTTAGAAAAGGTAATTCCCGGTAAAAAAAAAAGTAGAGTTGGTCATTGTTGTTGGTCATTGACATGATTAGCAAGGTTGATTAACTACGGTGTTTTTGGTCTTTGACAGGATTGGCACTGGCAAGAAATCCTAAAGGATTGTGTATTACGTAGCGCCTATGAAGGTTGTGCATTCCGCGTGCATGAGTAGTTTGATAGTAGGTAGTTGTGATTCTAGTAATGTAATGATAGCATCCAGTTGACAACTATCCTTTTTGTAGAAATGTAATGGTAGCCCACACTACAATATTGTAGGAATGTAATGATAGTATCCAGTTGACAACTATTCTAGTAAGGTAATTGTCGGTGTATGTAGTGTCGACATTAATGTTTTGGCAATCTGACATGTAGATTACAAATGCTGAAACCATGCTTTCTAAAACTATTCGAAAATAAAATTCAGCCTCTTACATAAAAAACCAAAGTCATGAGGTACATACTTCATAGTCAATTCATCCTCAACCATGCCTACATGCTCGATTACAAATGCTGAAAGCACTAATCCCTAGAATCACACCAGCACCAAACGCAAAAATAGGAAATATTACATGGTTTCTGAAGTTTGCCTGGGAGTGTAGTGCCTTGTTTTCAGCTTCAAGTTCTGCCACCCTTGCATTTAGTCGCCAAATTGCATGATCGAATTGCATCTCATTTGTATTGAGTTCCATGATTCTCTGTCCAAGTTCATGTATCTCCGTACGAGGCGTGTGATTATTTCACCCAACATGTTGGAACGTGGGCTATTCATTAGCAACATGTCTAACTCTTCTTGCAACTTCTCCTCTAATTGAGAAGGTGTAGGAGATGAAGGTGGATGTTCATATTTGCGGGGGTCCCCGCTTTGAAAACTTGAGGTGTCGCTGGATGACATTGTACTCGAGTACTATAGAAACAAAGAAAGATTTGCAGCAAAAAATAAGTGATACGTGCTTATTGATCCAGTATGAAAACCACACAATAAACAAAGAGGGTTACCTTCAAGTTCGGCGCAGAGAGGGTTTAGGGATTGTTGAGGAAAAATGAGAAGGAATGGTCGGGGGTCCCCGCTGAGGTTTATTTAGCTGTTTTTGTTGGAGAAATATTACTTCATAACTATTTACCTGATATGACTTCTGAAAATATAGTACACACTTAGAGGGAAAACCTCTGTTTTTCCTCTAAAATTTCCCTCCAATTTCTACCCCTTTACCCACGTGTTAGGGATTGTTATCCAAGCATAACCCAACATGTAAACCTATACAAAGCTTCTGTAAAACCACAATACCTTAAATCCACAAAGCTTCAAAATAGATTATGCAGCGTCTTCAATGTCTTTGGAATAGAAGAAGTTTAATAATGGGTGAGTTCTGACTTTCACGTTCTTATTCCTATTCTTCTTTACAATAAAATCTTTTGTGGTCTTGCTTACTCTTTCATGTCGGTGTTAGGGCATTGTCATACGGGGGTCCCTATTTGGCCCTAATAAAGTATTGAACTTGTGTTTGCTTTTTGTTTGTGTAATAGGTTCAACATCATACTACTTGACTCTGAAAACAGGTGGTGAATGGACATGTAAGGGAAACAAGTGGGTTTTTGATGGGATCACAACGACAACATGACTTCTTTTATATGCAGATATGAATTACTCAAATCTCAGGAAAAAGTTAGCTGAGAAGATTAAATGCATCGACGAGATAGATGAAATGGAGATAAAATATCTGTCATCGTGGAAACCACTGGCACAACCAATCGATGTCAAAGATGACGAGGACCTTGGTGCGTTAAAGTTTTTGAATGCACACTCGCACGATAACATTTGGCCTATCGAGTTATATGCGAGTATGAAAAAGAAGGGAAACAAAGAGCCAGAGGTTGTGGTAGGTTGCCATCCAAGTAGAAGTGATGATGAGGACATCACAGTGTGTCTGACTCCGCCACCGTTAACACAAACTCAAGAGGCAGAGCCCGAGGCTGTGGTAGATCGCCATCCTGTCACTGATCGTCCCAAATCCGACAAGAACAATAAGGTAAGCAACAATTATCCCACTGACGAAATACGGAATATCGTTGATTGTGACATGTATGAACTTAAACCAAAAATTTGGCGTGTAAACAATGGGGAAGTTCAAATAGTTGACTTGGTGAGCCAATTTGAGGTAGACTCGGAAACTGATGGGAGAGAAAAAAGGTCTTCCACAGGAACGAAAAGAATACATGACTGTATTGACATTGAGAGTGATTATGGGGAAGACGTTGGGCGAGATTTTGATTGGGATGACCTTGAGGAGGATGTTGAAGAAGGGACATTGTTGGATGACACTAATGAAGTCGAAAACTTATTCATAGACATTGATGAGGAAGTTCTACAACAGATTGAAGCCGAGTACTATCGTAGCAAACGGTTGTGTAAAAGGCAATTTGATGAGCCAATGGAGGATAATGGGGTGAGCGGTAATAATTTGGAAATAAAAGTTGGAGAGCACTTCAATTGCAAGAAGGATCTTAAAGATCGTTTATCCTTGATGGCATTACAGAGGCGCTTCCAGATGCACGTCCAAAAGTCTGATAAGAAGTTATATGTGGGAAGGTGCATTGATCCTAGTTGCACATTTTTTTGTCGTGGAACCGCTCTTGGCAGCACAGGATTGTTTCAAGTAAGGAAGTATTGTGGACAACATACATTTGGCATGAAGCTAAAGCATAATTACCACAGACATGCAAGTTCAAGCGTAATTGCTGACCATATTATGTCAAGGTAAGTAAACTATCCTGTCAGTACGATCATATATGAGCATGTCTATGAACTAACCTTAGCATGTTACATATACAATCCTGTTATAGATTTAACACAGCCGATACATGTCCCGGACCTCATGCTGCCGAAATTCAAGACAACATGAAGAAAATGGGAGTGGCAGTTGGTTACGACAAGGCAAACATAGCACGTTTAACCGCCATTGACAGGATAAGAGGCACAGCTGAAGAAAGCTACAATAGGATTCATGGATACATGTACATGCTCGAAAGGATGAATACAGGGACAGTCACACATGTTGAAGTAGAATCTAATCGTCGATTCAAGTATTGTTTCATCAGCTTGGGTGCTTGGCGCAATGGAATGAAGTTTTTAAGAAAGGTATATTTCCATCTTGTCACGTTTCGTGATGCTATTGTCAAATCGATACATGACATTGTAGAGCTGATTGAAAACTACTGCAGGTCATAACTGTGGATGGTACCCATCTAGGATCAAAGTACAGAGGCACACTTCTAGTTGCAGTGGCACAAGACGGAAACAGACAAATATATCCAGTGGCTTTTGCTGTTGTTGACAGCGAGAATGATAGTTCATGGTCGTATTTCTTCCGACACCTACGCTCTGTTGTTGCCGACGATCATGACCTCGTATTTGTGTCTGATTGTCATGGAAGTATATACAAAGGTTTAAGAGAGCGCTATATCTTCGCAAAACATGGTTGTTGCACACTTCACCTATGGGGTAATGTGAAGACGAGGTTTAAAAGAAATGACTTGTGGATTCTGTACCAAAAGGCAAATCAAGCGTACACCAAACAAGACTTTAATCGTGAATTTGCAAGACTTTGCAACCAGTCTCCTAAAGTCGGTACGTACCTCAGGGGTGTTGGATTTGAAGCGTGGACAAGAAGTCATATGCCCGTAAATAGATTCAACATTATGACGTCCAACAATGCAGAATCTGTGAATAGTCGCTTACTGGGCCCGCGTCGACTGCCGTTGATTGGGTTGCTTGATGGTATACTGAATGTCATGAGTAATTGGTTTTGTGACAGGCGATTTAAGGGAGAACGACATTTGGATATTCTGACCGTGACTATTTCTACTGAGCTAGAAGGTAATTATTTGAAATCATTGACAATGGTTGTGAGTAGGCTAAATCAATATGAGTTTCAAGTTCATGCCAATGGAACTACACTCTTGGTAAATCTGCATGCTCGAACCTGCTACTGCAACGTCTTCCAAGTTGACCAAATTCCCTGTGCGCATGCAATAGCGGCCGTGAAGGATTGTGGTGTGGATCCTGTCACTCTTGTTCATCCCTTCTTTACTGCTGAAATGTGGAAGGAAGTGTACAAGGAAACTATATATCCGGTTCCTGTATTTGAGCATTGGGAAGTTCCTGACACGGTCTTGAATAGAGCATGTTTGCCCCCGGTTGTTAGGAGGAAATCCGGAAGACCAAGGAAGAAAAGGATCCCGTCACGTGGAGAATACAGGGGCCCGAGGAGAAGGTGTGGAAGTTGTGGTGCTGTCGGCCATAACTCACGAAACTGTCCTAATCCCTCAACCGGCCCATGATGCCGTTAATTGTGTTGTGTTACCTCTTCAATTATGTATTTTGTTAATATGTGTAGTCAGAGTTCCAAACTCTTGAAGGATCTCTTACCACTCATATTAATTTTCGTATAAATGGTATGTATTTTGTTAATATGCATCCGTATGTTAATGTAATATTATCCTGTCGTCGTTATATATATATCCCGACATAGAGTATTCACCATAGAGTATTATTTCATGCGCCATTACCATCACCATAGAGTATTATTTCATGCGCCATTACCATAACATTCTATATTAAATAAAAGAGAATTACATAATATCACATTATGGATGAGGAACTTGACATATAATAATAATTCATGCGACATTACAACATACCATAACATACTATACCATAATCTATTGACTATATATAGTCGCTATATGACATTATCATCTTCCTACTTGACATACCTATCATAACATACCATAAAATACTACATTACATTGTCCCTAAACTAGATCACTTAATCAGATTCTATATATTTGCGGAGGAGACAGATGATTCTGGGCCGTCACGCTGCGGAAGTTCATCAACAATATCTCCAGTGACGACATATATGTTGATGAAGGCAACGGATCTACCTTGGGCGGCAAGGGCGACGGCGTCTCCGCAGCGCTGTAAGGCCCTCAAGGTACGAGGCCCGTCATGGGTGGGCACAACTTCGAAGAAGTAAGAGGCATCCCATTCGGAGTCGTTAAAATAAAATAGTTGGTTCAACAACCAATGGATATCTTGTACCATTTCAGCCGAGGGCCTCCAGTTTTGCTTCCTCCCGCCTTGGTAGACATGGGTTGAAATCCTGGCATCTTGTCCCCTTGAAGGGATGAGTCTCCCCCCCGGTATGGACAGTTGTGTAAACCATGTGATCGTTTTGGCCGTTAGGCTCATAAGCCATGGTTAGTATGAGGAAACAAACGAAACAAGAGAAGGGAAATTTTTGGAGCGGATTGTGGAAGAAGTTTTGGAGCGGATTGTGGATGAGGAAATATGGTTTGTATGAGGGGGTGGTTTTTGGGTTGGTGACGGTTAGGGTTTCATTTATTAGGGTTAATTGGGTTAATATCCTGATTGACAAGATTTGGTGGGCATTTAATGAAAGTTCATGACGGTTGACTATTTTTGTTGTTGTCAGTGAAGTTGTCATAAAACTTGTATGCAATCTAAAAAAGTTCAATTTCAAGTTGTCATATTATCCTGTCATTGATTGATAGGAGTTGGTGGGCACTTGGGCAGTTAGTGAAAGTTCATGACGGTTGACTACTTTTTTCTTGTCAGTTAAGTTGTCATAAAACACATTGTGATCTAAACGATGTGAGCAATCTAAACAAGTTCAAGTTGTCATAAAACACGATGTGATCCAAATATCCAAAAATCTTATATCCAAATAAACTTCCTTGTAATCTAACCGATGCACACTCTCATATACTCGACCTCCAGACCCCGTCAAACACGCTGTGAGCCATGTCGCTCCTGAAGCCGTCAATAAATTTGTCTGCCACAACGTCCAGATTTTTCCGACCCGCACTGAGCAACTCCATGTGTTTCAGAGTGTATATCCCACAGTCATGACTACTAACACAACATGCACTTTGTTACTCAGATGAAGTATACAATAAAATTCGTAAGGGGATTCATATTTCGACTTATCCACGCTTGTTCTGCTTCAGTCCTTGAATTCTCTCAAATTTAATCTCTTTAGTACCCCGATGTTCAAATCTCTTGCCAAGCGGGGGGTACTGTGTCATGAAGTGAGGAAGAAACCGACAAATCGCATGCACGCAGTTCTCTATGGCCAAGTCAGGGTTCAAAGCCACATTACAATCATATACATTTGCCTGCCATTGCTGCAAATCGATCTCAACAGCCACCCAATGGTTGTTATCGATGTTGAGGGGGAAGTAAATGAAGTCCAGATCATCCCAACTGGACCCATAAGTCTTAGGCCGATCTCCCCTAAAGTATGCGAGTGCACGTTCAGATGCAGGTGGAACAGTGCAGTCATTTTTCATATAGTATTTCAATGCATCTGTATAATAAGCAGTCCAGAAAACATCCAATATTGTGGCCTTGCTTTTAACTTCGGACTCCAAAAGCGCCTTACGGATATAACCACAAACTTCATCGATATGCTTCAAAAAAATATAATTCATCCTGTCAGGCATTGCAATAAATCCCAACAGTAAACTATGTTGACATCATACTTAAATAGCTTACACCATCTTCCAGCCAAGCTTTTGGTTCCAGTATTAGGCCAATCCACTTCTTGCCCATCTCTTCACCACACAGTCCAACTATTGGCTTAGAGCTGAAAAACAAAGAAGGCATAATTCAATCCATGAAAGATAGTTGAACATTATTATTAAATCCGTGGGATACTAACCTTTCATCATTCATCCATTCCAGCAAAGCAGTCATCTCATTCACATGTGGATTCTTGGTTATCTTCTTCACAATTTTCCCTTTTTTCTCATCTGTGTAAGGTGTTTTTTTTTGGGCGGATGGCTTCACCATACGACTAGGAAGAAACCTCGTCGGTTGGAGATGCTGCTCTCGTTTATTTCTGGGTTTTGCCTTCTTGGATGAAGCAACCACAACGGCTAGCACTGAAAGAGGTTCCTCTCTTTCCTCTACCTCATCTTGGGTAGCCTCCGGTGCTCCTTCAATGTCGTTAGTAAAATCCTGCTCCTGGTCCTTTTCCCCAACGCCATCATTTTCATTTATGTCTTTGACAAGGGCCATAACACCATACGCACCCTCAACATCATTGTTAGCCTCAATGGAATTATCAAAATCCTGCAATCATAATAACCATGTCATGCATGCGTACACATCCTGTCACCATGCCTTTTCTTGTAAAACATAAAAACTCACAGACTATAAACTATAAATCTTGTCACTTCGTACAAACAATAATGTCATAGTAGGGATGAGAAATTGATAATTTTCATACCTCTTTTCCTTCAGCCTGTACCTTCTCCACCACAGCCTCCTGAACCTCAGCCTCTACCTTCTCCACCTTCTCCAACGCAACCTTCTCCTCCGCAGCCTCCTTAACTTCCTCACCATCAGTCTCATTATCTTCATCAGAAACTTCCTCCTCCGCAGCCTCCTTAACTTCCTCACCATCAGTCTCATTATCCTCATCAGAAACTTCCTCCTCATCAGAAACATCTACCTTGTCATCCTCCTTCGGTTTGTCACCACCCTGCCGAAGTTCTTCATTGTCATTAGCCTCATCACCATCACCAGATTCATCATCATCATCATCATCATCATCATCATCATCATCATCATCATCATCATCATCATCATCATCATCATCATCATCATCATCATCATCATCATCATCATCATCATCATCATCATCATCATCATCATCATCATCATCATCATCATCATCATCATCATCATCATCATCATCATCATCATCATCATCATCATCATCATCATCATCATCATCATCATCATCATCATCATCATCATCATCATCATCATCATCATCATCATCATCATCATCATCATCATCATCATCATCATCATCATCATCATCATCATCATCATCATCATCATCATCATCATCACTCTCAGATAAAACACCCTCAACTTTCTTATCATCCACCTCATCATCCTTATAAACTTCCTCCTCTTCCTCATCAGACTCACCATAGGATTCATTCTCATCCGAATAATTCTTTGATTTCCCAGTACTCTTGAGCTTACGCACCTCCTCCTCCTTTGATACCCTCTTTTCCAGCATTCTCATCCTGTCAAGCACTCCTTTTTCCAACCTCTTCATCATTCTGAACATCTGACTTATCACCTCTGATGACTGCACATATGCATTACTCGAGCTCGCTCCATCTTTTCCTTGCTTCTCCTTCCCCTTCTTTTTCAAACCCTTCATTGCTTCCTTCACAATTTTGTCAAAATGCGGGTCATCCAATTCAGCAACATAGTAGTAGTCGGACAGCTCATCCTCATCGGGAATAAGAATGGGCTTAACCACATGTGTAGGATCAGCCAAAGATAACTCCAACACTCCATGTTCAGGGGCGTCATCTGAAAACCAATGAAGACCTCGAGGCATTGCAGATTCACTCAACTTTGATGCAAATTGGAGACCAAATGTTGGCACAGCTTCCATACCCATATCTACAATAACAAGCGGTTTGAGAATTAGCAAATTAAGATACATTATTTCATTTTATCCTGTCACCCTATAATTTAGATCAGGTCACCCTAAAACAATCTGGAATGCAATTAAAAGTATGTTGGAAAACTACTATGTAGTGTCAATCAAACAAGAAAAACTTCGGGCATATTCACCACGATCCTGTCACCCAGTACTCAAATATCCTGTCATAGTATAGCATAAAGTATACTACTATGCTGCAAGTAAAACACATTCAGTAATTAATATTTCAACCATTACAAATTTAGATCATGTCACCCTAAAACAATCTGGAATGCAATTAATAGTATGTTGGAAAACTACTATGTAGTGTCAATCAAACAAGAAAAACTTCCTGCATATTCACCATGATCCTGTCACCCAGTACTGAAATATCCTGTAATAGTATAGCATAAAGTATACTACTATGCTGCAAATAAAACTACCTAAACACAACTGGCATGCCTTGAATGGAATATGGAATTCTTGGTGTGTCGGAGAGTAGCTTTGCCTTCTCTACTGTTTGCATCCTTTTGGCCAATGCTGTGGTCAATGACTTGTGAAGCTCTTCATAAGCAACCCTTCCCCATGGATAATCCCAAAAGTTATCCATATTCTCCAACAGCCTAACATGCAGCGGCTTCACTAGCCTCTTCTTATCCCCTCCCAGCAACAGACCCTCAACTATCAACAACAGTGCCAATTTCATTTTGTAGTTGTCCAATTCACGATGTTCTTTAAATCTGTTGTAAACATCTTGTATGGTCGTCTTAGGACCACCAGGACTACCAAAAAACGCTCCATTACTAGCCCGTCTCCTTTAGTATCCACAAATGGAAGTTCCCCACAATTCAGTCCAGTTATGAGAGAGAACTCCTTAATCGAAAACCTCAACTCTTTCCCTGCCACCTCATACCAAGACTCCCACTTCTTTTTTGTTTCAAGTTGCTTAAATAGAACTGCATGCACTGTCTGTGAAGAAAATGATACCTGCTGCAACATTTTCAAAACTTTTCCAAACGGGCCATCCAAAACCCGTTGCCAATCCACATGTGTCAACTTGTTTTCAATCTCACGAACAAAGTGCACCCTACAGTTTATGTTAATTCTGCCGTAGAAAGGTGCACCTCTGAAATAACTGTACCTAATCTGCAAGCCAAATGAAAATAACCATAAACACACGCAATCGAACCATTTCAGAAGCCTTAAACGACAGATGAAAAAACATAAAACCCTAAAAAAACATTCCTGATACAAAGTAAACCATTTCAGATGGGTGACATGACAATTGAAAAATTACGCTAAGCCCTAAACAAAAAAAATTAGACAACTTACATCCTCTTTAAAGATTAAGGGTTTATTCCCCTGTTCATCATTCGCTTTTGGCCTCGACCTGCCCTTCGCGGCTTTTTTCCCTATGGAACTGTTAGAAGTTTTTTCCGCCTTTCGCCTGCACTACGCCTCTCTGCTTCTTCTTCTTCTTTCGAACCTGGCTGTCGTCTTCTTTTCTCTTCCTTTTCTCTCCACTCTTCTTTGGGGTCGATTCTTTACGGTCTCTAAGCACTACCATTTCTAGGGTTCTTTTGTAACGCGTTAATGGAGAAAGATGGAGGAGGGAGTAAGTAAGAAATGTGGAGATGGACTTCAAGAGTAAGTAAGCATAAATCGAGAAAGATGGAGGAGTTGAAGAGTCGCCTTCTGGGGAAGAAGAAAATGTCTGATAACAATGATGGATGTTTGCAGAGTCGCCTTCTTGGGAAGGAAAAATAAGAAATGTGGAGGGAATTTTGGAAGGTAAACACGGAGGGGCTTTTGGGAGAATTCGAACTTTGAAGAAAGGTAAATCGGTGTATGTCTTACGCTTTTTATTCTCAATTAAATATTATTAAAACGGTCAAATCGGTGAACAAATAATATTACAAAATAATTTTGTACCCTAAAACAACAGAAAAAAGGATATTTCCGACAATAGGAGTATACAATGTGACAAATAATATATGTGCAACACTGGCAATTACCCTAGATTTCCAAAACAACACTGACAAGAATTTTGAACAACACTGGCAGGAATTTTGAACAAGAATGCAACAACCAATATTGCTACATTTCCAAAACAATCTCAACACAACTTATTGTCAACATACAAGTCAATTCTAGCGAAAACCCCCAACAAGAATCATACAACACTAGCACTATCCCAACTACAGTGAAGCTTACATGAAAGTGAATAACATATCCTCCACTAGTCAAACCAGTTCATATCGATATACTATCGGCTATCCTTTTTCTGTACTCATCCACAAATTTGTCACCCACGTTCACGATGTTTTGACGTCCGAAACTTAGCATTTCTATGTACTTCATCGTGAAGACGCCACAATCGCCCCTGCACACAAGTAAAAAATGTAGTTGGTTTGCTGATATTATAACCAATTTCACACAAACAAATGAACAATTTATGTAAACAACTTACCCTCTCTTGTTTCTCTCCAATGTAGGAACACGAGTCACATTTAGGGGATTTCCCCGCCTATGTTCATAAATTGTTGCCAAAGGCTCATATTGTGCTATCATGACAGGAAGAAATATGTCAACTCTGCAAGGAGCCTATGGACTTCCGACAATTTGAACAAATTGACGTCGGGATCGTATACAGTGACACACCATTTACTTAGTTGTATCTCTAGAGTTACCCAATGTTTGTCCTTGAAATGAAGGGGAGGTATATACGATCCACATCCTTCCAATCCTTCCCATAAATTGCAGGCAGTTCCCCACGTAGGTATCTCATCTTACCTCCATTAGCAGCATAACTTTGCTTATCTGATAACCATCTATTCATTTCCTTGTCCAAATTACGTTGAAACCAGGTATCCATATTGCCAACTGGTTTGTCACGCACGCGACACCCAAGATAATACATACATTCGTCCAAGTGCTACAAACCAAAAATATATGTCATATCACAAATTTGTGCATGCCACGATAATTTATATAAAAAATGAAAGGAGCTTACATTAGATTTCAGCCACCCCTTTGGTTGCAACAATGGCTCAAAAAACTCCCTCTTTAGATATTCCTCCAGTTGGAGAAACATTTCCTCACTGCATCATAACATGGTTTAATTAACACCTCAAACACGCATTCATATCTTCAAGACAGGTTCATATACTCAAGACAGGAGGGACAACTTCCTAACCTTTCATTCGAGTCTAACCAACACTGCAATTTATTCATGTTTGAAAATCCTTTGGGCGTTGAAACCTTGTATCGTTTGGGATTATCGGCTACTCTGGATAGTCCTCTCTTCCTGACAGGATGGTCCTTCAGTTCACCAGTTGTATCAATTGTTTTTGTTGAGCTGCTTTTTCTTATTGAGAGTCCAATTGATTCTTGGTAGACTCTCCTTCCACCTCAGCTTGTTTTTGCGTCTGCAAATAAGTTTTTTCATAAATAACATGTTGGTGATCTGAGGGACCATCCTGTCAGGATGGTTTATTGATGCATACCTCAACTCCTCTTGTCCTCCCTATTTTATTTTCGCCTCATTCTGAACTGCGCCATCTTCATCACCCATCTTATTTTCTGAGCGAGTCTTCCTTGTCACTACTTTTCCTTCCTTGCGATTACTTTTCCCCTCATCCTGTATTGAACCCTCAACATCATCTCTCTGAACTGCACCATCTTTATCATCCTTTTTTTTGAACGAGTCTTCCTTGCAACTTGCTTTCCTTCTTTCTTATCGTCTTCTTCTTTTGTCATCGTTTCTCCATTTTCCCCCTCATCTTCTACTGCACCCTCAACATCATCTCTCTGAACTATACCATCTTCATCATCCTTTTGCTCTCGATAAACAACCATGCTTCCTAAATTGCCATTGTCGACTTTAGTGGCACCTTCATCATCGTCATCCTGTAGGGGATTTGAATCAGACCCCCCATTCTATCCATTCCGACATCCTCATCACGACCATGTATACCATTCTGCTTCAATAAATTACAAGTTAGATTTAACTCAAAAGAATAATCAGTAAGTGCACCATTCTATAATATTTGTCAAAAACAGAGCTTTATGCATAACTAAATTACAATTCAAAATGACATTACTATTCTACATAAGTATAAATGCTTGAGCTTCCACGACATATATATATCTAAGTTCCCAAACATAACTTAATAACGATTGTGACAGTTATCTTACCTCCCCTTCCTCTTGTCACATTTGTTGAACCTGACTTGTTGAATACCCTCTCCTTGATCATCTGTTGCATTATGCCCAAGGTTTATTCATAGCACAAAACCCTGCAGTCCACTTGGTTTTCCAAATTAATCATACGCTCATGAAGCTCTTTCATAGCGCACATCACTTGTCTTGCATCCAGGCTCGAGGACTTTGTAGCAGGGGCAGAGTCCGAATCATTCTTTCCTTTTCTTCTACCATTGATAGACCTCTTTATACTTAGCTCGAATTTCTCAACTGCCTTGTCAAAGTAAGTGTCCTTCACTTCCCCATAAAATTTGCATTCTTTTTAAGACCTCCACCACTGCTTCTTCCTCTATCAACACCACATTGGAATAAAACGGGATGTGGCTCTTCCCTAAGAAAGACTCCACAACCGTCGCATCAGGTTGTGAATCTGATGACCATCGTAGACCGCGTGGGTAGGCCTCCTTATCCACCAAATGTGCAAATGCTGAAGCAATTGGTTTAACAGCTTCAAACAGCCAACCTGAACAACCAAACCATCAATATATTGTAACTACAATACCAACTTCAATACAATATACATTACATCCTGTCATGTTACCTGAAAGGCCATTGGCAACCCCTTGAGTTTGTAACCCAACCTTGCACTTGAGTCTCTGCTTGTTTCAACCGTTTCCAATCTATTCTTCACCGTTGAACTCAATCCCTGGTGAGTTTCAATGTAGCTAACCCTGCCCCATGGGAATTCGTGAATCGATCGATATCAGCCAATAATTTCACATGACCTGTGCTTATGCGAACTTTTTTCTCAACCCCAAGAATGACGCCCTCTAATATAATCAATAATGCCATCTTATATTTCAAAGGGCTATCAAGCTGTGTACGCATAAATAAAGACTCGAGCTCAGCCAACGTCAAATTCTGTACATCAAATAACTCTTTCACGACATTTTTATCGGGTTCAGCTCATCTTCTTTCATTCTGTGGCAGCATAACCCCGTCACAAGTGCAAATTCCTTCATTGAAAAACAAGCAGCTGTCCTTGCAGGTCATACCACGTCTCCCACAACTTCCTCGTTTCTACTTGACGGAAATAAACGTAATGTACAAGCTGGCATGAAAAGTTTGGCGACGAACCATCTTCACAGTAGGTCCAAATGGACCATCTATTATCCTCTGCCAGTCCACAGGGGAGAGGCATTTCTCAATAAGATTCAGCAATTCACGCCGACAGTTTTGGTTGACTCTGCCGATGAACTTTTTCCCTTCAAATCTCATTAAATGACCCTAAAAAATACAAATTATACAAGGTCAATAAATACAAAAACGAACTTAGACTTAAACACAAACTGACAGGATGTCAACTATGGAAAACTACACACAATGAGCTAAACAAAATTACCTTTTTACCCATTTTAATCTCCTCCGTTTCAATATGGAGAACTACACCACTTCAGCTGCACTGGGGGGAATAGACAAACAACATAAAATATCAACATTTAAGCTTTTCTAAGCACCTAACTCAACATACTCAGTTGTAGAGATCACACGAGAAGACAAGGAAGTTGCAAGAGTAAGAGAGCTATAATGTCAGGAAATATAACATTA